>OZ010791.1:372982703-374232703 GCA_963932465.1 Maratus speciosus | reverse complement strand
TTCGATGTAATTTTTTTTCCGAAACTGGGACTATTGTTTCATATATATGTAGCAAAAAATTAACCTGCACACATTTTTACGGTTGTAATTATTTTTTAAACTCTGTCCCTGGGTTTTAGATTCCTTACCGTACCTCTTCTAAAATTATACAGAAAATCACTTTAGATGCAACCACAGAACTTTTTCAAGTTTTTTCTCATGCAGAAGTATGCTAGAGAAAGAATGTCTAAAATTCTTTGACAGGAAATTTACTGCAGAATTTAAATCAGCATTTAAATATCAATTTCAAGCATCGTGGCTTTATCGGTAGTCTTATTGTCCCCAAGGTTTATTCCTGCACTTTTCGAGGTAAATTATTTATTTATTTAATCCAATGTAAATAACTGTTTCTAAAAATCAATGAACATTTTGGCTACCACTTAGTCTTAACATGATTTTTCTAAAATAGGTGGTAATTTTCCTTACCGTCCCATCCTTACCATCCTCTTTTTTCCCATTACCGTCCCTTTTTTCCTATACCGTCCCCCTTTTTTTACATTACCGTCCCTTGTTTAACGCCCCTTTAAGACAATGTTATACCAAAATTTTGTACTAAAAATATTACATTGTTATTATTTCTTATTTGAATGTCCTGTGGGCAGGGATGTAGTGGAGGGTATACGGTGGTATACGCCGTATACCTTCTAGATTTTTTTAAGGAACACCGTATACCCTCTGTTTCTCAAAAAGCTATAGTATATACACTGTAGGGTATACCCTCTGCCTTGAGCGTATACCCTCTGCTTAGAGCGTATGCCCTTTGCTTTTTTTACGACTACACCACTGCCTGTGGGTACTATGCAAATTCATTATAAGTAAAAATTTAGAAGAAAATAAAAAAATTTAGTGGTAAAATGGTAAGGAAAATTAAACTCGCAAGTTTAACTTAAACCTCAGTTAAATAAAAAAAATTTTCCCTGCTGACCATTTTTTCTTTATTTTGAATCATTAAGGCAATCCTCTATCAGATAAAAATGTTATTTTAGCAAATTTAATTTCACCAGATTTTTAGTCCTGAAAGTCTAAAGATTGTGAGATTGCCCCATATATTGTTTTAAATGCGGTAATCAGCAATGCAATGTTTTGCTTTTAAGGCCATTTCTCACAACATTAAATTTTATATTTGTCTTCTACATTACTATCTCCAGATAGTTTTGTTTTGTCTTCGAGGTTACCATGAAATAAAAAGATATTAACAATTATTTCCAAAATTTCACTGTTATAAAATAGCTGTTCACTGTTAAAGCATAGATTATTGGTCGAACTATTCTTCGGATATACATAAAAACTACAATTATTCGATTTAAGATTCATTAAATTTTTGGATCAGGACAAAAGTAGTTGCCAAAAATTGTTAATTGACCAAATTAATAGTTATTGTAAACTTTTGAACTTGATTGTTGTTAATATTGAATTAATTTGATAATTAAAAATATTCGAATGATTGTTTACAGATTTGTTTGACAATTTTTTAGAAATGTGATATGAGAATCAGAACAAGTATTATTCCGATAAATTATTTTCAGTAAACGTTGATTTTAATTTGTTACAATAAATAAAGTTCAATAATAATAATAAAAAACTGCAGAAATTATGTATGCTCTAAAAATGTAAACCTGAATCAAATATTGGGAGAAAAAAGTAAAAAATTATTCAGGATTAAATTCAAATTCAGTCTGTGGAATCCCTACAAAATTCAATTACACTGGTCAACAAAAAGAAAATTTTTCGTTTACTTCTTTAATAATAATAATCAATCTTTACTAATTTGGGGTTAAAAAAACCGAATATGATCTCAATTTATCTTTTATTAGTTTTGGTTTTTAAGATATAGTACTACTGCTATACGAACTTATATAGTGAAAATCTGTAAGGTGTTATTATGATATCTGTAAATCTGTTTTTCCTGTCTGTGTGTGTCCAATCTGTTTCCTGTCTGTGTGTGTCCTATTTTTGTGTCGATAAAATTGAAAATGACCTTAGAATTTTGTTATGAGCTTTGATTTTGCATAATACTATTGGTATACGAATTTTTGTAGGAAAATCCGATACTGTATGAATATAAGATACAGTCAGAATTAGCATTACTTTCAATCAATTAAATTTAAAGATTTATTATAATTAAGTTACAATATATAATATATATCGCTCACCCGCATGAAAAGTGACACTTCTCGCGAAAATTCATTTTGCGTTTTATGTCACTAATAGGTCTGTCATAGGTGTGTCTTACTACACAAAACGTTTCACAAGTGTAGTTATGCGGAAAATCACTTTATTACGCTATATGTCTATTTGTGATCACAGAAGAGGGATGGATTGTGTGGAAAGGTAAAATTACCTAACCCTCCAAACCGCATCCGACGTCTTCATACTTAAGGGTTTTATGCTATTATGCACGTTTTTATTTCTACATGCAGAGCTAAGTGCTATAATTTCATGTTACAGTAAAATCATGCAAATTTTCTTTTGCATCTCCTGTAAAATTTACTTTTGTTGAGATGTGTAACTTTTCTTGAGGTTGAGCGATATTATCTTTTAATATTTCCCCCAAAATGTATAAAAATCCATAGTTTTTCATTGAAATTTCAACATATTTCATAACCTAATTCAGCTAACTCTGCATTTTAAATGTCATATTCGTTTTTCTCATGACCGAATTATATAGAAACAACTATTTTAGTGTAAGAAGCATTTTCACTGTTGGCTAGTGTTATTGGTTTTGAACATTTTCATGAATTTTAAAGCGTAGCCCTAAAATATATTGTAAATGAAATCAATAAACAAAAAAATGCATAAATTTAAATATATGAACTCGAAATATGATTCGATAATGATTTTTTGTAAACACTGAATCGTTTTTAGGTGCGTTTGTAATTATATAAATACGTAGCACCTATATAGTTGTCGTTCAGTCCGTCAGTCTGTCCGTCCGCATATAACAGAGCAAAAACTACCCAATCGAATGGTCTGAAATTTTAAATATATAATTGATGCAAAATTTTGTCGAGTCATTTCAAATGTTATGAAAATCGGGTGTATAATTTAATAACAGGGACAGTCAAAAGTTTTCCGTTACATTAAGGCCAATGGGAAAAAATTATTTCAAGTGCATTTGATGATGTTACAGCCTTTCGAAGAGAATGAAATTGATATGCACTTACGAAGTGCACTAAAATATACATTCAGTACAATATACGGTACAAAAATATTTATAAAACTAGTTATAGGACGAACGAACCTCTTTTGCCATGTTTGTCGAGCAATTTCCAACTTGTTTTATTTCAATATCGTAAGCTGGAGGTTTCTTGGACCTGGGGGGGGGGGGGGGTATTTGGTTATTTGAAACCACAACGAAAAAGGTTTCAATTTTGCCCAGGTTCTACTGTATTGAGACAGTGAGAGCATTCGGATAATTCAAAAATACTCGTTAACTTACGTCGATTATCAACACAGTAAGACCGAAAATTGATTTAGGGGTCATTCCATGTCAATTCAACCAAATTTTTTATGGTTTGTAACCCGACCCCCAGGGATTTGGATGAAACTTGGTGTATATACTAACTCTATCATGATATGAATACATCAGAAAGATTTCCTTCCTAGACCTCATAGTTTGTGAGATACGGGGGGTCCAATTTTTGGATTTTTCTCAAATCGCACATTTCTGAGTCTGCATTTTTAGACTGCAGTTCCATTTTCAAAAAATTGTTTCTCTGGATCTAAAATGCGAATCATCTTAAAAATATCACCGTAAGTACATCAAAAGACGCAGATTTTAATAAAAAAATATTTAAAAAATTAATTTTAAATATTTAGTGCCAAAATTTAAACCAAATTTGAAAGTTATGGTTATTTTTCCAAATTTTTGTGACTTTACGAAAAAGGCTATACACAAAAAGGCAAATGAAATTTCCAATTTCTTTTTGTTTTAAATAAAAGTTTACACTTTGGGCTTTCTATTTATGAAATAAAAATGATGTCTTTCTCATGGCTTATGCACAATTTTTGACTTATTTTGGGATGCTGTACCTATCAAGAGATAAATATCTTTAACTTTGCTTATGGTACCTAAATAATAGCCGCACATTTTAAATATAAATTTATTAATCATTTTGATTTATTTCCTAAAATGAACCCTTAAAATCAGACTGATTTATTTATTTTTATAACAGTAGAAAATTTATATGTTATTGGTACATATCACACATTATCTGAAATTGTGTTGTTCTCAATCTTATCGCATATGTTTGTCACATAAAGGTACATCTATCATTGGATTCAGTGCTATAGCATTTCTATAAATACTTTCACAAAGGTAGTATGTCAAGAATATGTACAATATTTAATGGAGGGGGTGTAGATATTGTGCATAATCCTTATGTTTCCATTATTTATTCATTCATATATTTTCTTATATTATTAGCATTTTTTTAAAAAAATTTAAACAATCCTTTAATTTAGTGTTTACAATATAACTGTAAACAAAAAATATTTTGTTGATATAGAATAAGAAAAGGCAATAATGACTTTTTACCCATCAAATTTTCAATATGTTTTTTTCTGTGTGTGTATGTGTGTTTGAATTAAAATATTATATTTATATTTAACATTCTTTTAAAACTTTCTATCTTATTATCTTGGATAATTTTAATCATTTTAAATATGTTTTTTATAGTTTAAATACCTTATATTTAACAAAGCCTAGTTCATTTCTACAGTATGAAACATATTTTTACACCTGCCTTGTATAAACAAATTCTGACAAAGGCAGGATAAAATTATTTAGTTAAGGCAGATGTTTTCGAATCTGTTAATCAAATTATTATTAGTCTGCTGTTTCTCATAATAAAAGAGGGATCTATTATTCCTTGTGCTGCAAATGAAAATAATAGATGAATTTGCAGTAACTAATTATGCTGCAAGACCGTCATGACAACTTCTGAGAGAAAAGAGAATCTTGTCTATGCCAGAAATAAGAAAAATTAAAACCACAGCTACAGGTCCAGAAACAATTGAACTAATTGGAAAGTTTTATAATTGTAATGAATATTGAAGAATCATGACTGGAAAAAAATGTAGTTAGCATTGCTAAGAATGTACTATGCACAAAAGTGATTGATATTATGTGTATCTACATGAGTTGTATTCTGTTTTTAAACAGAAATTTCCAAAAAACTTGAGAATTATAACTCTAGGTATTCAGTTTAGTATTAGCAGCACTGTTCATTTAATTGAATTTGTGACAAGCTAAGTAAAATATTTCGAAAATGTTATTCCACTCTTTTATAACGAAAGCTAAATCTAATTTTCTAAAAGAAACTAAAGAAAACTTTGGCCCTCAAAAAGCTATCGTTTTGTAGGATTTCAGCAAAAATTTTACTTTTCTTATTCAAGGTGAGGCTTAAAGTTACCATTGGACCAAAGAAGCTGCACTCTTGATCCAACTGTTATATACACTCTATCTCTCAGTATTAGATTATCAGCAAGCAATATACACATTTTATCTTATGATATGCAACATGATGTCACTCTTGTGTGTTTAACACAGAAGGAAGTGATATCATTTGTAAAAGAGATATTTCCTGATGTAAAGAAAGTCCTTGACGTTTGTGATGGGTGCTCTGGCAATATAAAAATTGCAAATTTTCATAAACCTTTACCAAAATGAAGAGGATTTCCCCTTAAGATATTTAAATTCTTTTCTGGAGGTGGGGGGAAGGAGGGTAGATAGCCACCGATTTAATGTTTTAGATACTAAATCACGAAGATCTTCTTATATACCAATGTTTTGTTGTGTTATTATGTTTGGAGTTACAGTAAGATAGGCAAATTGACATATATATTAGAAGGTTCTTAATGTTGCTTATTCATAATAAATATAAATTTTAAATTGCACAAAAAAAGAATGTTCCAAAATAAGTCTAAGTGATACTGCAAAAGTACGTCATTTATTTCTATATTTATATTTAGCTCAGTTATATTTTTGAATTTCAATCTTTTAAATATAATGTTTATTCTGATGTTTTAGCTTTAAAAATTTGCATATAATTTATCAAATTCTTTATTTGTTACATAAAAAAATACAACAATCTAAATCTTTAAATTAAATATAAGCAATTTTATTTAATGTATTAGATTTAATTAATGATTATTTCAATTTTAATAAAAATGAAGTTTTTCTCCTAGCTTATGTAAACATTTTGCCCTGTTTTGGGAAATTGCACCATTCAAGAAAAAAAAAATAATATATCTAATATGTATAATTTAAACTGTGGTATCTAAATAATTAATTTCTGTGGTTCCTATGACTTGTTGAATTTATTTAATATAAGTGGTTCTTTTTTTTATTTACAAAGTAAAGTTTTGCTTTGTTTTTTCTGAGTAAAATGAGAAAATAATCTATGATTTCAATATCTACACCCCCTTCATTAAATATTGTACATATTCTTTACATACTACCTTTGTGAAAGTATTTATAGAAATGCTATACCACTGAATCCAATGTTAGATGTACTGTTATGTGACAAACATATGCGATAAGATTGAGAACAACACAATTTCAGATAATGTGTGATACCTACCAATAACATACAAATTTTCTACTGTTATAAAAATAAATAAATCAGTCTGATTTTAAGGGTTCATTTTAGGAAATAAATCAAAATGATTAATAAATTTATATTTAAAATGTGCAGCTATTATTTAGGTACCATAAGCAAAGTTAAAGATATTTATCTCTTGATAGGTACAACATCCCAAAATAAGTCAAAAATTTTGCATAAACCATGAGAAAGACATCATTTTTATTTCATAAATAGAAAGTCCAAAGTGTAAACTTTTATTTAAAACAAAAAGAAATTGGAAATTTCATTTGCCTTTTTGTGTATAGCCTTTTTCGTAAAGTCACAAAAATTTGGAAAAATAACCATAACTTTCAACTTTGATTTCTAAATATTTTCAGTAGGTTGTGTGTTTATTATTATACATTTGATGTATTTACTAGGTGATTAAAGAGAGGCGTCATTACTCCGATACAGTGGCGGAATTACCCCAGTATCCTGAGTAATCCCGCCACTGTGCAGAGGTTGAAATAAGTTTTTTTTATAGGTGCTTATGTTGCAGTTATAATTACGGTTAAGGGGTCTTGTACCTTTTAAACGCGACGAAATTTAACGAAAAAATTCAAAGTTTGAATTAGTCTATCTTCAAAACCTTTTTATGCATAAACATGAAATTTTGGATATTGATTAAACAGATTGTGCTTTGTAATATGCTGTCATTAGAAATTTATTAGCCTTTTACAGAATTTGTGTATTGTTGAAATGAAAATAGCTCTTTTTTTTACTCCAGAAGTGATTGCGCGCATGATATCTTGAGAAAGTATGTATGGATTGTCATGATTCGGTAAAGATACTAAACATATATGTGTGTTTAAAATGAACTACTCTTAGGCCAAAATTATTTCATTAACTATATAAAAAAACATTTTTGTAAAAAAAATAAAAAATGTATATTTTTAATGAATAAAAATAGTCAGAACTAAAAATATTACCATTGTAAATACTTAAATTAGATCATCTCCTTAAATTTATAGAGATACTAAAAATCATGATTCAGTTTTAGAATTTTTACTGTTTATAAATAAACATTTTTTAGAGGTGAAAAAATTTAAATTCCCTTAAGGTGTCGCCATTCCTCCGGTCTCCCCTATATAGTTGATAAGTTCAATAATTTCGTATAAGATAAAATACCGCAGACTAGTTTTATCTATTGACAAAATTCACTACATCCAGCTGTTATTTAATGCTGTTTTTCATCTTTCGTTTTCAATCACTCTAATTAGATTAGGGAAGTGTCTCGTGTCTTGACAACGTAAGGTGAATGTGATTGGTCTTTCAGCTTTCCTAAAGTATTAGAATAATAAGATTAAAGTCAAGTACGAGGTATTCATAATACAAGTTGACTGCAATTGTAATCTATTTTCGGTAGAACTGGCTTCAAGTAGGCTTTCAGTCATCGTTAAACTGAAACAAGTTTACTAATACTCAAGAAGCTCATTAAATGAGATTGAAAGAAAAAGACACAACAAAGACATAAACTCTGAAGTTTCAAATTTCGGACTTTAGCCAAAACTGTCACAAAAGCTTTGTAAGTAGTTTAACTCGAGAGCTTAATAAATTGAAACAAGTGTGCATATGTCGAAAAAAAAAAATAAAAACGTAGTTAAATGGATTCTTGGCGGATGCAAACTTTTAAAGCCACAAAATACCTTGGCAAAACTCCGAGATGCTTCAGAGAAAGGGCGTTGACAACCCTGGATGTAACAACGTGACAGTTAACTACTCCAAAAACAACACCAATAGTGTTTCCCAATGCTGAAAATAAATCAAGAGAAATGCTCTTTGGTATGTATCATGGGGTCGGTCCATAAAGTCTATTTAGGCGCTATGAAAACAGGTTTGTTTTGATTGAGTAAAAACTCACGTCTTGTCGCTTATTATGCGTTTTGCGATGTCATGGAGGTTAAAATATCAAAATTTGACCCTTAATTTTTAAGAAAAGGAGTTAGATGTTCTTTATTTCTTTCCGGGAAAAAAATTGTTTCAGTGAGGTAGGTAAAAAGCGAAAATCTATTTTACATTCAACTGAATGGCAGAAAATTGCAGGCCTATGAATGATGTCGTGATGCTGTGAATGAAATTAAACTAATCAGGTTGAAAGTTCACAGAAGACACGGGAACTCGGAAAATTACTTAATAATTACTTAATGTGAATGAACTCTGTCCTTCAGCTTGTTCATTTCGGGGAAATTATTATGTTTTCTCGTGGTTTACTCTGAGACAAAAATCTGCAACGATAAATCACAAAGAAGAATTTATTAATTATTTTATAAAATAACATCAGAAAAATTAAAAGAGAAAAAAATAATACAGTAGAAATTCTTTGCAACGCAATTCAATATAATGCAACTCTCCATATACGCAGAACATCTTAGTTGTAAACAATGAATTTTGCAGTTAAGAAGCACCTGGATTCCGACATTGTAAAAATTTTCTATTCTCTAGTTGACTAAATTTAATACACTAGTTCAACTTTACCTCCTTAATTCAGAGCTTTTTAATGAAAATGCTATTATTACAATACAAAATTTTGAAAATGAGTAATATAATAAATGATTTGGTCCAGGCATATTTGGACAATGTTTATAAATTAAATTTAACAATGCGTGTTGTGATCTATATTATACAAACTTTTATAATTTTCACAACTCCTGGTAACAAGAATATAAAGATACTCTACCATATTTTGATACATTTCAGACATATTTGGACATGTTTACAAGGTATGTTTAATGGTGTGTGAAATATGTTCTATACAACGCAAAATTCTACATAACGCACAATCACACATTTTTAGATTTGCGTTATAAATATCTTATATAGTAATTTTAAAAATTTAATTTACAATTTGTTTAAACATATTCTTTTATCAAGTAATCATTTGTTACAAATTAAATTATTATTATACGTTGATATAACAATATAGAAATTCTGAGTAGGTAGTTTAAATAAGTTTTTCTTTTCTTTTTTCGTTGGCATATCATAAAAAGAAATAGAGCAAAAATTATAGTTTTTTAATAAATTTACTAGTTCGCACTTTCTACCTAGCGTAAGACAAAGTGGTGAATTTTCCTTAATCGGGGTTTACGCTAAACTTGCTATTGTAACAGACATTTTTGGACAACATGAATTGCAGCTATGAAATTACACATCATTTTTAAGATAAACATTGAATTACACTAGATAATTTTAACACAAATATTCCAATTGGTAAATAACTCATATTAGATGTAAATTTACAACTGGGCGAAAAATGTCCGGGCCAGGATTCGAACCAGGGATCTCCTGGCTGAAGCCGCCAGTGCTCTACCATCTGAGCTACGCCGGACGAATCTGGTGGAACTTTTTCACCCAGCTAACCTTAATGATTATAGCATCTGGTCTAAAACCTGGTTCAGCTCAACAGAATAAATCACAGGTAATGGAACTCCAGAGCACTGGCGGCTTCAGCCAGGAGATCCCTGGTTCGAATCCTGGTCCGGACATTTTTTGCCCAGTTGCAAATTTACATCTAATATAAACATTGAATGCTTATAAAAGGGTCTCTTTTTAAGCAACTATTTTGACTTTTATATTTAATGATGTTTAAACAATGGTTTGTCTTTCAGCGTATTCAGGACGTTTTTCCTTAAATCCGTCGTTCAAATTGAATTATACTTGCTTGTAACATGCCTCACTGATTGCCTGACGCGTTTACAACACATCATAGTAGAAAACGCCCGTTTTGTCCTACCAGATCCACGCGCTACAAAATCACTTAAGAATATTCTAGAAACAGCATGCTAGGATGCCTCACCCATTTTATATGCTGGATGTTGCTCCTACAGATCACCGTTTGTTTTACTGTATAAATAGCAGAATTTCGCAATATAAGTTTAATTCTTATGCAGAAATCAAAAATTTACTTAATGATTAGGTTGGTTGAAAACAATCAGTCTTCTTCCATTATGGACTTCGCTTGTTAGTTCTTACCCGATAGATGGTGCCAAATGATGTAGCTTCTTGATGGAATATATTTTGAATAAACCTTTCTTTAATTTTGACAAGAAACAAGTGTCTTTTTTAAACTCGAAAAAAAAAACCGAGGAAGAACCGAGGAAGTTGTTAAAAATAGAAACTTTCAAACTCATTTTTCATATTTAAAAAGCGTTTTCGAATTCATTATATTTTCTGTATTTCTGAACATGCCTTTTCTTCTTTTTTGTTATTGTTGATGTTAAAAACGATTGAAATCAGGATGAGATGCTTATTTCAGCATGTATTCGCGTGTTCTTGAAACGATCTGTATGTTGTTCTTTATTTAAGTCTGTTATCAAATCCAAACGGGCTACTTTCTGACACATTTTTAAATTAATTTTATTCACAAACGTGTCGAAATAACAGGTACTCTTAAATAACAATATAATCGAATTGTTTTTGAATAAAGGTACACTGTAAAAAAAAAAAAAAAAAAAAAAAAAAAAAAAAAGATGTAATTCTACAGATGTAAAGTTACAGAAATGTATATACTTACTAAAATTTTATCAGTACACTGTGCATAAAGAGACGTAAATCTACAAAACTAATTTTTGTAAAGCTACAGAAATCTGTACGTACCTGTAGTGGGCCACTAATTTTCAAAGTTTAAAAACAAGCTCGCAATCCATTTCAGAAAAACGACTGAAAGAAATCTGATTAGCTAAAATCCTTAAATGTTAACTTTCCATAATCAGTTTGTAATAATTGTTATTTTCCTGTAGATATATTTGTTTATCTTCTAGAGTGTCTTCAAACACAGATTTTTTCGCAAATTCTTAGTGATTTCATTAAGAGACAAGATTTTATTGAAAGCGTTGTTTCTTTAATATTGTGCTTTATTTTGAATTAAACTGCCGTTGATATATTCGATTATAATTTGTTAGATTATCTGAAAACTTAAAAATTGAGTATTATATTGATTTTAAGGGGTGGTCCACTTCTGGATCACAATTTCTTAAATTACAACAGTAGTGAGCATGGGCCCACTACTGGAACATATGGCTAAAAAAAATATGTTTAACTTATTTTAATTAAGTATTTTTTGAGGCTCTAAGACTTTGTATATAATTTATTTAGGTTTTTTTTTCATCAGAACCAGTAGTGGGCCGGGGGCTTACAATTGGTGCACAAGTGGCCCACTTCTGGAGCAGCGAAAATGTATCTTCACTAAGCTGTCAGACATATGATTATTAAAAGAAATTAATATCCTACAACAATTGTGAATGGATTCAAAGCATGTGGTCTAGTTCCATGGGATACAAAGAAAGTAACTGTTGAACTCACACTAACATCAAAGAAAGTGATAATATAGTAGACCCCTCAAATCCGCAAATGCCTAATATCCACACATCATTGCAGATCTAAACAATGAAATTTTCAGTTCAGATGTACGGGCAAAATTACAGATTTCTTATTCAAGGTTGGAGTAGCACAGTTGAAGATTTTTTTTTCCAACAGAGCGAAAAATGTCCAGACCAGGGATCGAACCTGGATACTTGGCGTGCCGTGCCAATGCTTTACCTGTTAGGCTATCCGGACCGATCCCTGGCTGACATAATTCACTCTTATTAGTTGGACTTGGCTGCGAACTGCAGCGATAGTTTCATTCATCCGAGCTATAACTATAGCATTTACATGATGAAACTACTTTAACACGGAAACTTCTCTAGGAGTTTCCGTGTTAAAGTAGTTTCATCGAGGAGTTTCCGTGTTAAAGAAGTTTCATCATGTAAATGCTATAGTTATAGCTCGGATGAATGAAACTATCGCTGCAGTTCGCAGCCAAGTCCAACTAATAAGAGTGAATTATGTCAGCCAGGTATCGGTCCGGATAGCCTAACAGGTAAAGCATTGGCACGGCACGCCAAGTATCCAGGTTCGATCCCTGGTCTGGACATTTTTCGCTCTGTTGGAAAAAAAACTTCAACTGTGCTACTCCAGCCTTGAATATGATTTAATCCAGTTTAAAAAATATTCGTTCCCTTCATTACAGATTTCTTTTTTTTTTAGTGTAATATCATTCTGTATATATTTTAATATATAATTCTCGATAATATGGTTGAACTCGCGGTTTTTCATGAAGGAAGTTTAAATTTATTTCTGAAAAAAAAATCAGATTCAGATTCAGATTCAGCCAGGCGGGGAGGCCTACCAATTGGTTTGAGCTCAACTAGCCCCACCCAGCAATGTTTATTGAAAAAAAAAAATACAGAGCAATTATTGAGTAATAAAATAATGGTAGGTAATAACAAGTAATTGAGATAATAGAATAAGTATAGGTAACAATAGTAAGATAGCCGAGTTGAGCGCTTTACAGACGTATAACATATAATGTTTCTTTAAAACAGTTATAGAATTAGTGTTATTGTTAAAGTAAAAGTTTGTTTGATTAGTTCAATAGCTGATCATCATTATCATATAATAGGTCCTGTGGAGGCATTTGGAAAAGTCCTTGATTGTTTTCAATCAGTGTTATGCAGTTTATAATTTTTTGTAATAGTGCTGGTTGTTTTCTGATTATTTTGAACCATGAAGAAAGACTTATCGTTCTGGAGATTCTGAGGTGGTATATAGATGTTAGTGCGCATTCCGTTACGTAGTGCAGCGAGGTTCCTCGTTATCCACACGTGCAGTAGCCCGAGTCGGCTTTTCCGAACTTTACAAGATAATCTGGAAAGGGCCCGTGATTTGTTGCACACAAGAAGAGGTTTCTGTGTGATAGTAGATATTCATGATATCACTGGTAATCACATTCTTTTTACCCAATATATTTATGTATTAATCAAGTTTTTTTGGTTATTAAGACTGGCCAGCCTGAAATAAAATTATATACTTTGATTTTGATTTAAATTAATAGGGTGCCTTTATGAGGAAAGTTTCATTGAATCATTCTAGGAAAATGTACCTCACCTTTATTATGCAAATTTAATTACACATTATTAGTTATTCACTTGACCTTTACTTTTAATAATTTAACCATTTTTAAAATTGTAGTACTTCCTATCATTTTAGTTTATTACTTTACTTATTTTAATATTTTACTACATTGCAAGCATTCATTATAATGTTGATTGGATTATTACATTCAAATTACTGTTTTAAAAATTTAAACAAACAATGACCAGAAATCGGCATAATTCTAAAATCAGCACAACCTCAAGTCCCAAGCTGTGCGGATTTGAGGGAGTCTACTGTATCACCAATAAAGTAAAGAGAAATGTCTTCTTTCTTGGAAGTTCTTGAAGATAAAATTGGAGAAGGAAAAATAAAATCTTTCTTGGAAAATAATGGCAAATTGAAAGGCTCTGTGGAGCAAGCAAATCTTTACTACTTATTGTTGGAGACGAAGGAGATTTTGAACATGGAACCAATTTCCCATGTAATCTATTGCAAAACAATTTGGGTATCAAACACTTGAGTATATTTTTTTACTATTATTTATTCATTTTTTACATTATACTTGTTATAAGGTACCCCAGTCATATCTCTTAAGGTGGCATACACTGAAGAGTCTATTGACACTGTTGATACTGAGACTATTGAGCAGGAGCAAAGAGCAATTGTTGAAGATGCTGAGGTGGACCTTTACATTCAAGAAGGATCAACTGAGACTGGCGGCCATTCAGTGCCTTCAAATGGTGGGCCATCTAAAAATGTACCATCTCTCTTCAAAAGAGTTCTTTTTTGGCCAGAAGGGGGATATAACACAAAGGAAAAGAGAGAAACTTCCAAGCAGTTGCAGCACTTCTCCCCAAATGGTTCAGTATTATAAAAAAAGAAAAGGTCTTAAAAATGTTAAAGATGCAGAAAAAGAAAAACTGAAAGTGAAAAAAAATTTAAAGGGAAGAGTTAAAAAAATAGCCACTGGGAATAAAAGGAGAGTAAGGAAATTATCGCTCGAGTCTTATGCTTCTCTTCCACTGGAAACTTCAACCTAAAGTACTCTTTGTAATAAATTGGTTGTAAACCCCTCTCACATTTTGAGATTTTTTTTTTTGGATAAATCATTTTGTTTTACAGTCATTTCAGCTTTTAATTATCCTGTTTATTATTTTTGTCTTATTATTTATCACTACTGCGAAATAACAAATAGGGCAGATTTTTTTTTAGTTACAAAATATAACACACTGTTATTTAGAAAAAAAAAACTAGCTAAATTGTCTACTATTATTGTCGATAAAAACTGATGATTTTTTTTCCTACCATTTGTACATTCTGGTGCTAAACACAGAAAATGAACTTTTAATGTCAGAAATCGCTGAAAATTCACTAAATTCATTGTGGCACAATTCAGTAAGTTTTGATACGGAATATGGGAAAATTTACTGTTTAATAAGTGAAAGCATATAAGCAGATTATATAGATATATTAAGAATACATTGCTGAGAACTGGTTACTCTCTGACAAATGTTTTAATTAATTTTTGTTTTCAAACGCATCAAATTGGTCGGTGCTTTTATTAAAAACTATGAAATCGAACTATTATTCCATTTTTAGGTAAAGAAAGAAGCTTTTTCAAAAAGTGCTGCCAAAGTCGCCGGTTTGAATCTAATTTCTAGATACCACAGCGCCTGAAAGGGAAAAGACTGCCGTCCTCAGACAATCATCTCTAATAACTCAAGTTCTAATTTATTTATTTGAAAATGAAAAAAAATGTTCGATTACAAATCACTTCAATGATTATGCCAGAGAGTACTTTTGTATTTAAAAATGAGTCAGAAAGTTTTGAGTTGTTAAGCTGGGAAATTAATTTTTTTTTTTTTTTTAGAATCGCCTTAACCCTTTATGTACTGAATTATGAATTCATAAAAATTTTATCTTCTAAAACATTTTTCGTGAATTTTTGAAACTACATTAGAAGATTTACATAATCATTTAATAAATTTTAGAAGGATTTTAGAAGGATTGAAGGATTTAGAAGGATTAATTAAATTTCAATTTATAGGGATTTTGTGCAATATTTATAACCCCACTTAAATCTTTTATTTTAAATATTTTTCTTAGTATTTTGTAGAATTAAGAAAAGTAAAAATATAATGTTCTTAAAATAGAAATATTTCCGAGTTGAAAACACCCCCCCCCCCCCCTCTCCTCCCGAACGCCAAGAAAGCTGAAAACATGCAAAGGCAAAAGAAATCATCCTTTTAAAATATTTTTGTTTTGTGTAACCAGCAATGCTTTTGGAACAAGATAAAGTAATGCATCTATAACTCATTCTAAACTGAATTACTACTAATCGATACATTAAATGAATTTTATAACAAATTATTTTAATGGTTTATAAGTACTGTGAGTAAATAAAGGGTTAGAAACAACTACAATCAAGTTCGAGCAGCAGCGGCATAGATTAAAAATTTTGAACAATTATATTTTTTCAGCATAAAAAATACGTTATCTTTCAACATGAAAGATTTTTTGTTGAATAAATCTTCCTAATATGTAACAGGAAACTCCATAATATTTTTCATCTACCATGGCATACCGTAAAATTTGCGTCAGAAACCCGTCTAGCGTGATAAAATTATTAAATAAACATTTTTTTATGTAGTTTTTTAGTAGCATAATCCATAATTTATAGGATTACAAACGTAGAACAGGGGAACCCTTTAATTACAGATGAGATAAAGAATACACACACACACACACACACACAATATATATATATATATATATATATATATATATATATATTTTTCCTAATGAACCTGAGTATACACTGTAATACTTTAAACCTATTTATTCAGGCAGAAAAATAAAAAAGCTCTCTATTTTTAAAAATTAAACATATTACTAGAGACAACATTCATACGTAAAGTCTCTTCATGCCTGGAATGTTCATCGTTTGTCCCTTCCTTTTGTATGGAGGAGGTCGGGGTTATATTTAGGTAGAAGCAGGAACTTTTTAAAATTCTTTGACGAACAAGATGTCACTAAGTGGCGTGAAGCAGCTGCTGCACTTTAATTCCAAAGCCCGGGGCTGATAACCGCCATATTTAGAGGACTCAAAATGAGCTGACACGGTTCTGTTAGAAAAAAGTACAGATTTGAATCTGAACTTCTATGTAAGCAGTTTCTGCCAATGAAATTGAAAAATCACAGCTTTTTTTTAAGATAATATTTTATCGGATCATATTTTTTAGTTCAATCAGTTTTTGTCACCAACAAATTCAATATATATATATATATGTATATATATATTATATATATATATATATATTTGACCATTAAAAAAACATTACAATTTACCAACAAATGTTGCTGTGAAATTATAAATAGAAAGAAATTTATTCATTGACAATTGAACTGTTCCCCTCAACATATTCAACATAGATTTGTAAAACATAATAAAAAATAAATAAATAAATAAAATGAGCAGAAATTTAATAATGGATATTTGTAGAACCTAGACAGAATTTTCAGGTCCCAAATGCCTAGAGTTCCACAAATAAAGTGTGTGGTTTCATCTTCATATTAGCTATAAAAAGCTAAAGAATATGAGTTTGGAACTACCAAATCATAAAAAATAGAGAAATAAATTATTGAAAAACAAATAAGTTTAAAATAAAATTTGATTAAAAAGGATTAATATATGTATATATTTCTTCACCTTTACTTTTTGTTATGAATACTATTGAATTCAACATTTTATCTTTCGTAATTTTGGCCACTTCTTTATCATTGTATATTTCTTATGCATCTGACCTTCTAAATGAAATTTCGTTATTTCCATATTGTAATATAATTATTTAGTTCATTTATCTGTTGTCGATTTCCCTGTGATTTAATAGCTATTGTTTACAAAACGTTTTACATGTATATGTATATTGTCTTCATCTTATTATTCATCCTGTGCATTTTAATATTTATCATTGCATGTGCTACAATAGAACAATGATTTTTAATGAACTTTTCAATTTGGGAAAAAATTATCTACTATACTACTAAAGGACATTGATATAATTTAAACACTTTTACTATTTTTTTGGCACTTTGTTTTTTTTTTCCTTGCTAGCAAAATTTGGATATTAATCTGTTCTATGTGTCACCAAAAAAATAT
This sequence comes from Maratus speciosus, assembly GCA_963932465.1. Lineage (NCBI taxonomy): Eukaryota > Metazoa > Arthropoda > Arachnida > Araneae > Salticidae > Maratus > Maratus speciosus. The sequence continues at coordinate 374,214,967 of OZ010791.1, read as the reverse complement.
ACAATAATTTGTTTACTTTTAATATTAAATACTAAATTAAATATGATTAAACATTTTTCAGTTATCTTTTTTTAGGATTCTTTTTTAATATTTTCCCTATTTCTCTTGTAAAATGGCATTTCTCTCAATCTTTATTTTCCCGTTTTCTTAATACTGAAAATATTAATATACTAATTTAAACTACCAAATTTGTATATTGGGAAACTATTATTATAATTGAAACTGTGGTTTTAGACTGCAAGAAAAGGAAAGAAGGGTAAAACAGCACCAGTCGGGTTAAACTGCAAATCTCAGTTAGACTGGATTTGAGCAGCCCTGTTGCGGGTAATGTTTGAAATACTCAGCTCCAGGCAAAAAATGAAGCGGCTGTTACGGTATCGCCATTTTAACATTTGTAGAGTTCCTGTAAAGGAAAGTTTATTTTGTGATTTTTAGTAATCTTAAATATCAACTTATTTAAATTATTTTTTTTTTAATTATTCCGTATAACATATTCTATAAGGATTTATTTCTAACAATGAAACTTGCTGACATTTGTATAACAATTTTTTCAGCATTTTCAATCTTCATCCTCTTGGAGATAAGACCGATATAAAACAAAATTGGACATTGGAATACAATGATGAGCAACCGGATAAAAAAGCTTGAAGATAGAGTAGTGACTACGAAGACAAGAGTGATTATGATTTTTAAAGAGGTTAAATCTTTGTCTGCAATTTCACAAATTTGTTGGAAAAAAAGTACCATTTTGTCTTGAAATAGTAAATTATTAGACTTATAAATAAAGTATTGCTTGTTAAAGTATTTAGTTTAAGTTGAAAAATTAAAAAATTTTGTTCTTTTCAAAAAAAAAAAAAAAAAAAAAAAAAAAATCTAAACTTTTTCATTTTCTGTAATATTAACATATTCATGCGATCTGATTTAAACGATGACGTAAGACTGGATGATTTAATTTTCCATAATTAATCATTTATTTATAAAATTGTGATGAATTACTCATACGGAACCTGTACCAAAAAAAGCCACGTTGAATTTTCAATTTTTTTTCTGCATTACATCGGAATTAACATTTTAAATGTTATCGGATGTAATATTTATACATATTTTTACAATATTAAAGCATGTGTACTCTTGTCACTTTTTTATTGTATAGAGGTCCGCACGTGCCGGAATTGTCGGCCCGAACGAAAGATTTCTTGGCCCGGCTCGGTCTGTGCAGAAATTAGTGAAAACAGGCCTGTCCCGTGCAGAAATTAACGAAAACAGACTCGACTCGATTCCTCCAGAAAATACCAAATTTTCTGAACATACAATTAAGATTTTTTTCTAGAATACTGCATACATATTTATGGGAAAATTTAACTTTTCAGATTACTATATGTGAGCAAGCCGTAGAATGCAAAATAGCAGCAGTACTGGCCCGCCATGTAGGCCCAGTATGTATAGAAAGAAAATGTAAGTCTGATCCTGGCCGAAACCGAGTCTGCTGAAATAATTAAGTCATGTTTCAGGCACGATGCAACTGCTGCTGTACACTGGACATGTTTTATTTGTGTACTAGTGTCAATTTAGCATATGTTCGAGCAGTATATTTATTTATTTATGCCTTAGTAGAGCAACATCACTAGATCGCTAGGATCCGGCGTAGATCCTGTTTGCTTCACCCGATAAGTTCCCCGGAATGCGGGAATACATATCCTCGGCTGAGTCACGTCTATTGAAAATTGTTCACATTCTTTCGCTTAGTTTGATCCTTTTAAACTTCATATCGGCCCGATTTTTTTCATCGGCCCGGCCTAGGCCCGTACAGAGATCTACAGAATAGTTACAAATAATACCATTTTAAAGTAGATTTATTAAGAATATGTGTTCCAAATAAGAACATAATTATCTCAATACATCATTTAACTTTAATTAACAGATATTTTCCAAATATTACACCAAAATTCACAACAAAATGAAGTGTTCTCCCTGTAATGCAATATGCAATAGCTGCTCAATTTACGGGATGTCGTTTCGAATAGCCAAAACTGCTGATTCCCTTTACACGCTTTACTACTTCTTTGATAGATTCCATATTTTTCTACAAATATCGACACAGAAAATGTTTAATTAACTGGGAATTTTTGTTTTTCGCATATTGCGCTTTCAAACATTAACAAATTAAAAATGCAGAATATTTCAATATATGTTCTAAAATATCGTTAAATCATCTCGAAGATCATAAAAATATTTATATGAAAGTTTATTCACTGTTTTTAATAGTCGACGTGAATCGAAAATGAAGACGAAGCCGGTATCAGTGGTTGAAACTATTCGCACACGTCAAGGTCACATAAACTGTAGGGTAAATGGTGCCATTTGTAAGGCTGAGATTGTTATATGAAGGATATAGGCTGTTGGTCTTTTTTTTAAGAGCAAGGGCTTATTTTTCAGAAGTAGAACTATACGTATATTTAAAATGTTATTATAATGCAATGTTTAAAATAGTATTATGCATGTAAAGTTACATTAAATTATATTAAAAATTCTGGATTAAAGAAACAACGGTAATAGTAAGGTGTGTGATTTCACCCGACTTTCTCCTGTATAAAATTTTAAAGCTTTCATAAATTAAAGAAAGAACAACTAGTAAACAGTTTTCATGACTGAATAATAATTATTTCTTGTCATATTTTCAGTAAATACTCTTGTTAATGGATAAAAGATACAATGCTAATGTATTATTATGTTTTATATGATGATATTATACATATTAAAAAATAATATAAAAAGAATCCCTAGGTTCAATTCAAAGTAAAAAGGGCCAAATGGCGACAATTACAAAGTAGTTGATTGCCTTCTTCAATTTAAGCCATATATACTATATGCTTAAAGGGTTTTGTTAGGGGGTTGTTAATTCAGTTTCGAGATTGCATGAAAAACAGCACATTTTGCATGATGCACATTTTTCTCGGAAACAACTGGATCAATTACAATATATTTTTTTAATTAATTTTGGCAATAACGAAAAACTGCAATAGCTATGTTAATTATTAAAAGATAAAACAAAAACAAAACAAAAGAGAAACCTAGATTTTTTTTGTTTACAAAATTGCGAAACGATTTTTTTTCCGGAAAGATCAGTCTATAGTTTGGCTACTGTCAAAATTATTTTGAAAAAGTATTGAAATCACTTCAGTATTTCCCAAGAAAAAGTTCCACCAATGTCGACTCTTTACATGTGATTTTGCATTTGATGTCTCTCTCTTAAGTTTAAATATAAATTTTTAAAAATGTCGTACTGTTTAACTTATTGTTTAATCTACTCATCATTACATTACATTTTTGAATACAGTGTAATAATTAGAAGCTGCCAATGTCCCCAATCGAGAACACTATAAAAATAATACATTATATTATTTTATCTCCCCTTTTAACGATGGATATAATCAAATTGAAACATTAGCACAGCAATTCCCAACCTTTATTGGTACGCGACCCAACTTTAAGTAAAAAAAGTTTTCGCGACCCATTTAATATAAGGATGTATCAGTCTTACCACTCTTACCAATCTTACCAGTCTCAATCTTACCAGCCCACTTAATATAGGGAAGGATCAATATGAAATTGCTGTATGACCTCTATAAGCTATCGGCTATCCTATCATACGAAAAAAGCAAATTTTCGTAGGAAGGATACGATATCAACAGAAAAAAGAATTGGTATTTCCAATGTGTGTAAGTGGAATAATAATTGAAACAACACACAAACTACAAAGATAATTAAAAATACGTTTAATTATTATCTAAACATAACTTTATAATCAGTGAGATTTCTGGCACTGGTGTCTGCCGATGAGAGCATCTATATCAGGGTGAAAACTGGTTAATTCTAAACTTAAGGGGTCCAGGACACAATTTAAAATATTTTTATTTACGGAGTTAAAATTTTGAATTTTTTTGTGATGGTTAACCACGTTATTTGTAAACAAAATCACCTGATAAAACCTCTCATATATTTTTTTAGAATTTCATTTTTTTTTCATTTAAATAAACAGAAATGTATAAGTTTTAATTTAGATTCAGCATTTTTAAAAATATTATTATTATTTTTTTTAAATAAAAATATTTAAAGAAAAATAAAATAGTGTAACATTTTTTTTTTTTTAAATCATATTTTCAAAAGTAAATATTTGTTTCTAATTTGCTAAATCAAAATTAAAATAAAGCAATTGAAAAAGGCATGTTCCAAGTTTGAACCATTTATCTTTAATGGTTCTTGAATTATAACGATTTAAGTACAAGAAATGGTGAAAAAAGTCATCATGAAGAATAACGTATTTTCATAAGAAATCGTTTTCATGACAACCATTGCTTGAAAGCTAGATTTTGAAAACAAACCAAAACGAAAAATTTAATATTTCCTGTTCTAATTCAGATAAAAACAGGATTTAAATGTCATTTTAAGCAGAAAAATACAGAGAAATTTTTAATATAATGAACGTTTTTTTAGAAAATTTGGATAGTTTTGTGTCCCGGACCCCCTTAAGTCACTTCCTACACGCAGTTTGTTTCTGTTACTTGTTTTTCAAAAACAGCAAAGTAAAAAAAGCACGTTCACACAAGTATGTCGTGTTGAACCCCATCAAGGAATTCAAAGCTAATTTAGATATTTCTAGATATTCTGCTCGTATATTCATCCAGAAGGAAATTAGGGATTTTCCCTTGTTATTATTTACTATTGAAATTGTTATACTTTTAAAACAGATGAAATAAAAGATATATTTTTTTGACAAAACTCGATTGTTCCGCGACCCACCAAAACACCCGCCGCGACCCCACCAGTGAATTGCTACTCATAGGTTGGGAACCGCTGCATTAGAAGATAAAATATACACATAAGTTAAAATATCTTATTTCTGTCTATATAAAGTTAATATGATATTTCTTAAAAATGCTCCATGCTCATTAAATTTGGCTTTAAGAACTTGGTGTTTTGTTAAATGGTAACCATATAATATTGCAACAGAAGTTGATATGCGTTTTTAAATTATACTAATATATTGAGAAGACAAATAATAAAATTTCAATATTTGCACTTTTTCTTGAAATTTCACGTAAAAAAAGTTATATAACGACCAAATTTTCCTTTTATGTACCCTAATGCATGCATATTAAGTTTTGAAATATAGTAAAGTGAGGACAGATGCCGAAGTTTTTCTTTTCTTCTCGTAAAATGTACAATAAAGCAAAAAACAGCAAACTAAGTACCAGAAATCATTGATCAAACCCTTTAGAATCTAATTTCTATCTTAAACAAGTTAAAGCCCTCCTAATAAAGCAGGCATAATTATTTTCCCAAACGTCCTTTTTTAACATCATTTTTTAAGCGCTGGGTAAGATGCCGCATGGGGTGTGGTACAGATGCCGCATGGAGAAAAAAGCTATGCTGTTTATTTTTTTTTTCAAATAAATCACATTTTTATTTCCTCAAACTACTTTAAATGAAAATAAATAACAGTAAACTTACATAAATTATATATATCACTAAATTGTGAAAAGTTTAACGAAATTGCAAAAGTGTAAGCTCGAAAAATAAACTTAAGACAAAAAATGAAAATGAAACGAAAAACATTTGAATTTACGTGAATGGATAGCATAATTACTGGAAACAATAGACAGCATAATTACAAAAAAATTTAAATCACTGGTTTACATCCAGGCGAACATTGCAGTTTGCTCTTAATGTAAGCATTAGTTATATTCTATTTAGGCCCTAGTCTATTTTTTTTGCCTTTCCTCTCATTCTTTAATTTTGTATTTCCATTCGCCCACAATCACATCACACTTCCCGTTGCAAAAGTAAAGTGAGCCTTTGTCATGCAGCTATCGATTGAATTTGATGCACTGAACCCTGCTCGCTTTAGACTTTGTTTCTTGATAAAACTCCAGACACAATCAGTACATTCTGAGTCATCAAATTCCAATCCAATACATACTGCCATCAAAATCTATAAAAGGACAATTTCGCCATTATCGGAAGATGACTCATATTTTAGTTTCTTCCTCAAGTAAGGTGTGTTCAAGTTGATATTTCCTTTCCGTTTTTTAAACATTTTACTTCCACCAAGCTGTCGTTCTGTGACTCTTTCTAGCTTCTTTTGCTTTTTATTTCATTCTTCTTTTTTATTGTTTATAAACTCTCTGCTTGTAATATTTGCATCCTTTTGATTTCTCTTACTTGGCTGTATGGGCCTTTTGACCATTGGGATAAGAGATATTTTGTTTAACAGTTTAAATAGTGAGACTTGTAAAGGGCCTATGTTTTCCTTATTCACACATGGAGAACCAGCATTGTTGCTGAGAATATTTTGATAATAGCAGAACGCGCTAATATACCTTGATTTAAATGTTAGTTATACTTAAATCGCAGTGATGAATTTATTGAACCGAAAAACAAAAATATATTTTGCGGCATCTGTCCCTCAACCTCTGTGCGGCATCTGTCCCATAGTGGAGGGTAAGATGCCGCGCCGCCATTTCGTGTCATGTGAGCGACGCGTGAGAAAGGCAAGCACATGTCTGTATTCTACGATGATCTATTCTACAGTTGCAATTGGTTTTGGGATGAAATCTCTGCTTATTTGGCTTAAAATATGCAATAAAACTTTATTAGAATAATTTTAGCAACTTTCCACGCAGGTTTGAAGCATAAAAGCAGGCAGAAATATTTGAATACTAATAGTTAAGCAGTGGAAACGCATACAGCACAACAGACAGCACTTAGGCACTCAACGAAATTCTTAATTTGGCCTAGGGAGCGTTAGTGTCGCCAATACAATGTCTGCGGCATCTGTCCGACCGCGGCGCCTGTCCTCACTTTACTATATAGCATATTGCAAGGAATAACACTAAGTATTATGAAAATTGGATAAAAAATAAGATGCATGGAACATTTTGAATATATACTAACTCGACGAAAATTCTCATTTTGAGAAAACATGATTTAAAGTTTCATTTTTAATGTAACTCAGTCATAGTAAAACAAATTTGAAGTGCTTGTAACTTCGCTAGGAATTGTTGCAATTGCTAGCGGTTTTTTTGCAAATCATGCAGTTAAGAATGAAATAAATTAATTAACGAAGAAGAAAAAACGATTTAGTCGATATTTGCCAAATTGAAAATCCACGCTCCCCTTAACTATTTTAAATATTTTTTTGTTCGTTTGTTTGTTTTCAAGGTTACTTTCAGTATTATCAAATCCATACATTTCCCGGCAATTATATCTAAACTTTGATTTTAAGAAATAGAATTAATACTCACATTTTTTTCTCACGAAGAAGCATTTAAAACAAATCTAGAACAAAAGTATTGTCATTTAATACAGAGGAAACATTATTTTAATTATATAGGAAGATTCGGGGCTCCTATCAAGACCTCAATTTGCATGGGGCCCTAGGCAGCTGCCCCTTTTGCCCAATGGTTGCGCCGACCCTGAATGTAATAATTATCTAAATCTACAGTGAATCTCTACTTCTGACTTCATAAAATTCTAAATCAATTCTCACCGCGTGTATAAAAGTTCTCAAATATTTACTGAAATATTTTGTTTTAGATTAAATAAATAAATAAATAAATAAGCATACATTAAATTTACTTTGTTGGGCTAAATTTTTTATTACAAATTTATTTACTTCGTTTCATCTCACAGTATCATAACGATTCACAATATGTTTAAATTTTAATACCCAGTTGATCTCATTTTCTGCGTCTTAAGTTTGACTCAACAACACATTTCATCTCAGAAAAAAAGAAAAAAAAACCCTGTCTTGAGTTTAGCATGAAATATATTGCTCGACGTTTGAAAACCCCTTTCTGTTTTTTTATAGAAGCCTGTCAACCTATGACATGAATTTTTTCACATTAGCTGTCAGGGATTTCAGTTCTTCAGTGTTTAGAAAAATAGAAATTTCGATGGGAGGAAAAAAAAAAGGAAAAAAGATTGATACGTTGAATGTGAAGTTATTTTTCGTGCAAGTTAGCTGTGCAAATATTGGTAAGAGTAATATATTTTAACATTACTGCTGAGTTACGAATAACACATTTCTCTAAGTATGCTGCCTGTGTTTTTACAAATGTGCGCACAAATCAAGTGAACTTTAGGTGCCATAATAATTTACGTATGTAAAGCTGTTCATAAATTTAGGTTTTTATCTTTTATTTTCCGAAAGAAACCCACCATACATGTTGCTTTGTGATTTAAGTTCTTTTTAACACTGTGACTAAAATTCAACTTATATTGACATCATATGTTTGTGATGTGGAATAGAATGCGAGTCATATCCAAGTTACTTTGACTTCGATATGACCCATTTTGTCACGAGTTGTAAAGGAGTAAAAAATAAAGAGTAAAATTAAATCAGTTATGGTCTTATACGCTGAAGTGACGAAATGACGGTCTTATGAGTCATAATGTGAAAAATTAAGGAAGTCAGACATTTTGTTCATGGGGTTGTCTGCAACACTTTTGACCATTTGTGACGTCATAATGACCTCATATTGACAAACTGCGCTATTAAGGTTTCGCCCGAAAATTTCTAGATAATTTAAAAATTTAATTCCGTAGTCATTCTTTCTTTTTCTTTTAGAACTACCATCGTGTCCAGAGTGAAATTTCTACATACAAGATACAACCTTGCAAACAGAAAAAAGTGTAAAATTTTAAAATTACCCACAGAAAAAAAAATAGTCACCGGAAAAATTTAAAGATAATTTTTTATAAGTAAACACACCAAACAAACTTTTGAAAAATGATTTATTTATAATGTATTAATCTTTAATTTAAACTTAAACTTGTACGTAGTTTATAAACTACAGTTAGCCTTATTATTCCCCAATGGCTCACTAATAATAAGACAATCAACTATAGACTGGGCTGTCAACTCGGAAGCCCCTCAAAGACTTTACACTGTTAAGCACTGTTAAACTTCTGAACTTTGGTTATTTTGTAAAGTTGAAAATAACAAGCATACAAGAAGGCGCATCCGAACATAAGTTTAGAGAAAAATAAAACGATGTTTAAACACATAACTGGAATTTACAAATTTAAATGGCAATGAAAGTAATACAAAAATGTATGATTAAATGTATTGTCCTTATCTTCGCATTTTTCTTTAAGTTTTGTAAATGCTCCTTGTTATAAAACAAATCGTTGCAGGAGCACTATTATTTGCAATATAATCTTACAGTTTAAGCTTCAAACTTTATTCAGTCAAAACTTTCACAATTGAGTCAAAAATATCAGCTATAGCGGTTGTACCGAGTATAGAAACAAGTTACAGAAGCTCTTCACTATTTTTTAATTACACATCATGCCTGGGAATAAAAACTGCTAACTGAATGAAATTTCGTGCATGCGTATGTACAGGAATTTGCAATGTAACAGACAACAAATATTGAAATTATAGATTTAATTTAATAATTAAAATTTCTAGTTATATCATAAATTTCTTTATCAATAACACACATATTGGAGCTCATATTATTTAATTTTTTTTATTTCCTCAAGACATCACTTCTTCTACTTCATAATGAATGATTTCGCTTTGCGCGCAATTGAATGTAATACAGTAAACTCCCGACTATCCGACCCTCCACACTATTCGGCCTAGTTAAAAGAAAAAAAAAAAAAGAGGAATGTTGCAAGCGGCCGAGACAGACAGGGATCCGTCCGTAGGAAATAGTTCTAACTCACCACAGGAAGGAGCAAGAAGGGATTACGGAATGCAATAGCAGAGACAGATAGGAAGGGAGGGGAGGGGCTTGATAACCTGTTTCGTCAGTTGTCAACGGTTGTTAAGAAGTGCGGACATTATTTTTCGCATATCCTGGTTACTTTCATAGAGTCTTTTGGTGTGCTTCGTGTTTATTTATTGAAGATTAACGAAATGGGTGATAAACGAAAAGAGGTTGCAATGACCATGGAGGAGAAACTACGAGTTAGCAGTAGGAAGTGACGCCATCTGATATTATCTGCTTGCGTAAATGGAGGGACATTGCGTCGCGAAAGAGGGCTAAAACAGGGAGAAGCAGTCATCTATCAAGGACATTTTCAAAGACTAAAAACTAAGTTTTGACTCTTTTATCTTATGCATAACTTTTCATATTTTAGCAATCATTTATTAATAAATAGTAAAATAAAATTTACTCATTTTTTTATGAATTCGTTTTACGTTACTGTTTTGCTTATTTTGACACTTATAAACTGTATATATAAAATTTATCTTAAAATGTGTAACACGCGTTTTTAATATCATGCAGGGGGTGGGAGGGGAGGGCAGGAAGTGAGTAAATATTTAAAGAACTCCGGCCTATTCGGCTTTTTTTTTTCCGGCCAACCCCTTCCGCCACATTAGGCCGGATAGTCAGGAGTTTATTGTAGTTTTTTATAAGCAAATGCATTTCCTCTATTAGGCTTCATTAATACATTGATTTTTATGAAGATCCAGTTCCAAATTTAACAATTTATCTATTTATTAATGCATCTACTCTATTTACGGAGTTTGTCTACCTATTTGTAAGTTTTCTCGATATTTGTGAGTAAATTCCTTGCAAAATTCAACATCGTTTCCGCATATTAAACATAAAATTTATGTCTATAGGGTAATGTTGTACAAGAGTGCGCGGTGTAAAACAGTATGTAGAGCGATTATCTAATCCCAAAATAGAGTTTTGCATTTAGCTACAGTTGTAAATGTTGGAATGACATGATAAATTTATAATAACAAAAAAAAAAAAAAAAAAAAAAAAAAATGCGTATTTTGATGAAATTTTTAATGATTTAGAAGAGAAAAAGTTATTTTTGCTTTCTAGTTATAATAATTATGATTTTTGAAAACTGGATTATAATTAAGATTACAAAGCTAATTTACTTTTTTGGTTTTTATGGATTAAATTATTACTGGACTACCTGTCACCTAAGGTATTTGGATTTGTTTGTCAATAGATGGCGTTACTGATGTTTCAAAGACATTTAGTGACAAAAGTGCGCACCTGGTTTTAGAAAATCTGCTACCGTTGCTAAAGCAGGATTTAAAGTAACGGTTCTATAGACTTTTCAGAAATTACCTTTTTCCTATATGAGGCATTCTCACAATTTTTTGACTTTTAAGTCCCTGAATAATAATTTTTATTTTAGTACATATTCTTGTGCTTTTTTTAAAATTTCATATACTGGGAAAGATACCATTGCATGACTGCATAACAATATTAACGAGATAAATAAGTTTTGGACGATGTTGGGGGTCCAAATATCTAGGGAACTCCTATACCGTTCCGTGTCCATGATGCTGATTTTTAAGTTTGGAGTTGTTTGTATAAAAGTGTTTCAATAAAAGTAATTCAATGTAATTTTTTTTCCGAAACTGGAACTATTGTTTTATATAAAATATAGCAAAAAAATTAACTTGCATACATTTTTACGGTTGTTATTATTTTTTAACCCTGGGTTTTAAATTCCTTACCGTCCCTCTTCTAAAATTATACAGAAAATCACTTCAGATGCAGCCATAGAATTTTTTTCAAGTTTTTTCTCATGCAGAAGCATGCTAGAGAAAGAATGTCTAAAATTCTTTGACAGGAAATTTACTGCAGAATTTAAATCAGCATTTAAATATCAACTTCAAACATCGTGGCTTTATTGGTAGTCTTACCGCCCCCAAGGTTTACTCCTGCTCTTTTCCAGGTAAATTGATTTTTTTTTTAATCCAATGCAAATAACTGTTTCTAAAAATGAATAAACATTGTGGATATCAGTCTTAACATGATTTGCAAAAGAAATAGGTAATTGGTAATTTTCAGTTCCGTCCCATCCTTACCAACACTTTTTTCCCCTTACCGTCCCTTTTTCCCTACATCTTCCCCTTTTTCTTACCTTACCGTATCTTCTTTAACACCCCTTTGAGACAATGTTACACCAAAATTTTGTACTAAAAATACTACATTGTTATTTTTTCTTATTTTAATGTCCTGTGGATACTATGCAAATTCATTATAAGTAAAAATTTAGAAGAACATAAAAAGTTTTAGCGGTAAAATGGTAAGGAAAATTAAACTCGCAAGTTTAACTTAAACCTCAGTTCAATAAAAAAATGTTCACTGCTGACCATTTTTTCTTTATTTTGAATCACTAAGGCATTCGTCTATCAGATTAAAATGTTATTTTAGCAAGTTTAATTTCACCAGATTTTTATTCCTGAAAGTTAAAAGATTGTGAGAATGCCGCATATAGACTTTCAGTAAGCAGCGTCACTGGAAGACTATTATAATCTAAATTGTTGAACCACATATGTCAGTTGAACAACATAAAACTGAAAAGGAAAATGAAAAAGAATTACATTCAATAGAAAACTGTACCTCAGAAAAACTATTCATAGAAAAGATGCACACTCAATGTGAAATAAACCCAACTTCGGTTTCTCAAGGTATAGCTTCGATTTCAACAATTTCATCTTACGTCAAATAGGGAACAAGGGACCTTTAAAATCAATTTTTTATTTTTTATAAATTTCACTTTAAATATCATTCAAGGATACATTATCTGCATCATAGCATACATTTATCACAAAAAAAAAAAAAAAAAAAAAAAGAAAAAAAGGAATTTTCCGTAATATTTTAGAACTTTTCAAAATGCCCCATGCGAACTCCATATCAATGAAAATTCCCAATATTTTTTATACAAGTTTTGTTTATAAGTATAAACAAAAAAAAATATTTTTTTGTTGTTGTTCTTACCTTTATATTCGAATGTATAAAATTCAATGCATAGTTTTGTTTATATATGTAAACCAAACTTGTTTAAAAAATATTGAGGATTTTCATTGATATGGAATTCGCATGGAGCATTTTGAAAAGTTCTAAAATATTACGAAAAATTCTTTTTCTGAAAAAATTTTTTTATTTATTTTTTTCTGATAAATGTATGCCATAAATTCATATAATGTACCCTCGAATAATTAAAGTGAAATTTACAAAAAATAAAAAATTGATTTTGAAGGTCCCTCGTCTCCTTAACAGAGTTGTCACCGTGTCCAGAATCATCTGCCTGCTAATAAGGGAAGCAGATAGTCTGAAATTTTAAGCAAGTCACCAAACAACAGGAAGCTTGAAATGATGCTGCGGAAATAAATCCAAAAACTTTACCAAAAAGGGAGTAAAAGTAAATCCAAGAATTCAAAAACTTTACCAAAGAAAAGCTATGGATTGTCCAGACTGCTCAGAAATCGATAGAGAATCAACTGCAGAGGATTGGATCGAGTGCATTATTTACAGGGATTGTTGGTAAGAAGAGTGCACAGACGTAGGTCGTGGTCACTGCAAATGTGACGTTTCTAAGTGAAGCGCTTTCTTTTTCATGATGCGCACTTGACTGCGCACTGTTGCCCTCAATGGTTGTACAAGGGTGCGCATTAAGGAGATACTATTTTTTCAAATAATACCAAAAGCGTTTTTTATATGTTTACAAATGCAATTATTTTGCTAGCCTAATAGTATAAAATTATAAATGAAGTATAACATCATCCCTTAAAAATCTTCATTTATTGTTATTTAGTGAAATAGGTAAACTGCGCATTTCTACACCACCTTATCTTATTTGTATTTAAATGTAATGTAAATTTATTGTTGTCAATCTGTAATGTTCATCTTTAATTAATCGTGCTTATTTGCATAGGTGGGAAACTTTAACAGAACTTTTAAAAATCCTAAAACGTATGTGAGATGACGAGTATCACATTGTAACATTATTTATATGAGTTGAATATGTCTGTAAAAATGAAATAAAAAGATCACGTACTGTTCATTAACAATAACAAATTTACCAACTTAAATAATGTGCTCAAATCCAAATCCTCCTTTTCAAATATATATGCCCCAAGTAAAGAGTCAGACATTTTTCTTCCACGAAAAAATACGAAATTTGATGTAATGTCCAAAGCTACTTATTTAAAAGCAATTTATTTATTTATAAAGGGTGTCCCATAAATACCGCGCAAACTCTGCACAGCCAGTTTCCTCGTTGGGAGTACATAAAAAATGCCCAAAGAACTGTACATGTACGATCCATAGTTTACGAGAAAAGTATCACAGTATGTCACAGCTGGTACAAGAAAAAAAAAACACCGTATTGGGACACATCAACAGCAGTATTTGCATATCTTTCCAGACGATAACGTTCAAAACGTTCGCTGCGCATATCGCGTCATACATGAGCCCGCCCACCGCCCCCTGAATACTAGGCCTGAGCGCTCACACAAAAATGACACAAAAATGGCGGCTGCCGAAGGCGGATTTTTTTTAGCGTAGGTACGGTCCCTTAAATGTAGACACCAGTATTTTATAAAAGATTTCTCTACCTTGTTTATTCTCAGAAAAATGAAGCGGAAAAAACTTCAAAAAATTATTGGTAGGAATATTTAAGGGACCGTACACACGCTGAAAAAAATCCGCCTTCGGCAGCCGCCATTTTTGGTCCAGCGCTCCGGCCTAGTATTCAGGGGGCGGTGGCCCGCCGTGGAATGACGTTAAGCCGCCGTTGAACTCGTATTTAAAAGTCTGCATCTTACAGCTACCGGTATTCTTCGCATGGTTATGATGTTTTCCTTTCGTGAATATTGCGACATGTATAGACGCTTTCAGTGTGACGTCATTCATGACGCTTTGCTTGGAAACTGACTCCAAACAAACGGTTGCTATTGCTATGTTTCATATTTTATTAAATATAAATTGTAGAAAATGGTACCACTGCATATAAAGTATTAAAACATGTATCTATGAGCTGCAAAATATAGCTGTAAAATGTAATAAAAATAGAAAATACAGCATAACAACGGTTTGTTTGGAGTCATTATCCAAGCAAAACGTCATATCTGACGTCACGACTGAAAACGTCTATTTGATGTACGGCCAAGTAATGGTAATTGCCGTCGTAAGTTGCCTTACTAACTGCTTATAGAGAGTATACCCATCGATACCGCCCTCCCGATGCCAAAGTCATCCGCTGTTCGGACGACAGACTGCGAAATACGGGAAGCGTCATACTTTGTTTTTCGTATTTTCTCGTAAACTATGGATTGTACATGTACAGTTCTTTGAGCATTTTTATGTACTCCCAACGAGGAGTCAGGTTGTGCAGAGTTTGGGTGCTATTTATGGGACACCCTGTGTATTTTTTCGATTTTTAATTATCGCTAATTGGCCCCATACTTTTATAGATTTTCGAGCCTACTTGGTGGAACGCTTGCATATTATTTTGTAATGTGATGTAAACTGATGAGACAAGTAAAATAATGTAATAGTTTCAACATAAAACACATAATAATTTGTGTAAAAAAAAATACAATAAAAATATATATAACTTAAATTTTGTGATTCAAGATCCATTTTTGTAGCTTTTCGATTGCTTGTTTTCGCATCAACAATCTCTTGCTGCTGAAACTTTAGAATGAGTTAGATCTGACAGTATACATGTACTATATTTTCTTATGTCTACCATCGCTAACACTACCCCAAATATACCAGATTGTGGAATATTTTTATGAAAAATATCTACCGATTTTTTTTTTTTTTTTTACTAATAATTTTCTTTTTATTTAATTACGGAATGTCTGACATTAAGTAAAACAAAGATCGCTGTTCTAAAATTGTGGTATTTTGAAATAAGAAACATTTCTCACCTGGCCACACAGAAGCCACGGTTAGTTCAAGTATGTTCGTGCAATAATTTTTGCATCAAACTTGAACTGAATCACATATAGGGAAATACCAAATATATGGCGGGCCACAGATAAGTTGGCGGTGGACCAAATGTAACCCACGGGCTACGTGTTTGTCATGCCTGCTTTAGAGTTTTGCCATGCGCAGATGTATTGTTAAGCAGGAAGTGACAATAAAATGTTATTTTTAAAACCAACTTTCAATTATTGCTTGTCCAAAATTTTGTAGCTTCTTGTTTTTATTTATTGAAATTCACAATACAATTTTTAGAGACTTAAGTGGATACAATGTCTAACTAATACGTGGGTGGTTCAGTAATTATTGTCCCTAGTGTATATAAAATATTTGTACTGCAATGGTTGATGTGGAATAGCGAAGCCTAATCTCTTAAATGCCTATATGCTCAATTTCAGAACCGTAGCTGCTATATTAACATAGTTTTGAAGGGAAGGGTGAAGTTTAAAAGACCTATTTTTGGGGGAGTTTTTAAGAAGGGGGTGTGAGGGTTAAATGCTGGTTCGGAGCTTATGATGCCAAATTTGGATAGCGGATGAGATGTGGCTACATCACTATGATCCCGAGTCTAAACGACAGTAGTTACGTCTCGTCCACTGTCATAAATCTAGCCCCTTAAGCTAAAAATTAACCTTTCACCCCCACTCCCCCCTTTTCACTCCTCCCTCCAAAACTATGTGAATATAGCAGCTCTGGTTCTGAAATTGAGCATATAGGCATCTAAGACATTAGGCTTCGATATTCCACAACAACCATCGCAGTACAAATATTTTATATACACTAGGGACAATAATTATTGAACCATCCTCATAGTCTAAATGTTATTTTACTGTTTGTATCTCTAAAAAGTCATTTTAACTCTTAAAGATTTTCACTAAATGAAGTTACGTTACAAATGCGTGATAAAATTTGACCTTTTCAAATTTAGTTGGCTCTTAAATGTGGTAGACGAAAAGTACTGGGTCCTACTTTTCTTACGCTCGTCGGCGTAATCGCTCGGAGTTCCCTGCGTTTTCTTCGAGCCTTTCGTAAATACCGGTTAGTTTCCTTTAAAAAAGACTCTTACTTACGGTATTTTCAATCCTCGGCCTATATCCATAGTGCAAATAATCGGCCGTTAAAAACACCAACCAACCAATCCATGCAATTTTAAGTTCTTAAAAATTTGCAGATATTGATCAATGATTATTCTATTAATTACTTTTGACAAGAGCAGCATAGTTGATAAAGTTAATAAGATTGATATCACATTAATATTTCCTTGCGTTCACATATAGGATAAATTTATTCAATAAATTACTACTTAAGAAGCTTTTATGCATGCTGATGAATATTGATCAGACGTTAAGCCAAACAATATCAACAGTTTCGAACGACAGACCACCATGAGAGTACTCTTTAGAATACTCATTGATCCATGATCTTACTGTCTGGAGCTATAATTTGTATCATGTATAATTCTTTTAATTAGCTTATCTAAAAGAAAGCCTTTTTCTAATGGTTTTAATTTATGCCCGAAAGTAGGATTTTGATCATTTGGATGTATTAGTTTTCATCAAATGGAGAAGGTCACCTTTTTTAATTTTAGAAATTTTGAAGGCGTAGGATGATTTCATTAAATATTTTGAAAAACGAACTTTTAGTATAGTATATGGATAAAAATTTTGAACAATATGTAAAATAGTTTTTCATTTTGAAATACTTTGATGTATTTGCTTGAAATGTTTTTAAAAGTAGCAGTAATAGGCAAGTTATATTAAAAGTCAAAACTCAAATTTATATTTTTATTCTGTAATTTTTTCTTTTCATATATATTATAAACCAGGAAGCCCTAAAAGTTTGGTCTCGGTAATTTCAAAAACTACCCAGTGAATTTTTTTTTTTTTATTATACTATCTGAAAGAGAATAATCCCCGCTGTGGTTTATATGTATAATAAACCAATATAACCATGATTTTTTATAATAGAATTTTGTATTTTGTTCTTATTTTGGGCGAAAAGGTTGCCATTTATCATTTTTTGTCGAATATTATTGTTAGTTAAAGAATAGAAACCGTTATATCAGTTAGAAAAAAGTACAAATAAAATAAGAAACTGTTATTGATTTTATTTAAAATCCAATAAAAAAAGAGGAGACCGTTTTAATGTAAGATAATATTATAAAACGAAAATATTTAGCTTAAACAGGAAATGTTTGAAAAATATTTCAGTGTCAAAGCTTTGCATTTAAAAAAAATATTTGGTGATTTATCGTTTGCGCCATGTTAAGAAGAGCACATTACAAAATTTGATTAGATAAAAAATCTGAGTAACTATTTTCTTTTTCTTTCTTAAAAATAAATTATTATTATTATTATTATTTTCTAATTTTCCCATCATGTGTCTTACAGGAGACTAGCAGAATTTTTTTTCTTTTAAATGGCTGTGCTAGTGAGTTACATGTTAAAGAGAATTTAAGCCAAAAAAAAAAAAAAAAAAAAAAAAAAAAAGCAGAAGCGGGATATTAGCCCGAGCGATTTTAGTAGTTTGGTGATTATAGAGCATTTAAATTTTTGTTGCAATAACAGTCTCATTTCTCTAGCAAACTCCACTACAAATGATTAACTAAAATATTTGCACCTCAATAGCCCAGATTTTGTCCAAAACATAAGATAATATAAAATAGCAATAACATTCGTATTGTTTCAGCAATGCGGATCAGTAATGACTCGATTCAGCAATGGCATAAGGTTGTTTCAGCACTGCGGAAGGACATTCCAGATGTAGGTCCATTCACCATTTCGTTTGACTCGAGGTTCGTTCGGAAAAAATAACCTGCGCAGCGGGCGTAGCTTGCTAGTGATGACTAAAGCCTGTTTCAAGGACTGTTTTCAAAACAGTAATTCTGCTATGTAAAAAATCAAACAAATTAACGTCTTCACACATAAAATTTCTTCAAAATTTATCACATTTATATCTTGTGTTAATACAAAAATGAAAAATAGTGTAGTTTATAATCATAGGAGATGTGCATTCCCTTAAATGGAAGCTTTTATAGTATATTAAAAAAATTTAATAACATTAACCGTATAGCGTTTTGCCTTATGATGTTTTGCAATAAAGCAAGATGTTAAAAATCTGATTTTGAAAAAAAAAAAAAAGCTAAAAATATAATTCAATATCGTATTCTATATTTTTAGTTACTAATATTCAAATGTATGTTACTCACGTTCTAATGAATTAAAAAAAATTCAAATTGATACAGAAAGCTACAAAACAATACTTTAATAATAGGATAAATATAGAAAATTACATTATCAATATTTGACAGAAATTTGCTTTATAAAGAAAGACGGATAACTTAAAAATATGTTGCACCTCTCTTTATAGAAAATTAGACTTGAATAAAAAACAAATTTAATTTTGGATCATATAAATGGCTACCATTCGTCGAATAAAAATGTTGTTAATTTTTTTTAAGCGCGAAATTTTAATAATAATAATAATAATAATAATAATAATAATAATAATAATAATAAAAGTAATATTAATAACATTTCTTAATTTGGTTTGAAGTTATTATTATTAGACTTTTGATTTAAGATAATTTAGATGTGAAATATTTTTTCTAGCATAAGTGTTGACACTATTTCGAAAACTTATTAGTTTTCCCATATGTTTAATTATATAAAAGTTAATGAACTGGTGTTTACAAAAAATTTGGATAAATTTAATATATTTTTATTTGTGAGAAATTATTGAGCTTGATTATTTTAAAACATCTCTCCAATATTACAGAAAATTATATATTTCTTAAATATTAGTTTGTATCTTTTTCACCTACCGTTATCCATAACGTCAATAGAATGTCTACGAAGCAAATTATACCTCAATTTAAATTATTATTTAATTCGAAGTTAAATTGTATTGAATTAAACTATGTAAAAAGGAACAAAAGGTGGATAATAATTTATCTTCTTAGAACTATGTACTTCTTATGAAAGATGACGCGTTTTGAAGCAGTTAAGAGCATATGGAAAGAGAAAACCACATGTTTAATTTTTTGTACACAAAATGAAGTTTTTAGAAGAATTAGGTGACCAACAACAAATCAAAGAAAAAAAAATTTGGAATCACACTGTAAAATTAAATGCTCAAAATCGTTTTTAGCTGCAGAACATGACTATGATATCGTAGAGCATTTATATTTATAAATATAAATGCTCTTTTTTGTAGGACTAGCACACATATTCAGGGAAATACAAAGGCTTCTTTAAAAGATTTAAGAAATTTTCGCCTGTTTTTTGTTAATAACGTGCAGTGTTTCCAAATAAATTTAACGACCGCCGCTTTCAGAAAACTTGACAAAGTACAGTAGAAACAACATAGTAAATTTATAATATAAATAGGGGAGAGTGGGGAGGGTTGACCCATTTTAAATAAAATGATTATTATTATTTTTTTAAATATTGAACCTAGAATAAAGTTTCATATATCAGTTTATTCGCTATAGAATCAGTTATCAAAATGAAATTGTGACATAAGTGTAATATATAAGAAATTTGAAAAAATGAATGATTTTAATCACGGGAAAATAAGGGGTCAAAGCTCCCCACATATGGAAGGATTGACCCAGCATATGGGAGGCTTGACCAACTTTTTTTTATACTGAGTATTTGTTAAGGGAAATAAAATAAGTTTAAAATAAAGCAGAATAACATTATGCTACATGGTTTAATTGTTATTAAAAATTATTTGGGAAAATGTGATGTGTAAACAAGTCTGCTTAGGCGGAATTCAAGGCACAGGAGAAAGATTCTGTTTTAAATACCCACTTTTTGTGACACTCGACTTGGCAACACTAGTTGCCACATAATTTAGCTTTACCTCAATGAATTAATCTTGGTAAAAAATCTCTACATACCTTCCTAATATGTTTTGATAAATGTTATTATTATTATTAACCATTTGGACAAACGGTTATTGTCCTCGACAGGGTAGGAAATCAAAAGCATATCTGAAGCTTTTTATTGGTTTAATCCGCATTTTATTCGTTTTCTAATTGGTCTACACAGTAATCAGTATTTCCCTTTACTTTCAACAGAGATGGATACTTCTGTTGCCACTATGACAAAAAAGTAATAAAAACTACAAAAAAAAAAAAAGAAATAATAACTCAGAAACAAATTGAGATACAGCTTTCAAACAAATTACATTTAAAAGTACATTTTTTTCTTTATACGACGGTGTAAAAAGTAATATTGTGGGATGATTAGAAGTTTAAGAATGAAATTTCATTTAAAATTGGTCGCCAGATTTCTTGGAAATCTGACGATGGAAAAGCCTTTTCCCGAACAGCCAATGAAATGCTTGGATAATACGTAAGTTTCAGGTGGATAATACGTAAGTTTCAGGAATCTGACGATCCTCAGGTGATTTTTGTCGCCTACAATTTGCACTATTAATGTTTAATCCATCGCGGACATAATGTATGATCAACTCCGTGCGATTTTTTATGTCTTAAATTTTAGTCTTTGAAAAAATCATTTCCCAAATGGTCGTTGTAATTTGTTAAAATGCCTTTTTTTTTTTTTTTTTTTTTTTTTTTTTTTTTTTTTTGAAGAGGCATGACACTTAATATTTCTGAAGGCTGGTCCTTTCATCCTTTCTAGTCTTTTGCATTCTTTCTGTTTACATACTATGTGCACTATTTAAATGAAATAAAAGTTCCTATCAACTTTCCAATTTATATTTCATTAAATTTTGTCTTGCTTCTATAGCAATTTTTCGCATTTTCCTTATCAATTTTAAACATTTTCCTTTCTATCACTCCATTTTACTGTAGCTTTACAGAATACATTTACATTATTTTAGAAAGGTAATTATTAGTCCTTTATTATGTACAGTGTTCTTCTATATATAAAAAAAAGTTTTGATTTGGAAATGGACCAATGAAAATCAACGTGGATATTCCCGGCAGATCGGCATCCAATTTGAATGCTTAAGCATGGCCTTTCTTCGTTAATATTAAAAAAAATGTCTCATACAAAAATATGAAAATCGGTAGTATTATAGAGAAATGTTTGATAAACACGCTGATGTAGACAGTTTTTAAATCGAAGAATTATTTTAAGAGATATTTAATGCCAAAGTTGGACAAAATCGTTCCATTAAAAAAGTTTTATATTGGAAAAACTGTACATAGGAATTTAATCATTTTTAGATCATTTTATGCGTCAGAATTTCCCGGCGTGCAGATTGCATTTAGTTTTTTAATTTGACTCATTTTTTGAGGTTTTATTTCTATAATTCAAATTTTCAGCATTTCGAGAGATATTTTTTACATAATTTAGAGAATTGTATTAATTTAAACTGTTGCCAACTGTATAAACAGCGCAAACAATAATGTTTGCTTCAAATTAAAAATTTATTTTACACGTGACTATTATAAACAGAAAATATAAAAAGCAGGAACTCATTGAAAATTACGTCATAAAAATTATATTTACACGTGAATTTTAAAAGAGAAAGAATATTGTAAAATAATAAATTCATTAACATGCGTTAGAAGTCTTAAATAGGAGAATTTACGTCACATTACACTTAACCTAAAATGAACAAAAAATAATATTGCAAAACAGTTTAAATTTAAAAATTGCGCAAGACATTTATTTGATATTTTAAGATGATCATAATATTTCATTTCTAACAAAAGTATTTTTACGTGAATATTAAAAAGAGAAAGAAAAGTTTGGTGAAAATTACGTCAGATAATAATTGTCAGATTCAAATTATAATTCAATATTCAATCTTCCGAAATCTTTTTAAAGCCGATCAAATTAGCGTGCTGTTAGAGTCTGCGGTGTCTGAACGGGGGGTTCACGAGCGTAGCTCGTAGGGGGCAGAGCCCCCTACACTGTAAAAAATTTTCCGAAACGTTTCCGAATGTAACGGAGACCTGTGCTGCACGATACTAACGGAAAGGTTTCAGATTCGAGCAGAAAACTGTTTCGGTTATAATACGGAACATTTCCGATTCGCAATGAAATGTTTCTGAATATATAGGAAACCTTTCATAACGGATCGGAAAGGTTTCTGAATACATATGAAATCTTTCTGAAGACTAAGAAATGTTTTTGAATGTATAGGAAATCTTTTATTACGAATTGGAAAGGTTTCTGAATATATGTGGAACCTTTCTGAAGACGAGGATTATTTTAAAATTTACATAAAAAAGCACAAATAACTGTACTAAAATTACTTGCAGGTGCATACATATAATGTAAAATCATTTAAAATACATTAGAAATATCTCAAAAATACATTAAAAATTTTAAGACATTTCTAATATATTTTAAATAATTTTATATTATGTGTAATGCACCTGCAAGTAGTTTTAGTACATTTATTTGAGCTTTTTTACATAAATTTTAATTATTTACTCAAGATGAATTTAGCACTAGTATTTGAACATTCAATTATTGAAGATTATTTTGTGAAAGGGGCTTAGTTTAGTAAAATGGATTTTGTGAAGAAGCCAGTTTTATTAAATGAATTTTTATGAAAGAGTCTTATATGGAAGTTCATTTCTGAATGATCTTTCTTCTGAGTTTATATATATATATATATATCTGCTTGGATTTATTCTGAAAAAAAAATCAATGTTATTATAACTTTTTCATAATTTAGATAAAATTTTATTGCGTTTTAACAATCTTGCAGTGATATTTTTTTAACCATGCGGATTAACAAGTAACATTAAAGTTCCTGAGCTGTATTATTATTGAAAATGGAATGATAAATTCTTTCGAAAAGCGTTTTACTTATTTTTTTAATCATTTATAGCATTATTTTTACTTATTATTTTTGTTCTTTATTAGCGTTTCTTTGTTGCACAGACATTTTAATACATAACATTTTATTATTATTAGTGCATGTAAATAAGATATGATTGCAATTTATGTTATTGTTGATTCAATATCGTATTATGCTTTTCACAGCATAATATTAATAAATTAAAATGCCTTATAACTTAAAGCAAGAAATTTTGTGTACTATATTTTCATAAAATAAGCTGATGGTTAATGATCTAGAATTTTTCAATTTTGTTTACTGTAAAGTGCATAAGTTAAATAACAATAGTATTTTTTTTTTTTTTTTTTTTTTTTTTTTTTTTTTTTTTTACAATTCAGCCTTGCAAAAATCAGAAGAAAACATTTTTCTTTTCAAGCAAGAACATTTAGATGAACAAGTAAAATTCAAATCGCAAAAAATGCAATGATTAATTTTTTCGAAGCATTAAAAAAAAAAAAAAAAGTGTGTGTTTGTGGGGTGGGGTGGGGAATTTACATATCTAAACCTGGGTACTAAACAAGTTAATGATTTTAAAACGATTCTTTTTATTTTTCTTTCAAAATTGGAGAAGAAAAAGGGTGAATATAAAAAATGAAATTTTTGAAATCTTTTTAGGAAACAGCAAAACATTTGAATCAATTTTATTTACTATAATGATTTATAAAAATAAATCCTATAATTGTAAGAACAGTTTACTGTTTATTTTTATTCACAATACCGTATTTTTTACGTAAAAGCAATCAACAATAAAGAAGTAAAATGACAATGAACCTTCAGCTTGTTTGATTAAAATATAATACATAAATTTTCTTTTAAGTTATAACGCATTTAATAATTTTTTAAGAACACGCTGTAAAAAGGAGAATACGATACCGCAATCAGTATGAACATCAAGTTTAACTATATTATCTTATTTTCATGCACACATGTATATATATTATAATAAAAAAACAGACAAAACAAAGTCTGATATATTAAAAAATAAATAGGTTATTAATTTCTTTTCGTGTACTGCAACAAAGAAAACTAATAAAGAAGTAATAATAAATAATAGTAAGTAAAAGTAATACTGTAGATGGTTAAAAAAAAAGAAAACACTTACCCAGAATTACGATCGTTCCGCGTTCAAAATTACTAAATTTCCAAAGCTCTGAAAAAGTCCTTTGATAATATCCAAGATACATTTCTTGCATAATTTTAAAACGCAATAAAAAATACCCACAAAATATAACAAAAATGTTATAATATTGTTTTTTTTTTTTTCAAAATAAAAGCGAATTCAAATACACGTGGTCCTACGCCGCCATCTCATACACACGAGCTGACTTTCACTTTAGGCGATTGCCTACCGCAACCGCTTTGGCCTCCCGTCCGTTTCAGCGTAAGGAGAAATGAGAAATAGTGGTGAAATACTTGGAGCGCATGCGTACAGGCGCTTTCTCTGTTACACGGAAAGTACGCGTGAAAGTAAATTGAAACACCCAGGAACATTCCCGGTTGTTTCGGAAAATAGAAATAGCTCTCACATATCCGGTACTATCAGAAATGTTCCTGTTAGAATAGTAAACGTTCCCACTATTTTTTACAGTGTAGTATAATAAAAAGATTTCCAAAAACACTTAATTAAGAGAGCTTTGACCATCTGGTAAACCATCCCTCACATTGATAATGTAAAACCTCTCCACATAGCCACTTTTTAAAGTATAGCACATGGTTATTTTTAGCTTAATTTACTGTACAATCTTTATGCCTGGAATAGAAGCCCAATATTTAAAACCTACATTATTTAAATTATACCTGCATTATAGCATTACTTAAAAC
Organism: Maratus speciosus; assembly: GCA_963932465.1. Classification (NCBI taxonomy): domain Eukaryota; kingdom Metazoa; phylum Arthropoda; class Arachnida; order Araneae; family Salticidae; genus Maratus; species Maratus speciosus. Next base: position 374,189,546 of record OZ010791.1, on the reverse strand, counting down.
CCACTTACTTAAATTTCTATGATATAATTTATCTGAGAAAATCTGACAAAATGTTTCTAAAAATTGCACTTTTAGGCTGAAAACTCTCCACAATTCATTTTTCCATACCTGTTTCAGTTATCTGCATGAAACGAAGAATATTGTTTGAGCATTTCAGTAGCTTTGCATGCCATCTGTTGACAAAACACTGAAATTCTTTTAAATATGAAAAATAAAGGGTGGATTAAGACTCCCCTATGATCAACCCTTCCCAGTCTCCCCTATATTAAATATTTTATGAAATATGAGCATTTGTATGAAATAATTTTTAACCGCGCATGAGCGAACGATAACGAAAGTTTGTTGTACCTGTTTTAGCAGTCTATAGAACAACTCTTAGAAAAGACCGGTTGAATATCCTGAAAATTACGAAAGATATCGACGATAGAGTGAACTGAATTTCAGTTGATTTCTAAAAGTAACTGGATTATGAGATATTTTCAACAAGTTGTCATTTTTAATTTAAATTCTTTTCATTTAAATTTAAAAAAAAAAAATGATTCATGCTTTAGTTCGTCTTGGAAAAAAACAACAACAACAACAAAAAAAAAAAACAGAATGAGCATATAAAAAAAATAAAAATAAAAATCGAAGCATCCGTTCCAAAGCTACTCGTTGACATTCTTTAAATACTAACTCCTTCGTTGGAAGTCAGTTAATAAACTAGTCAGATGTGGCAATCCCAAAACTTTCTTCTATCTCGTACATATTAATACTGCAAAATTAACTATCACAGTGCCAGAATTAAATGAAAATCCATGCTCATCATGAAGATTATATAAATATATAATTCCGTGGGTTAGTTTTTGAGATATGATAATCGCTAAAATCGCGTAAATCCTGAAAAATACAGCATAGCAATGCTACATGTTAGGAGATTTACACAAACACCTAATTGTCAACAACATACGTATGCGTCTAATTGAATCTGAAGTTTGATGTGAAATTCCGTGCATTAGTTTTTAAGATGCGGATTTTTTAGATGCTATTGCGGGAATCATATAAAAATATGCATCGGTGTGCCACCTGTTGGGCGATTTACACCAAAAATTAAACAGCATCAATTTATATCAGGAACTAACTGAACCTGCAGTTTGATGAAAATTCGTGCATTAGATCTTGAGATAGAGACATTGTGATAATCGTGAATAATGCAGCATAGCAGCGCCACCTGTCGGACGATTTACACCAAAAAGTAATCAGCACCAAATTATATCAAGGAATGACTGAATCCAAAGTTTTATGAAAATCCGTGCATTAGTTCTTGAGGTGGTACTATTGTAGAAATTGTGAAAAATACATCACAGCAGCGCACCTGTTGGGCAATTTACACCAAAAAGTAATCAGCGCCAATTTATATGAGGGACTAACTGAATATAAAGTTTTATTAAATTTCGTTCATTAGTTTTTGAGATAGAGTGCCCACAAAATTTGTGTCACATTTTTGTGTCAATACTCACGGAGTGACGGAATGACAGAGTGACAAAAAGACTCACAGACAGACATTTTATAAAAACATGTTTTGGGGATCTATGACCCCTAAAACGTGTAAATCTATCGGAAACCGTAATTCGACAATTTTCACGAATCCAATACTTTCTTCTTGTAAAGACAGAAGAAAATAAAAATAACAGTTCGTGGAAAATTCCTTATCATCCAGATACTGTTCGAAAGCAATCGAAATTTAGTTCACTATATCACCGATATTTTTCTGAATTTTCATTGTATTTGAATGATAATTTTATATTACTTGTTCTATAGACTTCTAAACCCTAAAAAAAAAAAAAAAAAAAAAAAAAAAAAAAAGCTTTGCCATAGGTTGCGTATGCGCAGTTAAAAATTATTTCATCCAACTGCTCATATTTCATTAAATATTTAATATATTTATATTCTAATTGTACTATGCTGTTTCTAATATATTTTTCCAAATTTTCTGAAACTAGCTTTAAATTTGGTTGAAAACCCCGCATGCTATAAACAAACAAGTCGTATGTACCAATCCCAAAACTTTCTTCTATCTCATACATGTTAATGCTTCAAAATTCGCTATCACAGTGCTAAAATTAAATGGCAATCTATGCTCATCATGAGGATTGTAAAAAGACGAAATTCCGTGCATTAGGTTCTTGAGATATGTTCATATCTGAAATCATGTAAATCCAGAAAATTGCGGCATAGCAGCGTTACCTATTGGGTGATTTACATAAGAACCTAATCATCATCAACTTATGCCAACGTCTAACTGAATATGAAGTTTTGGGAAAATCGGTGCATTAGCTTTGAGATAGAGCTATTGCGAAAATCGTTAAAAATTTTTTAGCTACGCCATCTAGTATGCGATTAACACCAAAACCTAATTAGCAACAACTTGTGTCACCATCTAACTGAATATGAAGTTAGATGAAAAATAGTGTATTAGTTCTTGAGATAGAGCCATTGCGGAAATCATGACAATTGCAGCATAGCAGCACCACCTGTTGAGCGGCTTACACCAAAACATAATCAGCAGCAATATGAATCAAGGTTTACTTGAATCTGAAGTTTGATGAAAATTCGTGCATTAGTTTTTGAGATAGAGTTATTGAGGAAATCGTGAAAAATGTAGCACAGCAGCACCACTTATTGGGCGATTTACACCAACACGTAATCAGCATCAATTCGCTATAATCGTGTAAATCCTGCAAAATATAGCATAGCAGCACCATCTGTTGGACGATTTACACCAAAACGTAAACAGCACCAATTCCTATCAAGGTCTAACTGATTCTGAAGTTTTAGGAAAATTCGTCCATTAGTACTTGAGATAGAGCTATTGCGGGAATCGTGAAAAAGGTAGCATAGTAGCGCCAGCTGTCTGGCGATTTACACCAAAAACTAATCAACATCAAATTATATCAAGGACTATCTGAATATACATTTTTATTAAATTCCGTGCATTAGTTTTTGAGATAGAGAGCCCACAAAATCTATGTCAAGACAGACAGACAGAATTGCAGACTAACAGACAGACATTGTGTAAAAACATGTTTTTCGGGATATCTGACCCCTAAAACATGTAAATCCGTCGAAAACCGAAAGTCGGAAATTTTCACGAGTGCAATACTTTCTTCTTGTAAAGATAGAAGAAAGTAAAAACGTGTAAAAATTCTTGAATTTTTTTAAGAAATCGTTAAATATACCTGCTATCCTTACACAAATCTTGTAGAGTATAGTATCCAAATAATAATGTTCTGAAGTGACAGATCCTTTCATGTATTTTAAATTTTACAGAATGACCCCAAATATTATATTTTTTCTTAAATTTGTGGTTGGTTCAAATTGTTGTTGTTTGGTTTTTAAATCTGAGTTGTATATTGATTGAAAGCTAAACAGATTTAAATTAAGGTATGATAAAAGAAAGTAATGGAGAACAATCTATTTTAAAAGTTGTATTTTTAAATCATCAGTAGTTGTAGTTACTCAGTCGACAAACACAAATAAAAATTAAATTTAAAAAATCAAAAAACCAGACTGTGTAAAAAGCGAACTAATTAAATATTTCTCATCAATGTTAAACTGTTTTTTATATTACTTTCCTACTTTTTTTAGTTACTTGTATTGATGTCTTTTAAGTTGTGTTTAATTGTTAGCTCCTAACTATAAACACTGTTTTGATAAGGCCTATAAATGTCCATGAAGGTCACAGTTCCAGTAAAGCTAGAGATCCTACATACAAAACTTTCAGGTTGTGTAATATTTAAACGCACTGCAAATAGAGGCGTCTTAAATTCAGACACATATGTGACTGAAAAAGAAATTCAGATACTTAAACGTCTGAATATGAAATTTCAGACATCATAAGTGTCTAAATTTAAGGCACTTAAGTGTCTTACTGTGATCATGGTATAAATGAACTGAGAAAAATGTCTGAATAATGATCATGTGTCTGAAATTAAGACATGTAGAAATTCAGACACTTATATGTCTGAATGTAATACAATTGTATCATACTGTATATATGATGAAACGATGATTGTATATGAGAACCCCAGAGACCAAGGGATACAAGTGACAAACTTTAGATTTGGAGTAAATTGAATTTAAAGATGAACATCAATAGTATGTGTCTGACTTAAAATATGAAACTGTTCCTAATTTCATAGCGGTCTTTGAACTCTTATTTCAATAACTGTGGAAGAAAAGTGGAGTACAATATATTTTTTTAATTTTAAGTAGAGATTAAGGAGGTTAAGCAATTTATAGAGCTTGAGTAGTTGACCTCTAGAACGCAACAGATAATTAGAAAATCTCTTATATTTTGCGTTTTAGTTTGGCGAACTAGGCAAGGGACTCCAGGCACATCTGTCTAACGTTTCCCCTCCCTACATTTTTTTTCTGAGAGTAATCATGAAATAAATAGCAATATTTCCAGATAGCCTGTGTACTTCTCAGTTTTTTCAATTTTGTGACTTATACCCCTTCGCTTCTGGTGTCCTAATATGCAATTGTATCGCAATATATCTGGCAGCACCAGCAGAAAATGTTTTCGAATGGATGAAATGCATTGCCATTTACTAAATTTGGTATTAGTGTAAAAAATAAGCAGCTTGATTTGACCATGAGGACGTCTGCCAAAATTGTAAATGCCCCTTTACTAACTTTCGAACTAAATTATGCTTGGCGCAAAAGTACAAGCTAACGAAACTTTTCACAAAATATAAAGTTTCTCAAAAACTACTTCCACTCATCTGTATACGTAGAGGCCGCTCCCTAAATACAAAGAGATATGATTGCTCTCAGAAAAAAATGTATGGAGGGGAAAGGTTGAACAGATGTGCCTGGAGTCCCCTGCCTAGTTCGCCTAACTAAAATGCAAAATATAAACATGAAATAAGTTAAACTAAGAATCTTTTGTCAGAACATTTCGTATAAGAATTTTTATATAAAAGAAATAAAAAAAATTAAGAAGTAAGAAGTATTAAATATTCAAAAAATAAATTTCTAACAACATTTTTTCAAAATGCAGAACATTTCTTTCCTTCTGGTGGAGGGTATTGCCCTTATGAACACCCCTTATCTTCCAATTTAAGATAAATTAAAATATATGAACGTCAAAAGGAAATAATTAAAAATTTATTTCTATTAGGGGTTTAGGAAGGGAGTTGAGGGGGAGGTGTTTTTCTTACAAAAATTTATTAGTTCCTTTTTGTCTTAGTCTTTAATTATGTAATAATTTGGAAGAATAAATTTTATTATTTTTTTTAAATATAAAGACAATTTAATTCAGTAAATTTCAAAATACAAGGAAGGGAAATGGCCTGCAACCACCCTCCTATCTGTGATTATGCATAATAAATGTATTATTTAGAAGCGTTACGACGATTTTTTTTAATTTATCATATGTTTTTCACCCTCTGCCTGAAAGTATAAACACTGTAATAATTATATTCAGATAATTTATAAGTGTAAGCATTACGAAAAATGCCAAATAAAGAAAGTAAAATGCTTCTGATTTCTTCTTATACAACGTTCCATTTCCCGCTAATAAAAAAGTTTTAATGAACTTATCATACTGTAAACCCACAGCCCTCTGAACACTAGGCCTGAGTGCTCATTCAAAATGGCGGCCGCCGAAGGCGGACTTTTTCCCCCTAATATAATTTGATCGTGATTGAGCGCCTCTCCCTTATATTTTTGCTCCATAAGACCAGGCGAAAAGTTAGGTCCCGGTTTTCTTGTAATATTATTTTACTGAAAGATTTTTCATTAAGCTCAATCAATCAATTAATATTTTTGACACTATGGTTCATACTCAAATAACATAATTTTCCGCCTTTCTGTTTTCTAACAACATTTACAAAACATTCCAATCCTTTAAGCATTTCGCGACCACAAGAAATTATGCAGTAAAGCATTAAAATGACATTAGGAATCGAAAATAAAATTACCATTATGTAACAAAAAAATCATATGCTTGTAAAAAAAAGTACCCTTAGAATTCACAGGGATTTATGCTTTTTATGGTTGTTATTTGAAAAATCTGTTTCAAAATATAAAACTAGATTTATTATTGACTCATCATCAAAGTAAAGTATTATACTAATGTGTAAAAAGCAATATTCTGAATTCAAAATAACTCGTGAAAAATTTTGAATATGTCATACACCGAATGTACAATTTGCTACTAAAAATTTCTTTTGACAAGAAACTTAGTATGCCATCATTCAAAAATATTTATCAAAAATTAACAAAATTATTTCTCATGTATTACATATCTGTCAGAAAAGTAAATAAAGTTTAAAATTTTTGTTTAGCATCATGATCAAAGTTTTATCTGGAACTCCTTAGTTATGAAAAGAATAACGTATCATATTGGCTAAATGCATTTACACAAATTAAAAATAAATGAAAGGATAAATTTAATATTTAAATTATGAAAAACACATGACATGAAAAATGATTCACGTATTGTTAAGAAATTAAATTCATATATTCCAAGGTTGAATGCTAAAAATAAATACCGATTTATTTATTTTTCAGCATTTTTTTAAATTTTTCTCATGCATTCCTTTTCTTAATTAAAATTTTTAATAACTACTTTTGAGTAATTATTTGGTAAGATCTTATATACAACTTGGATCATATTTTTAAGTATAAATATAACTGTCATGAGTCCAGGGATCTGTTTAGAAAAAAATTGGGTTCTTTAATGGACCCTTCACAAATTTTTTTTTTTATTTTAAAACAGGATGCTTCACAAAATTTTCCAACTTAACAATTAGCTTTATTCAAAACTTTTGCATTTCAAAACTGAGCTTTTCACAAATTTAATTACTTAAAAGTAAAATCTAATGGGTCACAAAATAACTGAAGTCGTCAAAGAACCTAATATCAAGATATAGATATGCAAATCACTTTGTTGAAAATGTATACACAAGAACCTGAATATAATGATAATTTCACATTCCCAAAATTAAAAGTAGATTTTTCATAAATGAAAAAAAAAAAAAAAAAAACTATTCACAATTTCAAAAGTAGGACCCAGAAAGAAAAATCTTAACAGACCCCTGTGAGGACAATATTTACATAAATGATCATTTATGTAATTCACTACATTTTTAACCTAAAGTTAACTAATTTTTAATAAGAAATTCAGCAAAAATTCATATGAAAAATCACCATTACTAAAATCTATACGGTAATTACAACAGTGATGTTTTAACAAGTTAATAAAGCAGCATAACCTGCAATGAAAAGTAGGATTGGCACAATGTTTTCATCAACTGGGTTTAATATATCATTTAAAGGTCTTTAAATGCGTCTAAATTTATTGATAAATTGCATTTCTTATCTAAATATTTAAATGAATATTTTTGTTTATTATGAAAGAACTTTTGACTTATTATTCGTTTCTCATTTTCAGTCAACTGCTCTAGTGAGATTTATAATAATTACTGACATATGACTGCATCATCATACATTTTAACAATCATGTCAACCTGATATTATATTCTAGATTGCTAAAATTCAAACCAAGCGTCTGTGTATAATTTTTTTAATTGAGACAATAAATTTGAAAAGTTAAACCAGAACTTACTTCAATAGGTATGTTAATCCTTGAGGATATCCACTGAATATCATTTTAGAAGATTTAATGCATATTCGAGCTTTTTAGATGAAATTAAAATTATCGTTGCGAATCCTTGAGAGATATATCTTTTCAGAAAGAGAAACCGCATGAGATCATATATATCATCCCCTACCCTAGTAGGAAGGCACATGAAACGCAAGAGTTTCACGCAAATACGTGAAACACTTTCTCGAAAGAAAACTTAAGTATCTTAACAAAATGGATAGTATCCAGATGAAAATCATGAACCATGTACAACTTTATTCGAAAACTGCGACTTGAATTCATGAACGATGGAATTTTCAATAACAGAATAAATGGCGCCCGTTACTTTGATTTCGCTTCAATCTAACCGCCTTCGACTGATCACGTGACCCACCGGAGTTATGTTAGCGATTTGGCCTGTGTTGAGATGGCTGTGGTAAACCGTATGCTGACGTAATGACTGACGTAATGCTGACTCAATCTTTTCCCTTTGTCAGCCGAATTCCGAGTCCAATGTTGCTTTCAAACCCAAGGCGCGCCACACACCAGAGAGACATGCGACAATAATCGTGAGACATGAGGCAAATTCTGCTGTTCAAACCGGTTTTTTCTTTGTTAACAGGGTGAAATTGTCGCATGCCTCACGCTTTTCTGCCGCAGGTCTCCCTGGTGTGTGACGCGCCTAAACGTTTTCTAACCGTTCACATCTTTAACTGATCCTATTTTTTACTGTGAAAAGTTTTGTCATTATAATTCTACTGTGGCTGCGTCATTTCTGGAAGTGTTATACTTAGGAGTTTCTGGCATTTTGGATTTCTGCGTGAATCATATGTGTTTCAGATACTGATATAACAACGGAAAAGAAACACTTGAAAATTACATCCAAGAATTCTACAAAGAGCGAGCAACAGAGATAGGATTACTTTTTATTGCTCTTCATCGATAATATAGGGTTATTCATCTCTTCAAAACTTTGTGAATAAGAACTAGCCCCAGACTTACAAACTAGTCCCACGGGTTGTGTTTTCAGAATGGAAAATTTTCATTATTTTAACACAACTAGTAGGATATATGAAGGGGTTTCTTTTAAAGTATTTTGTTATTCATTCACTATGACAGTTATTTTAAATCAAGTCAAGGATATGGGTAACAGTAAGTGGTTTTGGTATTTTGTTTATAGTACCACATAAAATATTGCATGAAATATAAGTTAGGTTTGAATCTGTTTGCGAAAAAACAGCTAATTCTAGAAATATATATTCTTACATTCATGCAATTATGCATGTTACTGTAACTTAAAAATCCTTAAAGATATACATATATATTTCATTTGAAATCAATTTTAATATTGATTCTTAATTATTTTTAGCAAAAAATAAATTTGAAATTTAAAAAGCTAGAGTTATATACATTTATTTTCATAACTAGTTTTGATTAAAATTGCGCTTTTTATCATTTTATTTATCATCACTTACGTGAAAAAAAAAAAAAAATGACAATTAGATATTAAAATGTATGTTTAAGACAAAAGAAGTTTAGAAATTAGAAGTAATTTTTTCCGCATGTTATTTAAAATAGAATATTTATTTATTTTTTATTTATTATTAAATAAATAGCTCTTGAGATTATCATCTGGTGTATAAAAAACTTGTCTATGTAGCAATATAAATTTAAAAGAAGAATTTAATTTTTAAATGATATTAATTTTCTTTTTTTTCTGAAGGGGCGGGGGGAGTTTTTGTGCAATTTTGTAAAGCTGATATTTTAAATCTCTTTCGACATTGCTCTGTTTATAATGAGTATTTCGAACTTTTAGAACAGGATAAGATTAGAAACAAAAAATATATATTTATCCGAATACAGTAAAGGCCCTGCCTTTAGTAGTGGACACTATGGGACTGTGGAATTTGTTCGATAATCACTGGTCGGTAAAAAAATTAAAAATTTTCTCCCTGGAAACTAAATATGTAAAGTGTCTAAATATCTTATTGAAAATGCTCCAGCAAGTACCATTTTTCCGAGAAACAGTTTTATAATAATAACAAACATGGAAGGATTATCATATTAATTTGCAATGATAGATAAAATTGAAATCATGAAAGATATGTTTTGACTGTCTTAGATATCAAAAAGACAAAATATAGCATGGAAATTTTATTTGTTGATACTTGTGTAAAGCATTTTTTTATCCCCCCTCCCTTTTTCGTGTCCGAATTTACTATTTGCTATCCACTAATATATTTTCATTCCTTATGTCGCTGTAAATCTGGTAATCATATTTATACATTTATTTGCAGGTAATTTACCTATTATTATCTATATTTTATGGTTTAAAAATTTTTCACTCATGTTTTAGCAAGATATAAAATATCTTAATTTTAAATTTAAAAGCAAAACTCTCCTACCAAAAAAATGGTACGTGATACAGTAATTTCGTTACCATATTTTTATTTAGAAGATTAAAATCTATAAGAATCAACTATTATTTTTTACAGAGAGGATTTTGGTGCCGACCAATGAATTAGACATGTCTGGATTTTTTGGGGGTTTTTTTAGGTAAAAATAAACAAATGTGCATGCGTTTTGCTTTTAAAAAGTTTTTGTTAAATAGAGCTGTCCGGTATTAGGGAATTGTCCATTAGTTTCCATAACGAACACTTCCGAATACCGGACATCTCTATTTAGCGAACATAATGCAGGATTGGATTTTTTGCAGAAGAAGGATTTGAGTGAAGCATGGGCAAACTGGGCAGTGTCCCTACACCCTCCCTACAATTTTAGGGTCCCCGAATTCGATATACAATTATTGTAAAGTTTATATTTTAAATTTTTTCGATAGTGGGCCGATTGCAATAAAAATCTTTAACATTTAAGGCCGACTAAGATTAAAAACTAAAAAAAAAAAAAAAAAAAAATCTAAATACAGTAAAATCTCTCAATCACATGCACCTCGGCAACGAATGGTGGATAAATTCCCTTGAAACCGCTATTGAGAGGTTTTATTGCATTTAGATATTTTTTTTGAAAGGTGCGTTCGTAATTATATAAATACGTAGCACCTATAGTTGTCGTTCAGTCCGTCTGTCTGTCCGTCTGTCCGTCCGTCCGCATATAACAGAGCAAAAACTACCCAACCGAATCGTTTAAAATTTAAACTATATAATTGTTGCATAATTTTGTCGAGTCATTTCAATTTTTATGAAAATCGGATGTATAGTTTAATTACAGGGACAATCAAAAGTTTTCCGTTACATTACGGCCAATGGGAAGAAATTATTGCAAGTGCATTTTAATGATGTTACAGCCTTCCGAATGGTCTGAAATTATAAATATATAATTGTTGCAAGATTTTGTCGAGTCATTTCATATTTTATGAAAATCGGATGTATAGTTTAATTACAGGGACAGTCATAAGTTTTCCGTTACATTACGGCCAATGGGAAAAAATTATTTAAAGTGCAAATTAATGATGTTATAGCCTTTCGAAGTACACTAAAATATACATTCTGTACAATATGCGGCGAAAAAAATATTTATAAAACTAGTTATAGTACGAACGCACCTCATTTGCCACGTTTGACGAGCAATTTCCAACTTGTTGTTGTTTTTAATCATATTCTACTCTAGAAGTTCAAAATACTGATTATAATGTACATTGTTGAAAAATATTTAAATTATCAGCTTTAAGAAAATTGCATAACAACTTTCAGAGCCCCTAAAATCGCACTGTATGGGGGTGGAGGGGGCAGGACCATGGCCAAAAATTTTTCTAGGATTCAACGTGGTCAAACATGGCTGCGTATAATGCTTAAAAAAATGGTTGCAATTAAGACGTTTGAAGTGTCTGAAATTCAGACGTTTGAAGTGTCTGAAAAAATTCAGACATTTTAAAATGTCTGAAAATTGAACACTCCGTTTCAGACACTTAAGTGTCTGAATTTAAGACATTTCAATTTGCAGTGCGGTGTTTCTGACTGTAAAACAGTCAATGAAACATTGTCTTTATTTTGAATGACCTATCCAATGATATGCTACTCAATATGGCGTGTAATTTTTTTTTCGTGTCTACCACCTTCTTGTATTTTACGGCCGCCATTTTGAATTTATATAAACTAAACCTAGTCTATAACCATCGGACTGTTAAGACGAATCGATAGAGACATCATTCATTAAAATCCATCTAGCTGTTGTGATGTTTCGAGGGTATAAAGAAATCCACATACCCAGATACGCGTGAAACGCATAACCGTTCTTGGCAGTCGGGTAAAAATAAATAAAAATCCAGTTTGATAAATAAAAATCTTGAAATTATTCTGCGAGACGCTATTTATTACCTAGCTACTCACAGAAACTAATAAAATTATAGAAAAAATTGACGGATTTTTGCCAATTGCGAATTAAAAATTAAAATATATTAATAAATATTTATAATGCATCGATATATCACGAGCAAAATTATAAGCGAGGTACATGAGCTCACTTTCCTACCAAATTTTAGCTCTAACAGAAATTTTAGCGAGTACCACCGCTGAGATTAATTAGGCAGATGTCAAAGTGTAATAAATTTTCTCAACATCGCGAAAATTACCTACGGCAGGATTCGGATCTGGGACCTTGGCTACAGGGGGCAATGCGCTGAAACTGAACCACCTAGCTGACAGCTAGACACAATAACTCACTTTTTGAAATCATCAGATCTATGTACTCTCAACAATACGGATGAAAACATGTTACACATGGAAAATCCCTGATTACCACTTCTGTAAATCATTGACTGACGGCTTACTTTAAATCATATACGAATGATCGCAAAGAGAAAAAATTATAAAGACATAAAATTTTAACCACGATGTAGCTTTTTCTTCTTCTTTTTTTTCCTTCTTACTCAAAATGAGATTGTTTAAAATTAAAAATTTAGAAACTGGTTGAGATAAATGACAGGTAAGTATATATTTGGGATGGAGATTTTTCGAGATAAATGTTCTAAAATGTGAGCATAATGAAGCTAACACAAAGTTAAATATTTTTTGCTATATTTATCATATTTTAATAATACTATTATAAAATAGCGTACTTCAGTTTATAAACATTCAAGTTCTTATTAGAAATAAAACAACTTAAATCTTTTAAAAGAATTTTCTAAATCAAAAAGAAAAATCATATATTTTACAGAGACCAGAGATTGATCTTTAAATCAATTGCACAAATTCGATAAAAAAAAATTAAAAAAAAAATATTTTAAAAATTGTTTTGGTTTTGATAGATGATGTCTCTTTTATTTTCAGTGCTGATTTCAAAAATGAAATTTATTCTTTTCTGTCACTTGTGGTTATTTTATATAAAGAGATTCCATGTTTTAAAGGAAATGGATAAATCACGAAATTTTGACATTTCGTTTCAATTTTAGTAATTCATAATTTCATACAAATCACAGTTTAATTAATTCAGGAAAAATAACTATATGCAAAAGTTTACAAGTAAATGTTACAACTTACTTATAGTTATTCTCCTAACCCTCAGAAAAAAATGTTTAATTAATACTTCACCAGTTCAGAGATATCTTCGAAATTTATATTTTATTTTTCACTGCTAGTATTTTAAAGTACCAATTTACTTTTTTAAATCAACAAATATGTTTACAAAATTCATATACATATTGTTTTCTTTTTCTTAAATTTATTAAATTCGTAAAAACTAGATTCATTTGTGATGAAACGCTATGTGATGAAGCTTTTTTTATTATTTGAGTAGCAAACATTCAAATCGTGTTTTCTCACACACACAAAAATAAAATAAAAATAAAAATGAGTTATTGTTAGTTATATGAACTCTTTGTTAAATTGCACAGAAATAACCAGTTGTTTTAACAACAACAAAAAAAAAATAATTCCGTTTATAAACCAATTTTAAAACTTGGCGTTTCAATCAAAGAGTGTTTCCTCCAAAGCCTGCATTCAGTCAAACAGTGATTTCTCCAGTCTGCAAATCACAGTTGTCACTTAATGTGTACTTTCGAAACCTACCATACATATCACAATTGAAACGGATTGTTTTAGAGAAAAGTAAGAGAACTGTTAAAGTTAAAGCTTTCAGAATTATAGATTTCAAGATCTAAGTGAAGTATAAGGTGGGAATCTTCTTAAAAAAGAAATTACTGTTGCCCGTGTTCAAAGGGTTGTTTTAGAATATCTTCCTCTTAGTCACGCCATATCAGTTGAAAAGAAAAAAAGATGTTGACAAATTATTGAAGGTAATGTATGGTGAACAGTAGAAAAATCAACCTGATGATATCTTCAAATGGCACAACCACATTATCCATGATTTACTGCAATGAAGCCTGCAACTTAGCCTGCAATGAAGAAGAGGAGGAAGTGTGTGACTGTCTAGATGAAGATGTTGGTTTTAAAATTTGAAGTGGATTTCTGGCAAACGAGTATTTATTTAATACATATTTAATGAATAGTACTAGGTACCATAATCTGTCATTTAATTTTATCAATAATCAACTGAAGTTCAATATTTGCTCAAATAAAATAATGCTTTTGTATTATTTGCGAGTTAGAACATATTTCATTCAAAAAGCGTTTTATCCACTTGTCAAACAATCAAAACATGTTTTCTCCTCTGAATTCGGTCAAAACGTGATTTCTCCAAATATTAAATGCATTTTATTAATTCGTTTTAGGTTTAATATCTTATCTATGCTTGCAATTCTTCCTAATAATCAGTAATAAAATACACAATAAAAATTATAATTAAATATAAGTTATTTTCTAATTTATCAGTTTTTTGTGTTTTTTGAAAATTTGTATCTAAAGGAGAAAGCATGGTTTGAATGTTTGCTCCACATTTTTACTGTAATCCGCGTCTAAAATGCTATAAAAAAAACACCGTCTTTTTTACTGACAAATTTTTCATCACAGAACTATGTTATGGGTAACTGATTTTGAACCAATTAAGAGAAAAAGGTAAAGAAAACAATACTCATTAAAAAAATTCCTTATCTCGAATTTTCTGAACTTAAAATATATATATATATATTTTTAATTGGAAATCTAACAACTGGTTGAAATAAATGACACATCATTCTATATTTGGAAGGAAGCCATAATTTGTAACAACCGTATTAAACCACGAGAATACTTCAGCTAACACAAAACATATTTTTTTTCTACATGTATCATTTGTTAAAACATTGTATCATTCTTCAGCTATGAAATGTTCATGTTCACGGTTAAAAACAAAAATATGACTTTTTACTATTAGAAACAAAACAACTTAAATCTTTTTAAGAGGGTTTCTAAAGTCAGAAATAACTTCCTTTTCACATTTACACTCTCAGAACCTACCTACATGCAAAAAATGCATTTACGTCAAGTTAAAATTGAATGAATTAAGGTTTTCTGAAATAGTCGCCAATTGTCGCTAACAACCTAGCCATTCATCTTCCATAAAAGCACCATCTATCATGAGCAGAGACCACCCCTAAATATTTGCTACCAGCTTATAACATTGCAGATGCAGAAAAAAAGCATATTTATTATTTCATTTTTTTCCTTCAGGTAGAACAGTTTTTATGAGATTTTTTATAAAAGATAAAAATAAGAGAACGGCTGTTTAGCTCTCATCTGTCGACTGAAACAGATTTTCTACGTTACTTGAGGCTCGAAGAATCGAATTTTTTCTAGACAGCAAATAATAACTCAAAAATGTGTATGCATATAACTGATTTCAAACAGTTTTTAACCATATATATTACAATTTTAAACGATATGAATTACGTCCGAGAAATAGCAAATCAGAACTTTTAATTCATTGAATTTCAATTCACATTGCTAACAAGGCGTAGAATCAACAGAATGAAAAATTATCCAGGCCAGGGTTCGAACGTTAGGCTAGGTCCATCCTGGTAGCTCAGTTGGCAGAGCGTTGGTGCGCTGATACCATGATCCAGGTTCAATCACTTGCCTGGATAACACAAGCCTGCAAAATTTGGGTTGTGTCATATTACTTAGCTTTTGATAATTGATTCTTACGTATTTTGTAGCACTGAATCCGAAAATGGCCTTCTTTTTTTACCTCCACGTCAGGATTTTTTGCAAAATTTTTACTTTTTAACTTTGAAATTTATGATTTGCGAAAAAATATGACATGATGGTTAAAAATGAAAGTTATTTTCAGATTTAATGTTAAAAAGTACATAAAAATCAATTATCAAAATTTAAAAATACACAACCATCACATCTATTTTATAGTATCAGAATTTTGCAATTTTTTGACTTTGAAATTTACGATTTGCAAAAAATCCTGACTTAATGGTTAAAAATGAAGGTAATTTTAGAATTAAGCACTAAAAAGTATATAAAAATCAGTTATCAAATGTTAAGAAACACAACCATTTCCTGTATCTTTCAGCATCATATATTCTCTAATTTTTTATTTACTTTTTACCATTGAAATTTACGATTTGCAAAAAAATCCTGACGTGATGGTTAAAAATGAAGGTCATTTTCGGATTCAGCGCTAAAAAGTACATAAAAATCAATTATCAAAAGTTAAACAACAAAAACATCGCAGGCTTTCGTAATTTTTCACTCTGGTGGTTCTACCGTTCTATGCCTTGTAAGCAATGTGAATTTACAAGTTCAGACTTAGTTTTTTAAACATTCCTATTATCTAAGCTACGAATGTCACAAGCGTAGCTGCCAAATTGCGCACTTTTTTGTTACCACTAAAATATAATATACATTTTCGACGTATTTGATGACAGATTTCGACGATTAAATAATGAAAAATTTTAGTGGTAAGATAAAAGCGTAAAAGTTGGCAGCTATGCACTGGATTAGTGTTTCTCCAACCAGTGTGCTGTGGTAAGACTTAAGGTGTGCAGTGAATATTTTTTAGTGAAGTTCTATCAAAATTTTATGAATTAACAAAATTATATAAATTATGCTGAAAACCTTTTTACTCGACTGCCAAGAAGGGTTATGTGTTTGACGCGTGTCTGGGTATGTGGATTTCTTTATACCCTCAAAACGTTCCGACGGCTGGATGGATTTTAATGAATTAGGTTTCTATCGATTCGTCTTAGCCGTCCGATGGTTACAGGCTTGGTTTTGTTTTCATAAATTCAAAATTGGCAGCCGTAAAATACAAAATGGTGGTAGAAACGAAAAAAAAATTTTACTCACCGTATTGAATGGCATATCATTGAATAGCTCTTTCAAAATTAAGGCAAAGTTTCATAGACTATTTCGCAGTCAGAAGCTCCGTTTAAATATTGCACAACCTGGAAGTTGTGCAGGTAAGATCGGTAGCTTTACTGCAAGTCTAACCTTCATAGACATCTATTAGTCCAAGAGCTGTTAAACATTTTAGGGAAGGTATTTGAGGCACCCTGAAAATTTGTGCAACACTTCTTTTGTAATGGCTGAATACAAAATCGAATGTCTGGCTGAAGGATCGTGGCCCAAAAACTGTGCCAGACACGTCTCAAGTGCCATTTTTTGACTACCCCCCCAAAAAGGTATTTGAGGCACGCTGAGATTGAGACAGAATAATATTTATACTTAGAAAAAAATATTTTGAAAACGACAGATACTTTAGTCGGCCCAAAAACTGTGCCAGACACGTGTCAAGTGCCATTTTAACTACCCCAAAAAGGTATTTGAGGCACGCTGAGATTGAGGCAGAATAATATTTATGCTTAGAAAAAAATATTTTGAAAATGACAGACACTTTAGTCGGCACAAAAACTGTGCCAGACACGTATGGCACTTTGACACGTGTCTGGCACAGTTTTTGGGCCACGATCCTTCAGCCAGACATTCGATTTTGTATTCAGGCATTACAAAAGAAGTGTTGCACAAATTTTCAGGGTGCCTCAAATACCTACTCAAAAATGTTCAACAGCTCTCCTACTATATAGGCCTCATCAAAACAGTGTTTATAGATAGGAACTAACAATTAAACACAACTTAAAAGTCATCAATACAATTAAATAAGAAAATAGGTAAGTAATATAAAAAAAAGTTTCACATTGATGAGAAATAATTAATTAGTTCACTTTTTACGAAGTCGGATTTTTTGATTTTTTAAATTTAATTCAATTTTGTTACAAACACATATTATTTGGAACAATTTTTTTAACCCAATAGCACATGACACAATTCAGTCTAGTTTAGAAGATAGAACTTTTGTACTGCCGTTTACATATGTTTCAGCGAATTTAAATATTAACAAGGAAGAAAAAAAATCATGCGTTAAGTATAGATTTTGAAACACTTTCCAACCCATATAGCATAATGTAACAAAACTTCACCCTTTAATAAGTTGAAATAGTATGTCTAATTCTATCATGTGGAAACGCATAACACATTTTGGAAACCGAATTTTAGCAATTCTCATGTACAGTCGGAAAATTATACGAATTGTTTGAGAAAACCTGTATATGGTGTACAGATTTGTATCTACCGGGTGTCCCAAAAATTACTTATGGATTTTAAAATTCCATAACTTGCAAACGGTGACAGGTATTAAAAAGTTCTTGCAGGAGTGTTACGTAAGATGGCAGGAGTCTTTATGCTGCGATTCTCAGTTTTAGTTACAAATAGCGTCGATAAATGGCGCTGCAAGCAATAAACGCTAAATCCAGGCTCGATTTTTCGGCATCTCTTTTCTTCCATGCGAAAAAAGGAGATTAAAATATATTGAATGGATCTCGAAGTACCAAAAATCAGGTCTGGACTGAGCGTCTATTGCTCTCAGCGCCATCTATTGTTTGAAATTCGAACTAAAATCAAGAATCACAGTACAAAAACCCCTGACATCATACATAACCCTCCTGCAAGAATTTTTTTAAATATCTGTCACAGTTTGGAAGTTATTGAATTTTAAAATCCATCAGTTATTTTTGGGACACCCGGTATAAACTTACATGCATGCAAAAAGTTCTTTCAGTTAGTAAATATATATCACAGTTAAAAATTCCCCTTCAACAATTTTCTCTAATAAGGTTAATGGTAAGGGAATTCTTTTGTGCAGCCCTGTATAGGTATAGAATTTATACACGACGAGTAACATGCAAAAAGTAAGTTAAATTTAAAAGAGCATGCCGAGATTGAAAACGCACTTCCAGCAATTATTGCTCAGAGACAATACTGTAACGGATTTCTTTTGCGTGTCCGATAAATGCCACGAATACCCGATTCTATATTAATCATTTTCTAGTGAAATTCAGTGATTCATATAAATTTCAATACGTTTGAAATAGCGTGATGTCATTAAAATACACTGTAGACGATTTCCCCCCATTGACCCTAATGTAACGGATTTCTTTTGAGTGCTCCTGTAAATGGATTATTAACGCTACACACATCATATACAATACCGAACATACCATGGGAAATATCATTAACCTATATCAATTGCATGAAAATCCGAATATATTTAAGCGAGTTATAGCGTGGCCAGACGGCCAGACAAACCGAATTTATAAACACACTTCAACTACGTTGGAAAGTGTTAAAAATGAAAAAACAGTTATCAGAAATATGAAATGTCATGGAATAGAAATGAAAATAATTAAAAAACAAATATTACGATCGATTGTTTTTTTTTCGCAATTGCAAATTTACAAATATAACAGATAAGTTATTCTGCTCTTAAAATTATCTAATAAAGGACAAACAGATTTGTGCGTAACGCTGTCGTGATTTAGTGAATCGCCGCAGCAGCTGATTAAATTTTATTTTTACTTAACTTATTGCGATTTTTTTAATTTCTAAATATCGCACATTTTTAATTTTTATACCGTCGGAAAGAGAATAAAATGTACTTTCAAATAAAATTTGTTTGAAAATTATATCGCATCTTGTTTGAAAACTGCACCATAATATACTCAATTTTTATAGTTTTTAAATTAAATTTCAGGCATGAATTTTTAAAAATATATTTCTGTCACTTGTAGACAGACGATTGCAAAATATAAATATGTATGCCCTTAACTTAATGTAAATAAAATAGTTCAGCGTTTGTTTCCGGCTTATGTTGTATAATGAAATTTAAACTTTATCAATCAATCAATAAAAAAAAATATATATCTAATTATATAATACGCTGAGGTGACGATACCGGGTCGCGCTCATCCTCTAAAAGAAAACATATCGTGACCATCATTCCGATTCCCAAATAAGGCAATTGTTGCACCTATGGAAATAATCTACGTTGTATCACAACTATTCTTCTTCATTTTCTCTAAAATCTTCAAAAACTGTACAATTATAAGGTTTTAAGTTCTAAATTAAAAAATAACCAGCTACCAATAAATGATTACCAATATAAACAAACGAATATTTCAGAAATTGTGATTAATTTTACAAATGTAAACATTGTGTAGTGAGTCATTCTTTTTTGAAAATTCATTGATAAAAATTTAAAAACTTTCGCGCATTGAATATTTTAACTCCTGTAGTATTAATATGCCTTTGACGTCATTTGACTGAACCAATGAGAATGGTTTTTAATTTAAAAGCAAAGTCTTACCAAACTCAACTCTATTTTCAGTACTTTTATGTACGAGCCTTTAATTCCCAAATTGGCTCATCCGACCTCAGCAATCTGATCCTTTGTTAATATTAATATTTTAGATTACTTTACTGTGATTTTGATAAAATTTAACAAAATAAATCAATTTAAGTCATTATAATTGCATTCTATTGTACATTACACTGCTTCATAAGAAAATAAATATAATTATCTACTATATAAATATCAGTTTTAGCCAATCAGATTGCTGGGCTCGGTTGAGCCAATTTGGGAATTAACGGCTCGTCTTTTATGTTATCCGGGGGCAAATCTCGCCGATAACAGTCTTTTTTTTTTCGCTAATAGTACATATTTTTTTGAGTGCATGATTTAGAAACATTGCTTCGAAGTTGAAGTAAAATGCTATGGTATTTAATATTATTATTATTGTTATGTATTTTAAAGGAAATGGTTGGTTGATTGTTTTTGATTATCTACTCGAGGGATATAGGCTCTAAGGGGGGGGGGGCTGCGTGGGGGTCTTTCTAAGAGAACCCAACCCGTATTTACGCATGGAAATCCATGGCTCGAAGAAAACCACGAAAACTTCGAACGATTAGGCCGACGGGCGCGATTTTTAAAGGAAATGAGTGAAAGGCATGTATTTTAATTGTGTGCAATATATGTATTTTGAATGTTTGTATTTTAAATAAAAGTTATGCTTTTTAAATGAAATGGGTTAAAAGTTTGTATTTTAAGTGAAATTAATGTAATATGAATGATGTCAGTAGGGACAATATTTGATGATTTATCACATCGCCAAGCTAAAATAAAAGTACTCTAGTTTCTGAGTATTAATGTAATAAACATAGTCTTAATAAGGTAAAAAACATAGTTCGTGTGTTTAATTTATTTTGGAATAATAGATTTGAATTATCATTAATCCATTTTCCTTTTTAATCATTTGGAAATGGTTGTTGTTTTCGGTCGAGGATGGGGCCAAATGATACTCGTATTTTATTTTTTTTAACGAAATTCAACGATGTTCTTTACTTTTAGAAGAATTTTTATTTGAATAGGTAATATAAAGGCATAAAATCGTTAAAAATTGTTTGAATAGGTAATCGAAAGGCATAAAATCGTTAAAAATTGAAAAAGTTACAAAATGTGTTAGGCGCAAATTATCAGGTATGGAAAAATCCAAAGCCAAAGAGCGACGCTGAAATGAAAATCGTCTTGCAAAGCAAAAATCGAGGTCTTCAACTCATTATGTAGGCCATGAAAATCGAGGTCTTCAACTGATTATGTAGCCCATCAAACTCGATTACAGAATAAAAGACGAACGCGAAAAGGAAACAATCTAATGCTTAATCGATTGATAGTAAAAGGCCATGTCTCGAGGGGCTTCAATCCACTAGCCACGACGTTTTACAATCAGTCGATTCTAACCGGAAAAATTGAGCTCAACGTAGGTAATTTGTCGCAATCTGTGGATGATTCGGTGGAACTGCTTTCGATATGTAAACTGTTTTTCCTCTCGAAACGGGACTTGGAGAGTTTATCGATGAAGGTTTTGGTCGTCTGAAGTTTGATCTTTGCGATCTGTTGTTGAAGAGGATGCGACGGAATTTGGCGGACGAAATAAATTCCAAATGGTCGTTGTAATCTATTAAGTTACATTTTTTTTTTCACACTTAATTACTTCTCAACATCGCATAATTTAAAAATTTACACCGTTGAATAGATAGGGTGTACTTTCAAATGTAAAATATTTGAAAACTGTTTTTCAATTTACTGATTCTTCATGATTTTTAAACCAAATAGCTCGATTAAGGAATAATAGTATATGAATAATTTTATGAATTATTTAAAATTTTAAGGGAAAACCTTGATTTTTATCCACCGTCTTTGAACGGGCTTTTACACTAGTATATAAATAAAACACAAATTTAAGACATGTAAACGGACCACGCTTAAGGGGATGGTGGACGTTTAAAAAAATTTATTTTAATTTTCATAATAGAGATCTGAAATTTTGTGCAAATATACCTGTCACCATAAGTATATAGAACACCTTAAAAGAAATTTCCAATCTTATCATAATTTTAAGATCTTTTAAAAAATTAAAAATTTCAAAATGAAATTTTAAAATGCTCCTTACGTTTTAATTTTTTAGATATTTCCTCGATATTGGATTTTAATCACGTAAAACTCGATTTCAAACAAATCTGTGTATCAATTTTTTAATCCTTTAAAGGGTTAATTTTTTAGAGATATGTTTCTGGATTCCATATCGATTTTCATCATCCTTTTCTTCCTTATAATAAGTTAAAAATCAAATTTAGATGTCTTAATGAAGTCGAATTTTAAAATGCATACACAGTTTCTTTTTAAGCAATATCACGATTCTTCCTTATCAGTTTCATGAATTTTGATCAAAAATCAAGTAGCAAGGAGCATTTAAAAAAAAAAAAAAAAAAAAAGCAATTTAACAAATTACAACGACCATTTGGAAAATGATTTTTTCAAAGACTAAAATTTAAGACATAAAAACTCGCATGGAGTTGATCATACATTACGTACGCCAAGAATTAAACATTAACATTCCTGGACCCATCATGAACAAATTTTAAAAGAAATTTCAGTTTTACAATTTTTGGTACTGCAAATCTTTAAACTTCTACGGAGCTGGTCATACATTACGTACGCCATGAATTAAAGATTAATAGTGTTATTACACGTAAAAATTTCAAGCAAGAAAAATCGCCTGCGACTAGTCAGGTTTCCTATGAAACTTACGTAATAGCCAAACATTTTATTGGCTGTTCCGGAAAAGGCTTTTCTATCATCAGATTTCCAAAAAATCACGACCAATTTTAAATAAAATTTCATTCTTAAACTTCTAAACATCCGACAATATTACTTTTTATACCGTCGGGTAGAGAAAAAAATGTACTTTTAAATGCAATTTGTTTGAAAGCTGTATCTCAATTTGTTTCTGATTATTAATTTTTTTTGTAGTTTTTATTACTTTTCTGTCATAGTGGCAACACTCTGTTGTCCATCGTTGTTGAAACCAAAGGGAAATACAGATTACTGCATATACCAATCAGATAACGAATAAATTGCGGATTAAACCAATGAAAACGTTCAGATATGCTTTTGATTTCGTATTCTGACGAGAACAAAAACCATTTTTCCAAATGGTTAAAAAACTGAAACATGAGTATTAAGAAAAACAGATTTAAAGGATCTTAAAAGGGTAAAGAATGGTTTTTGAACAAAATTAAAACACTTGTAATTTTGAGTAAAATAATCGCATCTGCATGCGGTTTTCTACTTATGACGTAGTACAAATTAGAGAATAATAATATACACAAAAAGAAATGTCGATTTTTCCTCAAATAAAAGTCCACGGTTCCCTTAAACAACAGAGATTATCAGAATAATAATTAACAAAAAAAAAAAAAAAAAAATAATAATACAGTGATTTTTGGCGATTTCTTCGACTGTTAGTTCCTGGCACGAGGCATATATGAAAGTATTGTTTTTAATAAATTTTAAAAATTAATTTGAATACATAATTGCTGACATATAAAAAGGATTGCTAGCATTGTTAGTGAAAAATCTAAATATATATATATTAATTGTAAAAAATCTATTAGAGTTTTGAATTTAAAAAACATATATACGGTTTTAACCTGTAATTCTGTTGCCCGGGTCGAAACTCCTTGTATTTATAACGGAAGAACTTTTCAGCAGAGAATATTAGTAAAAGCCAAAATAAATATCGGCTAGATTCTTGGAAGAAGATTTACAAATATGGAACTATCGGAAAATTCCATCTATATTCAAAGATAAATATCGGCTAGATCCTTGGAAGAAAATTTACAAATATGGACTTATTTGAAAATTCTATCTATATTGAAAAAGAAATAAAATATTTATTATAAATCTTAAGAAAATATATCACTTTTTTGGCTGTGGTAGAGCCTTTAGTTTATGTTTTTAGTAAATTTAAAATGCATCAATTCTTTTCATATTTTTTTTACATAAAAATTTTAGTGTGCCATGGAAAATACAGTGGGTTGAGAAATACAACATTAGATTAATACCATGGAATTATCTCATAAGAATTGCATTATACTATGCACATTATATCAGTTTAAGTGTTTTATGCCTCATTTATATTATTCAAATAAAAATCTTCGTAGATGATAATACTGTAGAACCCAAACTTAACAAACCAAATTAAAACAGAACACCGTTTTTACACCGCAAGTTCAAACTGCTATCAATATTTTAAAAGACAAATTCTTGGGTTATTTAAGGCTGCTCTCAAATCCAAATTGGCAACTTTATGACACTTTTGTTCGGAAACACATGAAATTGGTAGGTGTCGTTATTCAGAAACTAAGTGATTGAAAGACTTTTTCCTTTTTTTTTCTTTTTGTAAACGCAAATGATATTTCGGAAAATACTGCCAAAGTTGGCCTTTTGAAACGAATTTCCGGACAAAAGGAGAAATACTAATCAGCGAAGACATAAAAACCGGTTTTCACGGGCCCCAAAATTGCTTATATATCGGTAAATAATTTATTTATCAAATAATGGAAAAATCTTTGTATTTCAAATCGTTTCCATTAATTAGTCGTGCTAAATTTTGTGCCTTTACGTTTAAAAATGAGTCAGTAAATGTGTCAGAAAGTTTCGGGCTTGTTGAGCAGTGTACTTGAGAACCACTTTAACACTATCAAGCCTCATTTATAGCTGTTCTTAACTGCTCTGCTCAACAAGCGCAAAACATTTTGACACATTTACAAATTCATTTTTTAACGGGAAGATATAAAATTGGAAAGCATGGCCATGGAAGCGATTTGGAATTGAACTGTGGTTTCCATTTTTCGATAAATCAATTACATATTGAGTTATAAGCGATTTTGATCACGTGACAAACACGTTTTTTACCCACTCTTGAGTGATTATCCTACTTTCTGAGGAAATTCGGTTCAAAACGCCCACTTTGACACTATTTCCTGAAAGATCTATTGCGTTTGCAAAAAAATGAAAAAAAAAAAAACAGCTCGATTACATAGTTTCTGAACAACAATACCAGTTAGTTTCATGCATTTTCGAACAAAAATAAATTAAAACTTATGTCAGAAAGTTGTCCTTTTGGATTTGAGAACACTCTTAAATCTGTGTTTAAATGAGGCGAATAATATATTTGCCTCTGTGTTAATCTCGTGTTTTATACACAGTTCAACGGAGTTGGGGGAAAAAAGTGTAAATTGCGGGAAAAGTGAATTCCGGGTACGGAAAAGCGGGATTATACCGTTATATTCTTTGGAGGAGGAATTCGATTCTCTCTTTGAAGCTTATGGAAAGGAGGAATTTCCTACGGCTGTATTAAACTTAATAGGAACTTGAATGATATGCTAGATTATAAAAGACAGAAGTCCGAGAAAAATAATGACAAACAAGACAAATAATGTAATGGTGTGCATTCAAATAGTTTCGAACTACAGAAGAAGATTTTATAACGCAAACCTAAAAACGCAACGTTGTGTGTTACATTGAATTTTGCATTATATGGATCACATTTCACAGATAATTAAATTTAATCTGCAAACATGGCCAAATATGTCTGAACCATATCAAAATACATTAGAGTATCTTTATACTGCATTCCTTGTCACCAAGAATATCCAGATTATAAATTTTTGGATTATATTGATCATTCCACATTTTTAAATTTACTTTATAAACATGTTCCAACTGTACCTTGATCAAATCATTCTTTATATTACTCATTTTCAAAATTTTTATTCTAATAATAGCAAGTTTTTCATTAAAAAGTTCTGAATTATGGAGATAAAGTTGAGCTAATGTTTTAGTTTTCTAGAGAGTAGCAATTTTTAACAATGTGGGAATTCAGGTGCTTCTCAACTTCAAAATTTATTGCTTACGTCTGAGAAGTTGTGCGTTATATGGTGTTTGTGTAATTTATGAGGGCCGATTATCTGCAGTTGAGATAGGCCCTAGGCGGAGTGTCCTCAATGGGGGGGGGGGGGTGTCTTTCTAAGGAAATCTAAACCGTATTTACGAAAGGTTTCCCAAGGTTCGAAGAAAACCCCGAAATCCATGAACGGTTAGGCCGACGGGCTCGATTGGGTACAAACCCAGCACCTCCCGTCTATCAGATTTGAGAGCAGAGCCTCTCAGCCATTGGTGGGGGCCTTGTGCGTTATATGGAGAATTGCGTTATATAGAATAGCGTTAAAAAGATCTTCTACTGTATATTATCCGTAGAAGTGTAGCTAAATTTAAAAAGCCCATAGTGAATGTCTAAACTACAATCCAAGTCAGCAAACTATAAGTTTATGGAGGAACTAAGTGGAAAAAGTACAACTAGGACCTTCAACAAAAAATGACTTTTCGATTGTTGTATTAATAGTAGATGATCAAACAGACATTGAGACGGTAAAGGCGAAATCAAGGAAATATGTCGGTAGAAGGTAGATGAATTTCAACCAAGGGATGTTATAGTAAAAAAAACAAAGAATAGACAAATGATAATTTGTCTATTCTTTGCCTGCAAAATTTGGGTTGCGTCATATTGCTTAGCTTATCAGAATCGATTCTTACGTATTTTTTAGCGCTGAATCTGAAAATGACCTTCATTTTTTACCATCACGTCAAGATGTTTTGCAAAAGTTTTACTTTTTAACTTTGAAATTTACGATTTGCGAAAAATTCTGACA
This sequence comes from Maratus speciosus, assembly GCA_963932465.1. Taxonomy (NCBI): domain Eukaryota; kingdom Metazoa; phylum Arthropoda; class Arachnida; order Araneae; family Salticidae; genus Maratus; species Maratus speciosus. The sequence continues at coordinate 374,162,624 of OZ010791.1, read as the reverse complement.
TGATGGTTAAAAATGAAGGTTATTTTACAGATTTATTACTAAAAAGTACATAAAAATCAATTATCAAAATTTAAAAAACACAAACATCAGATCTATTTTATAGTATCAGAATTTTGCTATTTTTTGAACTCGAAATTTACGATTTGCAAAAAATCCTGACTTGATGGTTAAAAATGAAAATCATTTTCGAATTCAGCGCTAAAAAATTTATAAAAATCAGTTATCAAAAGTTTAGAAACACAACCATTTCCTGTATCTTTCAGTATCAGATATTCTCTATCTTTTTTATTTTTTACCATTGAAATTAAGGATTTGCAAAAACTCCTGACTTGATGGTTAAACATGAAGGTCATTTTCGGATTCAGTGCTAAAAAAATACATAAAAATCAGTTATCAAAAGTTAAATAACACAACCATCGCAGGCTTGTGTTATGAAACTAAAGAATTGTGTAGAATCTAAAGTGATGAAAAATCTTCAAACAGAAACAGAAGAATTGAAGGAAATGATAAAAGTAAGTATCCATAAAAGGAAGAAGAGTTTTGCTTTTAAGTATGGATTCAGTTATTGAAAATCTAAGGTAGAAAAATCAGTAAGGACTTACTTGGTCGAACTGAGGACAAAACAAGAGAATTTAAGTTACCCGGGACGGGTCTTGGAACTCCTGAAAATCGGGAAGTCCCGGGTAAATCGGGACACCAGGCAACACTACTTCTGGCAATCATTATCAAGCCGCACTAGTAATGTTAAAATTCTAAAAATCGTTTACATTTCGATGAAAAACAGGGCCGAAACTAGGGAGGTGCAGGCGGCCACGGGCGCCAAATGGCGATTTTGCTTGTCGTTTCTTACAAAAATGTATATATATATATATATATATATATATGTGTGAAATACAAAGAAACTCGCAAGTTAATGTTAAACTTATGGGAGCGTTCTTTTCAAATTTGTGAAAGTGAAAGTAACTTTATATATATATATATATATATATATATATATATAAAATATGCAACCAAAATCGAAAAAGTAAATACTGACTCGTATAGAATTCAATCTCAGCTATTCTAAGCAAGGAGAAAAAAAAAATATTTAAAACTATTAATATGCAAGTGAAATATTTGAAAAAGAAGGTTCCCATAGCGATCCAGTTTCTTCGCGTGACTAGTGTAGGCTCTTAACGCTCAAGCTAATGTTAATCTGATGGGAGCATTGTTTACAGATTTTTTGCTAGTATTTTAATCATTATTAAATGATTTTTATGTTTTAAAGATTTATTTTTATTTATTTTTATTTTTTTGGCATAGGGTACCTGCGTTCGATAACTTTTATTAAGCGTGAGGAAGGGGGGGGGGGAGTGTGTGTGTGTGTGTGCCAAAATCCATGTTTTTCTCGGGCGCAAAAAAGACTAGTTTCGGGCCAGTGAAGAAGATTGTTACCAATCATAAAGATAATAAGTAAAAAAAACCCAGGAAAATATTAAAAATCTTATGGATTTAAGTAAAGTTATTTTTAGAAACAATATATTAATAATACTTAAAAAAAAAAAAAAAAAAAAAAAAAAAAAAAAAAGTATTTTTCGGTTAGCCGGGCGCCAGTGTTATATATACATATTTATATACATACATATATGTAAATATACATATATATAAATATACATATACTGTATTTATGCACATATATATATGTGTATTACATACATGTATATGTACATATATATGTATGTAGAACACTGCCTCCCGGCTAACCAAAAAGTACAAAAAAAAAAACTTGTAAAACAATCGAAAATATTTTTCTCAACTTTTTACAACACGCAATTTAAAATTTTACTTGACAGTAATAACATGAAAGAATACAACTTCTATAAAAAGATTGAGAGTACATTACTATATTTGCATATTTATTCGAAAAGACAATACAGAACGAAAAGAAAGGATAAATCCACATAAAATAATCTTTTTTTAATATCTGTTTTTAATGCCAAAAGCACATAATTTTATCGCTTTAATAAATCAATCGAAATAAAATCAGTTTCTCTGCATTATCATTAAAAACAAAGTGGACATTAATTAAAAAATTGTATCAAAAATAGACGATAGATGGCAGCACTAAACAAAAATACTATTTACATGGCCTTGTTATTGAAAGGAATTCAATAAATAGTATCGTATTTCAAAGATTTTAAAGAAAATGTGATGATCCAATAATTCTTCCATAATAATATTAATTAACGTAACTCACTACAGCAGTTTAAATAACAGGCAATATTTTTAATTTTACTGTTCAAATTTCTTTATATAGCCTTTTATAGAAAAGAAAACAGAGAAAATTTTTTAAAGGCGTTCGCCATTTAAAATTTTATCTTACGGAAATGAAATATCAGATATTAATAATACTTTTAATTTTTATAGAAAGGAAAATGCAAATATTTCCCCCTCCCCAAGAACAAGAAAAGTAAAAAAAAAAAAAAAAACCAAACAAACTGTTATTACACGCAGCACAGTCTACACCAGACGCTGCGCCTATAACTATGACATTTTTTTTTCTTGTCGAAAAATCTAGTTCAACTTTAGTTAGGGCAGAAATTAAGAATAAAAATATTTAAATTGCGCTAAAAGTTCCCAAGTAAATAGTACTTTATTATCAGCTGTTTTCCATAGGATTTTGGAAGTTTTGTCGGCCGCTTAAATTAGTTTCACAATTTAATGCACATCTGCAAAAAGAAAAATAAATCTGCTGCTGAATTCAGCAGAAATTCATGAAAACAAAAAAAAAAAAAAAGTTATTCCACCCAGTCTACGTGTGCAGCGTCCGAAACTCATGTACATTTTTTTTTCTAATTATATATATATATATATATATATATATAAAAGGAATTAAATTGTGTAAATTAGTAAAAAAGGACTTATTCTTAATTAAATTAAAATAAATGCACATATCTTATTCTAAAAATATAATGTCAATTTACATATTCCACACAAAATTTATTGTAGATGTATTCTGTAATACAGTGGCGTATCCGGTAATTACATATAAGGTACAGTTTCCACTCCCTATTTCCACAGAAAAAAAAAAAAAAAAGAGAGAGAGAGAGAAAGATAGAATACCCCATGCATCTTAATCACTAAATTGTCCCAGAGACTAAAAATTCGACTAAAAATTACGCCTTCTTTTAATTCATGTTAAAAAAATATCTCGGGGTCGTCTTTATGCTGAAAGTGTACTAAACTTTGAAAATGTTGGTACAAACACCTAATTTTGACACCATACATTCGGTAAATGTTTCCTTGGGATATAAAACTGGCTATTCATTCGAGCAATTAGTTTAGGAACTACGATGGTTTTAAATGTGGAATTGCTAATGTTAAATTAATTTCTAATCGCTGCAAAGTGTTTTTTAAAGAATATCTGGAGAACCGCGTGCCGGAATGAGCTGTAATTTTGGATTTTCATATTTACAATTTCTAGAAATAGATTTCTTTTTAAAAATTCATAGTTTACAATTAATTATTTTCTCGCAATTTAAGTCAGGAAAAAAATATATTTTTACATACAGGTATACAGCATATTTCACATTTACCCTGCAGTGATTGACTTAATATTTCGGTGTACAGTAGAGCGCCGATTATCCGAACAAGTAGGGAACGACCCTAGTTCGGATAAGCAAAAGTTCGGATAAATGGACAGACAATTTAAGGGATGTTTCTGACTACACTAAAACCTTCACACTTGTCCAGGCCTAGGACTGGCAGCACCAGTAAGTGCTAACGTGTTTAAAAAACGTAAGTTTTTTTACTTTTTTATCAATTAAAATTTTATTTTTCTCTTTTTATCATTTCCTGAACTCCAGAGAATTAAACAAAATTTTAATCAGAATTTAAACAAAAAAAGCTTTCGATTGTTGCTTGCTTCAAAGAAGAAGTTCTTTCCGATCCTGCCATACCTCAAATTCTTCTTAAATACGTTAATTGAATAGGAATTCTTCTGTCGTTCGAGCCATTTCATAGCTGTTTCCAAACATTCAAAGGTTTCGTTATGTGATAGACCTGGGTCATTTTCACAGCATTCGTTTTCATTTCTTCAATTTCTTTTTCATCTTAAATCTCATCCATAATCTCATCATCATTAAAAAAAAATTTTGAGAGAAATAGTCTGTCCGGATAAAAGGAAGTTCGGTTAATTGGAGATCCGATAATCGGCGTTCTACTGTATATTATTTGTAATTAGATAGTTCGAATTACTTCATACAGGTTATTCAATCAGAAACTGTGTATTTCTAACGCACATGATTCAGAAATGGATACAGAAATAAAGAAATCCAGAAGGTAAAAATCTGCTCTTCAGTGCCCTTTTATTGGTTTTGCTGTAGTGCTGCCATCTATTGGTCAGTATGTAAACTATTTCTTCAATCGCCATTCTTTATCGATAATTAAAGAATCCAAAGCTGTAAAAACATTGAAAAAATTAATCTAGAATTAAGTAAAAAGTTTAAATAATTTCTGAATTTATGCTAATTTTTCCATTAAGAAGTGGTGAATATTATGTATTTTATTGCGTTGTAACGATAAATGTAAGAAGTTTGAAATATTGAGATATAGAATACATATTTTAATGAATTCTTAAATTGTGTTAGAATTTATGGTTAAAATAATATGAAAATGTGTAAGATTAAATATATATATATATATATATATATATATATATATATATATATATATATACAGCTAAAAACTATTTAAAATTTTGTTAATATATAGCAAGAAAAAAAAACTATGATCGTTTCCCATTGAAAAACGCATGGATTCGTCAGGTAACAAAAAGCACCCGCTATATTTTTCACAGAGCTTATTAACTTTATTACGTATTTTTATCCAATAGAGAATAAATTGAGGTTTAAAAAAAAAGAATTGTCACTTTTTTTGTCTCTATTTGGTTGTTTGTCTGTGGAAATATCTACTTACGCATGCGATACGAGTGTGCACGTACGCCATTCCATAAGATCAGGCCACATAAATAAAAATTCTACAAACAGTTAATTCCAAGTAATTATTAACATCCGAAAATAACGAACTAAACGAAGGCAACGGTATAGATATAAACCTCAAACTGAACAACAGCAGCTGTGGAAAACCTTTTTAGATAGCCCTGTGACAAAAATGTTAGTAAAATTATGCCATTTTATTACACAGCAAATGAAGTTTATTTGGTAATTTTTATTGAAAAATACGCCGTATACAATTAGCAAAATTCTTCACGCGCTGAAACGATCAAAATTTGAATGTATCTGATATGCATATATTGCTCGCCCGCAAGAAATGTGACACATCTCGCAAAAGTTCATTTTGCGTTTTATTCCACTAATAGGTCTGCCATAGGTTTGTCTTGCTACACAAAAAGTTTCATGTGTAGTTACACGGAAAACTACTTTATTACGCAATATATCCATTTGTGACCACAAAAGGGAGGTGGATTGTGTGGGGAGGTAAAATTACCCAACCCTCCAATCCTCATCCTAAGTCTTCATTCTTAAGGGTTTTACGCTTTTATACACCTTTTTATTCCTACATACAGTAAAATCACGCAAATCCCCCCCCCCCTTTTTGCCTCTCCTGTGAAATTTACTTTTGTAGAGATGTGTCACTTTTCTTGCGGGTGAGCGATATGTAGGAATAATCGCGAATTCTAGAGTTTTAAATAAATCGACTGATATCCTACAAAATATATAAGTAAGATTCATCGTTTTATTTATAATATTAAACATAATAAAAATGTCATGAGTTTCACTTAAAAATATACGGGCCATTCCCTGTTACGTGTGGGACAGTTTTTCTAAATATTGCTGCTTTTTTTACAACTAGAGTGCGCTGCCCCCCATGAGTTACGCTCGCCAACCACCGCAGACTCTAAAAGCACGATAATTTGATCGGCTTTAAAAAGATTTCCGAAGATTGAATTATAAGTTAAAAAACAGTGGCGATCTCCCTATAAACGGGTTTCTATTCATTTCTCTCTGATTGGGGAATTTTAAGGCCAAATCAGCTGCTGTTAAAAGATACAATGGCTCTTTCCGTCTTTGATTAAATAAAATCAGTAAAACATTTCAAAATAAGCTAATATAAAATGAATTAAATAAACAGAGTCTTTGTCTCCCGGTATTATTTAGCAAAGCGAAAAGAAAGTTTTTTTTAAAAAATAAGATACTTTAAATGTATCGTTTTTAATCTGGCGTAATTTTCGCCAAACATTTCTTTCTCTTTTTAATATTCACGGGAAAATACTTTTGTTAGAAATGAAATATTATTTACGCTCTCCTACTAAAAATAGTTGAAAAGATCATCTTAAAATATCAAATAAATGTCTCGCGCAACTTTAAAATTTAAACTGTTTTGCAATATTATTTTTCGTTCATTTTACGTAATAAGTGTAATGTGACGTAAATTATCCTATTTAAGACTTCTAACGTATGTTAATGAATTTATTATTTTACAATATTCTTTCCCTTTTAAAAGTCACGTGTAAATATAGTTTTTATGACGTAATTTTCAATGAGTTCCTGCTTTTTATATTTTCTGTTTATAATAGTCATGTGTAAAATAAATTTTTAAGTTGAAGCAAACATTATTGTTTGCGCTGTTTATACAGTTGGCAACAGTTTAAATTAATACCATTTTCTAAAATATGTAAAAAATATCCCTCGAAATACTGAAAATTTAAATTTAAAATAGAAATAAAACCTCAAAACTGAGTCAAATTAAATAACTAAATGCAGTCTGCACACCGGGAAATTCTGACGCGTAAAATGAGCAAAAAAATGATTAAATTCCCATGTACAGTTTTTGCTCCTAGAGAACGTTTTTAATGGAACGATTTTGTCCAACTTTAGCATTAAATATCTCTTAAAATAATTCTTCCATTTGAAAACTGTCTGCATCAGCGTGTGTATAAAAAATTTCTGTATAATACTACCGATTTTCAAATTTTTGTATGCAATATTTTGCTTAATATCAACGAAGAAAGACCTCCGGTCACAAAAAATTCAAAACCAGCGGCGGCGGTGACAGCGTTAGTTACTTTTTTTTTTTTTTTTTTTTTTTTTTTTTTTTTTTTTTTTTTAGAATAGAGAGATACTAGTATATTCTGAAATTAAAACAACTATGCTAATCTGGAAATCTACGGTTTTTTTGTTATTTTAACATTAATAGATATAGGTATTTATGTAAGTGCAGGACATTTTGTCCGCTTTTCATGGAATGGCCCTGAAAACAGGCAGATGACTTAGGTCTAGGGCAGTGGTTCCCAACGGGGGGTGCAATTTGACTCTTTAGGGGGACAATTTCAAATTTGTAACTCAACCATTCGTTGCATTTTTTTTTAGAAAAGCAGTGTTTTAGACTAAAAATAAAAGTAAAACATGCAAAATTTAAAAATGAGTTTTTTTTTTTTTTTTTTTTTTTTTAGTTTCAAATCAGAATGTTTAAAATGGAGTATATCCCAGAATAATTATATGAACAGTTTTTTTAAAGGTTTTACCAGTTCCTTCTCGTCTTTTTTAATTTCTAGAAATTTCCATAATTTTTCTGGTTACTAATGTATTTACAATTTTTCTCAACCATTTATCGAATGAGCTTTTTTTTTTATCTATTCGCTCACTGCATGTAACATGAAAAAATTTTACACTTGAAATTACTTCAGAGTATACCTAAATCTTACTGTCTTCAACATACTTAACTTAAAAAATATTTGAAATAACTAAATGTGGTATTACCAACTTTATAAATTTTTTAAAATTTTTAATATTCTTAAAAAAGGAAATGGATAAATAGTAAATGTCTATGGCTGTAGTGCAGGTCTCCTACACGGTAAATGAATGCATAACATATACAATTTAAATTTGAAAATGTGATAATACATGGCAGTTAATTAATGATAATCGTGGAGGGAAATGATTGATGTGTTTTGAAAGGGAATAACGACTACTTAAACTTGATAAAGACCAGAATCTTGAAATGCTTCATCGGTATTTTTTTTATCCATAGACAGAAAATTGAGTGTCCAAAGATTTTCCTACAACTCTCAATAAGTTACTAAAATGAAATATAAAATGTGTCATTATTTCAATTTTAATGCTAAATTTTAAATATGAGAGTCTCTTTAATCATTTTGTGTAAATAAAAATGCAGATCATATAACACTTTTGTTAAACATTGAGCTAAGTTGGGAAGGCACAACAAATCTATTTTGGCATAAAAGGGAAGATTTATAGCTTCATTGCTTTTATAAAATTGTACTAAAAAACATATTTATAGCAGAAAATTTACCTCTATGATAAGTTAAAAAATATGAAATGAATAGATATGGTTAAATATCTGTTAGGCTTTTCAAATAATAAGAAATATATATCTTACAGAATTTGTGTGTGAGGAGGGGGGAAATCGCTATTTTTCAGATGCTTTGGTGGGGCGTGGCTAATAAAAGGTTGGGAACCACTGTTCTAGGTTTAGAATGTGGGTATTTTTAAACCTATTTAAAACGGGCAGATTATTTGGGACTGGGTTAAAAATGAGGAGATTTTTAAACCTATTAAAGGATCATTTCATATCACACATGGACAGCTTTTTAATATTTTTTAGCTGTTTTAATAATGCTATTGTATCTTCAAATTAAAACAACTATCTCTCTATTCTAAAAAAAAAAGTAACTACCGCTGTCACCGCCGCCGCCGGTTTTGAATTTTTTGTGACCGGAGGTCTTTCTTCGTTAATATTAAGAAAAACAATGCATACAAAAATATGAAAGTCGGTAGTATTATACAGAAATGTTTGATAAACACGCTGATGTAGACAGTTTTCAAATCGATGAATTATTTTACGAGATATTTAATGCTAAAGTTGTACGAAATCGTTCCACTAAAAAAGTTTTATAGGAGCAAAAACTATTCATGGGAATTTAATCTTTTTTAGATCACTTTATACGTTTGACGTTCCCGGTGTGCAGACTGTATTTCTTTTTTTAATTTTATTCATTTTTTGAGGTTTTATATCTATTTTAAATTCAAATTTTCAGCATTTCTTGAGATATTTTTTACACTAGGGGGCTCGGCCCCCTAAGAGCTACGCTCGCCAATCCACGTTCAGACACCGCAGTCTCTAAAAGCACGCTAATTTGGTTGACTTTAAAAAGATTTTGAAAGATTGAATTATAATTTAAAAAACAGTGGCGATCTCCCTATAAACGGGTTTCTATTAATTTCTCTTCCTTTGGGGAATTTTAAGGAAAAATCAGCTGCTGTTAAAAGATACAATGGCTGTTTTCGTCTTTGATTAAATAAAATCAGTTAAACATTTCAAAATAAGCTAATATAATAAGCAAATCTGCATGAAAATGCAAATATATTTTACAAATACCAATGACTTCTTTTGACGGAAACGACACAGAAGGTTAACGAATAATAACTAAACCATTTAAGCAATTTCTTTATTTTCTGCTTCACAGATTTTTCTCTATCTAATCATATTTTTTGTTGATGACACTTTATTTTCAGCTTGTAATCTTTTTTGTTTATATTAAATTAGTAAATAGTCGCTCGAAAGCAGTCTAAACGCGTTCAATAAAATTAATATTGATCTTATTAACATAATCTCAAATTATCAAATTAATGCCTCGCGCAATTTTTAAATTTAAACTGTTTTGCAACATTACTTTTTGTTCATTTTACGTAATAAGTGTAATGTGACGTAAATGTGACGTAATTTCTCCTACTTGAGACTTCTAACGCATGTTAATGAATTTATTATTTTAGAATATCCTTTCTCTTTTAAAATTCACGTGTATAATTTTTATGAAGTAATTTTCAATAAGTTCCTACTTTTCATACGTAATTATTTAATTCTTATTTGAAAGTTTTTTTTCTGTTAATAATATTCACGTGTAAATAAATTTTTAATTTGAAGCAAACATTATTATTTGCGCTCTTTATACAGTTGGCAACAGTTTAAATTAATACCATTTTCTAAAATAAGTAAAAAATATATCTCGAAATGCTGAAAATTTTAATTTAAAATAGAAATAAGACAAGAAAAAAATGAGTCAAATTAAAAAAGTGAATGCAGGCTGCACACCAGGAAATTCTAACGCATAAAATGATCTAAAAGTTAATTAATTCCTATGCATAGTTTTTGCTCCTATAAAACTTTTTTTATGGAATGATTTTGTCCAACTTTAGCCTTAAATATATCTTAAAATAATTATTCGATTTGAAAACTGTCTGCATCAGCGTATTTATCAAACATTTCTCTATAATACCGCCGATTTTCATATTTTTGTATGCAATATTTTTCTTAATATTAACGAAGAAAGACCTCCGGTCACAAAAAATTCAAAACCGGCGGCGTCGGCGGCGGTGACAGCGGTAGTTACTTTTTTTTAGAATAGAGAGATTGTATTAATTTAAACTGTTGCCAACTGTATAAACAGCGCAAACAATAATGTTTGCTTCAAATAATAAAAAATATTTATACGTGTAAATAAATTAAAAATTTATTTACACGTGACTATTATAAACAGAAAAAACATTTGGAATTAAAATTAAATAATTATATACAAAAAGCAGGAACTTATTAAAAATTACGTCATAAAAACTATATTTACACGTGAATTTTAAGAGAGAAAGGAAATTTTAAAATAATAAATTCATTAACGTGCGTTAGAAGTCTTAAATAGGAGACATTCAAAAGAGGACCTTCAATGAGAAAGTGACCAGGTGTCAGTGGTTGTAGATCATTAACATCTGCAGACAAGGGGGTCAACGGACGTGAATTCATAACTGCTCCAATTTGCATCACAAGTGTTGACAGCTCTTCAAAATTTAAGATAGAGGATTTAGTTATCTTCAAGAGGATTCGCTTCATGGTTTTTATGTTTGACTCCCATAATCCACCGAAATGTGGGGATGCAGGGGGTTTGAAATTCCATTGAATTCGTTCTTCAGCACTAAATCGCTGAATTTCTTCCGAAGAACAGATTTGATAGAAGGATTTCAAAAGAGCACAAGTACCTTTAAAATTTGTGGCATTATCACTCCATATGGCACAGGGTTTAGATCTTCGAGCAATGAATCTTCTCAAACAGGCTAAAAATGCTTCTGTGGTCAAGTCCGAAACAACTTCTAGATGAACGGCTTTGGTAGAAAAACAAATGAATATACCAATATATGATTTTAGGGTTATCTTTGAACATTTTAAATTAGGTTTTGTTATAATAGGACCTGCTAGATCAACACCTGTTTTCTCAAATTGTCTATATGGTACAATTCTATCACGGGGCAAGTCACCCATCAATTGTTGAAGAGTTTGGTGTTTTGTTCGAAGACAAGTCACACACCTATTTATAATTTTCTTTACTTGACTTTGACCAGATGGTATCCAATAAAATTGTCTTAATAAAGATAGAGTTGTCTGAGTACCTGAATGTAGGAATTTTTTATGGTAATAATCAATTAAGAGTTCAGTAAAATAGTGAGACTTTGGTAAAAGTATTTGGTGTTTCTGAGATTCTGATAAATTAGAAAATTTCAGTCTTCCACCGACCCTTAACAGTTCATCTGCATCTAGAAATACATTTAAGTTTAAGATCTTACTGTTGTTTGGGAGAGGACATTTTTCCTTTAAACATCGAATTTCAGTTTGAAATGAGGAATTTTGAACAATCTTTATCAGCTTCTTGTCGCATTCTGTAACTCAGAAGTATCTAAATAATCATATTTTCTAATTTTTGATTTCAATTTACAGTTCTTCAAAAATTTTAAACACCATGCAGCAATTCTTATTAACTTCATAAAAGAAGAATATCGATTAATCAAATCAATGTTTAACTGATTTTCATTTACAATAGTTGGTTTTACAACAGTGCTTTCTTTAGTTCTAACTGATCTTTAACTTCAGAAATATCCAATTTATCGAATGTATTATCCAATTTTGGCCAAAGAGGTCTGTCTTGCTTTAACCACTGGGGGCCTTCCCACCTAAGATGGTTATTTTTCAACTCTGAAACTTTCAAAACTCTAGTAACTAGATCGACAGGATTATCTTTTCCAGGACAGTGAAACCAATTTAATGAATCACTAAGATGTCTGATTTCCTTTATCCGGTTTCTGACAAACATTTTAAATCTTTCTAGCTCACCTCTAATCCAAAAGAAAGTAATAGTAGAGTTCGTCAAAAAGTAGCAAGTTGCAGGAAAAGCAATTCTTTTGCAATTTTATTACAAAGTCTAGCAGACAAAAGGGCTCCTAAAAGTTGAAGACGGTGTATTGAGACAGTTTTTAAAGGGGCAACTCAACTTTTTGCTGCCACAAAACTGGTATCAATGTTCTTATTCTTTAACACTGCTCTAAGGTACACTACCGTACCATATGCCTTCTTTGAAGCATCTGAAAAACTATGTAACTCAAAGTAATCAACTTCATCAAGAGCAATATCAGCCAAATAATATCTGGGAATGCTAATACAATTTAGTTCTTTTATTTCTTCAAACCATTAATTCCATAAATTGTCTAGATGTTAGGGTAGGTTTTCATCCCAATCAAGTCCTAAACACCAAATTTCTTGAATTAAATATTTAATTCTAATAGTATAAGGACTTATAAATCCAATTGGGTCAAAAATTCGACCAACAGTTTGCAATAAATAACATTTAGTACTAAGTTTATTCGAAAGGAAATTTTCTAGATTTTGAGTCGTAAATGAAAACATGTCACTATTTGGATCCCAAGCAACCCCTAAAATCTTGGAAGGTTTCAAATTCTGATTAGTGAGATTTAAGTTATCAGAAATTTCATCAATATGTAAACCATATGCTTTCAATTTCTCACGCAGTTCATGCGAGTTGGTTTTCCATTTTCTAAAAGTCATACTAGCTTCTTGAAATATTTCATACGCCTCTTTACTAATTTTAAATGCGTAATTAAGATTTGGTTGACTTGTAATAAAATCATCTATGTATAATGATGAATTTAAAATTTCAGAAGATTCAGGAAATGTTTCTACATACCTTTGTAGATGGTGCTTGATGGTAGCAGCCAGAAGAAAGGGACTTGATTTCACACCGAAGAGCACTCTCTTTAGTCTGAATATTTTAAATTCCTTACTTGGATCATCAATCCATGGTTGATCGTCCCAAAAAAATCTTGTGAAGTCCCTATCTGGTTAATCAATATCGATCTGCAAAAAAGCTTCTTGAATATTAGAAGTATTTGCTATGGAAAAGTTTCTGAATTTGATTAAAATGCTCAACAATTCGGGAATGAGATTCAATCCGGTATGTAAACAATCATTTAGTGAGAGTTCACCCTTAGCATGGGCGCTTCCGTCACAGACAATGCGAAATTTTGTGGTGGACTTATCTTCACGAATTACTGCTCTATGGGGTAAGTAAAATGAGTTTACATCAGATGTATTGTCAACAGGTTCGATAATATTATCTGCTAAATAACTATCTAAAATAGCTTTATACACTGAGGATAACAAAGGGTCATTTCTAAAGCTCGTTCTCAATTTCAAAAATATTCTGTATGCGACTTTGCGATTGTTATTAAGAGACATTTTCAAATTTGTCTTCCATGGAAATTTTACTTTATACCGGTTATTCTTAAAAACAATATTTGACTGAAAATCCGCCATAATGTCATCTTCCACATAACTAACATTTTGAGTTTCGGATTCAATTTCTAAACTTTCGAACTGCCAAAAATTTCTGATTTGATCGGATATATCCTTTTCTTCAACGATAATTTTCATACTGAGCAATTCATTGGCTGACCCCGTATAACCCTGTAAGCACCAGCCAAAAAGGGTTTCAGTAGCTACGAGATTATTCTTTAGTCTTTTGATTCTTCCAGTTACAATATTATAATAATTATCAGTGTCGATTAAATCTGCAATTTGTTTACTAGTACATTCATAACCATCAGCTAGTTGTAAACCTTTTAATTTATTATACGTTTTCCTAATGTATTTATCAGGAGTGGGTAAGCAAGCAACGGAAATTTGATCTGTTTCCAGAGCTTCAACTTAAGTGTGTAAAGAGAGATTTTCTCTATTTACAAGTTTTACCTTTACTACAAGCTTTCTCAGTTGCCGCTTTTTGGCTCCAAAAGCATAAACAGATAAAGTTTCTTTTCTAATAACCGGAAATTGTAATTTTTGAGAAATGTCGCGTATTATAAATGTTCTCATGCTACCATTATCTAATAAGACACGAACTGGTTCATTATTATCATTTTAAAGATCTTTTATTATAACAGAACAAATCTGCAAAAATATGTTGAAATGCGTGTTTTCATTCTGCGCATTACTAGTGGAACTGTTACCACAATTGGAAATAGATACGACACTTTTATCAACATTTATTTTGGAATCATTTTCAAATTGAAAGCCAATAGCCCTATTATGTTTCTTACCACAAATATCGCACATTTTGGTATTTTCACAGTCTTTAATTCTGTGTTTACACTGTAAGCATAAAAAGCATCTTCCCTGCTTTTTTAGTATTTCTTTCTTCTGATAAATGGCAAAGACTTATACATTTCACTATTATGATCAACACTATTACAAAATAAACACGAATTCTTATTTACTGAAGTCATTAATTCAGTAGCTGGAATTTTATTTTGTTTATATCCTTTCGTATTATATTGATATCTCGGCTTGCATTTCAATTCTTTATCTGTAAATTTTGTTCTATATTCAAATTTATTATCATTAGAAAATGATTTCTTACCATCTAAGTTATGGATAGTTGATACCCGTTCTCTACTTTCAACTTCATTTTTAAGAAAACTCATAAGTTTATCTATATTACACATTGCTCCGTCTTTTAGATTTCTATTAAATTCTAATGTCAAATCTGGGGGTATTAACTTCAGTAAAATTGGGCAAAGTAACCCATTGTATGTATCAGGTTTTACATCTAACAACTCTAAATTTAGAATTTGAACTAGACTTTTATCATATAAATTTCTTAATCCACCAGTGTCAGAAGAACTTTTCAAACCTTTCATGTTTAATAAATTGTTTAAGTGAGCATGTACGAGCATGTCATGTCTACCATACCTTTGTTTCAAAAGCAATACGGCCGTCGCATAATTATTTTCAGTTCATCCAAAACCACTGATCGTGTTTGCAGCCGCTCCTGAAACCAAACTTTTCAAATACGTAAATTTTTCGATTTCTGTTAGACTTAGGTTTTCATCTATCGCTAACTCAAACTGGCTCCAAAATTCTAAAAATTTGCCTTGTTCTCCAAAAAATCGGTTTACTTGTAGCTTTGGCAATTTTACTCTTTTCAGTTCAGTAGTAGCATGACATGTTCGCACTGAATCAATCTTATTACTATGTGTAATATCTGCATTAGAATTGAAACTTTTAATTTTAAAGTTTAATTTATTTCTGTAAGTTATTATTTTCTGGTCATATTCATCAATATTCAGGATTTCATTTTCGGCATTTTTCGCATGTATTAGGCTTAAAATGTTATTATCATGATCCTGAATAGTCTAACATTTAACGTTTAATTTATCGACTAATTCTTCTAAATTTTCTAAAGAATATTCATTGCTAGCTAAATACTGTTCAATTTCTTCAAATAACTTATTTAATAGCATTCGATGCGTATCACGCATTTTTCGTTCCTTATTTTCGTTCATTTTCAAGAAATAAAATAATAACAAAATTCAACACTCACCAGTTCCAATTCGAAACAAAACAAAAATATTGCGCAATAGCAATAATCTTTTTCTCATCTAGACTTATCGGCGCGATGCACCACAAAATATTCTATTTCTTTTCTACTTAATCTAAACATTCATTTCAAAATTAAAACTAGCATCCAGGTGGTTCAGTGTATCTTATTTTACGAATAATCAACATTCTTTACGGCACAAAACAAACATTTAATTACAAAACGGAATATAAAAATCTATTAAGCAACATTCGACACATTACATCTAAAGAATTCTAACATCAACAACGGATTAATTCGTTCCAGTTCAAAAGTAGACAGTTCTAATAGCGCATGCGGTGGCTAACTAGCTGTTTAGAAAATTAGCCGGAACACCGATCTCTACGCTGGACATGTTGTATTTCTGTATTGATGTTGTCAATCTAGAATCTACACTTTAAATTATTCATGTAACGTTACTTCATAAAATTGCTGGTCGCATGCTGCCTCCAATTTTATGGAGTAATTTAAACTGATATAATTGGTGTAATGTTACACATTAGTGTGTAACGTAGCACCAGTTATATCGGTTAAATTACTCAATAAAATGGAGGCAGCAAGTCTGTTAGCAATTTTATGGAGTAACATTACGTAAATTTCTTACTGTGTGCTCGTGCAGCACATTTATAATTAACCTCGCCCCAGTCAGCACCATGTAAGAATACTCATATTTTATCAGGATTACTTTGATCCTTTTAAATTTTCTTAATATACAATTAAGATATTTTTCGGAAATACTGCACACATATTTATGGGAAAATTTAACATTATAGATTACTATATGTTTTAGATTATTTTATGTTCGCAAACCATAGAATGTAAATAGCATCAGTATCGGCCCATCATGTAAGCCCAGTAAATAGAAAGAAAATGTAAGCCTGATCCTTGCCCGGACCAAGTCTGCTGAAACAATTAATCCCTGGTTCATGCATGATACAAATGACAATGCCGATCTCTAAGCTTGACATGTTATATTTCAGTACTGATGTTGTCAATCGAGCATCGGCTCGTACAACATATTCATACTTATCTTCGCCTCTGTTACGTCCATTGAAAACTGTTCACATTTTTTTTGGCTTAGTTTAATTTTTTTTTTTTTTTTGAATTTTCATATCGAGCAGAATTTTTTTCCCCGCTCGTCCGGCCCGTTTATTTTTTTCACCGTCCCGCTCCGTTGGAACTTTTCCTCTCATTTTGCCGTCCCGACCCACGGGCCAAACCGGTTACGGGCCTTGGATCCGTGCAGATTTCTAAAGAAGAGTGGGATATCCTGTATTTCTGACTGAATAAATGGATTACGAACCTGGTTTCTAATACAAAAATTGTTTACAGTAATATACTCGACTTACCCTTAAATTTTGTTTAAGGACTTTTGACTCACTCTGTGTTTATGTTACCAATAAAAATTTACCATACTGTGCATTTATGCATATTTTAAGTGAATGCCTTTTCCTTTTATTCTTTTTAAATATTTAAATTATTCATATACATTAATATGATTAATACATTTGCATTATTTCTAGTTATTTCATTATTGTTATTATTTTTTTTGTAATCTTTTATTTTACTATTCTTCTTACGATATGATGTAATGAATACTTTTATATTTATTCCTACAATTCGTGAACTGGATTTTTATCTATTTATCTCGTTTTTGTTTTTTACCTTTATATTTAAACAATGAATCTAAAAATTTCTCTAAAACTTGGTATTAAATTATGCAATTGAATATCTAACCAAATTTTACATCTAATTTTCTTCAATTTAAAGGGATAATAAACTTTTCATTTAAAAATTTCCATTTAAAAGTAATGACGACAAAAGTTGGTTTTTTATTTGATTTTTACTTCATAAACTGCGTTTTGATTGGATTCCTTTAAATTAGACTGAGCGTGATTTAAATCTGATCTAGTTTTTAACTCCTTTAATATAGCTTTAAAATCTATCCTGTAACCAATGATTGCACTATCTTATGTGAATAACTTACGAACTTTTTGAGTGTGTTAATTGTTTAATTTTTTAAATAAATAAGTATAAGTATGAAACATAAACGAAACAATAATTACTCAATATATAAATATAAAATGCAATATTAAAGACAAACAAATTCAGAAAGTTTATACGATTTCCGGAAAATATTTCTATAAGTTTAGCAAAATTATAGTAGACCTTCGATGACTTAAATCGTCACCCGGATTAAAAAACAAAAACAAAAACAAAACATGTTGACTAAAAAAGATATCGCATTAGAGACGTTCTATACATAATTTCATGCATAAAATGCATTTTATATAACGTTTCTGTACTATGATTTTAAAATCATAAAATTTGTATAATAAGTAAGAATGTTAAATACGTGTTGAGTATTATAGTTATTAAACAGTTGAACGACTGGTAAACTGGTTAAAAAACGGATTTTTATAATAGCAATACTAAAATATTAATTACTTTATGAAAAATAATCAGGAATTTTAATCTGCTTTCTTTTCTGTTGATATAGCAAAAACTCAACATTGCTTAACTTATTCATTGAATATTCTGCTTTCTCCTGCTCAGGCAGAAATCAGCGCAGAGTATCTATATCTTAAAGCAAAAACACGTTCGTGATTAACGATGGCTTCATATTCATGGTGGCAACACCTATCCACTAAATTTCTCTTTTAATAATAATTTTTAAACTTCTAAACATCGCACAATTTCAATTTTTACACCTTCGAATATGAAAATAAAGGTTTTTTTCAAATACCATTTGTTTGAAAACTCTTTCTTAATTTACGGATTTTTTATATTTTTTAACATAATTTTAAAGCATGAGTTTCTTTTCAGTATATCTCTATCGCATGCAGGTCGATAACCAATGATAAGGCCGTTTGCTCTTAAAACAATGTAGATAGTTCAGCATTCGTTTCTGGTTAAAATTCCAAAACGAAGTAAAAATTTGTAAAAATTTTGCGAATAGATAAATAAATAAATTAATAAAAAAGAAAAGTGCCCAGCTAAACTGACATTGAGCTCACAGGCTATTCACACTAATAGTATATTATACTCTTGTTTTAAAGAATAATGCACCTCAAAAAAATAAGTGAAGGGGAATCAGCCCCCCTTTTCCCCTTTATCCTTAACCTATGAACTCTCAAAACTAATAAGGGAAGCTCCGTGACATAATAAACCGGTATACCAAATTTGGAGGAAATCGAACAATCCTGCAAAAAAAACCCAATTATCTAAATTAAGGGGGTGGACTAGCCCCCCTTTATCCTTAACCAAAGAAACCCCAAAACGAATCAGGGAAGCTCCTTAACATAATAAACCGGTATAACAAATTCGGAGCTAATTGAATCATTCTGCATGAAAAACCCATTTATCTGAATTAAGGGGGTGGACTAGCCCCCCTTTTCCCCTTTATTCTTAACCAATGAACCCCCAAAATTAATCAGGGAAGTTCCTTAACATAATAAACCGGTATACCAAATTCGGAGCAAATCGAATAATTCTGCATGAAAAACCCATTTATCTGAATTAAGGGGGGTGGACTAGCCCCCCTTTTCCCCCTTTATTCTTAACCAATGAACCCCAAAAACTAATCAGGGAAGTTCCTTAACATAATAAACCAGTATACCAAATTCGGAGCAAATCAAATCATTCTGCACGAAAAACCCATTTATCTGAATTAAGGGGGGTGGACTAACCCCCCTTTCCCCCTTTATTCTTAACCAATGAACTCTCAAAACTAATCAGGGAAGTTCCTTAACATAATAAACCGGTATACCAAATTCCGAGCAAATCGCATCATTCTGCATGAAAAACGCATTATCTGAATTAAGAGGGGTGGTCTAATCCCCCTTTTCCCCCTTTATCCTTAACCAATAAACTCCCAAAACTAATCAGGGAAGCGCCTTATCACAATGAACCTATAAAAAAATTGTCAAGCAAATCGGATGTTTCTAGCAAGAGTTATCGCGTTACGTACATACATACAGAAAGGGCGGGCACATTAGCTCTCAGGCTTTGATAGTCTGTGAGCTAATAAACCGGTATAACAAATTCGGAGCCAATTGAATCATTCTGCATTAAAAACCCATTTATCTGAATTAAGGGGGGTGGACTAGCCCCCCTTTCCCCCCTTTATTCTTAACCAATGAACCGCAAAAACTAATCAGGGAAGTTCCTTAACATAATAAACCGGTATACCAAATTCGGAGCAAATCGCATCATTCTGCATGAAAAACCCATTATCTGAATTAAGTGGGGTGGACTAATCCCCCTTTATCCTTAACCAATAAACTCCCAAAACTAATCAGTGAAGCGCCTTATCAGGATGAACCTAGAAAAATTTTTTGAAGCAAATCGGATGTTTCTATATTGAGTTATCGCGTTACGTAAATACGTACGTACATACATACATACAGAACGGGCGGGCACATTAGCTCTCAGGCTTTGATAGCCTGTGAGCTAATAAACCGGTATAACAAATTCGGAGCAAATTGAATCATTCTGCATGAAAAACCCATTAATATGAATTAAGAGGGTGGACTAGCCCCCTTTCCCCCCTTTATTCTTAACCAATGAACCCCCAAAACTAATCAGGGAAGTTCCTTAACAGAATAAACCGTTATATCAAATTCGGAGCAAATCGAATCATTCTGCACGAAAAACCTAGTTATCTGAATTAAGGGGGGTGGACTAACCCCCCTTTTCCCCCTTTATCCTTAACCAATGAACTCTCAAAACTAATCAGGGAAGTTCCTTAACATAATAAACCGGTATAACAAATTCGGTGCAAATCGTATCATTCTGCACGAAAAAACCATTTATCTGAATTAAGAGGGGTGGACTAACCCCCCTTTCCCCCCTTTATCCTTAACCAATAAACTCCCAAAACTAATCAGGGAAGCGCCTTATCACAATGAACCTAGAAAAAAATTTTGAAGCAAATTGGATGTTTCTATCAAGAGTTATCGCGTTAAGTACATACGTACGTTCATACGTACGTACATACATATATACAGAACGGGCGGGCACATTAGCTCTCAGGCTTTGATAGCCTGTGAGCTAAAAAGAGTTAAATATAACACAAATTCACCAGATATGAGGACCCCAGAAGCCAAGGGTTATAAGTGACAAATTGAAAAAACTGAAGTAAGTGCACAGGCTATCTGGAAATAAGGCTATTTGTTTGGAGGTAAAGAAATATAAGTGATTTTTTTATTAAATACTCTGTTCTAGAGGTCAACTACTTAAGCTTTTTAAACTACTTAATTACTTAAGCTCTCTAATCTCTACTTTAATTTAAAAAAAAATGTTGTACACACACAATTTCACAGTTATTGGAATAAGAAATTCAAACACCACTATGAAATTAGCAACAGTTTCATATTTTAATTCAGTCAGTTACTATTGATGTTCAACTTTGAACTCAATTTACTCCAAATCTAAATTTTGTCATTTGTATCCCTTGACTCCTGCGTCCTCATTTATAATCGAACTATGCGTTTAAACAACTGAAATAACCAGAAACAAAAAGTCTGAATGTTTCTCTATTTTTTCGACTATTAACTCTTGTCAAGTTGCTAGTACGAAAATATATTTTAAATAAATTTCAAAACTTTATTTGGGTGCATAAGGTCATTGTCCTAAATGCAACACGATTCCCCATAGTTTTGTAGCATTTAGGGTTTATCTGGCATTTTACTATATAAATATATAGAGGAAAATGTCCAAATACCGGCTACCACTTTTGTTTTCAATCTAGATCACACAATTTTCAAAATTAATAAAATAAAAAGTGACAGCAGGGTACCTTGACACGTCTTACACCTGTTTAGAGAAAAAAATCGGTTTAAAAGGCGTTTTCTGTTTATAAGAAGCAAAATTCCGAAAGTCTTCAAATTTTGAGTTTTTAAAATGAGGTCTAAATACCGGCTACCTAAGTTTTTTTCCAAAAGATCACACAAATAGAGCTAATGACAATTATTAAGCAATAAGAATATTATTTTAATAAATTGTATTGATTAATAACATTTCTTATGCACTGAAAAAATGCGCAAATTTTAATAAATAAGTATTTTTGTCAAATTTCTAAAATTCTTTACGACTATCTGTCACACTCTTCTTCCCATTATGTTTCTAAATTTGTTTTTTAACGTGTAAAACAAAAAAAAGCTTGCTGATTGAAATAAGAATTATTTTATCTGAAAAAATCAAAAGCATAATATCACTCTCTGCGTCGGTATAGTCCCTATCAACCCACATATCGCATTCTTAACCAGAATCCCCTCCCCCATTCTTGTCCACAAAGAAAGCACCCATGCAGAAGACACAAATTTATCATCTTCCTCTGCTGGATATTTTCCTTTTTCACTTTTTTAGCCCTCTCGCTGCGTAATTGTTTCATCAAAATAGCTTCAAAAATTGTGTATTTAACCCCTTCGCGACGAGCGTCTTTTAAGAATTTTTATTCTTTTGTCACCGGTTTTTCAAAACAAAAGTTTTTGTCTAATTTAACCGGGAAAATGCTCCGATTAAATAAGGCATAATTTACAAAAAAAAAAAAAAAAAAAACTGGTGGGAATAATCAAGGAGGGTTAATTAGACGGAAAAAATGCATCCCCGAGGAAATCTCGGGTTTCGCAAATTTTGCTACTTTTACGTTGCTCCAGGGAATCTCGGGTTGCGCAGCGAGAGGGTTAAAATCGATTTCTGTCTCTTTCGCCTGGTTTACTCCGTCATTTTTTTTCTTTCTCTTCACATTTATTACAGGCAATTTTGGTGTGTCCAACAGCGCTTTTTGGGGAAGTGATCCGGTAAACCAGTGTCGGTCCTGAAGAATCACGGATATGGTTGCTTTTTTCATATTGCGAAATGGGACGAGGACTATTTCTGAACCATTTAAATTAATTTATTAATTATGGAACTATTTAAATTAATTTATTTTCCTCCCCTTCAAGCAGAGCAACCGAGAGAGGTCCAAATACAGGCTAGCCGGTATTTAGACCACTCTAGGTAGCCGGTATTCGGACCATTGCTATGTTTAAGTTAAAACCGGTATTACTCATTCATATAATAAAATACCAATATTGTGCGCGTGGCTATTGACAGCTAAATATGTCTAGAAAATGACTTAATCAACAATTCAAGCAAATATACGATCATTATATTTTTAAAAAAATGAGAAACACATATCTAAAAAACTTTTGATGTACCAGATTACGTAGTTTCGACACTTTTGCATTTACTATTTGTAAATGACACAGGCTTCAGCGACGTACTTTTCGTAACTTTCTTCTCTCAATTAAGGTTACAAACTCTGCCTATCACCGCGAGGCTGCGCTGCGCTCAGTTCTCAGAACACCTAGTAGCCGGTATTTGGACCCTAGCCGGTATTTGGACCTTTTCCTCTATATTATCATGCACAAAATTATTGAATATAGTGTCTTGAGTTCAAAATTAATATATTTTGTAGAAATTGAATCATTTTCTGTAATATGAGCCAGCAATATACCATTGTCTTATTAAGGTTATTTTTGTCGCATTTACGGTAGTTAAAACCTAAATGTGACGTCCAAAGTCCTAAAGAGGAGAGAATACGTTTTATACGTGTCACTTCCTAATAAAATATTCATTTAATTGCTATACATTTTTGAATTACTTAATAAAGAGTTGAAATACATGAAACTGGAATTTGAATAGCTTACTATTGAACTATTTAATATACTAATAACTTTATTTAATAACAACATAAATATTTAAAAAATAACTTTGAGTTACATAATCTCTAATACATTATAAATAAATAATGCTTACTTCAGCATTCATACTCTACACACTTTTAACTTTGATCATGTAAAAAACAAGACGTAAATGACGAATTACTGACGCAAACAAGTTTTACCAACTCTCTTTCTTTTCAGTTTGCTTTTAACTCATCTTTGATTTTCTTTTTCCATGTCGGCTTCAACTTTTTCTTTTTAGTTTCTGAATGTTATGGACCTTGAAAAGCTTGAGGTTTGGGCTTCTTCGTAACTACTATACCTTTAGTTCCGGTTTGTTTTAGCAACTGACTTCGAGTTTTTGCTTGTTTTTAGTTTCAATTATTCTCTTTTCCAGATTTTGTCTTTGTTTTTGCTCTTTCATGTTCTTGTCCTCATTTATTTTTTTCATATATGCTTCATTTGTTAAGCATTCACCAAAGTTTTGCCGCACTGCTTTACGCTTCTTGGCTGAATTTTTATTTGTTGGTGAAGCTGTTTTTAACATCTTTAAAAAGCATAAGATGGATTAGCTTCAAGAAGAGATATTTGTGTGTTTTATTCCGGTTCAAAAAATGATTTTGAAACAGTATACACTGTAAAAAATGTAGGAATGTTCCTTAGAAATTAGTTCCGATACGTTACTGATTATTTCCATAGAACGTTTCGTATATACAATAGAAATTTTACTGAATAGGTTCATTGAAATATCAGTAAGCTTCCTGCGAAAAACTAATTCGTTTTAGAGGAAGATTGCTGACATTGCAGCGTGACGGTTCGTTTGTCAACAAATTATATTTTTTATATTTCACTGGAATTCCAGATTTGTTCAATAAAGGTTTTTTTATTTGTAATAAACTAGATTTTTGTACAATGCAGCAAAACACACGCCTAGCAACAGCAACATACGAATGAATACCATTTGGTAAGTAATGGGAGATCATTGCACGGGAAGACATCTCTTTTGTTCAAGGCATGCTCCAGAACTAGCCAAGTGTGAACTAAATGCAGACTAAATATATATTTTAACATTGCTTTTTATGTAAAGTGGTGGAGAAGAAATTTTTCATCAGGAAGTAAAAATATCACATCTAAAACACATTTGAAAGCAGTAAAATATCCCGTGCAAAACAAATTTAAAAGCAGTCAAACATTTTAACCTTTAGACTATAAAACAAGTGATAACGTCCCACGTATATTTTGGAAACCTTTGTTCTTTTCAAGCTTTTTAATAGTAAATAAAATATTTCCTGAAATATTCTGTTCTGTTGGCTCACTGGCACACGGGTTAGCTACCCTTGATTTAGAAAATACATATTCGTTTTCTTAAATTTAAAACATTTAACAGCTTTCGAAATTCTTTGCGATGAGATAATTTTGCCCTGCTTTTATTTACAAATAAAAATTTCTATTTCCACCAATTTATACTGAACTCATCGTTCACATATATATTTATCCTGTGTCTTTAAACATAAATGGCACCGGATGAAAAAAATATGCCTGTAACCGGTGATCTCTCGTTTTACTTCGCGAATTGCAGTTGCTGGGGGTGATTTGTGCTGTGTTATATGTATATGAAAAGCTGTGATATGTGGCAAAAAAAGTTAATCATACGATTGAAGATAATCAATGGTCCTCTTCCATGTATTAAGGAATCATCTGCTAAGAATGTAAAAAAAGAAATAAAATTATAACATTCCAATAAATGCTATTATAAAAACGTTTGAAAAGGGAAAACGTTCCTGAAATATACGCGGAACGTTACCAACTTTTTATAGCATAGCGACTTAATTAGAAAATGCCATACAAATCTTAAAGATATGTAGTTTTCTATTTTGATCATTCGAAACAATTATTTAAGTACTCGGTCAAAGAAAACACTATTGGAGGATTATGTCGAAATTCTCAATTTATTTACCCAAACAGATTATTTACACAGTATTTCTGCTTTAAACATAATTTTAATACATTACATGAAAATACCATATAAAGTTACCTTAGTTAATCTCCTAAATGTCTCTCCGAATTCAAGTCATTCAGTTCGTCGGTAATAGGTCTCTGAAAAAGAAAATCACCTAAATGCGCAGAATATTTTAGAATTCTAGATTGAAAACTTTTTACCTTTTTCCGAGATTACACTTCAGGTAAATGAAACTCACGTTGTAGCCCTTGGCGTCGGCAATTTTATTTCATTTTCAAAGTTAAAAAAGAAAAAAAAAACATGAACCATTTTCGGGATTTTTCGCCGCATTTAAGGAAAATAAGGGCGCTTCAAAGTGAACGATGTGCGTCGTAATGATGTTTTTTTTAAATATAGAAGACGTTTTAAATGCAGAGAAATGTTTCGTGTTTTGTTCTTGAAATTTGGATGTTTCAATATATAGCATTTATATACGGTTCTTCCAGTAAGATTTTAAGTACAAGAACATTGTCGCATTTAGGGGTCGTAACATTTATGTGCAATGATCTTAATTGATATTTTTCGTGTAAAACAGATTTTTTGTGTTGTTAGTTGGCCGTATAAATAAAAATAAAATATAAAAAATCGATTAGTGTTTTTAATAAAAAAAAGGTTTTTACTTAGATTCTGTAACCTGGGAAAACGTCGTTGGATAATAGCTTTCAGTATTTCCCAGACTTGTCTAAAATAATAACAAATGAAAATAAAGTTCTGGAATACAAAAAGAATGATATGTATTAAAATGAAAAGATGGTTTATAGAAACAAATAATAAATTTTTAATTGAAAGTTTCTGACCAATAAAAGAGCGATTTACAAAGTTTAATTGTGAGAGAATATTGAAATTGCGCAGATTTTATGTTAATACTTCGAGTTAGTGAGGTTCTTTCTCAATGAAATTAACGTATGCCATCCACGTGAATAATCAATGTATGCCGACTTACAAAGTTATCCAAGTATCCAATAGCTACAGTATAAAAATTTGCACATTTAGAAGTTGAACTTATAAAATAATCTTTGGTGTGAAATAATTTAGAAACCTCATAAACATTTTTAAAAATGAATTATTTGAAAAATGAATAATTTGAATTATTTTCTTTAAATAAGCCTTTTTACTTTCTTCTAACTTTAGAAGAAGAAAGAATTGAATTCGTGAAAATTTTCGACTTCCGGCATAGCTGCCAACATCTTACGCTTTTTTGTACCACAAAAATTTTATAGCAAATTTTACCTTTTCAAATCACCGTAATCGGCCGATTAAATAAGGCAAAAAATTTCATTAAATTTTTGTATTACAAAAAAGCGTAAGAGTTGGAAGCTATGACTTCCGTTTCTCCACAGATTTACACGTATTAGGGGTCAGAGATCCCGAGAAACATGTCTTTACAAAGTGTCTGTCTGTGAGCCTGTGATTTTGTTTGTCTGTCTGTATGTGATACAAATTTTGTGGGCGCTTTATCTTAAGAACTAATGCACAGAATTTAATAAAAAAATATATTCAGTCCCTGATATAAATCGGTGCTGGTCAGTTTTTGGTGTAAATCGCCCATTTGGCGGCACTACTATGCTGCATTTTTCACGACAATAGCTTGACTGCAATAGCTCAATCTCAACTAATGTACTAATTTTATTAAACTTCTGATTCAGTTAATCCTTGATATGAGGAGTTATGTAGTTTTATGTAAAGGTGTTCAGTGGGATGGCTCGCTTAAAATACAAAAAAACTCCAACCATATTACAGGAACTATTTCTTTATTAAAAAAATCTTATAAAAAAACGGCTCAAGCGGAGCTAAAATGGGAGAGAGAGACCCCATAATACATGGGACGCCGAAGCGCCTTTTCTCTTTAGACAACTTTACATCTCGAGAGCTGAAACAGAAGAGCAGTTTTTTGCACGAAATCAAGAAATCTTGGCGTTGCACAGCGACGCGAATTTACAACTTTTGGTGACCGCGCGAAAGTGTACAAAGGGTTTTGGCGATAAACATTACCTCAAAAATGTGGATTGCAAGTAAGCGCTTCTAATTAGGATGAGAAAAGTAACAGACAAACCGAAATTGTTTATCCAACAGCTTTCACAAAGTAGACCGCCGCCTGAGAAGAATGCTGGAAATCACAGGCATCTGACTTTTAGCTCGCCCACAAAACACGATAGCTACATGCTTCCCATAAGAATCGTTCATTTTTACTTTTTATTGTTAATGCATATTCAACGTTCACGTATAAGTAGCGATAAAAAATTTCTTATCACTGCGGCGGGGAAAAAAATCCAATGCAAGAACATGAAATGAGACTAGCAGCTGTGCTATTTAATTCTTATTTATTTCTTTGCACACGCAGCGGTAACGGGTAGTTACAGATTAAAATAAGAAAGGAAAAAAGGAAATGATTATTTGAGCGCTTTGAATTAAAGATAATTTTAGAAAGATGAAAGAAAGCACTTTAACAAACTCTGGATGGTTTTGAGAAATGAATTTAATCACATA
The DNA here is from genome assembly GCA_963932465.1 of Maratus speciosus. Classification (NCBI taxonomy): domain Eukaryota; kingdom Metazoa; phylum Arthropoda; class Arachnida; order Araneae; family Salticidae; genus Maratus; species Maratus speciosus. The sequence goes on along the minus strand of OZ010791.1, from coordinate 374,134,660 downwards.
TTTCATTATAGGAAAGAAGGGGGGGGGGAGGATAATATGATCTAAAAGTAAGAAAGTTATGTTTTAAATTAAATTTTGATTTAAAAAAAAAGGTATGGGACAGAAACGCTGTCACAGTGCTGATTACGCTTTGGTGTAAATCGCCCAACAGGCGTATGATGCATTTTTCAAGATTTCCGTAATAGCTCTATCTTGAAAACTAAAGCACGAATTTTCATCAAACTTCAGATTCAGGTATATCTTGTTAAATATTGCTGCTCATAAAGTTTTGGTGTTAACGCTGCTCTGATAGATTTTTCAAGATTTTTGCAATAGCTCTATCTAAGAAACTAATGCACGGATTTTCATCAAACTTCAGATTCTGTTAGACGTTGACATAAGCTGTTGCTGATTAGATTTTAGTGTAAATCACCCAACAGGTGGCTCTGCTATGCTGTATTTTGAAGAATTTACACGATTTTAGCGATAGTCAAATCTCAAGAACTAAAGCTCGGAATTTAATATCTTTAGAATCCTAATGATGGGCATAGATTGCCATATATTTTTAGCACTATGATAGCGAATTTTGAAGTGTTAACATGTATGGAATAGAAGAAATTTTTTGAATTGGCACATCCAACTTGTTTTGTTTTTTGTTCAAGAATTTTTAATACTTCATCACAAACCATGCTATATGGAGGTAGAAAATGCATTTTTAATAACTGTCGTAGTTTAGAGAGGTTTTAAATGAACAGAGAAAATACCTTACTTAAAAGCCCACTATCTCTTTAACAATAGGACGCAGATGGCAAATTTTTAAACATATTATATACCATATGTACTAGTGTATAAGTCGACTCTTCCCCAATTCTATAACAAAATTTTAAAAAAAAACTTGTTCGATGTGTTAATTCCAAAACTTTCTTCTATCTTATACATCTTAATATTTCAAAAAGTAGTTACACATGTTAATACTTCAATATTATTAGTTCAATACTATACCAACTTTCATTTTCTTCTTAAATTTCTACTTCAGTCAATTAAACGGACTAATAAAAAAGAAAAGTGCCCAGCTAAACTGATGGCATTGAGCTCACAGACTATTCACACTAATTGTATATTATACTCTTATTTTAAAGAATAATGCCACTCAAAAAAATAAGTGAAGGGGAAATAGCCCTCGTTTCCCCCTTTATACTTAGCCAGTGAACCTCCAAATCTAATCAAGGAAGCTCCTTATCATAATGAAGCGGTATACCAAATTTGGAGCAAATCGAATAATCTTGCAAAAAAAAAAAAAAAAAAACATTTATCTAAATTAAGGGGGTGGACTAGCCCCCCTTTATCCTTAACCAATGAATCGCCAAAACGAATCAGCGAAGCTCCTTAACATAATAAACCGGTATACCAACTTCGGAGCAAATCGAATCATTCTGCATGAAAAACCCTTATATAAATTAAGAGGTGCGGGCTAACCTCCCTTTCCCCCTTTTACCCTTAACCAATGAACCCCCTAAACTGATCAGGGAAGTTCCTTAACATAATAAACTGGTATACCAAATTCGGAGCAAACCGAATCATTCTGCATGTAAAACCCATTTATATAAATTAAGAGGTGCGGGCTAAACTCCCTTTCCCCCCTTTTTCCTTAACCAATGAACCCCCTAAACTAATCAGGGAAGTTCCTTAACATAATAAACCGGTATACCAAATTCGGAGCAAATCGAATCATTCTGCATGAAAAACACATTTATCTGAATTAAGGGGGGTGGACTAACCCTGTTTTCACCCCTTTATCCTTAACCAATGAACCCCCAAAACTAATCAGGGAAGTTCCTTAACATAATAAACCGGTATACCAAATTCGGAGCAAATCGAATCATTCTGCATGAAAAACTCATTTATCTGAATTAAGGGGGGGGGTGGACTAACCCCCTTTTCCCCCTTTATCCTTAACCAATGAACCCCCAAAACTAATCAGGGATGTTCCTTAACATAATAAACCGGTATACCAAATTCGGAGCAAATCGAATGATTCTGCATGAAAAACACATTTTTCTGAATTAAGGGGGTGGACTAACCCCGTTTTTCCCCCTTTATCCTTAACCAATGAACTTCCAAAAGTAATCAGGGAAGCGCCTTATCACAATGAACCTAGGAAAAATTTTTGAAGCAAATCGGATGTTTCTATCAAGTGTTATCGCGTTACGTACATACATACATACGTACGTACGTACATACATACATACATACATACATACATACATACAGAACGGGCGGGCACATTAGCTCTCAGGCTTTGATAGCCTGTGAGCTAAAAACGAGTTAATCTATACCATGATATTTATTAAAATTAATAATTTTTCCTTATTCTGCTGTTATCAGCTGTTTGCGAATAGCCGGCTTAGCAGGAAGTGAGTTCCCGCCGCTGTGAAAGCCGCTGATGGACAATAGAAGTAGGAAAAATCAAGAATACAAAAATCGCTATCACAGAGCCTTTTTACCGCGCAATATTTCCAAATTCAAGGAGGACCTGTTGGACATATCCAAAAGTATGCACAAATATTTTTGTTCAATTGTATGCATAATTTTATACACTTTTCGACAAGGGCGGATCTGGAGAGTCCTCAAGGGGGGGGCGATTTTAGAAATTTGGAAACTCCAATCTGATGCGCGGGTCGGGGCTAATTTTTTCACTGCGGGTCGTGTTACTTCTACTTTTTGCTGTGGGTCGGGTTTGGGTCTGGTTGATTTCTATTTTTTGCTGTGGGTCGGGTTAACTTCTACTTTTTTGCTATGGGCCGGGTTAACTTCTACTTTTTAGATGCGGGTCGGGTTTGGGCCCGGTCGACTTCTACTTTTCTGCTACAGGTCTGGTTGACTAATACTTTTTAGCTGCGCCTAGCGCGTTGGGTTTGGGGCAGATTGATATACATTATATCCGGTTTGGGTCAGTTTCGGATTGGGTTTTCACTACTGCGACTTGCGAGAAGGGTTCGGGTTGACCCGTTTTTTTTTAAAAGAAAGTCTAAGTATTTTTGAAGATAAAAACTATATGCAGTAAAATCTTCATAACAGACACGTCCAAATAATTAATTAGGAATACTTTTTAATCTCCAGAATTATGTAAAAAATACTAATTTGGTATAAGACTGCTTGTCTCTTTATATCTAAGGTGAGTTGTAATTCAGTAAAGAATGCTTTGAAACTTATTTAAAGACATACCGGGTGTCCTTAAATGGATTTTAAAATTTAGTACTTTTCGAATGGTGACAGCTATTTAAAAAAATCTTGCAGGAGGGTTATGTAAGATGTCATGAGATTTTTTACTGTGATTCATGATTTTACTGTATAATAGCAGCGACAGATGGCGCTGTAAACAATGGTCGTTAAGCCTACCTCCTCCGGGAACCGATTTAGCACCTCTTGCTTCCAGCACCATCTTCGTTGCTATTTTAAACTAAAATCAAGAATCGCAGTTAAAAAAATTATCAGGGGTAGAATAAAAAAGAAAAAAAAATCTGAAATTCAAAGAAAATTTTCTGAAAGGTTACAGCAGATGGGGGGATTCCCTTCTGGCACTAATTATTTTTGTTGCAGGTCGGGTTAGCTGTTTTGGATTCGGATCGATTTCAGGCTGAGTGTAGATTCCTGCAAGCTGGGTTTGGGTTAACTTGTTTTTTTTTTTTTTTTCAAAAATTAGTTCAGTATATTATTTCAAGTTAAAAATTATACCTATAATAATAAACGTATGTAAGTGTGTTGTCTTCTAAAGAGACCACTGCATTTGTCCCACGACTCTTTGATGAAATTCGCTAGTCTTCGGCCCTTTGATGAAATTTGCGTTTCTTCTGCAACCCTTTGACGAAATTAGTGTAATTTTGGAGACCTTTGGTAAAATTCGCGTTTTTTTCCGTGACCCTTCTACAAAATTCGCGTTTTTTCAGCGGTCCTTTGACTAAATTCGCGTTTTTAAAGCGATTCTTTGACTAAATTAATTTTTTTCCCACGATTCTATGAAGGAATTTGTGTTTTCTCCACGATCCTTTGACGAAATTCGCGGGGTTTTTTTTCGCGGCTATTTGAAAAAATTTGCGTTTACTCCGCGATCCTTTAACGAAATTCGAGTTCTTTTCCGCTGCCTTTTGAAGAAATTCGCGTTTTCTGTGATTATTTGAAGAATTCCCATGTTTTCCGTGGCTCCCTGACCAAATTCGCGTTTTTTCTGTGATCATTCGGCGAAATTGAAGTTATTTTCTGCGAACAATTGACGAAATAGATTTTTTATGGAGACCATTTATCAAAATTTGCGATTATTTGTATGTTCGAATTTTCGGATAGGTGAATTTTCTAAATTTTTGGAGCCGAATGCCTTAACCCTGGAGCTGCGTATTATTATTATTATTATTATTATTTTTTTTTTATCAAAATAGGTTAAAAAATTGCGCGTATTTTTTATTACACATTTCATATCTGCACACATTTTAGAGTAAAATATGTCCCAAAATCTTTGTGAAACAGGTTTTTTTTTTATAGAATTAGATCATAAAAAAATAGATTTGCTGCGAAAATTGCGGGTTGCGCAAATTTTGCCACTTTTACGTTGGCGTGGAAATCGCGGGTTGCGCAGCGAGAGGGTTAAATTTTCGGAAAATTTGGAACATAATCACCCCTGTTCCCGACTTCTATAACCCTCCTGCAAGTATTTTTTTAATATCTGTTACCATTTGCAATTTATTGAATTTTAAAATCAGTCAGTCCATTTTAGGACACCCAGTATATTCAGCACTTATCGGATGATGGCTGAAATTAAGCATTTAAAAAAAAAGTTAAGCTGGCTTCGATATGTCAGTTAGAGGGCTGAAGTTATCAGGCCCAAGCACAGGTCCAACCCACATAAAACAAGTTGGAAATTGCTCGTCAAACGTGGCAAATGAGGTGCGTTCGTACTATAACTAGATTTATAATTATTTTTTGCACCCCATATTGTACTGACTGTATAATTTTTTGCACTTCATAAAGTGCATAGTCTGTAACATCATTAAAATTCACTTCCAATAATTTTTTCCCATTCCCCGTAATGTAACGGGACACTTTTGACTGTCCCTGTAATTAAACTATACATCCGATTTTCCTAAAATTTGAAATGCTCGACAAAATATTGCAACAATTATATCTTTAAAATTTCAGACCATTCGGAAGGCTGTAACATCATTAAAATGCACTTGCAATAATTTTTCCCATTGGCCGAAATGTAAAGAAAAACTTTTGACTGTCCCTGTAATTAAACTATATATCCGATTTTCCTAAAATTGAAATGGCTCGACAAAATATTGCAATTATTATATCTTTAAAATTTCAGACCATTCGGAAGGCTGTAGTATCATTAAAATGCACTTGCAATAATTTTTCCCATTGGCCGTAATGTAAAGAAAAACTTTTGACTGTCCCTGTAATTAAACTATACATCCGATTTTCATAAAATTCGAAATGGCTCGACAAAATTTTGCAACAATTATATCCTTAAAATTTCAGACCATTCGAAAGGCTGTAACATCATTAAAATGCACTTGCAATAATTTTTCCCATTGGCCGTAATGTAAAGAAAAACTTTTGATTGTCCCTGTAATTAAACTATACATCCGATTTTCATAAAATTCGAAATGGCTCGACAAAATTTTGCAACAATTATATCCTTAAAATTTCAGACCATTCGAAAGGCTGTAACATCATTAAAATGCACTTGCAATAATTTTTCCCATTGGCCGTAATGTAAAGAAAAATTTTGACTGTCCCTGTAATTAAACTATACATCCGATTTTCATAAAATTTGAAATGGCTCGACAAAATTTTGCAATAATCATATATTTAAAATTTCAGACCATTCGGTTGGGTAGTTTTTGCTCTGTTATATGCGGACAGACAGACGGACGGACAGACAGACAGACGGACAGACGGACGAACAGACGGACGGACTGAACGACGACTATAGGTGCTACTTATTTATATAATTACGAACGCACCTAAAAAGTAAAATTTAAAAAATGCATCTCTGTAACTTATCAAATCAAATTAAATTTCTAAAGATTTCTCTAAACAAATGTACAAAACAAATATAATTTTTACGAATGACAAATAAGTAAGATTGCAGATCAACTTGGGCTCGGGAGGAAGAATTTAGAGGAGTGCACAGGTCGTGGTCGGGCCAATAATGCTTATCATACGGGCTGAAACAGACCAAATGTATTAGCTTTTATTCCGGGGCGAGCCCCGACCTGGAAATTTTGGCCAGTGCAGGCCTCTAGGAAAAATGAAGTCCAGGCCAGGCTCGATCTGGAGGAAAAAGAAGTCTGGACCGACCCGAATCTGCAGAAAAAATTAAGATCCGGGCACGACCCGACTCTAACAGAGAAAAGACCTGACCCAGCCCGAGTCTCGTGGATTTAAACTGGCGCAACCCGGGTCGGGTCGGACCAACTTGGGCTCGGCAGGAAAATTTATAGGAATGCACGGGTCGTGGTCGGGCTAATAATGCTAACCTCATGCGAGCTCGCACTTCATGCCATAATGACTGCCTGTACTGAAAGCATAGCCCAGGGCAACGCAACATCACTCGTTTCACTAGACATACAAGGCGCATTCGACAACGTAGAATGGCGAGACATTCTCTTACAACTACAAGCACTCAACTGTCCGGGGAACATAGCTGGTCTCATCGGCTCCTACCTCTCACAGAGGAGCGTCCTGATTAACTGGGGTGCTGGCACATCTACCCACCGATTACAGAAGGGTTGCCCCCAGGGCTCGTGCCTTGGCCCAATCCTCTGGTTGCTTGTAGCAAATGTGCTACTAACAGAACTAAATCGGCTGGGATTTAAACTATTTGCCTTCGCCGATGATTTCAGCTTTATTTTCTCCGGTCGTTACAGACGTCATCTGGAGGAACAGTTTGCCGTAGCTCTTCCTATTTTCTGCCGGCTCCTGGATTTACTGCACCTCACACTCTCACCACAAAAGTCTCAAGCACTAGTATTCACCAAACCACACAGATATGATCCAAAACGCCCTCCAGTGATGAGGATCAATAATGTCTCCATTCGACACGTACAATTCATAAAACTCCTAGGTATAACCATTGACGCAAATCTTAACTGGATCCCACACATTAACGACCTAAAACTTAAATTGACAGCATATCATAATAATTCATTAAGACTAACTTCTAAATTGGGAGGGGTAGACAACAAAACACTGAAGATCTGGTACCTAACAATAATCGAAAGAATAATACTTTACGGGGCCTGTATCTGGGGGGGTAATTTATCATCCATAGCACAACCTAAACTAAAATCAATACAACGCACTTTTCTCCTACAAATTTCAAGAGGCGACCGCACAATCTCCACAGATGCACTACATATACTTACAGGTATTCCACCCATCACACTTCAACTAGAATACGAACACGCCAAATCCTCAATCCTACAGCTAAAACGTGACACAGTAATAGATTCTCTTTTTCCAAACACAACATTGCAATACAAAGTCAGGAGCTGGCAGCTCCACCCCGCTGAGGAGACTTCACATTTTCAAGTAAACACAACACGCAACAGCTACACACCTGCCCTTAGCACCACACTCTTCACTGATGGTTCAGGCACAGAGACTGGCGTGGGCGCAGCCTTCTGCGCCACGGAGGGCACGGTGGTGGTCCATCAGTGGTCTGCAAGGCTAGATGATAATAACTCCGTATTCCAAGCGGAGCTGTTCGCAATACTAAACGCATTAGAGTGGGTGGAATCCCACTCTAGCAATAGTATTATCATCTACAGTGACTGCCTCTCTGGCCTGCAGGCAATACAGGCACACAGGACAAAACATCCTCTAGTACTGCAAATTAAACTAAAACTTAAGAATCTCCTACATCGTATCTCACTAGGTCACGTCTCGGCTCACAAAGGTATCTTTGGCAATGAACTAGCAGACAACCTAGCGAAGAAGGCCACACAGAAAGAAACAATAGACACACACCTCCCAGTGCCCCAGTCATACGTCAAAAGGGTCCTTAGAGCAAGGATACTGACGCGATGGCAGGAGCACTGGGATACTTCAAAAAAGGGCAGGCACACATATAAGCTAATTCCTAAAGTTTCTCTCACACTATATAACTTAACACCCTACACCACTAGCTTCTTAACAGGACATGGCCCTTTCATGGCATATCTGGACCGCTTCAAAATAAGATCCACTGCCACTTGCGTCTGCGGTGAAGATGGCACTATAAGTCACCCGTACTACAGTTGTACTCTCACGCAACGCTGGCACTTGAGGCGTCCAGACATACTGCCAGTCAACTGGCTCCAAAACGTCCTTTCCCGCACCCTCCTACTCAACAAATTAAAACACATTCACAATTTCCTTACATACTTAACAAACTTAACTTAAGCCCTGGTTCTGCTTATAAAGTCTCACTGCCACCATATCAATCTTCAAACAGCACCAGAATCCAGTCCTCTTTGTAGGCTCCAGTAAATTCTCCTACTCATCAATGTGTGGTTTCCTACGATCGCAAGAGCCTCTGCTCGTGCTTCTGACCATTCTATCAAGAGATACATCTCCAATGGACGCTTGAGTATCTGCTCGTGCCATCTTACTTGTGCCACACAAAGCATTACATCTCCAATGGACGCTGAGTATTTGCTCGTGCCATCTTATTTGTGCCACGCAAATCATTACATATCCAATGGACGCTTGAGTATTTGCTCGTGCCATCTTACTTGTGCCACGCATTCCATTCTTTTCCCTTCCTGCCGCCCCTTGTCGCGAGAGGGGTTCCTACCCCGGCGGCCAGGATCAGTGATGTTTACTATTATTATTATTATTATTTATTTTATTTTATTTTTACTTTAAATGTTCTCATACTCCCGCCCTCTGTCGCGAGTAGGCGTTTTCCTGTCGGGAAGGCATTCGTCTAATTTTTGTAATCCCCCTTTTTTCTTTTTAAAATAAATTCTGGGTTCTGTGGTCGGTGGTGCATAGACGCCCTTAGTGGGTGAGCGTCGCCCCTTGAGCATTTTGTGTTTGTCCGTCTGCATACGGCCGGACAGGGCTGTACTCACTAACGAGCCCCAACGTGTCGGGGAACATACCGGGAGAGACGTTAAGCTCTAAGGGGCAGGCCTAGCCGGCCCTGAGCAGTCTCTCTTAGGCTGCCTATCATATGGGCTAACATGGACCGAATGTTTAGCTTTTATTCCGGGCCGAGCCCCGACCTGGAAATTTGACCAGTGCAGACCTCTAGGAAAAATGAAATCCAGGCCAGGCTCGATCTGGAGGAAAAAGAAGTCTGGCCCGACCCGAATCTGCAGAAAAAATTAAGATCAGGGCACGACCCGGTTCTAAAAGAGAAAAGACCTGACCCAGCCCGAGTCTCGTGGATTTAAACTGGCGCGACCCGGGTCGGGTCGGACCAACGTGGGCTCGGGAAGAAGAATTTAGAGGAATGCACGGGTCGTGGTCGGGCAAATAATGCTTATCATACGGGCTGACACGGACCGAATGTTTAGCTTTTATTCCGGGCCGAGCCCCGACCTGGAAATTTTGGCCAGTGCAGACCTCTAGGAAAAATGAAGTCCAGGCCAGGCTCGATCTCGAGGAAAAAGAAGTCTGGCCGACCCGAATCTGCAGAAAAAATTAAGATCCGGCCACGACCCGACTCTAACAGAGAAAAGACCTGACCCAGCCCCAGTCTCGTGGATTTAAACTGGCGCAACCCGGGTCGGGTCGGACCAACTTGGGCTCGGGAGGAAGAATTTATAGGAGTGCTCGGGTCGTGGTCGGGCCAATAATGCTTATCATATGGGCTGACATGGACCGAATGTTTAGCTTTTATTCCGGGCCGAGCCCCGACCTGGAAATTTGGCCAGTGCAGACCTCTAGGAAAAATGAAATCCAGGCCAGGCTCGATCTCGAGGAAAAAGAAGTCTGGCCCGACCCAAATCTGGCGGGAAGGCATTCGTCTAATTTTTGTAATCCCACTTTGTTCTTTTTCAAATAAATTCTGGGTTCTGTGGTCGGTGGTGCATAGACGCCCTTAGCGGGTGAGCGTCGCCCCTTGGGCATTTTGTGTTTGTCCGTCTGCATACGGCCGGACAGGGCTGGACTCACTAACGAGCCCCAACGTGTCGGGGAACATACCGGGAGAGACGTTAAGCTCTAAGGGGCAGGCCTAGCCGGCCCTGAGCAGTCTCTCTTAGGCTGCCTATCATACGGGCTGACACGGTCCGAATGTTTAGCTTTTATTCCGGGCCGAGCCCCGACCTGGAAATTTTGGCCAGTGCAGACCTCTAGGAAAAATGAAGTCCAGGCCAGGCTCGATCTCGAGGAAAAAGAAGTCTGGCCCGACACGAATCTGCAGAAAAAAATTAAGATCAGGGCTCGACCCGACTCTAAAAGAGAAAAGACCTGATCCAGCCCGAGTCTCGTGAATTTAAACTGGCGCGGGAAGAATTTAGAGGAGTGCACGGGTCGTGGTCGGGCCAATAATGCTTATCATACGGGCTGACATGGACTGAATGCTTAGCTTTTATTCCGGGTCGAACCCTGAACTGTAACTTTTGGCTATTGCAGACCTTTAGGAAAAATGAAGTCCAGGCCAGGCTCAATCTGGAGGAAAAAGAAGTCTGGTCCGACCCGAATCTGCAGAAAAAATTAAGATCAGTGCACGACCCGACTCTAAAAGAGAAAAGACCTGACCCAGTCTGAGTCTCGTGGATTTAAAGTGACCGGGTCGACCCGGGTCGGGTCGCGCCGGGCTCGAGCTCCGCCCCAAGTCATTTCCCGTGAGGATGCATAATGTCGCTTTACAAACCCTTTATTAGCCCAAGGGGGGGGCGATCGCCCCTTCGCCCCCCCCTTAGATCCGCCATTGCTTTTCGATGGTTCAATAAAGAAAATGGCACAAATATCGCTATTATAGCGCCCCCCTTCCGGCAGATTTTTTTTCAAATTCAGGCAGGACTTGCTTGCCATAGCAAAAAACATACAGAAAATATTTGGTTCAATTCTATGCATAATTTCATACACGTATTGATGGTACAATAATAAAAATGGCGCAGACATCGCAATTATAACGCCCCCTTCTGGCGGAATTTTTTAAAGTTCAGGTAGGCCCTTCGACCATATCCTTACACATACACAAAAAATTTGGTTCAATTCTATGCATAATTTTATACACTTTTCGATGGTACAATAAAGAAAATTGCACAAACATCGCTATTATAGCGCCCCCCTTCCGGCAAATGTTTTTTCAAATTCAGGGAGGACTTGATTGCCACAGCCAGAAACATGCACAAAAAATTTTGTTCAATTATATGTATAACTTGATACACTTTTCGATGGTACAATAATGAAAATCGTACAGACATCGCAATTATAGCGCCCCCTTCCGGCGGAATTTTTACAAATTCAGGGAGGACCTTTGTACCATGAGCAAAAAAAACCCACAAAAAATTTGGTTCAATTCTATGCATAACTTCATACACTTTTCGATGGTACAATATTCAAAATGGCACAAAAATCGCACAAAAATCATTATTACAGCGCCCCCTACCAGCGAATTTTTTCCAAATTCAGGGAGGACCTGCTTGCCATAGCCAAAAACTTAAAATAAAAATTTGGTTCAATTCTATGCATAACTTCATACGCTTTTTGATGGTACAATGGCGACAGACACACGGACATTTTTTATAAACATGTTTTTTGGGATCTCTGACCCCTAAAACGTGTAAATCCGTCGAAAACCGGAAGTCGAAAAAAATTTCGATTACAATACTTTCTTCTATTGAAGATAGAAGAAAGTAAAAATGAATTTTCGTGTATAAGTGGCACTACATTTCTGGTAGTACGTTGAAAAATGATTTGTAATCGAGGATAAAAATAATAATAATAATAATAAATTTTTATTAAATTAGTAAACTTTTTATGTTTCTAATCAGGCTTTTTTTTCAATTCAACATTTTAAAACTGTATAATTATGTAAAACCGAAGAAGATTAAACTATTTTGAAACTAATTCACATGAATTTAATGGTACTTAAAAAGAAAAAAAAAATCTTTCAAAATCTATTCAAGCCTTATTTACAAGGGTAAACAACTTCTTAAACTGCTAAAATATACTAGTACTTCTTTTTATTGTAGGTCTTTTAGGAGAGATATCTAGAAGCATCTCAAGTTGAACTTTTTAAAAAAAGGCGATTAAAATATTGAAAGGAATGCCCCTGTATTGAAGGGAATTCTGTCCCAAGAGAAAATGGGTGCATGATAATTACAGGGACATTATTGTTGAAATTTTTTTTTCAATCACAGGGAAATGGCCATTGTCAGCTTTTATCTCTCATGTGATTACTTAAAAGACTTGCCCTTTCGACAATTATCTGCGATTTTTTTTTTTTTTTTAACTTGTGTATAAGTCGACATCCCATTTTCAACTCCCAAATTTTGTCTAAAATTCTTCGACTTATGTAGGAGTATATACGGCAATTTCAACAGAAAAAACCGAAAAAAATGAACACATTTCTTAAAACTGAACTCTAAAATTTAGAAAAGTTTTTTCCATGAATGTAATTCTGATTTATTGCATATGACAAAATCTTTAGGCACAGACTTTCTTTCTAAAAGATAGTATGTTAGCCCTCAGAATATAGGAACATATCTCAACGTGGAAAAAAAAGGGATATTTTAGGTAAAATAAAAATGGCACAGCACGTAGAGTTATGACAACTTTCAGAAATTTCTTATTTCAAAGAAAGGAAATAAACTGAAAATGTGCTCGGTGAAAATGGAACACTAAACTTTTCAAGATTTATTTATGAACTCTTTTATCATATGCCTGTTCATGTTTTGTTATTCCAAGTGATGAAAAAGATGTTGGGAATTTATTTATTTCTTTTTATAAGCAATGTATAATTAAGACGTATTTTTTAAAGCGCGATGCAAAATTTTTGAACTGAAAAATGTATACACATTTAAATTTTTTGTTAAAAAATAACGCCAGTTTCTTTACAAAAATTAAACAATCTATTGTTTAGGATATGAATCAAATACAATTTTACTATGATTCTAAAAATTATGTAAAAGGTATCGAAAAAAGATTTGAGTATTGATTTTAGAAATAATGCTCAATACTTTTTAGTTGCGTTCGTAATTATATAAATATTTAGCACCTATAGTCTTCGTTTAGTTTGTCCGTCTGTCTGTTCGTCTGTTTAACAGCGCAAAAACTTCCCAACCGAAAGGTTTGAAATTTAATATATATAATCGTTGCACAGTTTTGTCGAGTCATTTCAAATTTTATGAAAATCGAATCAAAAGTTCAAAAGATATTTATAAAAGTTTTCTTCATTCTATCAAATCCTATCATACGTAATTAATTCAATGATAACCCATGATAGGTAATGATTCTAAGTTGCCATGGTGATTACCTAATATTTAAGATGGAGTCCTATTATTTCCGTGTTACGGAATTTAATATATATACCTAATCAAAGTAAATTTTGTATTAATGCATTTTTGCATAAGAGGGCAACAGCTAATGTACCAAGGTCGGGATATTTATAAAACTACTTATAGTACGAGCGCACTTCATTAGCAATGCTTGACGTGGAATGACGTGCTGACGTGGAGTGAAATGCTTGACGCGGGTGACTTGTTTGCTCTATTGGCGAATTTTCGTTTATAAAGCACTTTTAAAAGTAATATGGGGCAAAAAGTAAATTAGTACTAAGTTTTAAAATATTTAATAAATTTTAGACAAATTTGTGGCCTAGCCAATTTTAAGATAATGAAGCAAATTGAACGTCTAAGCGTTTATTGAGTTAATTAGCTTTCACAACAACATTTTTCAGTTTCTTTGTAATGAAGGAAACAAACGATTAAACCGTGTAGCCTCTCCATGCCCTTGGACACATATGTGGATGCTTAGTTTTTTAGCTCACAGGCTATCAAAGCCTGAGAGCTTATGTGCCCGCCGGTTCTGTTTGTACGTTTGTACGTAACGCGATAAATCTTGATAGAAACATTCCATTTGCTTAAATTTTTTTTCTAGTTTCGTTCTGATAAGGCGCTTCCCTGATTAGTTTTAGGGGTTCATTGGTTAAGGATAAAGGGGGGAAAGGGGGTTAGTCCCCCCCCCCTTAATTCAGATAAATGGGTTTTTCATGCAGAATGATTCGATTTGCTCCGAATTTGGTATACCGGTTTATTATGTTAAGGGACATCCCTGATTAGTTTTGGGAGTTCATTGGTTAAGGATAAAGGGGGAAAAGGGGGTTAGTACATCCCCCTTAATTTAGATAAATGTGTTTTTCATGCAGAATTATTCGATTTGCTTCAAATATGGTATACCGGTTTATTATGTTAAGGAACTTCCCTGATTAGTTTTGGGGGTTCATTGGTTAAGGATAAAGGGGGGAAAAGGGGGCTAGTCCATCCCCCTTAATTTAGATAAATGTGTTTTTCATGCAGAATTATTCGATTTGCTCCGAATTTTGTATTTCGGTTTATTATGTTAAGGAGCTTCCCTGATAAGTTTTAGGGGTTCTTTGGTTAAGGATAAAGTGAGAAAAGGGAGGCTAGTCAACCCCTTAATTTACATAAATGAGTTTTTCATAAAGAATTATTCAATTTGCTCGAATTTGGTAAATAGGTTTATTATGTTAAGAAGCTTCCCTGATTAGATTTGGAGGTTCATTGGTTAAGTATAAAAGGGGGAAACAGTGGCTAATCCCCGTTCACTTATTCTTTTGAGGGGCATTATTCTTTAAAATAAGAGTATAATATACAATTAGTGTGAATAGCCTGTGAGCTCAATGCCATCAGTTTAGCTGGGTACTTTTCTTTTTTATTACAATTATAATTACTATCAATAATAAAAACAACAAAAATTTGATAATAACTTATTCACTGCAGAATCTCTCAACAAAAGAAGATAAAAAAATCATGGTTTGGTTGCACCGATGTATAGTTATAGAAATATAAAAAAACATGAAATAGTTTTTCTTCAGTCAGTGTTGTTGGATTATTTGAACAATTCGTTAATATTTGATAAATATAAAATAACTGCCAGCTTGGCCTACAGGCGCAGGTAGATTTCGAAGTTAAGTACTAATTTCAACAACAAAAACTAAATCATGATTAGCGATAAACCCACTTTAACAATTTTATCTGGCCGCTGTTGACGAGATTTCAATTTCATTTTTATATAAGAGCTGGTTTTATCAGAATCATGTTAAGGCGAGATTATAAAAAATACTTTTCCATGGTCAACAACTCGAAATTTTCTGACACATTTTCAGATTCATTTTTAAAAGAAAATCATGAAACTTGCTGACGTGATTTTTGAAGAGATTTATAAGCGACCTGTTTTTTTTTTTTTTTTTTTTTTTTTCGTATATATATATGAAATGATTCCCCTTATACTTCACTATGTGTGAGTATTGCAATAAGCTGAGGCAGTTGGTGCTGAACCTGACTTTTATTTTTCTGTAATAATACATGATATCATCTGAAGTCAGGTCCAGTGACTTGGAAGATGTTAGAAGCCAAAGCTCTCCCTAAATCATTCTTGATATTCAACAGAGGACTGCATAAAATCTGACCTCTCCTTCCCTCTGCACCGCGCTTTTAATCAGATAGTTATTACCTTTTCCAGAAGAGGGCAGAAGTATCAAAGTGGGAGGGTTAATCTTTCATGACTGGTGCATTATCTTTTTTATAACTGTTTTTTATGTGGAGGCAAAGAACTTATGATTGCACAACAAGAGCTAATTTTAATTTAAATGTTAAAAATTATTTATGAGATACTCATAATCTGAAGTGTCAAATCAGACAAAAGTTAATTATGATTTACTGCTTATCAATTTTCTACTTTGACACTAATTGAACTAATGTATTTACTTTTATTTATTGCTCTGAAATCACTCCTTTGTTGTTTATAACTCCATTCTTAAATTATCTAGCATAGCCTGAAAACTCAGTTTGTTTATGCTATAAATATAATGATGCTTCCAAGATATTTTAATATGTTTTATGATGACTGTCTTATGTCAACAAAGGGTAATTTCTTTTCCAAATCTGTTTCATAAATATCAATCAGAGTCAAAGATTTTTATGATCAATCAGTGTCAAAGATTTTTAAGATGAAGAAAATATATTTATTTATTTGCTTTAAGAGTCTATGAAAAATAAGTTGGGTTTCCTGATTTAAAAATTTTAATTTTGAATTTAAAAAAGATTTTATCTTTTAAAAAGGGGTTTATTTTTATTTTCTTATTTTTATCCTTTCATATATATATATATATATATAGATAGATAGATATATAGATAGACCCGAATAATATATACAGAGTGATTCATAAATATCGAAACAATAGGCTATCTCCTTAAATATTGCTCCTAGGCACATACTTCCAATTGCAAAGTTTCATAAAAAAGGTGCAAAATTTTATGAGATAAGCTTCAACTCCATGGGGGTCTATATGAGAAAATACAAAAAATAAATTTTTATACGGCCCCGTAGAATAAATTTCCCAATTAGGAAATTTTTCCTTATCCATTCCTGAATTAAACACAAAAAAATTCATGTCGATATCTTCAAAATTCGCAGAGATATCAAAATCCAAAATTCGTGACTTACAGCATTTATCCGTGCCTCTCAGCGACGAGTTTTTGACTCAATCTGAATGCAAGATAGGGATCATCCACAAATAGTACATTATTAAAAGTCGATATAAGACAGTGCCTCTCCTTTGGACATAAAATAGGCAGCGTATAGATTTTACGTTAAACCTGTTTTCAAAGTATGCTGGTGGTCTGCACTAGAGGTCCGCACGGGTCGAAATATCTAGGTCCGGTCCCAAACCGACACATAGGAAAAAAAGTTCGGCCCTGCCTGGAAAAAAGTTCAAATCATAGCCTGGCCCGGCTTGACTCAATTTCTACATAGTTTTTTACATCGATATGGTTAAAAGTTGTTTTGTTTGGAGGAGTTCTGACCAAAAATACTTATTATATTTTTTATTTTTTCATGTTTATAATTTTTATTTTTAAAGAAGCGCCAAAAGCTGTGATTATTTGTTTTATTAATGAATCTCTATTTATATGCAAATGATTCACGTCTCCTTTAATATCGTTAATCCATATTCCATGTGTTGGAGACAATGAAAAATGCTATAAAGTAAAATCTTTTAAGATAGATTCACATATGAAATAAAATAAAAAAAGCGTTTTAGACAAGTTCCCTTTTTAGGAGTTGTAAATGTAGTCTATTTTTTCTCAGGTATTATCATATTCATTTTCCATGGATCAACAGATTTTTTGGTTTAAGGAAGGATTCCGTCATAGGCAGATTTTTTTTCACTAATTTTACTGCATTTTAATTTTTTTGTCTTAAAATCTACTATCCTTTAAAAATATGAATTTTAAAGTTTTATTATAAAATAATGGCCATTTAAAAATATATGCATTTGTTGTAAAAGTCTTTGGGCTGAGCCAAATTTTAGTTATTTTTGCGCAGATTAGGTCAGTCAGAGATAATGATTTTAATACGGATTGTCTCTAGACCGGGACTGAAAATTTCGCCCAGTGGGGACCTAGGAATAAGGAATCCAATCTCGGTTCGGTATAACCAGTGGCTGAGAGGTTCTGCTCTCAAAGCTGGTAGACGGGAGGTGCTGGGTTCGAACCCAATCGCGTCGTTCGGCCCAGTCGCTCGGAGTTTTCAGTTGTTTTCTTCGAACCTTGGATATTCTTGCGTAAATACGGGTTAGGTTCCCTTAGAAAGACCTCTACGGAAGCCACTCCCCCCCCCACTTCGGGCCCATATCTCTCGTGTAGATAATTGGTCGTCATAAATCACACCAACACGCGGTTCGATATGAAAAAATATGTTAGGCCCGGCCTGACCGAGTTTTCAGAAAAAAAGTCGCCAATCCCGGGTCTAGCCCGGCCCGTCCCCTGAATACAGACTGTTTTAACGGCCTCGCCGGGACGATAAAAAGCCTGAATTTGTGAGGGCTAAAATTATGAAAAACTCTTAATCGGCATGTTAGAAAAAGCATTGTTTCAAAATACACATTTAACGTTTATTTATGGACATTTAAATAGTATGAAAAGGAGGTGGAAACGACAAAAGTTAAACTTAATCGGAAGTTTAAGCTACAGAAAGAAGTTACTTTTTCACGTGCAATTTTATAAAAAGCATTTAAACATTTTATTATGAGCCAATCTACGTTTAAAACTTTAAATGCGTTTTTCTGCATGATTTTTTTTTTCTTTTTACCATTTCTTGTCTTTAAATTATTATAAGTCAAGAATCATAAATAAAAAAGGTGCAAACTTGAAACATGTCTTTTTTTATTATTTTACATTAATTTTGTTTCGGCAAATTTGAAAAAAATTTTACTTTTGAAAATATGATTTAAAAAAAAAATAAGTTACCTAATTTTTTAAATAAATATTTTTAATTTTTTAAAATTAATATTAAAAAAAAAAAACCTGAAACAAAACTAAAATTTTACTTTCCTTTTAAATTAAACAAAAATTTTTTAAATCCGGTTTATAATGTTTCAAGTTATAAAGATTTAAATTAAATCCGCTTAAAAAAGTACTAATTATTTAAATTTTTTAAAAACTTTGGGAGAAATATTAGGATGTGATTTTGTTTACAAATTATATGGTTAACCATCACAAAAAAAGAAAAAAAATCAAAATTCTAACTCAACAAATATATCTTTTACATGTTTCCTAGAACTCTTAAAGTAACATTGTTTCTTGGATTGCACGCACTTCAATTTGTGTCTAATCCCTTAAAACCTGATGAATTATTTAAACGGCCATAACTCTGAGAGTTTTTCAGATATGAAGATGCAATTTTTTGTGTTTAATTCAGGAATGGATAAGGAAAGTTTTCCTGACTGGAATTTTTACACTACGGGGGCCGTACAAAAATTTATTTTTCGTATTTTTTCAAATAGACACCCCATGGAGTTGCAACTTATGTCATTAAATTTTGCACTTTTTTTTAAGAAACTTTGCAATTGGAAGTATGGGTCTAGGGGCAATATTTAAGGAAATAGCCTATTGTTTCGATATTTATGAATCACCCTGTATATATATATATTATCGAAATATATTCTCGAAACTTATACATATATAAGTTTCTTACTGAGTGTTTTTTTGTCTTCTTGGTGTCATAATCTGTGTAGATCTGCAAAAATTTTTCAGAAATTCAAAAATAGGGGAGATTGCAATAGACAGTATTTCATACGAAATCTACCTAAAAATAATATCGGATATATTAAATATATTGTTTTAATAATTTGTAGAAGTATAAGAAAGAAATTTACTGTTAGTTTTTTTATTTTATAAGAAATCATTTCACTCATAGATTATCATTAACGCTCAGCGACCAAAAATGTAGACATTATTTTTCTTTCTTTCTTTATTTTTTTTTGTGAATTCTTATTGTTTTTAACCATCTTTTTTAATTTTTGAATTCCTATTAATAATAATAAAGTCATTTTTTTTAGCACCATAAAAAAATCTTCCTCGAAGTTAAAGCATAACCAAAGATAAATGTACATGAATACAATTAGATTTAGACATCTTGCGGCTATACACAACAACTGCTAAGTTGAAAATCTGGAAATTAAGGTATATCATTGAAAGAGATTTTCAAAAGTTTTCCAAAGCTCACATTTTTATGTCTTTGTTATGAGAATTGATAGGAATTTGTATTTCTATGTTTCGTGGTATAATGAATATAAATATGCAGTACTTAATTTGCGCCGGAGCTCAGCTCCAGTACTTCTTTGTTTTCAATATTTGCTGAAATTCATCGGACCTCATAAATACTGCGCTCCGGATTCCACTGGAACAGCGTTTCCGAAAAACCTAAATCTAAATTTTCTTTCCCTTTTCTACTATCACCAATCCTTTGCGTTCTTTCTAACCAAAGTGTTTACAAGTGTGACAGCGTGTCGCCCACGTTGGAGCTTACTCTTATCTGGCGCTCGCAAGTACAGACTCAATGGTTTTTTCTCTCATTGGTTTCTGGACAGCTACAAGGAATGCTAGAATTTACCGCAACTGTATCTGCGATTGATACTCATCATAGTGCTATGTTTACTCGCTGCTTTTTTGTTCATGTTTGTAAAATATCTTTACTGCACCAAAGTCCACCGAAATAGTGCTGAGTTTTACTAGATGATATAAAATTTTTGGTCGGCCGGCAGGTCCACCATCGAACACTACTCCCGCAGGGAAACGGGCCGGAGGCTCGCCGGTAACGCGGCGGCTCATCGTGCTTTGGGTGAACTCTTGGTCCGATCCAGGTCCTCCGTGTCTATGTGGTACCGGAGTTTGCCTCGCCTGGTGATGAGGACCTAGAGGTGTCTCCACCTAACTTTCGAATGCACTAACAAAGGTAGCGGTCGGTCACTGCACGGGGTCAGGGGCCTTCGGGCCTGGGTACCCTCGACGGCCGTGAGGTAAGGTAGTGGCGGGCGGGCTTCTGTCGGCCTCCGCTGGTTTCTCTGTCCTAGGATGGAGTCGAGTCGGTGGGGGCTGGCGGGACTCCGTTCCGTCCGACCCCCTAGCGAGGCGGAGTCTATTCCGTCTAGGTGGAGCTTTCCGTGCCCGCCTGGGGTCGCTAACGGCACCTAGTCTGGGCCAACTGGCTCCCGGCGTGATCCGCGAGGGGTTCCGTCGGTTGAGCCGGGTGGTTTGGGCGAAAAGCCAGGAGCTGGGTCGCTTTACGGCCGGAAGGATTTTCCCCGTCCTCCCTGGTTTTCAAGCTAGGGGCCCTTCATTAACTTTCCTATCGGCTGGCCCACAAAAATGTCTCTGCCGGAAAATGGTATCTGATCTTGGGGGCCTGTCCGTAAATTAAATTCGGGTCGGGAAGCCTCGGTTCAGTCCGTGGGCCCAGCGTCTTTATAGGCGTCTGGTTCCTGCGATGGCTTGCGGGGTCTACCGGCTCGAGTAACCAAGTTTAGGGACCACTTGGTTTTTCTAGCTGGGTGGTGAGGACTGTCGTAGCGGCCGTTCGTCTCTTCTTGGGAATAGCCGTCGCCGTGTGCGCTGGGCAGCGGCGTCGGTTTGGCCGGAGTTTGCGTGGGGTTCCGCTCTGTTGGAGCTTGTCTGGCGGCGACCTTCGGGACGCGTCGCAGGGCTTGCTTCACGGGTGGTTCCTTGCGTCGACAAATGGGCCTGAAAAGGGCCTGGGGCCGGAAGATGAACCCCTCATCTTACCGAATAGGATTTTCTGAAAATGCCCCGCTACCGATTTTAATGGTTTTTGTTCTTTTCATTAATCAGAGTTTATTACATATAACTGCGTATATATACATATAGTCAAAATATATTGAATATTTTTCTTTTCAGAAGACGAAATTGCTTTAAATTTTGCAAATAATGTATGAAATATAAATTTAAATATGTATGTGGAGGAGACGGGGTAATAAATTGTGGGTGTTATTGCGGCAGAAAATTAGAGTTCCGGTACTTTTTTTGCTAGAAATTAATTCCTGTAAATATGTAATAAAATTGTTGTATTGCTGATGAATTTATAATAGTTAGGTTTACATTTAACATGTAGATGACCATTTATAATAAAATAAGCCACATTCAATTATGACGAACTTTATATGAATTAAAAATATATTTTTCATTATTTCTTACATTTTTAGAATTGGAGTAAGAACAATTGTACAGTTTTTTGATGTACTACATATACGAGGTGTGGCTATTAAATAACGATACTGATGCTGTAAAATATTTTATTTTAAATTTATGCATATTTAGTTAGTATCCCCTTCAATTTATACCCCTCCTTGATTCCTGCAACGCTCCATGTAAATTGGTTTTGAAACATTGCAGGAAGTCTTCTTCTGTGAGCTCTTTCATGACGCTTGCCGTTTTTTTCTTTCACAGCATCAGTGGTCTGAAGTCTGGTTCCTTTTAACGGAGATTTCACATTGGGGGAACAGATAAAAGTCACATGATGTCAGTTCAGGTGAATAAGGTGGATAGTCCAACACTTGAATAGAAACCTTTTGACAGACCCCAACAAACACAAGATTTACGACCGCATGGCGTTTTCGTTGCGGTCATGGTGAGTTAAGGCCATTTGTAGCCAAACAATACTGTACCGTAAGTGACGCGCCACCAATTGCGGCATCGACAAAACTATTGCGTTTACTTTATCCTTCATCAGTCAGGAGTGGTTACCGGCAAGCATGTAATGAACCGTCATCGTTTAGAAAGTAGAGAAATAATATTACTTAACCCGCATATTTATTTAAAAAGAGGAAATGTAATTTTTTCATTTCTTTTAAAATAAACCCGGCTGACATTGCATTGTACCGATAATTTGTTTTTCCACAATTCGGGTCTTATTTTCGTATTTTTTTCAAGGAGTTGGACAAGGGTCTCAAGGTTGTAATGTTGACCTTCAGGAACCCAGTGAAAGTACAGAATCCCATCAATATCGAAAGCTTTCTCCGTTGTTGTCTGGCAAAACATCATCACAATGTCTTCTCGGCCATCTTGAAAACGCTTTAAACCAATCAAAAACCCCAGCATGTGATAAGCTTTCATTGTCGTATACGTCTCTTAACAAATGATGTGTTTCAGTAGCGGATTTTCCAAGTTTGAAAAGAAATTTCACAATACTTCGTAGCTCTTTTAAAACACTCAACATTTTTCCGGCAAAACACTAAATGAGTGTACAGAACAAATGAAGATTACGGCCAAGCTAATTGGAATACAGCCAATTTAGAGGCGATAATCGATACAGGAGGCTTTGCTTTACACAACTATTGGTAGTACAAATTTTGCGCATGCGCAGTTCTTCTGTAGAAGCAGTATTCTCGGTATTAAATAGCCCCACCTCATATACATACAGAATGTAGAAGTTAAAAGTCTATTATTAATACATAAACTTTATTTACTGGGCAATACTTTAGATTATAAAACCATAAATGCATTTAATAAGTGAAAATAAGGAAATGTATATATTCGTATGTAAGGAAATTGTTCCCATGACATGCACTCAAAACAAAACAAAAAAAGAGTCAGAGAGAGAGTTCTAAAGAGAATTTTCATAGTGCAGCTTGATCTCAAAGATATAGTGATATGTTTTTCTCCACTTAAGAGATTCTTTCACATAGGAACATTTCCACATTTCTACATTTGAAATGAATATATTACAAAGTATCCATAAAAGAATGTCCCAGTTTCCATGGTACATTATACCAGTTTAATTTAGACTATTTACAATAAATCGTACTCCAAATTGAAGGTAAACTAACCTAGTTTTTCTTACAAATGTGCAATATATGCACCTTTAGTTATACGGCACACATTCAACCATCCCATTCGGTTTACAAATCCAGAGCAATGGAAGAAATAGCCTCTTCAATTCTATGTCTCAACTCTGGTAAATCATTAGGTAGCGGCGGAATGTAGACACTATATTTTATAAAGCCCCAAAGAAAAAAATCATATGGCTTTATGCAGGGGAATATCTTCAGCTCAGCAAAAACGCTTTACGCTCAGGAGTTGCCATTTTGCGTATGCGGTACAGCAAGCGAATAAGTAACAGAGCAGTACTCGCGCATGTGCTTATCCAAAACTGCTTGAGTTACTCTTTGTTTGTGACCTTGAACCAACACTCTACAACACTGCGGGTTGATTCTATTAAAATTATTAACTGGGACATTGTTTTATGGTCACACTATACAGGGTGCAATGTGTTATCTATCGCCGACCTTTAATTTCTCAACCGTTGGTCGTAGACATATAGTTCCAATTACAAATACGTTTCAAATGAGGTAAATATTCATGTTGTGGCATTATTTAAAGTAAAAACTGAATTTTATAAAAATTACGAAATCCAACTTTTTATACGGTCTCCCAGTCCCTATAGTTATATTTAGTAAAAGTTTACACATATCATAACACATATAACACAAAAAGTTTGACATCTATTCTACAAAAATTGACACAGTTATTAAATTTCAATGTTTGAGATTTTTGCACATGATTTTGTCTTTCATTGAGGGATCAGTTAAAAGATGAATTAAAGTAATTCGAGATCAAAATCAGGGTGCAATTCTGCTGCCATTTATCTAGTCCTCAGTGAGTATGTTTTATTTTCCGGTTGTTGATTCTACCTACTTTGACGTTTGAATATTGTTCGACCCATAAAAGTTAGTTCAAATATTAGATACCGGCTAAAATTGGTTTCGCCGTAAAAAGGACATTGCACCCTAAATTTGATCTCGAATAACTTTAATTCATCCTTTAACTGATCCCTCAGTGAAAGATAAAATCATGTGAAAAAATCTTAAACTTTGAAATTTAATAACTGTGCCAATTTTTGCAATACACATGTCAAACTTTTTGTGTTATATCTGTTATGATGTGTGTAAACTTTTACTAAATATAACTATAGGGACTGGGGGACCGTATAAAAAGTTAGGTTTCGTAATTTTTATAAAATTGAGTTTTTACTTTAAATAATGCCACAACATGAATATTTAGCTTATTTGAAACGTTTTTGCAATTGGAACTAAATGTCTACGGCCAACGGTTGCGAAATTAAAGGTCGGCGATAGATAACATATTGTACCCTGTATAATTATACCGTTATCTAGTGCCATGGCTGCGCTAATGGTGATTGAAATTTATGCTGGAGCAGTCTGTCTGCATGCATAGACAAAGATAAAGAACTTTAAGGGTTCTTTGAATTACGGAGTCCAAAGCATTTAACCATTAGCCACCATTTCGTTACGCCATTACCACGAAGAACTGATATAGTTGATTAGCAGCACTCTTTTCCGAGAAATGGCATATCAAAATTAATGTTAAGGCTGTTCTTAAATGCGAATTGGCTACTTTCTGATACTTTTCTGAAATAATTATTTTTCGGAAGGGCATGAGACTGACAATTGCTCTTATTCAGAAACTGGGTAATCGATTTTTTTTTTTGTTTTGGATTCACGGTAAACAAAGACGATCTTGTAGATAACGCTGTCAAAGCTGGCATTTTGGACCAAATTTCCGACGAGACAGCGCTCCAAGGAAAAATGGTGCCACTATGACAAATAGATTGCTTATAACTCAAAATGCAATTCATTTATCGAAAAAAATCTGTTCACGTACAAATTATTTCAATAATCATGCCTGTAAGTGTCTTGTTTTTACATTTAATATTGAGTCCGTAAATGTGTCAGAAAGTCTTGCATTTTTAAGGAGAATAATAATTTTTTTTTTAATAACTGCCTTAAGTATTTTATTCAGGGATGTAAAACAAACAAAGTTTTAATCATTTTGCAATTCCCTAAAAGCAAAAACTGACAAAAAAAAAAAAAAAAAAAAAAAAAAAAAAAAAAAATGAAACTAAGTTACACACTAAGTTAAAAAAATTCTGTAACGTATCAATTTCTTGAAATTCTTAAATTCACTTTTCAGTAACAAGTTTAAATTTTTTTTGTAAACACAAACAGTATTCCAATTACTTAAAGGTGTTTTTTTTTAAATTCACAATACGATACATAAATTATTAAATTTATGTTTGTGTTTACAAAAAGTTTAAGTTACGTACATTTTTGTAATTTTTTTCATTTTTATGCTCGAAAATAATCAAAATTCGCTGCAGTTAAAATCGCAAATGTTAAATTATTTCGGCATTACCTTTTTACTCTAAAACTGAAAAGAATTTTTTCTACAAAATTTTCTTTGCATGCAGTTTTGATTTATTCTATATAACAGAACTTTTAGGCATGTATATTTCTTTTCAAAAATGGGCGTGTTCTTTCAAACTAAAGAAATATAAATCTCATTCTGAAAGGAAATTTGCAAAAAAAGGAAATATTTTTGGTAAAATAAAAATGGTGCTGTCCATAGAATTCAATCTTAAGCTAGGACAGCTTTCTGGAATTTTTCCCTTCGAAGAATGAAAATGGAGTGAAAATATGTTCGGCGAAAATAGAGCATTAATTTTTTCAAGTTTTTTATTGATTTTTTTAACATTTGTTATGCCATATTTTAATATTAAAGGAAAAATAAAAAGTTGTTGAAACATTATTTACATTTTAGAAACCATATTACATTTTAGGCATCTTTTTAGATATGTTTGTAGTTATATAAATACACAGACTATAGTTGTCACACCGATAGTCGTCATCTGGTCCGTCTGTCTGTTCGCCTGTCGGCGTATAACAGCGCAAAAACTACCCATCAGAATGATCTGAAATTTAATATACATATAGTTGCAGAATTTTCTCGAGTCATTTAAAATTTTATGAAAATCGAGACAAAACTTAAAAAAGATATTAATAAAAGTTTTCTTGATGCTATCAAATATTATCATACGTAATAAATTCAGTGATATCCCGTGATAGGTAATAATTCTAGGTTGCCTTGGTGATTACGTCAGATTTCAGATGTAGCTATATTATTTTTGTATTACTGAATTTAATATATTTAAACGTAATAAATTTCTTATTCAGGCGCTTTCACATAAGAGTGCAATAGCTGTTCCACTTAGATCTGAATATTTATAAAACTAGTTATAGTACGAACGCATCTCATTTGCTACGTTTAATGTACAATTTTGGACTTTAAGTGCTGAAACGTATGCCACTTTACAGTTTTCGTTCAGATAATTTACATGTTTTATGTTTCCATTTATAAAGTCTAGAAGGCAGCACTAAAATTTCTCTCGCTTAATTCATGGTTTAAAAAAAATCAGAGTTCTGTTCTACTCTCTTGTGTCATGTGACGTCTTATAAGTGATGTGATTGTGTGTGAAATGGTTATTAAATGTTAAATATGTACGTGTGCTACCTCTCCTTTCAAATGGTGTTAATTATTACTTCATTACTTAATTAGTTACTAAAGATACCATAATCATATTAATAACATTTAAACTTTTTTTTTGTGTTAAGAGTAATAATTAAGATTTAACGAGTATTATTCTTAAGAACTATTAAGTTTAATCATAAACTATAAAAGTTATTTGAGAAAAGTCTCGCAAAACGAAAGAGTTTAATTTTTAGTAATAATTTCATAATGCTACAGTGTAGATAAACAAAATATAGAAAGTGGAATATTTTATTGCCCATTCATTAGTCAATACAATTTGTAGAATTAAAAGAACCTAATTCAATTTTGAGATATTATTTAGAGACCATTAGATAATATTGGCGTAAATTTTTAATTATAGAGCTTTTTAATTTCTAAAATTTATGCCTTTTGAAGTTTAAGCTTGTACTATATTGATTGTATATTTAACCTTTATATGCATGATTTTTTATTTTGTTTCGATAAGATCATATATATTTATCAGAAAGGTTTATTACACAGGAAAAATAATGAAAAAATTATTAAATAAATAATATTATTAAATAATACTATTAAATAAAGTATTTATAATACTATTTTCTGCATATTACTTTAACTTTTTTACTATGTTGCACATCTGCAATATAAGCAAAAACTTCTGCCATAACTAAAATAGTGAAAAATTAGTTATTATTTCAATAAGCGTGAATGTAGGTAACTTATTTTATGTAGGTGAATTTTTATTTTGTTGTAACTTTAAGTACGAATTAAATTTTGCAAAACATAAGAGAAATCTGAATATCGGATGTTCATTATTACTTCTCGACAAATCGACTGTATATCATCCCTACCGCCGTCTTTCGGGGGAAAAATGTGCATCCTTCTGAAAACGCAATGTAGCAGATATGAAACATAGAACAGTTAATGGAAACTCCACGAGATGCCATAAAAACAATTTTTTTACATGTTGTAGATATTCTACACAGTAAGAGTAATGATTAAGAGGTAATGAGAAATGTTTCTTAAAAATTTGTATTAAAAAAAAAAAAGAAAAAGATAATTTCCTTTTTCTTTTCTTCATTTTTTTCTTTTTGCTAAAAGGTTTCTGTGAAAAGAGTTTGACTGTATTTCTTATAAAATAGAAGGAAAAAAGTCAACGAGAAATGCATTTCAATGAAAGCGTTAGACAGCAATATAAGCAATTTAGTGAAAAAAAGAACCATATACAGTACTGTGATTTATGTTCCTTTTCAATGAGCATTCTGGGATACTGACTGTTATGGAGCAATAGAATAGCAAGCATGTATAGCTTAGTGTCGATTCTAATTCATTTGTACATGGAAAAACTGGATTAATTTCAGAGAACTAAATTCAATAATATCATGCAACAAAACCTATTAAGACTGAATCTGAAGAGACCGAAGAAAATTTCCGTTTTAGACTGGTTTCGTTTTTACAGATTTTACTGTTTTACTAAAGGGTGTTTTTTAGAGGCATACAAATTTGAAATAAAATAAAACACATAAAAATTATGTTAATGGCCATGATATTTATTTTATTAAATAAATAATTTTATGCCATTGAGCAGTTGGGGCCGTATTATCAGCAATAACGTGGCGAATGTTGATTTCCAAGTGATCCAGCGTCTGTGGTTTATCGGCGTAGACGGGAGACTTCACATAACCTCGCAGAAAATAATCTATTGATGTGAGATCACATGGCCGCGGAGGTCAGTTCACGGGTCCATTACGCGAAATTATGTGCTTACCGAATGTCTCCCGCAATAAACTAATGGTGTTTTTCATAATTTGCAAGCTTTATTCTGGCATATGTCTTTTCGGGGTTAAATGGTAAAAAATACTGAGCACTGTCAGCTGTAAAAGCAACCTATACTATAGAAAGGGGAATCGCAAAGCAGGAATTACTCCATTAAACATTGATAAGAACATTTATTATGACGATGGGGACGAAGACAAAAAACAGGACAAGAAGTAAGAGCACTAATTGAACTACCGTCGTTGAATATAACATGAACAATGCTGGTTATCTTACGTCGAATATTTCAACTCTGGTAAATACAGCTTGAAATCAACCGTTTAATAACATCAAACATCTTAACATCACCACGTACACCGATAATTCTACATTCTCTCTCTTAGTTCCCGCTTTTAACCTGGATAGCATGCCTCGTATTATTTCAATGCGCTGTTTGGCGTTGTCTATGCTTCGTATTAAGGTTTCAACGTCAAGAACCACACTAATAATTTTGTAAGCATTTGTTTAGGTAAATGTTTCTTTAAAAATTAAAAATTTGGTGATTAATTACTAAAAAAATAATTTTCATTATTAAGATGACACAACGTTAAATCATGCATGCACCACTAGTGCATCTACATAATATTAAACATTTAATATACATTTTGAATCAATGAATTGATTATGTTTTAATGAAGAAAGTCTATAACGATATTTTTGCTCAGAAACATTATAAGTAGGTTTCACTGTGTGAGGTTTATTTTATAGAAATAAAGCGTAATACACTGCTCAAAACAATTAAAGGATATTGCAGTTTTAGGTGGATTTTGTATCTGGTAAACTGTTTAGCTGATTGATACATGGTCGACAGACATAGTAGGTTATATGAGAATAAATTACACATGTTTGGCAGAAAAAAATGCATTTTATTGCGCATTTGTGTACTAAAGGAAAAAAACACAATTTGTGCATATGAGAAAAAAAGAATAAGAAAAGGTGTTTTCTTCAAAGAAAATCATTTTCAGTAGGGGGTATGGTTTCCACGGGCGGCCAGCAACGTTGAACACCTTTGAGGCATGGACTCAATGAGGCTATTAATGACGAGTTGGGGTATTCTGCCCCACTCTTCCAGATGAGCTCTTTCCAGTTCTTGGAGAGTTTGTGGGGGTTGTTGGCAGCCACAAACTCGTCTTCCTAGAGCGTCCCAAACGTGCTCGATTGGATTCATGTCTGGAGAACACGCTGGCCATTCCATTCGAACGATTCCTTCCTCGAAAAGGAAATCCTCCACCAGGTTTGCACGATGTGGCCTGCAGTTATCGTCCATTAAAATGAAGTCATCTCCGATTGCTGCAGCGTAAGGGACTACAATAGGTCTGAGGATCTCATCCCTATATCGGCGACCAGTCAGAGCTCCATCTCGAATGATGTAGAGGTCAGTGCGCCCGTCAATGGAGATGCCACCATACACCAACACTCCTCCACCGCCAAATCTGACACTTTCGTGCACGAACGCAGGATTATTCCTACTGCCACGGTCCCTCCAGACGAAAATACGCCTATTATCCGGATGCACAGAAAAACGGGACTCGTCAGAAAACAGAATATAGCTCCATTCATTTCTCCTCCAGTTGACATGCTCGGTTGCCCACTCTCTGCGGTCGCGACGATGCCTTGATGTTAATCTAACACATACCATCGGTCGGCGAGCATACAGACCTACAGCATGGAGTCGGTTTCGGACAGTCTGAGTTGAAATCGTGGTGCCTGTAGCCGAGCGAAGGTGTTGTTGGAGAAGAGTAGCGTTCATGGTTCGGTGTCTCCGAGCTGTTAACGCTAAATACCGATCTTCATTGGGCGTTGTTGCACGTCTACGACCTTGCCCTGGTCTTCGGCCTGCACATCCACTCTCCAAAAAACGGTTCCAGATCCTGGAAATGACACTTTGTGACACTCCAATGGCTTGCGCTACTTCGGCTTGAGTTTGGCCCCCTTCTAACCTACCAACAATTCTCAAAGCTTCTGAATCTGTCAAATGACTTCGCTGAGACATCGTACTCATCGAAACAAAGCAATCACTGAATGCCGATCATCCTTGTCTTCATTCTCCTTTATCCAGTTGAAAGTCAAATTTCATTCGCTGCCGCTGAAGCGACGTTTTTGACGTCGAACTCAAAATTTGCATACTCCACAGTTTGAAAACCAGAAAAATTTGCATTTGTGATTCTCTTCTTCTATTTTCGGCAAAAAAAATTTCGTTTATATCTTTATTTTATATAAAACTTCAAATATCCTTTAATTGTTTTGAGCAGTGTATTTTGTACTAGATTTTCATCGTATGTAGTTTTCATTTAGGATATATAGTAGACGGATCAATTAAGTAAAAATAGCCCATTAGCTGACAACTAATTCCAACTAATGATTTATGAATGGTTTTTGTCATTGCTAGGTGTACTGATCCACAGGAAAAAAGTACAACAAAATCTAAAAAACACCGGAAGTGGGTTATTTTCAAGATGGCCGTATTTTGAAAATCGGAAAAAAATCCTGTAATTTTGTTATTTTTAAGCGTAGAACAATTATTTTTCAATGAAACTTGCGATTTTTATCGTCAAGAAATTCATTTCAATCAATAGTTGGTGTTTAATACTTAAAAGCCTGCTTTTTTACATGACAATACTTTTATTTGATTTTTTAAATTAATAAAAAATATTTTTTAAAACTTTGTTTTCGTCATGAAAAATGATTTTAGTGTATTAAACACTTTATTAAATAGTCCTTGTCTAAAATATCGAGAATTGTCAATAAAAGGTTATGAGAACGTCCCTGAGAAGATTTTATGTGATACCAGCTCGTTTTATTGTAACGTGGCAAGGTAATTTGGCCTATTTTGTATTTTATTATAAACGATAGAGTATTACTATAAAATTCATGAAATTTAAATTGAATTAAATGTAATGTATTGATATACCAATTAAAATAACTATTTGATGGTTTACTTTTAGCTGTAATACGTTTTAATGTAATTCAATTATCTAATCTCTACAACATACAGGTGTCCCACAAGTACATGACACATTTTAAAACTCAATATAAAATCAAGTAATTGTCGTATAGGAGTGCGGTTTTGACAAAAATGTTTCTCACGATAAAATGCTTTCTTCAAGTGAATAAAAAAATCAGTTCCAATCTTTTATCGTAGGTAGCGCCATTTGTCCGTATGTTTGGCTTTAAAACATGCGTTTTTCTGATTTTCAGATTAGTTTCTATTTAGTTTCGATGTATCAACGTAAGAATTAAGCTTTTTTGCCAGGAGTCGTCATTTCTGTGTCACAGCGGCAAAATTAATCTTAAAATGAGAAAAAAAAAAAAAACATATGTTTGAAACTAAACATACGGTCAAGGGGCGCCATCTATGATCGAAATTCGGAACTAACTATTTTCATTCGCTTGAAGAAAACTTTTCAGCGTGAGAAGCATTTTAGTCAAACCCGTACTCCTGTACCACAATTACTTTTTTTTATATTGAATTTTAAAATGTGCCAAGGACTTTTGAGTCACACTGTATAATACTACAACCAACATTTTTACAGCTTTAATTCTGTTTTCTTTTGTTCTAGGTTGCAACATGAGTGGTGATAGAAGTTATATTGAGAATTTTCGAATATGAAAAGATAGTTTGAGAGACTATGCAGGAATTCAAGTTCATGAGAAGGGTAGTGATGGCATAAATGCAGCAAGTGTTCTGAGAGGTGACAGCATTGTCACTGCTGGCTGTAACGTACTTATGAAATGTCGGAAACTTTATGCAAATGAACAAGACATTCAACTGAAAAAAAGTGATTCCAGTAAAATCGAAACAAGGAGTAGCCTGCGTGTGTGTTTGCCGAGCGTAGGAGTAATCATATTTTTTTTTTTGTCTGGAGCAGTTATTTCTGACAACAGTTAGATAAGGACAGTCGCGTTTTCTAGAACCATTAATAAGTGCTGTGTAAGTCGTTCAGATCGCTGGTCATTAAAAGTAAAAGGGAAGATTGTTTATTAATGCAGAGATCTCCCTGCAGCTGACTGCATGCATAATCAAAATGTTAAAACGTGATCGCGTACTTCATTTCTGTGTAACTGCATTTACTTTACCAGCCAAGAACTCCACTTACATAGTAAGTCTTGGCAATCAAGCAGTGGTTGCTTTTTTGTGGCTACTGTTCTTTGCATGCCTTGCGTTATCAGGCTCTTATGAAGGAAGTTTTCACAGCCAATTCATTTGTTCATCCAGAACGTCTTCCTGCAACTGAGTCTTCCGCAAAATTCCATTGTATATGCACTGTTAGACCACGATATGGATAAATATGATTCTGAAATTAATTCAGTCAATTAGGTATAGAAACTCGATGTCGATGAGCTTGTACCAGTAATATGTGATATGAATGTTGTACCAGACACATAATTACCAGACTCAAAATTATACACTGCTATTGTATAACTGGTTACAGTGGTAACTGTTGAAGTCCCAGAAAATCCGTGCTTCCATGCATTTCTGTATCTGGATCATGTCAAGTTACGCACTGTGACAAGGCAACCAGGTGTTAGAGGGATTACAGAGCAGTGGTGAGGGCTAATGGATAATGTACTAGTGACATTTTTATCCACATATTGCTGCACTTTTTCTTAACCCTTAACCGGAAACGTGAAAATCCTGTGCACAAATAGAGCACTTAATAATACTGATTTACATGAACTTAAGGGGGTCCGGGACACATTTTCAAAAAATTTTTATTTATTGAGTTAAAATTTTGAAATTTTTTGCGATGGTTAACCATATCATTTGTAAACAAAATCGCATGATAAAACTTCTCATAATTTTTTTAAATTTAAATTAAAAATTTCGTTAAAAAAGTGAGGTAGTTTAAAATCGTTATAACTCGAAATATTATTTATAGAATTTCAATTTTTTTTTCATAAATAAACAGAAATATATAGATTTTAAGTTAGAGCCAGCATTAAAAAAAATATTAATTAAAAAAAACCCAAAAATATTTAACGAAAAAATTACAAAAAAGTGGTGCAACTTAAAAAAAAAAATCATATTTTCAAAAGTAAATATTTTTTTCAAATATGCTGGCTCAAAAGTAAATTAAAATAATTGAAAAAGATATGTTCCGAGTTTCAACCCTGCATCTTTAACGGTTCTCGAGTTATAAGAATTTAAATATGAGAAATGGTGAAAAAACCTGTCATGAAGAAAAACGCAATTTCACAAGAAATCGTTTCCTTGACAACCATAGTTTGAAAGGCAGATTTTGGAAACAAACCAAAACGAAAAAATTAATATTTCCTGTTCTAATTAATATAGCAGCATGATTTAAACATCATTTTAAGCAGAAAACGGCAGAGAAATTTTTAGTCCAATGAAAAAAAATTGAAAATTTTAAGATTTTTGTGTCCCGGACCCCATTAACTTAATGAATTTAAACATTACATCTATAATAGTAATGCATTAATAGGACCAAAGTTTTAATATAACAGCATAAAAATAAGTTTGGAATGTCGGAGAGAGAAACTATTAAGGGCAGATATGTAGATGCAAACATCTCACAGATGTAAGTTTCCGGTTAAGGGTTAACATAAATTTAAGGGCACTTTGTTGAATAAATAAATAAAAAAAAAAGAAATGTATTACGATAGTAAAAACATACAACTTAATACGTGTGTTATTTTTAACTTATAATTGCTATTGTATCTACATTCTACATAATTAACATCTATTTTTTTAGCATGGGTCAAACTTATTTGTTGAAATGCATTCCTTAACCGCAAACAATCGCAAATTTGATAGAAAAATAATTGTTCTACGCTTGAAAATAACAAAGTTACGTCAGAAGTTTTCCAATTTTCATGTTTAGCGGTGATTATCATCAAAATAACCTACTTCCGGTAGTTATATTTTGGTAGACTTTTTACTGCTGATCAGTACGACGACCGTTTACAGACATTTTGTTGAAATTGGTTGAACGCCTGAAGGTATATTAACCAGTCTAATATTACACCCAGCCGACGTTGTCCGGTTTAAAATTTATCTCTCATCGTGAAAACTATAATATAAATTTATATATATTATACATAAACAATTATTATGTTGTCATGAAAGAAATAAAAAGAAACCAGCGGGAAATTTCGAATGGCGTAAGGACACAATCATTTATCGCAATTACGAATGAAACACCGTCACCAATAACAACAGGCTTTTTGGAGATAAGATGTAACCTCTGCACCCTACCCTCAGAATTTCATTTGGTCGTGAAAATTTCTCTTTTTTAAAAGTTTTTGAACATTTGTGTAAATTCAATCTATTGATAATTTTTTAAATGTATATTTTTGAATCAATCCCCGAAAGTTTGCTCCATATAGGGGCAAAATTTAAGATTGGGTCGTTAAGGTATCAAAGAGATTTTAATTTATAAAAACTCATATTAATTCGAATTAATAATATTTTTTGATTTTTTTAATCGATTCTCGAAACTGTTTTCATACAGGGATATAAAATATAAGATTGGATGGATAAGGCATCAAATAGATATTGATCAATAAAAAAACAAACTTCTTATTTTTGATAAAATAGGAACTTTAATTGAAAAAAAAAATCATGAAAAATTCAAAAATAGCTGTACGAATTCTGAATAAACTTTATTAAAAAGAGTACAAAGTTTTGTGTATCAGGCAAAAATATCGAATTTGGTTTGTTTTTATGGATGAGTCAAAATCGCCAACGAACATTGAAAAGCGCGAATCATTTCGTTTAATATAAAATAAAAACAACAAATTTAATTAAAAAATGCAAAATCTTAGCCTCTAAATATGGGGACCTGTTTTAGTCTATCAGGAACCAAGTTTTGGGACGTCTATATAGATTTTCACGCGCGCACGCACGCACACACACACATACACAAACAGACACACAAACATCTTTCTTTCATTAGTAAAGATAACAAAACTTTTAAGATTGGCCATTTCTTTTCAAAAAATGGTAAGCTATCCTTCAGAATAAAGAAACATAAATCTTGTTCCGAAAGGAAATTTGCGAAAAAAATTTCTTTTGGTAAAATAAAAATGGCACTGCATGTAGAGATTATGTTAAGCTATGACAGCTTTTGAATTCCTCACTTCAAAAGAAGAAAATGCAATATTAAATTTTTGAAGATTTATTTATAGACTCTTTTATTTTTTTTTTCTTTTCATATTTTAATACTTAGAGTAAAATACATAGTTCTTGAGACTTTACTTATTATTAAGAGACCATTATACTAGGTTGCATTAAAAAAAAAAAAAAAAAAAAAAAAAATCAGGGTTATAATTTATGTCTTTTTGAAAATGCATTTAAGTGAAAATACAAAAGATTAATATGAATATACTTTTTTGTACAAAAAATAACAAAAGAACCATTGTCAGTGTTTTAATTAAAATTCTTTCCAGTTATCATTCTGGGATATTGATGACTCTTATGGAATACACAAAATACTACATACACTATATAGCCAATAATCACCGGACACTTTCAGTTTTAGCCATTTTGTCAAATATTTAAAGATACACTTGTCGGATTTTTAAGAAACTTTTGGATTATGAAGAATACGTTTGACTTCATATTTATCAACGACGATTTCATCGGAGGGATAATTAGGGGGCCAACAAAAAATAGAAGAAAATAATAATATTTGGTATCTCCCTGTAAAATAAAACGCCCGAAATTATCTATTGCTATATCTTACAAATATGTGGTCAATGTACAGCATGGGTATTCATTTGTGTAAGAATAGCATTTATATTCATGAAAAAATTCTTGCTGTTTTTTTGTTTATATCATGCAGGGATTTCCTCAAAATTTAACGCCAGTTTCAGAAAACCTGACAAAATGTAGTAGAAACAATGTAGTGCAATTACCTAGAATGTAAATATATTAAACATTTGATGAAATATGAGCAGTTTATGGAATATTTTTTATCTGAGCATGTACGGACGATAAAAAATAGTTTTTTTCGTGGTTTAATAGTCAACTCGATGGAGCAACTCTAAAAAATCCAGTCAAAATCGTGAAAATTCAGAAATATATCAGCGATAGACTGAGCTGATTTTTAGTTGCTCTCTAAAAGTTGCTGAATGATAAGGGCTTTCCACAAATTGTCATTTTTTATTAGCTGGCTTTCAGCAAAGGAGTTTGTATCTAACGAATACCAACGAGTAAATTTACAAGAAATGCTTAAATTTTGATTTTTTTTTTTTTTTTTTTTTTTGAATCGGCTCGTTCTGGCAGTTTTCGAAGGAGAACTAAACCATCAATATAAAATGAAAAAAAAAAAAAAGATTAAACACGACAATTTATGGAAACCCCCCCATATCATTTAGCTATTTTTAGAGAACAACTTTAAATCAGCTGACTCTATCGCCGATATCTTTCTGAATTTTCACGATATTTGACTGGCTTTTTTTTACGAGTTGCTCCATAAAGTTGACTATTAAATCCCACGCAAAAAAAAAAAAAAAAAATATCGTGCGCGCATGCGCATATAAAAAATATTTCGTACAACTGCTCATATTTTATCAAATATTTAATATATTTATATTACAATTGCATAATATTATTTCTACTACATTTTATGCAATTTTCTGAAACTGGCGTTAAATTTGGTAGAAAATTCTGCATAATATAAACAAACAAAAAAAATCATGCAATAATTTTTTGAACTTAAAAAAAATCGCTATGTGTCCATGAATATACGTGCTATTCTTAGACAAATTAATACACATATTGCACAATATCCACATATTCGTAAACTATAGTGAAAGATCATTTTGGACATTTTATTTTACAGAGTGATCCCAAATATTATTATTGTTCTTTGAATTTTTGTTGGCTCCCTAATTGTGCTTTAGATCAAATCGCTGTTGATACATATGAAGTCAAACATAGTCTTCATAATCCTGATATTCAAGAAAAATCCGACTTGTTCATTGTTAAATATTTTACAAAATGTCTGAAACTGAATGTGTTCGGTGATTAATGGCTATATAGTATACTGCTGAATATTTATTTTTATTCATTTGCACAAGGGGAATTTGAGATCTTTCTGTTGAATATTATATTATTATTCTATTTTAAATTATTAACAATTAAAATTTTCGAAGATTAGTACTAAAAGTAATTTTCATTATTAAGATAAAAGATTTAACCATCACTGAATGTTCATACTATTAATAATTAAATTTAAAACGAAAAACTGCGTCTCTGTATATTTTTTCGTCCCAGAAGTATTGTTATAGGGATCTTTTACTGTATAGGGTTTATTTAGTAAAACTGAAAACAAAACTTTAAACAAGTTTTCCTTTGCATGTATTTTTTTGATTTTTCACATATAACAGAACCTTTAGGCATAGATATTTCTTTTCAAAAGATGGTCTACTAGCCCTCAGAATAAAGAAATATAGTTTTCGTTTTGAAAAGAAATTTGCAAAAAAAAAAAAAAAAAAAAAAAAAAAAAGTAGGAATATTTTGTTTAAAAAAAATGGAGCCGAACGTAGAGTTCGATCTTACGCTATGACAGCTTTATGGAATTTTTCATTCCAGAGACAGAAAATGAAGCGAAAATATGTTATGTTAAAATGAAACATTAAATTTTTAAAGATTTCTTGAAAGGCTCTTTTATCGTTTGTCTTTTCATATTTTAACATTCAAAGAAAATAAAGAGTTCTGGAAACATTATTTATTATTTAGAAATATATTATGCAATTTAGACATAAATTGTTATAATGCATAGCTTTTTAAGTGTTAAAATTTATGCCTTTCTTAAAGTGCTCGTTTTTATACTATTGATTATTTCAAAAGATTTTCTCTTTAAGATAAATGAGGCAATGAGCAACGATTATTAAAAAATCTAAAAAGCATCACAAATTGTATTAAGAAATTGTTTTGAGAGAAAACAGGTTGCCTGTATTTTTCATTTTTCTGTAAAATGAAATTACATGAAAAATGCATTTAAAGGAAAGTGTTAAACAATAAACTAAATAAATTTTTAAAGATCTCTTGAAAGACTCTTTTATCGTTTGTCTTTTCATATTTTAACATTCAAAGCAAAATAAAGAGTTCTGGAAACATTATTTATTATTTAGAAATATATTATGCAATTTAAGACTTAAATTGTTATAATGTATAGCGTTAGAATTTATGCCTTTCATAAAGTGTTCGTTTGTATAATATTGATTATTTCAAAATATTTTCTCTTCAAAATAAATGAGGCAATGAGCAATGGTTATTATAAAAATATTGAAAGTATCAAAAATTGTATTAAAAAATTGTTTTGAGAGAAAACAGACTGTCTATATTTCTCATTTTTCTGTAAAAGGGAAAAAATGAAATTACATGAAAGATGTATTTAAATGAAAGTGTTAAACAATAAAATAAATAATTTCGTGAAAAAAAACCCCTAATGACAGTAATTTTCATTACCTTAACATTGAGCATTTTGGAATACTGACTTCTATGTGGAGTAAAAAATATCTCACAAATCTACAAGGAAGCATAAGCGCACACTCATAAAAAATTGAAAAAAAAAATACAGAACATTCTTGTCATGTGAATATGCATGTGATAATACGGTTGCTCCCTTATTCCGTAAAGCCAGCCTTCTCAATATTTCACTATACACTTTTATGTAAGGATGACACGACCCCGTCAAATAATTATAGGGTGCAGTCGTACTCCATGTTTAGTCAGCTTGGCCAGTGAATGTAGTAGTTGTTGAAAACGCCTTAAGAGTTGAATAAAGACTTTATTACGTACACTGTTAAAACTTTTGCAGCATTCTGGCAGGTCATTCGACTGTTTTTTGAAAAAACAGTTTCATAACCATAATTTAACTATATTCTGACCATAAAATGGCCAATAATATGGTCAGAATAGTGTTAAATTACAGTTGTGTAACCGTTTTCGGAAAAAACGATCAAACGACCTGCCAGAATGCTGCAAATTTTTAACAGTGTAGGTAAATTATAAAATTCTGGAAAGGACATTTCCACAGCTTCGGCTACATCTTTCAAAAAATTTGAAGTAGATTTAGATGTGAAATAGCAAGTAATTCGAATACACCATAACACTCTCGACAAGCAACATAATTTGTAGAGACAACTCAAAATCAGTCAATTTTTCTGAGCTCCGCGCTAATGCACCACGTTTTATATCGACCGAAGCGTAGAAATATTTTCACCAATGCAGGGGTAATTTAATCAATGAGCGGGCGGCAAAGCTGTGGGACTCTTTATTGTACGCGGCATAAAATTGAGGGGACATGACCGAGCCGAAACTAAGCGGAAAATCGAGTTAGGGAATAAAAAAGATGAAAAAAGAAATGGTATAAAAATTATAAATGCTTTCAATAGAATGAATTCGGCTTTAAGATTTGGGAAATAAAAAATGTTTTTTGAAGAATAAATAAATACGGGAAATGATTCTAGATATTATTTGAAAGGGAATAAATAAGAAATTTACGCAGTTTAAAATAAATAGAGACTTAGATACGGAAATAAACAGAGTATTGTTAAATATAGGAAATAATTACTAAACTAGGGTTGTAGAATGAATTGAGAAGGGAACCTTTTTACAGAACAATTTTAATAATATACGGAATGTTGAAATTTGTAATATATATGTATATAAAAAATTTCCTGCTGCCCCTTGATATAGTGTCCGTAAAAAACAAATAACATTTCATTTG
This sequence comes from Maratus speciosus, assembly GCA_963932465.1. Lineage (NCBI taxonomy): Eukaryota > Metazoa > Arthropoda > Arachnida > Araneae > Salticidae > Maratus > Maratus speciosus. The sequence goes on along the minus strand of OZ010791.1, from coordinate 374,094,258 downwards.
TTTGGCGATTTGTCGTCTATTGGCGACACAATGACATTTCAAAAATACGCTTTTAGGAGAAATACTCTTTAAAGAAAAACTTTTCTTTCTCTTCATACTGAACTAGCTTAAGTAAATTTAACTTAAATAAATACATTTTTATAACTACAGTTTCGTCATTTACATTTATACGTATGTGTAATGAAATTTAACGATCGTAATTATCTGGTTTAGAACAAAATTTAAATTGGTTAATATTATTTCAAGCTCAAAATTAAAATCCGATTCACAGCAATGCCAATTCTGTTTCGATATTGTTAGTGTAGGAGACCATGGAAACAACGACTTATTCAATATCGAAATTTAAAACGACAGCGTTCTTAATCAGGCAATTATTTTTAAAATACACTTAAAATTTATCTAGCCGGCAAAACTGTGTAAAATTAGATAACTACGGCAACAATCAACTTATATATATTATATAAGCTTATAGAAATAATAATAAAATATTATATCGTTAAGTTTAGTTTCATTAAGTACTTCGCATTTATGCACTTAGTACCTGGTAGACCGAGCCTCGCTCGACAGTTTTTCAATATTTCTTTGTTTTTCGCTCTTTTATTTAACTGAACCTGTTTTTCAATCCCTACTATTAGTACGCTATCTATTTATCCCTACTACTATTCACACTCTCCCTATATTTATTTATTTATTTATTATATATATATCTTGTTCAAAATTTCAGTCGTTAATAAAATACTTATTATTCATCCTATCAAGTTGAAATATATTTTTTTTTAAACTTGTACTGGATGACAATTGATGTAATACAGTTTTTTCAAATATTAATTCATTAATTAAATTTTAATTAATTACTTTTAGTTTTACATGGGAGACAAAATGGCGGCCATTGGTTATTGAAGCATTTAATGCATCTTCATGTCTATAAGGGGGGTTACCATAGAGGGGACCCTGTTCTGTCGCCAAATACCGCCAAGTCGGGCGACGAAGATGAGTCGCCAAAAGTGACGCAAACTTGGCGATATCTCTAATATTTCGCCAAATTCCCACAGACTTCCATTGTAAACCTACTTGCTTATAGAAAATCAACAAATTGAGATATTTTAATGCAACAAAAACTAATATTAGCTTAAGGGATTATATAAAATTTTTCTTTCATGACCTAAGTAATTAATTAATACATTAATTTTGAGGTATTTTTTGATTATCCCGCCGCAGGTGATAAATCGCCAAGTATTCCCTGTAACGTGTACAAATGTATGGGAGTTGAAGTTGAAACAACAATTGATTTAACTATGCGCCAACAAACGCACGCCAAAATACTGGTATACCAAATGGCTGCTATAAACTGCAGCAAGAAACATTTTAAGGGCTAAAAGGTAGAAAATAAATTATAAATAAAATGTGAAGACTATAATATTTAAAAAATATGCTTTTATCAATTATCAATTTATTATTAATGAACATTTGAGAAGTCAATTAAAAATTCTTTTTTGGTAAAATAAAAATGCCACTGCACATAAAGTTAGATTTTAAGCTACAACATCTTTCTGGAATTTTTTCATTTCAAAGAAAGAAAATGGGGTGAAATTATGTTCTGCGAAAATGTAGGATTAAAATTTTTGAAGATTTATTTATTGACACTTTTATCATTTGTCTTTCATATTATAGCATTCGAGGTAAAATAAAAAGTTTTCGAGAAATTATTTATTATTAAGAAACCTTAATGTACCATTTGGACATACATTTGTCAAATTGATAGTTTGTTAATTGTTAAAATTTATGAGTTTTTTAAAGTGTTCCTTTGAATAATTTTGATAATATGTTTTAAAGTTAAAAGTAATTATTATGAGTTTAGAGAAATAATTCTTTTAAATTGTCAAGAATTTCGAAAAAATAAAGTAAATCTTTATTGTAGTTTTTTACGAGAAGATGGTGTGACTATATATTTTTACCCATTGCAAAATGAAAAATAAATGTATTATCCATGAAAGTGACTAATTATTAAAATTAATATTTATTATAATTATTAAAAATATATTTTCGTTATAAATTATCATTATAAAATATTAAACCATCCTTGCAACTGCATCATATTAATAACTTATCATATTCTATGAATCAGATAATTGATTGAATCTATTGTGATTTTACTTAAGAGGGATACTGTTTGTAACGATGTCCTTTCTTATAATATTCCCTCGATTTAATTTAAAATTCTGGGTATTTCAAGAGCTCCTGAAAATATGACTTGATCTTTTCACTTTTCTGGCGACTTACTCCAATAAACCGTAAATTCTTCTAATGGGAGCTTTTCCCGAGAGTCATAAATAGATACCAGGTGTCTCAATTACTGTTTCAATCATGACATTTCGATATGATAATGTGACTGTAATCCCATCTCTCACTTTGAAATTCAAGGTACACTGTAAAAAAAAATACGACCAGTTTTCCTGTAGGAATCGGAAAAATAGTTGTCTTTATCGTACGGGAAAAATTTCCGACCCAGCTCGGAATAAAATCCGTAAAATCGGAATAAAATCCGTAAAATACCGTTTTATCGACTATATCCTTTTTTTACGGATTTCATTCCGAGCTGGGTCAGAAACTTTTCCGGTACGATAAGGGCAACTATTTTTCCGTTTCCTACAGGAAAACTGGTCGGATATTTTTTACAGTGTAAAATAAAGAGTTCTTTATTATTTAGAAATCATTATATGAATTATATATATTATATATATATATATATATATTATATTGATATATTATATATATATATATATATATTTATATGATTTATATATATTATATAAATCATTTTAACCATAACTTTTTAAAATGAATTATTTTTTAAGTATCAAAATGTACCGCTTTTTCGAATTTTCTGTTTTTATAATATTGATAGCGCTTTTAAAGGGTTCTTTTTGGAAGTACGTTAAATGTTAATGAGATAACGAGAGACGTTTCTTTAAAAATATCTGAAAAATATATATAATTTAACTAGATCTATTTTCATTTGAAAAAAAAAATGTTTGTGGAAAAACAGGTTTATTTCTTATTTTCTGGAAAATGAAAAAAAAAATGACAGTCAATAATATACATATATGTATTTATAAAGGACAGAGCAAAAAAGCAATGGGAATAGCTAAAAAAAAAAAAAAAAAAAAAAAAAAAAAAAAAAAACCAAAGAACCCAGTTTCGATCTTTTTCCAATAAATGAAAGTTAAAATTCTAGTGCTAAATTCACCTTGAGTAAATAATTAAAATTCAGATTAAATAGACACCATACCGCATTACAAGATTAGCTCAAACTCAACCTAGGTTTTAATAAATTTTGTTTGAGAGATTTTTCTTTAAAAATATCAGAAATATATATATAATTTAACTAGATCTATTTTCATTTGAAAAAAAAATGTTTGTGGAAAAACAGGTTTATTTCTTATTTTCCTGGAAAATGAAAAAAAATGACAGTCAATAATATATATATATGTATTTATAAAGGATAGAGCAAAAAATCAATGGGAATAGCTAAAAAAAAACAAACAAAGAACTCAGTTTCGATCTTTTTCCAATAAATGAAAGTTAAAATTCTAGTGCTAAATTCACCTTGAGTAAATAATTAAAATTCAGATTAAATAGACACCATACCGCATTACAAGATTAGCTCAAACTCAACCTAGGTTTTAATAAATTTTGTTTGAGAGATGTTTCTTTAAAAATATCAGAAATATATATATAATTTAACTAGATCTATTTTCATTTGAAAAAAAATTTTTTTTGTGGAAAAACAGGTTTATTTCTTATTTTTCTGGAAAATGAAAAAAAAAAATAACAGTCAATAATATATATATATATGTATTTATAAAGGATAGAGCAAAAAAGCAATGGGAATAGCTAAAAAAAAAAAAAAAAAAAAAAAAAAGAACCCAGTTTCGATCATTTTCCAATAAATGAAAGTTAAAATTCTAGTGCTAAATTCACCTTGAGTAAATAATTAAAATTCATATTAAATAGACACCATACCGCGTTACAAGATTAGCTCAAACTCAACCTAAGTTTTAATAAATTCAAAGTTATCTTTCCTACAATTAATTACCAGGAAGTCATTATAAGAGAACCTATTGAAATAATTGCTATTAAAGGTATAGTTTGTAATGATGCACTATCATATACGATATCTATGGAGTTTGGAAAGAATTGCTGCATAATAGATGAAAGCTCGTTTTGTTGGAAATTTGAATACCTTTATCTGGCATTTTATCTGCCGTACAAACTTTAAATTACAGTTATCTCTTCTAGAAGATTCCCGAAAAAGCGCAAAAAAAGTAATAACAACATTTAAATACCCATTGATGAAGGCCGTGTGATGGCTTAAAAGGTTTTGGATTTTTAATGTATTTTAGATATTTCTAATATATTTTAAATAATTTTATATCAAATGTATGCACCTGTAAGTAATTTTAGTACAGTTTTTTGTACTTTTTTATATGAATTTTAAACAAAGAGCCCTTTACAATGCTTTTATTTATGATTTTTTCAATGATCATTCTGAGATTTTGACAGATATGGAGCATACAATATCCCACACATATTACTGAATATTAATTTTCAATATTTGAACAGGCTAAATTAACTTCAGTTCTTTCTCTTCAATAATATTATATTACTACTTATTTTATATCGTTAAGAAGTGAAAGTTTTGAAGATTAGTAATTACAAGAATTTTCAGTATTTAAGATAAAAAATTATACACATAGTATTAATAATTAAATCGCGCATAAGCTAATTTATGTTTATCTTGTTTAAAACGAAAGCTCATATTTTTCCCGGTCTGACCAGTATAGTTATGGGTACGTGTTACTGTATTATGTTTCTTTCGTAAAATTGAAAACTAAACCTTAGACGAAATTCTCATCGCATGTAGTTTTGAGTTATTACACAGGGTGTTTGTCGATGGAAAATCACATAGCAATGCATGGCTTTCCTGGCAAACGCAAATGCAAACGCTTTCCTGGCGCGGTAGTTACGACACAAAACAGATGAAAAGCAGGACACGATCAGGGTGAAAAAACATGTTTATTATTCTTAGTACAGCAAAAGACTAAGAAATAAGAACCAAAAGAGACACCGATCATCATCAAAGAAGGTTTTCGAAATTATAACTCCGGGCCGTGATGCGGGCCTCACATCTCCGGCGGATGGAAGATCTAACGTTCTCGAATATAACGGGTGTGTCCCGGACTTCCCCAACAGCCGCCACGATACGTGCAACAAGTTCCTCAGCACTGATGGGTTTCATGCACCAGTGACTTGACGTACCACCAGAGGAAATTGACAAGGCAAGTGAGGTCTTTAACGTGCCACCCTACTTCCACTCTGCCGGAGGGCGAAATGAAGTTTCGCGGCGAGCGAGGCCACAACACCTGCTCACATGAAACGTCCTCTGACACTTCGGTTTAATGTAGTGCCATTGACCGCACAATTTACCTTACAGTTTTTCGTAAGTAGAAAGCTAGAAATAAGTTTAGACCTCTACAAATTCAATAATTTAAATTTCTTCCTTACGCACATTTTTTGAACGGTTTTAAAAGTTAATTATTAATACCAGCCAAAGCCATTCCGGCTTTTTGAAGCACTAAGAATAACAAACATGTTTTCTTAGCCTGTTTGTGTCCTTCCTGTCTTGTGTTTTATTTCGCCACTACCGCGTCAGGAAAGCGTTTCCGACCATGAATTGCTATGTAATTTCCCATCGTCTAGGTGTACTCTATCTTTCCCGAAACTTTGTAACCGCTGTGCTCAAGCACCCTGTATATTACAGATCATTTAAGCAAAGCGATTTCTTTTTAAAATATGGTACACATGCCTTCAGAATAAAGAAGCATAGTTCTTGCTTTCAAAGGAAATTTGCGAAAAAAGGTAATATTTTTGATTTAAAAAAATGCTATTGAATGTAAAGTTCGACCCTAAGCTAGGACAACTTTATGGAATTTCTCATTTCAAAGAAAGGAAATGGAGTGAAAATATATTCGGTTAAAACGGAGAAATAATTTTTTGAGGATTTATTTATAGACTCTTTTATTTTTTATATCATCATTTTTCACTCATTTGTTTTTCATATTTTTACATTCAAGATAAAATAAATAGTTGTTAAAAGATGATATATTATTTATAAACCATTACGCAATTTAAACTTAAATTTTCTAAATGTTTCTTTTCAAGTGCTAAAATTAATGCCTTCTTAATGTATAATACTGATAATATATTTAAAATGTTTTCTCTCAAGATATGAGTAAAGGTTATGAGGTAATGAATAATAAATCTTAAAAATGTCAAAAGTATCGTAAAAAAGGTAGTAAAGTTGGTTTTTGTTTGAAAATATTTGTTTTAAGTGAGGAGGTTGACTATGGTTCTCATTTCCATGGGAAACGGATAAAATTAGGGTCGATCAAAAACGCATTAAAAATTAAACTTAAAACTACATAAGATTAAGGTCGACATAAAATTAAGGTCGATGAAAAACGCATTAAAAATTAAACGTAAAACTACATAAGAAGAATGTAGGAAAAAAAAAAGCGAGAGAGAGTCTTCTTCTTTATTTATTTCATTAATATATTTAATTCTTGATTATCTTTCTTTTAATTTCGAGAAGTTTGGATTAATTTCACATCCCTCTGTTTTATAATTTTATATTATTTTTCATTTTAAATAAAAAAATTAGGTGAAATTATGTTTGGCGAAAAATAAGTACTTAATTTTTGAAAATTTATTGATAGATTCTATTATGCTTTCTCTTTTTATATTTCAACATTCCAGGTAAAATAGAAAAAAAATATTGATACATTATTAATGATTTAGAAACCATTAAAAAATTATAAGCATAAATAAATAAAAATAATAATAGCATTTTAAGTGTTACAGTTTGTCCTTTTAAAGTTTCTGTTTGTATAACATTGATAGTTTATTTAAATGGTTTTCTTTCAAAGTATGAGTAATGATTCTCACGTGAAGAATATGATTCTCAAAAATATTAAATGTATCAAAAATATAAAAGTTGTTTGGGACTAGAAAGTAAATATTTATCCTGGCACATTATTTGTCAATATAATTTTTAGAATCGAATGGAACTGATTACAATTTTATATTTACGAACAGCAAAAGTAAAATCAGAAAAAGAACAGAAATTAAAATCTAAACCCTTTTGAAGGAAAATTATTAAAATTTTATTAATTTCAATAGAATCGAGATTATTGTAAAATATGTTACGTGATCAGCTTTATAAATCAACTGTTTTCATCTTAATTTTAATGAAATTTTAAGGCATTTGTATGAAATAATTATTTGCGTTCTTGAAAATAAGGTAATAGTTATAAAGCTATTTGTCTTTTCCGCTATCATCCTATTAATAGAGGTTTTGTTTAAGTTACAACCGAAAAACACAGGGGCAGTAAAACCTATTAAGTTCACCACTCTGTACTGCTCACCTGGCGGACATATGCGCAACTTCTGAAACGAGCAGTGTTGCCAATGGGCTTCTTTTTAAAAATTCAGATTGCTTGATTGCCACCACTTTTTTAAAAGCCTATAATTCGAATTATTTTTGCATTATTTAACCTCTCATTAAATAAGGTGACTATCTCCCCTTCAAAAAAGTGGTGACAATCGAGCAGTCTGAATTTAAAAAAGAGTAACGAGTTGGCAACACTGGAAACGAGAAAATTGTGATTGGCAGATACACTTTTATAAAGACTTTTGAAATAGAAAGACGTCACCAGTGCTTCTATTGCGTACTTCTTGTGTACATCTGAATCATATTTTACATGGTGAAGGTCGTCAGTCATGTTGGATCATAATCATATCTTCACGGTATCCGCCTGAAGAGGCACCAGAACCTCATGTCTTTAAATGTGTAGACTCGTATATTAAGCAGTCGCATTATTGGAACAATTGGCAGAAGTTTTATTACTTGATATTTCTTGGTAATTTCTTAAAGATTAAATATCTTTAAGGTTTCGAGCGGCCCCTCCCGGTGGTTCTGACTCGGTCGTTTAAATGCCGAAGGTAACCGAGAGTCCTGCAATGTACGCAGTGGCATTTCAGCTCGATATGGACGATTCGCAACCGTCTTGCGGTGGCCCACAGGGAATGGAGCGTTGCGTATAGGTGCCGATTTAGTATGTCGCCGAACATCCCCACCACCCTCGTTCTCGGCGGTAGGTGAACAGAAATTCTAGTTAGGCCAAACCGAATGCCAACCACGATCGGATGGTGACTCGAGCAAAAGCTAACTAATACGATAGTACCGTTTTAGACCGGGAACCGGCAGCACAGATACGTGATTCGTACGGATACCGTTATTTCTCTATGAAAACTACCAGTATTTTTTTTTTTTTTTTTTTTTTTTTTTTTTTTTTTATAGAAAAAGAAATCTAGGTTAAATGTGCACGACGATGATTCGAAGATTTTTGGCCGAAGAGCCCGGGACTTATGTGTTAAACGTGCAAAATTTCGCCTTCTTTTAAGAAGAAATTTTCTGTAAGATAATACTGGTGTCGGAAATTTTTCTGGTCTTCAAAATTCAATGAGGCGTACGAACCATGAGACAACTACCTCATCGAGTTGGAGGCTGATATTCCAGAATTAGCTGAAACTCGATTCCCATATTAAAACGCAATCGGTCTGCCAACTCATATCTTGGTGAAAAACACCTAAAAACCCGATTTTACTGGTTGACTGGTAGGTTTACCATTGCGTTTTCCTGCTCCTAGTCCGCCATGTTTTCATACCTTTGGGTGCAGGGAAATGCAATGGTAAACCTACGAGTCGACCGCTAAAATCGGGTTTATAGGTGTTTTTCACCAAGATATGACTTGGTAGACCGATTGCTTTTTAATATGGGAATCGAGTTTTAGCTAATTCTGGAATTTCAGCCTCCAACTCGATGAGGTGGTTGTCTGTGCTGCTAGCTGTCGGTTTATATCTTACTGGGCAAAGATCGAGGTGAGAAACGTACTATATAGTACAGCAAAAACCCATTAGCTCCATAGTGTCAACTGCGACGCGAGAGGTTGCATGTCACAATCATTGGTGCTGACCGTCGGTGAAGCTTTGAGAGCAACATGCACGCCATTTGATGCGCATCCTTTGGTTTCTCTTGCAGCTGGAGTAGTTGTGAGCCGACACCTAGAACCCCCAAAACCACCAAGAATATTCCTTTTCACTTGGGAAGAAAGCGTTTTAAAGAAAAAATGTAATTAACAATTTTGTTATATTTTTAAGCGTTCATTGTTTCTATATTTAAAAGAATAAATTTAACAGACTCATGTAGAACAGAATGTCAATGTTCCAAAATTATTTTTTGGTACAAAAACAGAAAACAAATTTATAATCATTCAAACATCAAGACGTAAGATTATAATAGGTCATCGGTTAAAATAATGTTTCATTCAATATTCTTTTTTTTTCTGTATCAAATACGTTTCATATACGATGAATCCATCAAAAATAAAAATAAAAGTAAAAAACGCAGACGACATACTTTGTCTGCGTTTTTTATTTTTAATTTTTTCAAATTCCTAATACTTTATTCTTTAGTTGAAAAGTTTTATACGATATTTCTCCGTCGTAATTAAGGAACTAAGAGTAGATAATAAATCATGCATTGGGCAGAAAAAAACTTACTAAGAATTTTTTTAAACTGATCATATGTAAGGAATAGAATTTGAAATAGTAAAAGAAGATTTTGAATAGAAAAGTTGTAAGACTTATCTTAGAGGCATTTTTTTCTGATGATGTAGCCATAATCGAAAAAAGATAATTTTTATACAACTGATTTTATACACACATACATACGTTACGTGATAATTAAATAACAATTAATTAATAATAAATTAGTTAATGCTAACCTACTTGTCTTTCTAAAACTATCGATCGGTCTCTCTATATATGTCAAGGAGATATAATGCTAAATAATGAATTTAAATAAACTTAAATTTAAATTTCTTTCTTATCTGATATATCTTTTAAAAGAATAAAATAGCTAAAATAGAATCATGAGACGAAATGCAATATTTCACATTTGATCCAATCACAAACTATAATCTATGAACGTTACAAGTTCTCTGTTTACTTAAAAGGTAAAAAATAATGATACAGACGTTAAAAGTTTAAAATGTATATTTTATTTAATTTCTCAGTACTTTTGGTTTGCACCATCAGCCTTCTCCAGGGAATATTTTCATCAACTGCGCTTCCATTCATTCAAATACGTCACTGCGTTTGAAACATTATTATTATTATACGTATTATGTATATGTATATTTGATTTACGTTTGTGAACAAAGTGACACATTTGAATAAATGGAACGGCAGCTAATGAACATATTTTTCTCTACACAAGTTTAATCCAAAGCACTACTACTTTTACTCCGAGCTACCCCTAATAATTGTGGACTCTACCATTTCAAACGAAGTATTTGAATGAATGGAACGGCAGTTAATGAAATTTTCCCCTGACGAAGGCTGCGGATGCAGATAGAACGTACTCGGAAATTAAAGAAAATGTAAATTTTAAACTTTTAATAACTGTACTATTATTTGTCACTCTTTAAGCCAACATAAAACCTTTAAAGTTCATATTGTATAATTTAGCTAAAATACGTTGATAAAGTACATTAATACTTCCTTCTCTGTTTTAAATAAATTATATAATATTTCTTTTTCTTTTAGCAATGGATGAGTCAAAAATTAAGATGCCTCTTAAAAATTCTAAGGAGTGCGGTGCCACTATTTCAAGTTAGAAATCTTTTCCTAATGTTGTTTTTTTCTTTATATTAAAATTTTTTTAGGAGATTAATCTTAGAATTTATAATATTTTCCTGCGATTTCTTCTGTACACTCATAGAGGCCTGACACCTTAGGTACCCAACCCCCCCTCCCCGATACTTGGTTCAAAAATATCTTATCCTGCCCAAAACTACCTCGCCATTTGGCAGAAATTTTTCGCTTCTTGATGGACCTGACCAGTCTTGCCTCCTAGTTGTTCTGCATCTGCACTCTTAAGACTCCCCCATTGTCGCGTAGCGCGACAAGGAGCGCAGTTCTAGCGCTCCTTGTGGCGAAGGAGTAGGCCTCCGTCGCGTATACCATCGTAGCGATGTGGTCCTGAATCATGATCCTCATTTTTTTTTCTTTTATAAATGGACTTCTTTAGCATCAACTCACCGTAGTTTGTCGCGAAGGAGTTTTGTGCTCTAGCGACTTGTTTATTATGCGCTAATGCATTTTTTATGTGACTTTTCTGTCTGAGGACTGGAAGTCTTTGTAATGAATCCCCACATTCCGGGGAACTTACCGCATGGAGCAAATAGAGTCTGCACCGGATCCTAGCGATCTGGTGATCTTTCTCCACTTAGGTCTAAATAAATTAATAAATATTTTCCTGCCATTAAATAAGACGATAAAGTGTATTTGAAAATGTTGGTACAAGAGAACAAACACATCTTGAAAAATAGAAAAAATAACTCAAATATTGAAAAAAAAAATTCCAATAATTATTAAGTTAAAATAGTTTTTTTTTTTAATGCAATCAATATTTATCCAGCAAATCAAGCCTAATTTCATATCAGCAAATCATGATTTTTCCAAAAGTAAACCCGTTGCAATTTGTTAATTTGTTTATGTACACAGAAATCGATTACAGAAAATTCACTGCTTTTTTAGGCTTGGTAAGAAACCCGAGCTGGTGGATTTATAAAAAAAAACATAAATACGGCTCTATTTTTTCTTTAAGATATGGCAACAGGAAGAAACATTTAATCTATTTATTAAGGATTCGTAAATTGTTTTCTTAACGTATAATCATTGTTTTAATTAATACTAAACTATATAATTATTAATTAATATATTAAACTATATTAAATTATAAAGGAGTATATTTAAAAAATAATCACACTCTTTATTTTTTATTTTCAATTTCATTTTCTATCTTTTATTTTTTAAGTATTACGTTGTTGCAGTTTCACAGACAGTTGGTCCATTTTGGTGGGCGCGGTTGAGAAATTCGCGTATACAATTGTGACCATGAAGAATATTTGACAATTTATCACCTGTTGCGGGTAACGGAAAAGCGCCTTAAAATTATATTATTACTGATTTATAATTAAGTTCTTGGAATGTTGTATGTGATCGGAAAGACAACTTTATACATAATTGTTATAATTCTAGTACATCAGGAAGTGAGTTAATAATCGATTATAATATTACATTGTTACGTAGAAAAACCAAGTTGTGTTAAATAAAAAAGTGTAGAAAACATGCTTTATTTACCTAAAGATCATAAATTTTTCAATAAAGAACATCTAGATTCACAGAATCCATTATTATAGAATTTCAGTTGTGCATACTTGTGTTTAGTACTTTAAGTAAGAAGGTTTGATTTTTGAATCTTAACACTTTCAGGGGCAAGTAATAGTGTTTCTGCAAAGTTGAATTCACACCAGAATTTTCGAAAAAAATTATTTGAAAATAACAAAATGCAATTTTACAGCTTTTTTTTTTTTTTTACAAATTTATAAAAGTAAAATTCTATTTAAAAATTCTAGTACTAATGTTGCTTAAAATTGAGAGGTGTAAAACATATCCCATCGCCCTTCAAGGGGTTAAAAAAAGTTTATGAAGCTTAAAATTGGAATACATTAACAATTCATAGAACTAATTATTGTATGAGCAGCGCTCGACTTAGGCTAGGGCCACGGGGCGACGTCATTCTGGGGAATAGAAATTGTGCGCGAATAATGTGGAAGTGGCAAGTACTAAACTTCATACATATTGTACTTATGCATAAATTTCGTACCAGATACTATTCGCAGCTGTATATTAGGTATCAGAAAAATATGGTCAGAACTTTAAGAAAAAATACTAGTAGGATAATACTAGAAAAAATGATGGATTTGATTACAGGAAAATTTGGTTGCAAACTTTTACTTTGCTTATCTACGTATGTCATAAGATGTCTAAAAGAAAATGCCCCCGATTGGTCATAATTAATGATTTTAAATTGCATCGTTACGAGGAAAACGTCAATAAAGAATTAATTTTGAAAATAATACAATACTAAGTTGTTATAATAAAATTTTAAAATTTCTAATGATATAGTTCTTTTTGTTTGTATGGGTGAAAGGGGTATGGGAAGTAGAGAGGGGAAGGGGGGTCGCAGTCCCTTCCTAAACCTTTGAAAATATATGAATTTTGCGCACTTTTGGTCAATTTTAACCACTTGACACCTTTTAATGAAAATTATGATTATTCCCATGGGGGGGGGGGGGGGAGCTGCCCCGGCTCTGCATTAGCCAGGTCCTGTGTATGAAATATGTTTTCAGAATAGTTAGTTTATCAAAGTTTAATCTCGTTACCTCACCAGCCCAACTCCTTTAAACTTCAGCAAACAATTTTTGCTACGTTTAATTTGTTTTTAAGATTATTTTAAACATTATTCATGCGTCGTAGCAAAAAGTTGTTCGTATAGTCTCTGATACAAAGTATAATTTCTGATAAATGAATATCATTTGATTAACTATGAAAAAGATCAAACGATACACAACGTAAAATTACCTAATATTATCACACAAATATAATTACTTTAAAAACTCACATATTTATGCTTTGTTTCGTTGAATTTGTAGAAAATTTTAACAGCGAGAAAGAAAAATAAATTTAATGAATATAACTGTGCTTAATTCTTTGGAGTTTTTAAGAAGTCAGAAGAAAATGTTTTTCTAAATAATTCTGTTTGAAAATAGTGAAAAAACCCCCCCGAAGAAATAAAAAAAGATGTAGAAAGAGATTAAAAATAATTTAGCAAAAGAAATGCAAGAACTTTTATCCGGCTCCACGTATGCCGTCTTCAATTCTTCAATTATAGTCCTCTTTTGTGCGTTTTCACTCAGGCAGATATAATCGGTCTTTATATTTTAAAACGCCTTCGATGAAAAGACGGCTGCATTTTTTCTTCCTAATTTTCTTTGACAGATGCGTCATCACGCCTCGTTTGTAATTGTATCTGTTGAAAGAAGTTTTATATGTGTAGCTTAATTTTTCATAAATAGAATCTTGATAAATGACCATGACATGGCATAATTTAATGGAAGGAATTTAAAATTAAATTATTCCATTTCTACTCTAAAAATATTCAATATTTGTTTTATTATTTTTTTCTAATGCTGTTAAATTCCTAACTTTTGGTTGTTTCGAGATATCTGTTTTTTAAATCAAAAAATGTTCGTTAAAAACGATGACGTCATATGACAGTGGCAACGAAATCTGCGAGATCAATTTCGTTTTATCGGGAATTTATTAACTGCCAAACATAGCAGTATCTGAAGTCTTATATCGCTGAATAATAATAAAAGCATGCTTTGAGATGTAATTTGTTTGAAAACTTTATCTCAATTTACTGAGTTTTTTACATGAACATTTAAAAAATTTATGTCTACCCCGCGCAGGTCGAATATGTAAATAGTTCAGCATCTGTATCTGCCTAATATTCCTTACCAAAACTAAAACGCCAATAAAAAAAAATTAATTAATTAAACACAAGTTTAACAGACGTGTAATCGAACTGCGTGCTTAACCCTTTCAGATGCAAGGTACTTTTATTATTAAAATGTTGAAATAATTGAATGACACCAGTATTTACAAGAAAATTTATTTGTAAACAAGTAAAAGTATATTTTCGTGTACTTAATAAAAGGGAAATTTTCATAAAAAAAATTCGGGTGCCAATGTGGCAATTAGGGGCTAAAATTAGGCGTTGCCATAGCGGCATCACCGCCCTTCAAGGGGTTAAACATTGAAATAAAAAGAATTTGAAAAAAAAGTTGGTATAAATAATGAAATCTTTTGTGACTTCTGTGGTTATTAATCGCTGTCATGCGGTTAATACAAAAGAAATACCGTTTTTAATAAATTAAAAACTTTATTATTTGAATGCATAATTGATATTTTTCATATAATTTTTTTTTTGTCTAATTAGCGAACAATCTATAACAACAAAAACAAAGTCATATTAAATGTAAGAAATCTGTTGGAGTCTTCAATCAAAAATTTTTTTCATCTATATACTGTACAGCTTGTAGTATGTTTTAGAATCGGGAGGTGCGGGGTGTGTTTCCTGCCTAAGTTTAAAAATACAAGATATGTCATACCAAGTTGAGTCTGGATATTCATTAACCCTCTTAATAACAATAAACATATTAAAACGATATTTTTAACAGACTCATTTTTCTTTCTACTAAAGTTGATGATTTTATGTGAGTTGAAAGGATAGAAGAAAGAATTTGTCTGTTAGAAGGGCTAAATGACAAGAGTTTGAAGTGGCCATTCACGTATCAACAATACTCAAATAGACAATTTATAACTCGAAACATAGCTAATAATAAGGGCGGTTTCATTCAACAAAGTACGTAGCACTTTCCATGATGCCATCAAATTTAACAAAAGCAAGCTTCTATAATTAATAAAATATTAATATAATTATAGTTATTTTAGAGGTTTAAATAAATTTCAAGCATGCTTTAAAAAAATCTATTTCAATAATAAACAATCATTTGCTAACAAAAATGTAAACCAAATTTGCAGTAACAAATAAATCTAACAAACAAAGCAGAAAATGAGATGGTTGACACAATTGGCAATGGATCGCCCTAACTTGGCCACAGTTTCTTCTTGCACCTACCTCATATAACCAAAGAAATAAAAAGCTATTTTCTTTTGTAAAATAAGACAAATTTCTTTAGAACTTTCTATATAGATAAATTACAAACATGTTTAGGACAAATAATAATTTTAAAATATTTAGTTTTTAATAAATTCCAATTTTAATTTCGAACGGTATTATTTGAATACATAATGTATATCTATGTAATTTTAATTAATTTTTCAATTAATTTTCAGCAGTGAAATTACGCTTGAAATTATTGAATATTTAATATGTGATTTAACACTTTGCTAATTGAGCGTAGAACCAACAGTGTGAAAAATATCCAAACCGGTCATCGGAACCGGAACCCTTGGAATAGCGCTCCAAGTCCTCTACCATTTTTGCTACGAGGACGATGCGCAGCTTAGCATATCTCACTCACATATGTTGGTAAGATTGAAACTGCAGCATAAGATGGAATCGTCTTCACGAGCACACAATCCTGCGCGAAACATGAGACACAAATAAACCCAGCATTGTTGAACACATATAATTTTAACTGATTTTTCAATTAATTTTCAGCAGTGAAATTACGCTGGAAATTATTGAACATTTAATACGTGATTTATCACATTGTTAATTAAGCGTAAAACCAACAGAGTGAAAAATGTCCAAGCCGCAAATTCAACAACATCTTTTTCATATCCAGTCAGTTTACTTTTTTTTGGTATTATTATAAAATTACAAAACTCTGAATAGGAAACGTCATAAAAATCACTATACAGAAGAGTTTTTAAAGTGCAAATGAATAATAATTATACGTATCATTTTTATGAAGGATCATCCATCCTTAAAGTTTTTACACACGCAAAAATAGTGTGTGTTTGCACAATTATTATTTTTTAGATACATTTAACTGACTTTTAAAACAGTATTTCTATTTTATGATCAACATTAAATTACCATTTTTATTATAGCATTTTAAATTTATCAAAATTTTACAATTTTTTGCTGTCCTTAAAGTTTTTGCACGCACTGTAAATGTGTGTATGTTTTAAGTATTATGCCGCCGCGCAATACTTAAATATGTGTAGTTGTTTTTTCCATAAAAAGAAATGAGGTGAAGATTTTTATTATAAAAGAGGAAGTCAGTAATTAATTTTTAATATTGTGCTAAACCTTTGAAAACAAACATTTCATCTAGAGATTACGTATCTTACACTTTAACTGCGTGATGAATGAATTATTTTTAAAGGGATGAAAACATATTTTGCATTCAAAATATGTTTAAAATGGATTATTAAAAACCAATAAGGTGAATTTTTTTAATTCTTGCATTGTTCAGAAAATTACAAAACGACGCTGATATAACATTTGTAAGTACTAAATAGTATTATTATAAATTATTGAAAAGTTTTGGGATTATCCCTGAGCATCTTTATACAAAGTAAAAAATAATACAACATTTTGTGTCATGTTTTAAGTTACATCCAAGAACTGAAATTCTTTCAGAAAATCTCTCGTTTAAAACTAAAAAAATCCTGTAAAATCAGATTACCGACTTAATGCTAAAAAAAAATAGCTCTGTTATATATTTCTATATTTTAGAATCTAGTATGTTGAACTTCATGTGAGGTTTTTATGTGGTACGCGATAAAAAAATTTGCAAAGTCCACGGGGACGGAGGGGAGGGTTGTTATTTTTCCTTATATGACGTTGCCATACACGAGATGGTTAAATTATGTAATAAGAATGTGAGGATACATGGAAATGTTCAATGTGATCTATATTGAAGACTTTTTTTTACAATAATGGCCTTATTTTGTATTCAATGTGCCAGTGAAACAAAGAAAAGAAAAGAAAGAAAGAACATTTCGCTGCAGGTTTTTTTTTTTTTTTTTTTTTTTTTTTTTTTTTTTTTTAATAAGTAGTCTTTTGTTTATTTACTTTTCCTTTTGTTGAAATTAAGTAATATTTTGCTTATTTAGTTTGGGGAAATTTATTTAAAATATTGTATTTTTTGTGTTCAAATACTATAATCATCATTACTTCTTTTCTTGGATTGGTATTTACAGGAATATGTTAAGGTGTGTGTGTTAAGGAATAACGACATTAGTTGTATTATTATAGTAAAATGTAGAAACATACATTTATGATGCAGATGGTTAAGATATAAATGGAAGTAACGAAAATAGTTTAAAAGAAATTTAAGCAAGGGGATCGCAGTAAGCTCAATTACAAACATAGAATAGTTTTTATTATTTACGTTATATTTTTTAAGTGAAATATACCCCACTTAAGTTAAATAGATCATTAAGCTCAGAATGCAGTCAAATAACATAAAAATGAGCTAAAGTATACCAAGAATTGAGGTTGTTTTAAACATATATTTTATGTCGACTTTAATAATGAAAAAGATGTAAGAAACTATCTTACCAAAATAAAATAAATTCATGACATTATTATATTTCCAAATATAGGCAAATTTGTCAATATTTTAAAATAAAATGTTAGTCTGACATAAGCTATTTTAGAACTTAATATATATAAAAAGTAGGACATTATGTAAATGGGAGATAAGAAGAAATATAGTATTTGAAAAGACACGATGTGAAGTCATTCGCTTTATTTAATTTGATCTTAAAAATTCGTTGTTAAAATATACCCCATAAATATGAGAGAAATTTTCATGTAGTATTTATCTAGCAGGAGAGAGAAGGTAGGAATGGGGCGATTTCCTTAAAAACATTTTATATTTAATATAATAATCTGGCTTTTGGATACAATTCTGCTATAATAAGGGTTCGTGTTATCTGAAACGTTAAAGATATTAGATACGTCATAAATATTTGTAATTTTTTATTTACAGACAATTAGAAAATTGCAAACATTCTGTTCCACTCCTACAAAGCTTTGATGGAGGAGTGGGACACGTGTGCAGGAAGAGTGAGATATACATCTAAAGTAGAGGGAAAATATGTGAAATTTGTATTTTAACGAATATTAAACTTTCATATATCTAAGCTAATTAAACAGCATGATTTGTCTTTATTATTATGTGTTCTACAACATTTGAAGCTGAAAGAGTGAAAATATTTGTAGCTGAATAATGCACTTTTTATAAAACAAAATTAAGTTGTGAATTCTATCTTGAAATGAATATTGATATTTATTATAAAATAAATATTGAAGTAATCGTTCAATATTGCAAAAAGTTTTTAAAATGAAATTAAATATTTGCAGCTGATTCGAAGCAAAGAAGTAAAAAATGGAATAATTCCCATAATCCGCACTTCCTCAATGTCCATTAATCATCCCTCTACCTAGTATATTTAGTATATGGATTATCACATTAACCACTCAGCTTTTGATGCTTATGTTATAATTTTGTATAACTAACCGTATAAGTTATAACTTTGGGACTTGTAAAAACAGTAAAGATGTAATTATGGTAATAATTAATTATTTTTGTTGTACAAATTTATTAAATGCTAAATTCAATTTCGAAATAGAAATCGATGTTCACTTTCGATGTGTAAAAATGAGATTGTAAATTGTGTAGCGTAAGGTAACTCCGGGAGAGTCGCCGCATACGGGTTAGATGCCGCACCCCTTGTATTTCTTGTAATTATCGATAGATGGTCGTCAAACGCACAGTATAGGTGCGCAATGAGATTATTTTAAACAGCGTATAGCGTGAATCCCATTTCGATGTTTACTTGTAAAAGTACAATCCTTAATTTGACGTAAGTGCATGATTTCACTGTCCAAACTTTTAAACACGTTATGTTTAAGTACTTTTCATACACTAATTACTAAATGCATGCATGATTTCGAAGTCAAAACTCAGTGTAGGGTTTGTATAGAGTACTGTGTGTATAGTTACGCCATTCACATTAGCGATGGCCGGTAACTGTAATGGCCGACGCCTACACCATGTAAAATGGGATACATGCCACACTGCTATTCCGGTATACATGCCGCAGTTTCTTTTGTACGGGATGTTTAAGTGTTAATAACTTTTCCTTTTATTTTTGTACAGACTAACCATGTTAGGCATGTTATCAAGTTTACTAAAATCAGTGGAGAAAAGGGGGGGGGGATATAAAAAGTAAGAAGGGCAAGAAAGATGCAAGTCAAGATGATAATAATGAAAAATTGGATTACGCGTAACGCAAACGTTCTTTGCAAGGAATGTTTAAAAAACTACAAAAAATAGGAAGTGTATTTGGCTTCGTTGCATCATGTGTTTAAACGTAGTTACATAAAGACTGTACTTTTTCGGCACTTTTCTGTAGATAGTAGTCGGAAAAAACAGGTCTCTTAATCCATTTGACACCATACGTGCTTAAGCACCTTCATAAAGAGCTTACAAAATTTGTTTCTGGCACCAGTAAAAAAGAAAAGTAACATTTGCTTTGTTTAATTAGAGCATTTTCATGATTGTTTAAATAAAGGTAACTTCTTTTAAAAAAGTGGTACCAACCGAATAAAATTTGTGTAAAAGCCACCGGTCCCGAAAGGGTTAATAAATGAATTATGTCAACACAATTTTACTTTTTTTCTTTTTCCTTTCTAATACATTGATGTTGTGTTGTTGCTGAAATAGCAATTAAAATTTAATGTAAAAATAAGAAGTCAAAAATTTTAATAGTGAAAGTTGGCAACAATTATTAATTTGAATCTACTAATATGTTTCATTGTACTCATTTAGTTTCATTTTCTTATTACATCGTTAATTATAGTCCAGAATATATTTTTTTAATATTTTTATTTATAATTTCATTCTGTTCTTATTACAAGGGCGGCATAACTACCGCACAAGTGCGGCATCTCAGCCTGAATGTACGGGTGACGCGCCGCAGTGTAATGTTTTAGCAAAAAATTGTTAAAAAATATTAATAATTTGTTTTGAGATTTTTTGTCGCAGTACACGCGTTGTATATTTAACATTAAATAGCACAGCATGATTTTTTTTTATGTCCACAATGGGACTTTATACACAAATTCAAAAAAATGTGCGGCATAAATCCCGGAATGACCCTATATAAATAAGCCTATGGATACTTCATCTTGTGTAATATATATATATATATATATATATATATATATATATAGTTCATAATAAGCAAGAAAAATTAGTGTTGTCACACTCCTGCCTTCTGTCCCGTAGACATGACAGAACTTTTATGAAAACGATTTTTCTAACAATGGTAAAACATTACTCATAATAGACACAGAAATGTCTCTTTAAAATAGTGACTAAAATGGCACGTTTAGTTAGAAGGAAAATTGCTCTGAAAGTAATCATAACTTACAACAGTTGACAAATTTCTGCCTTATTTTTTAAAGAAGGAAAATCTAGTGAACAATTGGTCATCAAAAAGTTATGTATGAACTATTTCACCATTTGCTATTTGCCACTCATATTTTCTAAATAGAGAGAAATAAAAAAATGTAGAGGGTTTTAGGCCCTAACATTTTGAAAATATGTTTATGAAACTTGTATTTGGTGATTGCAAAAGTTTATGTCCCATTTCATACATAGAAGAAACTTGCACTTTTGACTGTGGTGAGGTTTCTGCATGTGTCGTCAATTAACACAACATTAAAAAGTTTTCAAACTAATTTGTGTGCAAGATTAATATTCAAAATGGAAAATGAAAAGTTACATTTTCGTCATGTTATATTATAATGAGTTTAATAAAGGAGTGAGTGTTGGACATGCTACAGAAATAATACAAAACGTTAAATTGGATCGCGCTCCCGCCCTCAGGATAGTTAAAAAGTGCTTTTGTCGATTTCGAAATAGTGATTTTATTCTATAACTATTAAATAACTATTAAATTCGCTCTAGGCGACTTTCTGTACTTGATAATGACTTAATCCGTGATTTAGTGAATTATAATCCACGAATTAGAGTTAGATGAAAAAATTTCTGAGAGAATAAATGTCGACAATTTGACTGCATTTCGCCATTTAAAACAAGTTGGGTACACTTCGAAACTTGATGCATCGAAAATAGGGCACGAACTTTTGCAATCACCCTCTAAAGTAGGGATGCACAACCTGTGGTTTTTACCGATTATTTTAGGTACTCTAGTGGATAAATGAGTTTTGAGATTTTGTGGGCGATCGTGGTGTCCTGAATTCTCACATTTGTGTGTGAATGATATGCTGTTATTTCGTTAAGTTTCGTAAGGTACGTATGAATTTCTTGGAATCTGTTTACCGCGGTTATTTTAGTAAATTTATCTAGATTAGGTAACTGTGGATGTGTAGTAGCTATATGTAGTGCAGTAGGAGATGGATTCAGTAGATTTTGAACTCATCCTGCTCTCCGGATCTGGTGAAATACAGCCACGTGTTAACTTCAAGCGGAGTTTCCGGCTAGCACTATAGTTAATTGGCTGTGACATTTTGCCAATTTGGTATGATGTTGAGCTTATATTAATACATGGAAATTATTCCAGGGAGAAACATTCGCCTTGCATACAATATTTCAAATGAAAATCAAATTTCAAAGTAATGCTTAAGAGGCGCAAAGAATTCATTTGAAATATTGTATGCAAGGCGAATGTTTCTCTCTGGAATAATTTGCATGTATTAATATAATTTCTATCGATGCTGGATTTAATTAAGTTTCGTGTTCGTCCCAGGTCGGTGGCTCACGATAAATATTCCATCTTGTGCTGCGTTTGTAGCCATGCCAACATATAATAGTGAGAAATTTTCCAGGCTGGGTGTCATTCCATGTGGTTTAGTCGGTAGAACGTCAGTGCTCTATACTGATGGCCCGGGTTCGAGTCCCGGCATGGAATCTTTTTCACTCTGTTGGCCTTTTGCGCCTCTTAAGCAATTACTTTGAAATTTGATGTTCATTTGAGATGTTGAGCTTTTTACCACGAATAAAGAGGCATTGAGATTCACAGGACTTCATTTTATAGTGATATTATCTGATAAGTCCATTTCTCACATCCCTGACGAATGAACGGTGAGGTCATCTTGAAGCCAAAGGTTTAGTGAGTTAGACAGAGAAATTTCCCTCTCTCTGTTTTTTGTAAAGTTGGTCTCTAGTTCTGATCGCCTCGTGTAAATCTACGCGTTCTAATGCTATTTCCTTGCTTATTGCTATAAATAAATTGTTGCGTTTTTAGCTAAATCTAAATAAGTGAACAGCCCGGAACGGTATGCCACTCATTTAATGACAGACATTTTTTACGGATTCTGCGAAAGCAACTAATAAGGTGAAGATAATTATTCTCAAGTACTGCTATTTAACCTGTTATTCCTTATAAATTTAGTAGTTGACTAAAGCTGCTATCAGATTCACTAACTTTTCGAGAAATTTTTGAGCCAACTCTTGATTTCCTCCAACTTTTCGCGAAATATAGTTTCAACACCCAGTGTGATAGCAAACAGCAATATCCCCAACTTTTTATTCACAGCTCTAAAAAAGTCTGCGCTAGCCGCGACTTTTCCTCCCAACTTTGAACATTTCAGCCAATCAGAGATAAGCGATTGATACGAATAGGCGATAAATATTAACGGTTGGTACTAGTAGTACTGATTTTCCTCTCAGAGGTTCCTCTCCAACTTTAGCAGTGACATTTGTAACCTTTTTCTCCCTTTGAACGGGGAAAAGTTGGGGTTAAAATCGGCTAAAAAGTTGGTTGCACGAAAAGTTAGTGAATCTGATAGCATCTTTATATGCGATAATATGCAGTATGAATTTTCTAATGATAAATTGATTGAGCCATTAAACCTTGAACCAACCAACAAACATACGGTGATTGGACAATAAACAGCCAAGGTCAAAATTTATTTTCCTGGTTATTTAAATGCCATTTGTCAATTATAAGAAAGATAAAAAATGGATCGAATAGGGGGAACTTGGGACACTTGACCCATATGGATACTTGACCCAAGCCTTTTTTCTCAGAATTGTCAAAGTTTTGCAAGTTGGAAGTGGCATCATTTATTTCCATTAAGTTAGCTGACCACATGGCGAAAATAACAACTGAATCATTGCATAAGTTTTCAAACTATCAGACAAAATGCATTTTCATACTCTAAAAGTAATTTTTTTGTGCTGTAAACTTTGATGTTATAATTTTTTTTGTTTAAATGTAAGACTTTTTTAATTGGTCATTTGTTTTGTACATGTTTATAGCTACACTAACATGTATAATAATATTAATCTACTTATTAGCAAATGGCTGTATTTTAGGGTTATGTAGCAAATATGCAACTAGGGATATTTGACCCAAATCACCTAGGGATTCTTAACCCAAGATTAGGATTAGTGGTATTCAAATGCATTTAAAATGTTTTATTTATGAATTAAAAATATTATAATATTAAATATTATAAACATATAAATATAAAAAGTAAATATAATATAAATATTATAAGTAAATGGCTGGGTTCTTGTCAAATATTGTGGGAAACGGAATACATGAAGATTTCTTTGAAAGGTTCTTGACATTAATGCTGACGGGCTTGCTATTCAGTTTGCAAGAAGAATAGATGGTACGCCATTTAAATGGCTTGAAATGAATGATTTATCATAAGTTGATCCTGACCAAATCGAAGCTATTCTTCATCCCCTTGAGTTTTCGATACAAATGATAGAATTACAAGTTTCGTATTTAAATATGTTTTTACATTTGGAGTTGAATAAATTGTTATTTTTTTAAATTCTGGAACTTGTTTAGGCAAAAAGTGAACTTTCAGACTGCTAATATTTTGAACTTTCTACAATAAAAATTAAAATTGGGTATATTAATGTTAGGCTTATGTAATAAAAATTAAAAGTATTAATTTTTTTTGACAAAAATGAAAAAGTATTAATCCTAATGTTAATTTTGTTCTTATGTAAAAGTGTTTTGTTAATTATTTTAAATCATACTCCCAAATATGTAACTTGGGACAAGTATCCCTAATGGGTGGGTCAAGTATCCGTATACATTGGGATACTTGACCCATATTGAAAGTTTTGAATATTCATATTTTACTACCTTTTATAATTAATATTTCGGAATAATAATAATACATATTGTGTAATACTTCATTAAGTACATATAGACTGCATTTACACACCCATAAGTAACGTAAAAAAAACAATTAACAATCCAAAACTAACAATTGGGTCAAGTATCCCTAGTTTCCCCTACATATTACCGTAAGACATAAAATAAGGTTATTTTGATTGGTTAGAATGTCATTGAATTAGGATGACATAATTCAGATAAAAATTTGTTATATTTCCATTAAATAACATATATACAGTACATACAACAATATACTGTATAAAAAAAAATTCTACACTTTTTTCCCCATTACTTTGCATTCACTTTGTATTACTTTGAAAATTATCATACAAAAGACAAGCTAACAAGACGAAGGGAGATAGAAGACCAGAAACGAACCATGTAAACATAGTTTGTAATTTACACAGGCTGATCGAATATATGACTATACATATATGAGTATATGATATGACTATAAATATATGGTATTATCATGTTGTCTTACAGTTATAGATTCTCTCTCACTCTCTCCCCTCACACACACACATATATAAACACATGAGTACGTAGTTATGCGTACATTGCACTTTTTCATTATGTTACTTCACTATTAATTGATTGTAGTATATTTAATTGTTACTGTTTTCTAACACAAATGAAATGAATATTTATAACAGTATAAGTTGCCTGATGAATAATTTTTAGTTGCTCTTGTAAATCGTTCTTAAAAATATTCTTCAAAGATTTTGTAAGGTAAAAAAAGACGTTTGTAAAATAAGGCGTTTTGAGTTTCGTATCTGATCTTTTCAAAAATTCGTTTTAAAATTCATTTTTACTGACATACATTCCTTTTATCTTCAGCAGTCATCGTTACCTTGATAGATAACTTCATTTTGGCAAATAGAGCAACTATAGATAATTTTTATTTTCAGTGATTCGCTATTATTTTGCATTTTCTTGAATTTTCAAATCATTTAATTCAATTTAAATAATTGTCTGAGCGAAGCGAAGGCTAATACTCAGCGAAATATTACTGTCCGGACACTTTACTACTATGATGGATATTAACGCCATGTCCTACTAAAAAAAAAGCCTAATAAAAACCTTTCGTCAAGCATAACTCAAAAAGTATTTGTCGGATTTCGTTTCTGATTGCACCAGAAGGTACCTATGAGGATCGCCTACTGAATGCACCTACTATGAAAAATAAGTTCCAAACCGTTTAAAAATTATATAGAAAAAACTCTTAAAAAAGCACAATTTATCTGCATTCGTCACAGAAATTTGGTGTGCGTCACTTTCACCGGTTGATGTTTTCGTAGACAACTGGTTTGAACACATGGAGCAAATAAAAAAAATACGCACGCAGTAATATTGAATAGATCAGTTTCAACCACGTGATCACAAACCTTGCAACAACCCGTGGCAACCAGTTTTGGTGGGCAAACAAATAATAATACAGTATTCCGTATCACGGTGACCGTTTTTAGCCTGTTGTATAAAATCTGGCATGTTGTATGACATACAATTGTGGATGATTAAAACAAAAGACATGAGTGTTTATTGATCCGGAGGTTATCTTTCTCTGGATGTCTGTCTGTCTATCATACAGCATGCAATTTTCTTGTAAAGGATGATATTATTATGCAGTAAAACCTCCATAACGGACACACCCGATTAGTGGACACCTCTATTTAGCGGGCATTTTATCGATTACCAACCCTTAAATAACTGTACATTTTTTACTCTCAGTAGCGAACACCTCCAAATAGAGGACAAATTCTGCCCTCCCGAGGTGTTCGCTATTCAGAAGTTTTACTGGTAAAACCTCCATAGCGGACACACCCGATTAGCGGATACCTCTATTTAGCGGACATTTTTTCGATTACCAACTCTTAAATAACTGTACATGTTTTACTCTCAGTAGCGGTCACCTCTAAATAGAGGACAAATTCTGCATTCTCGGGGTGTCCCCTATTCAGAGGTTTTACTGTATATAATATTGATAATTATTTTACAGGGCCGCACAAAAGAATAAGAATATATGAAACGAATATAAACTAAATTCGGGATTGGTAGATCGCTGATGGTAATGTAATTTTAGGATGTTGTTACAGTCATCCGCAGCATGTTTTTAGAGTTTCGTCCATCTAACGAAACCCTACCTGTCTCACTCCTTTGTCTGTCTGTTTGTCCGTCTGTCACAGAGCCCGTTCTCAGAAACTATATATGTCGGAGACTTGAAAATTTGCATACTTATAGCTGAACACCACACATCAAACGGCAAATAATAAAATTTTGAAAAAGTCTAATATTTAACCCTCTGGGCTCTAACTTGTGTATTTTAAGCAATTTTTCTAACTCAGCCCCTAATTTAATTAAGTTGGAGACATGAAATTTTGCATACTTATAGTTGAACATCTCACATTAAACGACAAATAATAAAATTTTGAAAAAGGCTTAATATTTAACCCTTTGGGCTCTAACTTGTGTGTTTAAAGCAATTTTTCTAACTCAGCCCCTCATTAAGTTGGAGACATGAAAGTTTGCATACTTATAGCTGAACACTTGCGATAACACGATAAATCATAAAATTTTGAAAAAGTCATATTTAATCCTCCGGTCTCTAACTTCTCTATTTTAAGCAATTTTTCTAACCCAGACCCTAATTAAGTTGGAGACATGACATTTTGCATACTTATAGCTGAACACCTCACATCAAACGACAAATAATAAAATTTTTAAAAAGTCTAATATTTAACCCCCTGGGCTCTAACTTATGTATTTTAAACAATTTTTCTAACTCAGCCACTAGTTAGGTTGGAGACATGAAATTTCGCATACTTATAACTGAAATCCTCACATCAAACGACAAATAATAAAATTTTGAAAAATGTCTGATATTTAACCCTCTGGGCTCTAACTTATGTATTTTAAGCAATTTTTCTAACTCATCCACTAACTAAGTTGGAGAATTGAAAGTTTGCATACTTATAGCTGAAAACTTGCGAAAACACGATAAATCATAAAATTTTGAAAAAGTCATATTTAACCCTCCAGTCTCTAACTTCTGTATTTTAAGCAATTTTTCTAACTCAGCCCCTAATTAAGTTGGAGACATGAAATTTTGCATACTTATAGCTGAACATCTCACATTAAACGACAAATAATAAAATTTTGAAAAAGGCTTAATATTTAACCCTTTGGGCTCTAACTTGTGTGTTTAAAGCAATTTTTCTAACTCAGCCCCTCATTAAGTTGGAGACATGAAAGTTTGCATACTTATAGCTGAACACTTGCGATAACACGATAAATCATAAAATTTTGAAAAAGTCATATTTAATCCTCCGGTCTCTAACTTCTCTATTTTAAGCAATTTTTCTAACCCAGACCCTAATTAAGTTGGAGACATGACATTTTGCATACTTATAGCTGAACACCTCACATCAAACGACAAATAATAAAATTTTTAAAAAGTCTAATATTTAACCCTCTGGGCTCTAACTTATGTATTTTAAACAATTTTTCTAACTCAGCCCCTAGTTAGGTTGGAGACATGAAATTTCGCATACTTATAACTGAAATCCTCACATCAAACGACAAATAATAAAATTTTGAAAAATGTCTGATATTTAACCCTCTGGGCTCTAACTTATGTATTTTAAGCAATTTTTCTAACTCATCCACTAACTAAGTTGGAGAATTGAAAGTTTGCATACTTATAGCTGAAAACTTGCGAAAACACGATAAATCATAAAATTTTGAAAAAGTCATATTTAACCCTCCAGTCTCTAACTTCTGTATTTTAAGCAATTTTTCTAACTCAGCC
Source organism: Maratus speciosus (assembly GCA_963932465.1). NCBI lineage: Eukaryota > Metazoa > Arthropoda > Arachnida > Araneae > Salticidae > Maratus > Maratus speciosus. Next base: position 374,065,700 of record OZ010791.1, on the reverse strand, counting down.
CCTAATTAAGTTGGAGACATGAAATTTTGCATACTTATAGCTGAACACCTCACATCAAACGACAAGTAATAAAATTTTGAAAAAGGTCTAATATTTAACCCTCTGGGCTCTAACTTGTGTATTTTAAGCAATTTTTCTAACTCAGCCCCTAATTAAGTTGGAGACATGACATTTTGCATACTTATAGCTGAACACTTCACATCAAACGACAAATAATAAAATTTTGAAAAAGTCTATTATTTAACCCTCTGGGCTCTAACTTGTGTATTTTAAGCAATTTTTCTAACTCAGCCCCTAATTAAGTTGGAGACATTAAAGTTTGCATACTTATAGCTGAACACTTGCGATAACACGATAAATCATAAAATTTTGAAAAAGTCATATTTAACACTCCGGTCTCTAACTTCTGTATTTTAAGCAATTTTTCTAACTCAGCCCCTAATTAAGTTGGAGACATGACATTTTGCATACTTATAGCTGAACACCTCACATCTAACGACAAATAATAAAATTTTGAAAAAGCCTATTACTTAATCCTCTGGGCTCTAACTTGTGTATTTTAAGCAATTTTTCTAACTCAGCCCCTAATTAAGTTGGAGACATGACATTTTGCATACTTATAGCTGAACACCTCACATCAAACGACAAATAATAAAATTTTGAAAAAGTCTATTATTTAACCCTCTGGGCTCTAACTTGTGTATTTTAAGCAATTTTTCTAACTCAGCCCCTAATTAAGTTGGAGACATGAAATTTTGCATACTTATAGCTGAACACCTCACATCAAACAGCAAATAAAATTTTGAAAAAGTCTAATATTTAACACTCTGGGCTCTAACTTGTGTATTTAAAGCAATTTTTCTAACTCAGCCCCTAATTATGTTGAAACATAAAAATTTGCATACTTATAACTGAACACCTCACATCAAACGACAAATAATAAAATTTTGAAAAAATCTAATATTTAACCTCTAATATTTTGTCTCGCGCAATTTTTAAATTTAAACTGTTTTGTAATACTATTTTTTGTTCATTTTGCATAATAAGTGTAATGTGACGTAATTTGTTCTATTTCAGATTTCTAACGCATGTTAATGAATTTATTTTACAATATCCTTTCTCTTTTAAAATTCACATGTAAATATAGTTTTTATGGCGTAATTTCCAATAAGTGCCTGCTTTTTATACCTAATTATTTAATTGTAATTTGAAGGTTTTTTTCTGTTTATAATAGTAACGTGTAAATAATTTTTTTTAATTTGAAGCAAACATTATTGTTTGCGCTGTTTATACAGTTGGCAACAGTTTAAATTAATACCATTTTCTAAAATATGTAAAAAATATCTGTCAAAATGCTGAATATTTGAATTTAAAATAGAAATAAAACCTCAAAAAATGAGTCAAATTAAAGAAAATTAATGAAATCTGCAGACCGGGATCTTCTATTGAATAAAATGATCTAAAAATGATTAAATTCCCATGTATAGCTTTTGCTCTTATAAATTTTTTTAATGGAACGATTTTGTCCAACTTTAGCATTAAATATCTCTTAAAATAATACTTCGATTTGAAAACTGTATGCATTAGTGTGTTGTTCAAACATTTCGCTTTAATACCACCGATTTTCATATATTTGTATGCAATAGTTTACTTAATATTAACGAAGAAAGACCTGCGGTCACAAAAAATTCAAAACCGGCGGCGGCGGCGGTGACAGCGTTAGTTACTTTTCATAGAATAGAGAGATATATAAAAATGAAAACTTGTCTATCTGTCTGTTTGTAATTCTATAAAAAATCCACAATTTGAAAGCCAAAATTGTGAAGAGATACGTACATGTGTATTAAAACATGGCCGAGACAACTAAAGTAATCCGGAATCGAAATAACTTATAGTTAATTTTTAATTAAGAGAAAACCACCAATTTAACAGCAATTTCTTATCAAATTTAAACATTTTTCGTTATAGCAGTTGCCAACAATTAAAAAACACAATAAAATTATTACTACAACAATTAATTTTCTACTGCAAGATTTCCACGTGAAAAATGAAAATGAAATAAATAGTTTGCCGAATTTAAAAAAAAGGTGAATATTACGTCATAACTTTTCTATTGCAAGATATTCACGTGAAATATGAAAATGAAATAAATGGTTTGACGAATTTAAATGAAAGTGAATATAACTTCATAACATTTCTATTTCAAGGTTTCCACGTGAAAGAGGAAAATATTACGTGATATTGGAAATATAAAGGGCATGGTGGATATAGTATAACGCCATATGAGTGTGAAAAATGTATTGAAGCATAATAAAAACACGATTAGGGAAATATTGGCGTATTTTAACATTATTGCTCCAATTATAAATTGAAATAAGTTCATTTATAGCTGTATTCTTTTGCGTCCGTTATATACATTTATACATTTTTATATAGCGTTTTCATATGATTCATTCAACAACATTTTGACTGCTTTTTTTAATGTTTGTTTTCTGTTGTATGTTAAATTTTGAAATTGATTTTTCAGAACAAACATCCTTCAAATTCTGGGCAACGCCGGCACTTTAGCTTGTAACAGATAAATGGCTTTTGTATCTGTACATCTAATGCTAATATTATAAAGCGTTATAATATTATAAAGTATATAATATTATTAATGCTTGTACGTTTGCGAGGTGTTATCTCTGAAACTACATAGCCAACTTAAAAAAATGTTGGTGGCCATCTCTGCTCCGAAAAAAAAAACTATTTTATGTCAGTGCAAGAACCTACATCGCTGCAGGAGCAAAAAAGTTCTAAAATTGTGATTTCTGCGATATTGATTGGGTTAGAAACTTTAAATTTGGTGCTGTAGTTACGTAAGATGTAAATACTCGTAATGAACGCTCTCTAAAAGGTTCAATTTGATGGATAAACGTAAAAATTTCTAGAAAGGTTCTAAACTATGATTTATTTGGAATACTGAAATTTTTGGGATACTGTTGGGGTTAGAAACTAGAACTTTGGCATGGTAGTAATTAATAAGATGTAAATGCTCGTTGTAGAACGAATTCTAAAAAACAGAAAGACTAAACAAAGCGGAAAAAGATCTAAAGATAATTTAAGTAACGAAGAATATGGAACTGTTAGGAATATAAACATGAAAATTGACATGGCTGTATTTATCATGAAGTAAATTCTCGCAATAGAACAATTTCTAAAAATGTCGCTATAAAAAACAGTGCAGAAACAAAAAACTTTCAAATATTTTCTATTTCTCTGTTACTGCTGAGCCCAAAATCTTGAAATGTTGCTTCGGGTTAGTTTTAAAATATACAATTGTCTCTATGAATGGTTTCTAAAAAAATTAAAATTTAAAAAGATGAAATTAACGGAAAGCGATCTCAATTACCATTAATTTGGAATTATTAGGTACAGCAACTTTAAATATTTCATAATGCTGCATTTCCTCCGCAAAACATGCGATTTAAATGCAACAAAACTGATAGATACCCACCTAGCATTAAATAAATTGTGTAAATATTGAATAAAGACCTGTATGAAACAGTGAGTAGGTTGCCCGAAAGTACTTGTTAAAGTGTTCCTTCTCTAGGCTTTTCTCTCTCTCGCCAAGGCCACTAACAGAGGGATGTGCCGTTTTAAATGTGATATGAATTTTTTATCCGATTCATTTTTCTAGACATTTTATCATAAGGTCATATTCTCAATTATCATTAGTAGATTTTTTATATATTAACTTATCCTGGTGAAAATTTGTAATCGGGTTCATATTGGCGTATGTTAGCTTGCATGATTTGCTGAATAAATATGTATGGATTTGTAAATTACTTCAAATGACACTTTGACAGCTCAAAAGTTATTTTGACGATATATTCAGATCTTGTGTCATACTTTATGTTGTAATCATTGCCGATTTCTTTTATTTAATACATGCTAAATACAGCTCAACTTGTGCAGAATATGTTTGAAAAAAAAAAACAATACAGCGTATGTAGTGGCCAGCATACACTCATCATTTAAATCTGATCGAGCATATCTAAAACACACTCTAACGAAGCATTGCATGCCACTTTTGATGTATTCGGTACTTTGATACTATATTAGATTTTGAGAAGAGAATTCCTTAAATGTTATCGACAACCTCATTGCATCCGTGGAAAACAGATATTGTACAATATTAACTATTCCGGGGGAGCAGACACCATATAAAGTATGGTCCATTCTTTTTAAACATCATATATTTGTCATTTAAAGTTACTCAAATTGGTGCGGAGCGTCTGATTATGCTCTTGACATCATTTTATACAGTTAAAATTCCGATATAAGTAAATTAGTGTTTAATTTTCTATTTTACTTTTAATATATTGCGTACTTTCAATTTTATATCCATGCATGGCTGTCTTGAATGGTTTGATTTCCCATTTTTTTAAACAGTGTATACGAATTTATATATAAGATTTTGTAATTCTACAATTCGTTTATTTTCATCATTTTAATTTTTCGCAGTATATGGACAATTAAAGATAACATCTCATTTTCTTTGCTTCCACATGTTATTATTAAATATATGTTCTCAGTAATATCGCTCAGACTAATCCCTCTGAGGGAAGTCCTAGTTTAGTACATTATATTAATATCATTATATAATTTTATTTTATAATAAAAATGCTAAAAAAATAGGTGGAAGTGAAAAATCTTTCAAAAAAAGTTGTAGTAATTATAAAAATAGCTGCTAAAATACAGGGCATTTCTAAAGAAAAATTTATACACAAAGAAAAATTTATAGCACTCGCTTAAAAGCAATATCCTTATTGCAGGGCAGCCATAGGAGACTATTTTTTATTTATATCTTGCACCATTTTTTTAAAACAAAAATATTTCGCATACACTTTGCCAACATCTGCAAGAGAAATATACCACAAAATTTATTTTCTTAAAATAGTGGTGCTAATAGATTATAAAAATAGTCGCCTATGGCAGCCCTGTTATTGAGAGCGCGTACTAATCTAGGGATGAAATATTTTCAATTTAGGTGTCTTAAAATGTGATACATTCTTCATTTGAAAGTCTTACCTACCTCGCTAGCTGATTTCCGAGCAAATTTCTTTAAATTTTCGCCATAGGTTTCTACTAGGATTTCTTTCAAAATTTCTGCGGAATTTGTTGAAAACAGCATTTCTTTCTGAACATTGCTTCTAAACATTTCGAATAGTTTTCCCTAATAGGTTTTGGTTACCTGGTAGATTAGGTTACGCCCGTTCCGCTTCTGTTGACCCCTAGGCAGGGTGTTGATTTGATTGACATCTGAGGGGGCACATGGTGGCCCTCTTGGGGCGTAATTCCTCGAAACTTGATTGAGCTCATACTGTTGGGGTTTGAGCTCTATCTACTAACTTGTTTGTTGGGAACAAGTCTTGATACGTACACAGTGCGCCTAGTTGTAGATCGTGCCGGGGCTCTAGGTCCCGGCTTGAAGATACTGAGAAGCGAACCGCCCTGTTCTATTCTCCGGGCCTTTGTGCAGGGTGTGGAACTTGTTCCGCACCAAAGGGGGCAAAGTGACCCCCTTGAGGCGTAATGCCCTCGCAAGGCGTTGCCTTCGGCGCTGATGGTAGACAGTCATATGGATGTCGATGGTGGTAGACTGAGCACGGCAGTCTTCTTTGGTCCTCTAAGCAGGGTACTCAGGACTGACCATCCTGGGTGCCTGAGGGGGCTGTCGCATTCCCCCGAGGCCTGGCTAGCGGCAAGTAGCAGAATCCCTTCTAGATTCACGGCCTGTCCTTTCGTAGTCAGGCTTGAGCGAGTGCGTTGTGGTGATGGGCTGTCGGCTTGACAGTGTCGTTGTCAGCGGCAGGCTTCGATGCATTGGTTTTGCTTTGACTAGCCACATGGTGGTTAGTTTTAGGCTCTGTCGCAAGTGCAGGCGTTTTCTCGAGGATCGAACTCGGCATAACAGTCCGTGGGGCGAACATAATCAGGCTGCGGAACAGACTTTGCGAAGTTCAAGGCTTTAGTTTGGCCTTGTGTGTCCCATGCGCAGCTGTTCCGACTGACGGGATCGCCGTCGTCGTAGCTACTGGGCGACACTTAGTGCCTCGGAGGACTGGGGGTCGCTTCGCGACCTCCTTCGAAGGACCGCATGGATCCATTCGGATCTGGAACGGGAAACTTTAGTTTTACCTAATAGTTTGAAATTTATCTCCAATGCTAGTAATTTTAAGTCCCGTATAAGTATATGATTATTGAATATTTCTCGTGAATCTATTTTTGAACTTCAGCCAAGTTTTCGAAGGTTTCAGCGGAGTTTGATGATGACAGCGTTCTTCCTGAACATTGCTTATGAATATTTTGAAGAGCTGTACTTGCCCGAAATTTATCTCTAATTCTAAAAATTTTAATTCGAGTATGGGGATCTGATTGAATCTCGGTCATAAACTGTCTCTGCACGTCAGCCAAGTTTTCTAGGGTTTCGGCAGAATTTGTTGACGACAGCTTTCTTCCTTAACATTGCTTGTGAATATTTTGAATAGTTCTATCTGCCTGAAAATTAGCTTCAATTCCAGTAATTTTAATTCGCGTATGATGATCTGATTGAAATTCTCTCATGAATTGCCTTTGCATTTCAGTCACGTTTTTGAACTTCCAGTAACACTTTAGAAAGAATTTTATTTGCTCAAGGCATAGGCTGGCTTTTGATTTTATTTCATTAGTTTAACCCATTATGTACTGAATTAGGAATTCGTGAAAATTTTAATTTCTAAGGCATTTTTCGTGAATTGTTTAAACTACATTAGAAGATTTACATAATCATTTAATAAATTTTAGAAGGATTGAAGGATTTAGAAGGATTAATTAAATTTCCCTATATATAGGGATTTTGTGCAATATTTATAACCCTACTCAAATTTTTTATTTTAAATATTTTCATAGGATCTTGTAGAATTAGGAAATATACAAATATTATGTTCTTACAATAAAAATACAGAAATATTTCCGAATTGAAAAATCCCCCCCCCCCCCGACCCTCAACGCCATGAAAGCTAAAAAGATGCAAAGGCAAAAGAAATCATCCTTTTAAAAATATTTTTGTTTTGTGTAACCAATAAGGCTTTTGGAACAAGTAAAGTAATATATCTATAACACATTCTAAACTGTATTACAACTACTCGATGTATTCAATGAATTTTATAACAAATTATTTTAATGTTACTTATAAGTACCGTCAGTAGATAACGGGTTAATGGAAGCTTTTTTCTTTGGGTCAAAATTTTCGTTTTTTCTTCTTTTTGTGTGCATCCTTTAAGTGTTTAGATTGTTACCCTAAAGCGCTTTCGTGATATTTCAATTCCTCACAGTCTCTTTTGCTCATTAAATTTTAATCCTACTTGTTGGACGTAATGCTATTGTAAAATTTTAAACTTATTTTTGTCCAAACACTGTTTTTCAGGCAGTGCGACCATTTTTTTAAAAGAATTATTCGACCGATGTTCTTCATTTATTATTTAAACGAAAGCTAATCGTTTTTTCTGAAGATTATACTACCAAAAAGTATAATTTTCGTTGATCAAATATTTGTCAGAGCTCGCAAAATGTAAAAAATAAGGCGAAAATGTCACTTTTTTTGTTCAAATGACTATCATTTTGTCATAAATAAATTTTTAATCTAATTGTTGGTACACGATTAGGCAAATTTAAAGGCCTTTCATAATAGTGTCACCAAATTTGTTTGAGATGCTTGTAACTAGAGGAAAACGGCCGCCTGATTGAAAATTTATGGCGCGCATCTGCATTCGCACAAGACATAATATTCCATTTTTTACACAAAAAAAGCTTAAATATATGATTAAAATGTCAATAAATATAATTCAAAATGTTCGAAGGTCATATCTTTTTTTCTTTATAACCGAAAAATATCGCAAAAATCACGTACATTTTAGACTAAAGAAGTAGAACCACCCCTTAATCCTGAAAGAAAAAGACAGTTATTAGAGAAAAAAATTGTGTATGTATTTTTTTTAAAGCCTGTATATAGAGGCAGAAATATTCCATCCTATCTTTTGTATTTTCAGTCAAAAGCATTTGCACTTTCGAACTTATCATTTGCGCCAATGAAATTCATTTCTTTTTATTAAAAGATAATTTTTAAAATTAATATTTTTCTTTAGATAGTTTTAGCTTTAAATAACTATTTTTTAAAAATATTTCTTAAATGATATTAAATTATTTTGTAATAAAAAGTAACAATTTTCCTGATGTGAGAAATCTTTTAAAGAAAATAATCTACCGACAGATAATATCGCTCTTAAAAAAAAAGAGTAACTATAATGCTGTCACTGCTTTGATAAACACGCTGAAGGAGACAGTTTTTTTTTTATCTAACAGTTATTTTAAGAGATATTTAACTTTATAGTTAGTCAAAATCGTTTCATTAAAAATTTTTTATTGGAGCAAAAATTATACGTAGGAACCTAATAATATTTTCTATGGGTATGCATTACAAGTTTGCGATGTACAAACTGCATTTATTTTTTTAATTTGACTAATGTTTTGAGATTTTATTTTCACTTTCTAATTTAAATTTTTCTCATTTCAAGAGATATTTTTTTCATATTTTCGAAAATGTTATTATTTTAAATTGTTGACAATTGTTAAAACAGCGCAAAGAATGCTATTTCCTTTAAATAAAAAATTATCTAAACGTGACTATTAAAAACTTAAAAACAACTTTAAAATAAGAATTAAATGATTACGTGGTAAAAGCAGGAAAATATTAAAAATTTCGTCACAAATTTGTATTTACACGTGAATATTAAAAGAGAAAAAGAACATTAAAATAATACATTCATTAATATGCGCTAAAAGCTTCAAATGAGGGGGCGGGGGATTACGTCATATTTAAAATGGCCAAATAATAATACTGCCAAACAGTTTAAATAAAAAAAATTATATTTACACGAGACGTTTATTTCATATTTCTAGATGATTTTTTAAACTTTTGTTGCCAATTCTAAGACAGCGCAAATAATAATATTTCTCTTCTAAGAACAAAAGTATTTTCACTTGAATATTAAAAAGAGAAAGAAAACTTTAAAATGATAAACTCATTAATATGCATTAAAAACAATAAATGGGAAAAAATTACGCCATATTTAAAATGGCCAAATAATAATACTGACAAATAGTTTAAAATTCGAAATTTATTTACACGAGACATTTATTTCGCATTTGGAGATAATATTTTTAACAATTTTTGTCAATTCTAAAACAGCGCAAATATTAATATTTACTTTCTAACAGCAAAAGTATTTTCACGTATACTATATTAAAAAGAGAAAGAAAACGTCAGATTTAAAACTATGCACCTAAAATGTCTTATTTAAAACAAATTTCTTATAGCGTTAAAAAATATATCGGTAGGTAAAGTCTATGTTTACTTAATTCATTTTATATTAGCTTTTTTTCAAATGTGTAATTGGCCTTATTGAATTAAACACGAAAACAATAAGTTGTCTTAACAGCAACTGATTGTGCCTTAAAATTCCCCAATCAAAGGGAAATGAATAGAAACACATATAGATCACCACTGGTTTTTAAATTATAATTCAATCTTCTATAATCGTTTTAATTAGCGTGTTTTTGAAGTGTGCTGTGTCTGAATGGGGATTGGCGAGCTTAGCTCGTAGGGGGCAGAACCCTCTAGTCTAACAAAGATCTCCAGAAGAGAGCCCTGCACTAGCCCGATTCTACAAGACCCGAACCAGAAATTTCTACTTAAAGTCAACCCGACCCGAACCAGGCGAAAATTTTGTCAAAACGAAACCACTTGAACATGATACACTACAATTCGACCCTACCCGAACTCGAAATATTCAAACTCGAACACAATCCAAACCAGAAGGGAAAGAAAGATAATCCATATTTAATAACAATAATGGAAAAAATAGTCTACAATCATATCTCTTATATGAATTTTATCTTTGTTTAATAAAAATGAACAAATTCACACTCATTAATATTCAAATACGTGCTGAATTACATAAAAAATATATATTCATTTGATAAATATTCTGGACTTTCTTTGGAAAAATCGGATTAATCCCGAACCTGACTCGAAAGAGTCAAAATGTGACCCGAAACAGTAACATTTAAAGTCATCCAGACTCACAAAGAAAAACAAAATGCCCTACTTAACCGCGGGTCGAGTTGGGTCTGTGCACAATTGGGTTAGATCACTCGGTGCAGGACTTTAATACAAAGACAGAAAATATAACGACCGTCTTTTACATTTTAGGATAAAATTAAGAATTCGAGAGAATTCGAGGTGTTCGAATTTTTATTGTTTTTTGCGTGAAAGAAATTTTTGTGGTATTCATAAAGAAAGAAATTGAAAAAATAATATTTTGCCATAAATAATTTTAGCTTGAAATAAGAATTTATTTCAAAATATTATTTTTATGACAAGAAATAATAAATAAAATAAAACAATTTTTTTATTTAAACAAAATGGAATGCGGTAGAAAAACAAAAGTATTATTTGCATAATAAATATTTATTTTGAAATTAGAATCTAATATCCAGTGCAGTTTTCTGATGCAGGTTTCATTTATAACATGTGACAGAACTTTTGAGCAAAGAAATTTCCTATCAAAAAATGGTATATCAGCACTCAATATAAAGAAAATTGTTCTTAAAAGAAGATTGCAAGAAATGGAGCACTTTAGGAAGAATAAAAATGATACCATACGCTGAGATAATTCTTAAGTTGTGACAGCTTTTTGGACTTTCTAAATTTAAAAGAAGGAAAATATAGAAAAAAAAAAAAAAACGTTCGGTGAAAATTGAACGCTAAATTTTTCAAAACTTAGTTATGAAAGCTTTTATCATCTGTCCTTTCATATTTTTTGATTCTAGGTGAAGAAAGAGCTTGTGAAAATTTATTTATTACATTTTTAAAAAACTGGTATGTAGTTTGGATCTTACTTTAAAGTGGGATGCTAAGTTTTCTAAGTGAAAAAATGATCTGTTTTTTAAATTCAAAGCATTAGAAAAAAGAATATTAAAGTGAAGTTATTACTAAAAAATGTGAATGTTTTATTTTATGGTTCAAAGCTAAATGAATATGATTAAAGCTGATTTTTTGTTTATCGAAAGTACTTTTTTTGACTTTATGAATCTTTCTTTTAAAATAACGATTTCAAAGTTTCGAAAGAGGTGAACTTATTTTCTATTTATATGAACATATTCAATAGAGATTTTTGAACCAATATATTATTTCTTTAAATAACGTTATACATATTATATCTAACTTTTCATTTAAATGTTTTTTTATTGTACTCTTGCAATAGATTTGACTGTAAAAATAGATAGGAATAAAAAAAGAATTACTTATTATAGAATATTATGTCAATAATAATTTTTAATGCATCAGAAAAAAAAATCATAATCGTGAACAAAAGATTTAAAAAAAAAAAAACCCAAAAGATATTAGTAAATCCATTTTTTTTAATAACGTATTATTTTAAACATTAAATTTCGTTTTTATCTTAATTCACATATATCTTGATTATTAACGTACTTGCCAGAAATAAGATTGTTTCAAAGGTTTTATGCACTTAGGAAAATAAGAATTAATTTTTAAACAAAAAATAAAGCTACATCAAGCGTTTTAATCCGCGGTTTTTATCCAATTGTGCAAAAAAAAAAAAAAAAAAAAAAAAAAAAAAAAGGCATAATCTTTTTTTTAATTTACTTATTTTTAGTTATTTTTTTAATTTACTTATTTCATTAACATATTTTATCGAGAGTAGTTTACCATAAAAGAGTGTTTTTTTAGAAATCCTTTATTGTTATTCACATTCAATTTAATCTATACTGTTTCCAATAGAATTATTTAATAAATAAGAGAATGCACAGAGTTGGTCCTTCGATTCGAAATTTCTGTCCAACGTAGGTTGCAAAATTTAGCAATACCTGCATGTTCAAGATCGATTAGTTAAATAAAACAAGTAAAAAAAAGCTTGGCTATGAAAGACTCGTCGAGTATAAAATAATAACAAACTTTCCAAATTTTTGACGAAATGCTGCTAACCAATGAAATTTTGTTGCTTGTACAACAGCACCCTCTTATTTATAAACGCACTCTAAACACTCATGTTTGACACACACCTGACAATCATACATTAAACTTTTTGACGCGTACCTCTTAAAAAAATATGTACACAGTATGATAATTATATTTAGTTTCAAATCTTCTCCGGTGTATTATAATTGAATTGAGTAAAATGATTTAGTTATTGAGTAAAAAGATGCATTCAAATTCATTTGGCAGTTTTTGAAGAAATGGCAGATATACACACACAAGTAAATTAAGGACACCTGGAACAGAAAATTCTCTATTTGAAGTCGCTTAAAAAAGCGAAATCATATGGGCGTACTTTGCTATCTTTGCGTGGGCGGGGCGTGATATTTGGAATTTGTTTCTTGATAAAGATATTAAATCGGGATATATTTCTCAATATTTATTGAAGTTTATACAGCATTCACTACTTTTTTCAATTGAAAATATTAGAAATTTTGATTCATTTCACGGAGAGTATGTCCAAGTGTTTTCCAATTGTCACTTTTCTGCGGAATTATTCGCCTTATCATCATTATTACTTTTTAAATGAAAAAGAGTATTTTTTTCTGGAGCTTATACCAACAATTTGTATAACTTTTAATAATTAACAATTTTTTATAGTGTATTAAACTCACGCTTTCTCTGTACAATTCAAAAGCGTTCTCTAGCACTTCACAGCTTGGGTGGATAGTAATTTTTACTTGCCTAGATGTATTCTATCACCTCTTAAAATTTTGTACAAATAATTTGAAATTATCCTGAATAGTCCTCTACGGTAATATTTTTACGTAATAAATTACTAATAATAAGCTCGACGTTGCAGTGGTTGGTCGGTAGCTTCGGGCCAACCCTGCCTTCCCACCGAATTCGAATATCTTTTGAACCGAGGCCCCTGTGGACAACTGCACACATCTCCGGGATCAAAACTGGTGAGAAATGACAGGAGAGCAAACTAAGACCTGTACGCAAAGCGCTATAAGTAAGCGTACAAAGTTAATGCTGGAATCTGCCGTAAATTGACACAGCTGCGCCATCTTGTGGATGGAGTGAATAACGCAAATACGCGGTTTTTTTGTATGACGTCATATATGACAGAATATCTACCATCTGCGCATCTCATGCGCAGGTTTATTTGAAGATATTTACAATTAAAGAGTTATAGGCGGAAAAGCAGACAAAGCTATTTTAGAGAATACCTGTTAAAATTTTAATAATGAATTTCAAATATTTACTCACTCATGGAAGATGAACCTTGTTTACCAGATTAATTATTGAAAAATATTTTTGTTACAGTTTATTTTGATGAAAATATGTGTATTTAAAAAAAAATCGCAATGTCATTTTAATTCCGAGAGAAAAAGCACCAATGCTACGTAAACAGTATTGCCCATTGCCCCGAAACTAAACTGACATTGCAACTATTTTTTAAATACATATATTTTTATCAAAACAAGCTGTAACAAAAATATTTTGCAATAAATCTGATAAACAAGGTTAATCTTCCATGAGTGAGTAAATATTTGAAATTCACGATTAAAATTTTAACAGGTATTCTCTAAAATGGCTTTGTCTGCTTTTCCGCCTATAACTCTTAAATTGTAAATATCTTCAAATAGACCTGAATTTTATGCAAGCTATTCAGGCTAAAAGAAAACCATTTTTGTTAATAAAAGTTATAGGCGTAACTTTTAATTCCATGGTTTTTTCCAGGTTTTTTTCCACATTGGAAGAAACTTGCCCACCTTGGATTTATGTTATTATTTATTAGAAAAAAAAATGGATTTTAAATATAATGAGCGAAAAGCATGTGTTTAGATTGATGTAATATACCAGTATGTATGTATTTTAAATAAAGTTATGTTTTTCAAATTACGAGTATATTTTTTAAATGATGATTTTATATTTTGAATGAAATGAATGCAACATAAACGCTGGTGATGGGGAAAATATTTGACGGTTTATGAACTGCGGCCGGCTAACATAAAAGTACTTTTTTACACTGTTTATTTAATCTAACCCTGTTCATATATATGAAAAGATAAAAAATTTTAATCGATTTTTCCCTCCCAGATATGCTAGAAACATAAAAATTATGTACATGGATGTGTTTCTAGTAACAATACAACATTTTAGTATTTTTACAACTTGATTATAAATTAGCAAATTAATTTTACGTTATCTAAACGTAGCTGATAAATCCTTAAACATTCTTTATGGTTGTTACAACTGTATATATACAAGTACAACAATTGAGTAAGTTATGTAACAAACTACGATTTCTAAAATATACCAGCTGGTTGGGAAATTGGAAAAGAGAAATATTTAAAACCTTTAAGCATCTTAAACGTGATTTTCAGCCCTATAATTTTTTATAAAAAAGTTAAAATATTATTTAATATATATTATTAAATGTCAGTGATTTTAATACGTTCAATTGGCCCATCTCGGTCAGCAGCTCTTTTTTCTACTACTTATTCCGACTCTTTTGCGGAAGCCAGATTGAAAAAAAAAAAAAAAAAAAAAAAAAAAATTGAAACCGGACAAAATTAAAAGGGAAATTTGAAATTATTGGCTACCGATCAACAACTGCTACGTCGAGCTTATTATTAGTCCATAGTTTTCAGTTATTGGCAATTTTTGTGTGTTTCATAAGCCTTTTTCAAATTTGGAGAATGTTCCGCAGTTGGGTTATTTCGATAAAAGTTACTTTCATTTTCTAACCATTATTTAACTGTTATACAGCTACAATTGTTTACTGTTTTCTCATTTGACGCCAATCATGGCTATCGGCCCGATTACGAAAAGTTATCCATTTTACCCCTGCGAAGAACCGATGTAAGATAATAAATGTTTAATTGAGCATACCACGTACTATTTGTAAATATTGTATATTTTATTCCAATTTTTGAAGTTTCTAATATACTTTGTATGCTTTCTGCAATGTTATTCACTTGTGCGAAGTGCAGGTATCCCATGAAAACTATTTTTCCCGGATATGACACAATGACCGACATATTTCTAGATTTAAAAAAAAAAGTAATTTGTCGATTTTAGGAATTTTTTTAAAGCTGTTGTCTAAAATTCTCAAAATATTTAAAACTATAAATAATCAATTATTGCTGGTTTAATACTACAAGAATTACTGCTTGCATTTAAAATTAAAGTGGATCCTAATGTAAAATTAAATGAGTTTTAAATGGAATGAATGAAATGCTTCTATTTTAAATATTATAAATACAATTCGATCAAGAGAATATTTGGCAATTTATCGCCTGCGCCCGGTAAATAAAAAATATGCCTTAAAATTAATTAAATAATTTATACTTAAACTCTAAGCATAATAAAACGTTTAATTCTCATTGGAAATACACATGTTTATGTAATTTTTATAACTTTATCTTATCAGGAATTGAATTAAAAACGCTGCTGTAAAATTCTATCTTAACATACATTAACTAATTTTTATATGTCCTTGTTCATTGCATTACAAAAATATAATTCAAATAGAACGTATTAAAAGCACTGATATTTAATAATATATATTAAATAATATTTTAACTTTTTTATAAATTATAATAAAACACAAAACTAACCTGTTTTTCTCTTTTGGGAAGGGAAAAAAATGAGTTCTCTCAGATAGAGAGTTATTTTTGCAGTTTTGAAAACTGCAATAATTAGAACGCCAACGTGGCATTTTCCCAAATAATATAAGTTCTTAAAAGAACTGATTTTGTTTAAATAACTAACTTCAATTAATAAATTAAATAATGGCGAATAAATAAATCGAATTATATTTATACTTCCAACAATTAAGTACTGCAGACGACAAACGAATAAAATCACGGCTGCGCATGCGCATAGTTATTTCATAGATATCGAACTTATAAATCATCCACAAAGGGGAAAGAAGTTAATAATCCTCTTGTAATTCACTCCGTCCGCTAGGTGGCGTATGACCTTGATTGACGTGACCTCGCCTTTAATTTTGCGGTTACCTCTCCCATTTAAGATAGCACGCTTACTTATATCGCTTTGCCTGTACGCTTTTCGGTGTCTTTAATTTGTGCAATTTCCCTTTTAAATTTGTCCGGTTTTAATTTTGTAATTTTTTTTTCAACTTGGCTTTCGCTATAGTGTATTTTACTCGGGACGTGGCTGGGGACCTACGAACCTTGCTTTCGCAAAAGAATCGGGATAAGTAGAAGAATAAAGGGCTGCAGACGAAAAATGGCCGCTCGAAGGATCGGTTGACTGACCCACCCACTCCCAACCGCCAACCGAGACTAATAATGAGCTCGACGTAGCAGTGGTTGGTCGGTAGCTAAGCCCACCCCTCCCGCTTTTCGGTGTCTTTAATTTGCGCAATTTCCCTTTTAAATTTGTCCGGTTTTAATTTTTTCAACTTGGCTTTCACTAAAGTGTATTTTACTCGGGACGTGGCTGGGGACCTACGAACCTTGCTTCCGCAAAAGAGTCGGAATAAGTAGAAGAATGAAGGGCTTCTTTTACGGTAATATTTTATTAGAAATTATTAGATATTTTAAAAGTGTATAAAATATGAAAGATAAATTCTATGAGAATGTGTTTGCTCTAAAATTGATGTGATGAATTTGGCCTTCTTTTGCACAAAAACACTATAGGTGGCTTTGAATTCTTAGTTTTCTTAAGGGATAATCTTTAACGAAAAAAAAAAGAACTATCGCGTTAAATGAATGTTAAATCTGTCTATCAAATGAGACTAAAAAAGATAAAACTAGCGTATGCCACTTACAATTCCTTAATTACACATGATTTCACACCATCGTTATGCGTTTACTAGTACAAAAAATCCCACTTTCCAATCTTGTAAACACACCCTTCACGGACGAGTTAAAGGTTTTCACATGATTTCCAACCCTCCGTTTTTTGAGAAACATTTCCTTCTAATCTTTAGGACTGTCTCCCATTTATCTTGATCGTATTTAATAACAGACTTTTATTAAGTTTATGAAAAGTAATGTAGAATATATTATTATTTTTTTATCATAAAGAAATAATCCTTTAATTGAAACATCTTTGAATTTCGTTAAAAGTCAAAATTTGGTATTTTAATTATTCCATTGTTATTAGTTTAGTTTCTGATATAAGGAAAATACAATCATTCTGATATACCGAATAAGATCATTTATCATGCTCGTTATGAATACAGAGCAAATGATGGACAATGCCGCATTTACGGTGAAATAATTAATCTTGCAGTCATTAACTTTACAATGTTAACTGTATTTTAACGATAATAATGGCATAATGTTATTTAATATTTTCCTAAAATATTCTCATTGCTTTACACATAGGAGCATAGCAAACATAATAAAGCTTCACATTTTCAAAGTTATTCCCAAAACTTTTCAGTAACGCCTTGTTATCAATTTTTGTAGAAACAATATAAAGCAGGAATAAAAGTTCACAACAGAAATGAAAATGCAGAGAAATAATTAATTTAGAGAAGTAAATTTGAATTGTACTGAACTTATAACCCTTTTTACCAATTATTTTTAAAAAAATTAAAATTAGTTCTTGTGCAATATAAGATTAAAATTTATGAATAAACGTCAATCAGTGACACAACATATGAATCTTATATAACGGTTAGTTAGCGATAGAAATTTTTTCTGACAAGTTATACTAAGAATCATATAATACATAAATGCTTACACAATACTAATTTACTAAATTCATTGTGATAACATACATACATTATAGAAAATAATGTATCTACGTTATCAGGCTTATAGAAAGGACTTTAAAATATCATGTACTTAAAAGTAACTGTGCTTAATTTTTCAGAAGTTTTTAAGAAATAAAAAGAAAATGGCAAACTTTTAAAAATAATCTTGTTAAAGCAATTTAAAGCAATGATACTAGAAAAAAAGATTTAAAAACTTTTATTCCGCTCCCTGTATCGTATCTGCAATTATAATACTCCTTTTGTGTGTTTTCACTGATGCAAATGTACCCAGGTTTTACACCATTTTAAAATCCTTTCGACAGAATGATTGATAATCCTTTTCTTCCACATTTTCACGACAGATTCGCCATCACGCCCCGGTTGTAATTGTATCTGTTGAAAGAAGCTTTCATCTAAGCGTAACTTAATTTTTCAAAAATATCTGTTGAAGGATCTTGATAAATGACCATAACATGATATAATTTAATAGAATGAAAAATTTAATAACTGCTTTCTTACTTTAAAATTTTAATGATATTTGCTATTTATTTTTCTTATTTCCATACACATGGTGCTAAATCCAAAACTTTATATTGTTTCTTGATTTATATTCACTTACACGTTTTCTAAACTACGTTTTGTTTTTATACAATTGAATATGCAGTACATATCACGACAGTTTAATAGCATTGTATAAGTAATAATTAAAAATGAACCTTACAACACTATTTTACATAAAAAATACAATTAAATTTTACGTTAAAGCTGTTTTAACTGAAGTGTAATGTACATACTGACAAAAAATCTTTTAATTGGTTTCAAAAATTAAAAAGTTATAAAATTCAATAAAGAAATTTCCGAATTTCTTCGGCTCATACAAAGAAACATATATATATCGTTATGAATTGATTTTATGGATTGCTTGTTTTATACTTTTTATACTATTATGACATGAAAACAGATTTCTCCAATAACGTATACATTAGGGTGGAGTGAAAAAACCGGAAATCGGAAAATCAAAATGTAATACCACCCAAAAGTGTGGTATGGTCCTAAGTAATAAAACTGCACAGATTTTTCGAAATCAAATTTCATCTTCCGGTGCCCTCGCCCACCCCACCCCCCAATTTTCGCCAAACTCGTCAAAAACTCGTCAAAGAAGTAATAAATTGAAATAAAGATAAAGTTGGAAAATAAAAAGTCATATCGCGGAAAGGTTTTGTATTGTACGCAGTAATATGCCTGCACAGTTTTTTCGAAATCAAATTTTATCTTCCTGTGCCCCCGGTCCCATCAAGTTTTACAAAATTTGTCAAAAATGCCTTGTACAACTTATAAATCGAAATAAACATAAAGTTGGAAAATAAAAATGTCATCCCGTGGAAAAGTTGCGTTACGTGCTAATATGTCTGCACAGTTTTTTCCAAATCACATAATATCTTCCAGGAATCCTGTTATTAGAAATTTTGAAAAATTTACCGTAAATTCCCTTTTATTTGCTGTACATGTATAATAGAATGCATCGCACAAGAAGCAAGAGTGCAATAAAATAATTTTGTGTACACAAATAATTAAAGTTTAATAATGAAAAACAAACATTTAAATCCGTTAAAAGTGTTAAAAAAATTTAAATTAATTTAAACTGGTTTTGTGCTCTTCAAAACAAAACTATAAATATTCGAAATATTTCGGCTTGGTGTTTATTGTTGCTCCTATTGAAGTTTTGTAACCTTAAAATCCGACTTATTCTCAAAATACGGCATAATGGCTCTTGATTGTAATCGAGATTTTATGAATCCCTAACTGTTGCTTGCACCACAAACTGTCACGGATACTTCAGTGACCACTAGGACACATCATTCTGTACATTGAGTGTGGCATGGAAACTCAGCAAACAAAATGTTATCTACACGATCACGTTTGTCAATGTACATCATTAAATCATCGTATGAAAGTAGTCAAAAGAAGTTGTTACGTAACTTCTACCTTATCCCACTGGATCAGGTTAATATAATCTGCTGTGCTAAAATTGATGACAGGGACTTGAAACTGCCTGACTTCTCCACTGGTGTTTCCATTTCGCGCTTTAAGGATTCTACGAAAGCCTTTCTGGATGATGTGTTTCCGATTATCAGTTACCATTCCAATCAGCAGGTTTTCCAGATGAGCAAAAAAGGCATTTCGCTATATTACTGGGTCGATTACAATTTTAACTGCCTGAGGCATATCCCTGGAAAAATAAACAATTTCCCAAACATGGCTTGCACTTAATTGCAAACAATACACGTGCATACACCTTTACTACAAACACTGTTAATATCTTCAGATTTGACGTTGGAACTGGAGTTGCCACATAGAGTCTCAAAATTATGTTGGCGGTGGTAACCCATCTGCTGCGTGAAAGTCTTCCAGAAAATCTATTTGTAAGGTCTTCCGAACAACTTCTTTTCTATATAGATAGGATCATTTCCTTCAGGTATTTTTGATCGGTACTGAGATCGTCAATAATAGATAGGATCATTTCCTTCAGGTATTTTTGATCGGTACTGAGATCGTCAATAATAGATAGGATCATTTCCTTCAGGTATTTTTGATCAGTACTGAGATCGTCAATAATAGATAGGATCATTTCCTTCAGGTATTTTTGATCGGTACTGAGATCGTCAATAATTCTATTGAGGTTATGATAGTCTGGAAAGAAACGATGGGAAGAGATTCACACTTATCCTACATTTTTCCAATCGGCCCACTGTAACCGTATGGTCCACAGCTTCATCCGTCTAGCACGAACTGATTTATAGTCCAAGCAATAGAGAACGTATAGGGACTCTACCTAGCAAAATTAATGGTAGTACTGGAAATCGGCTTTCTAGGTGTTTTTGGGGTCGCTGAATCCGAATTTGTAACTTCCCACCAAAATTTCATCCGTGCAACCCCCCAAAATTTTGGTAAAAAGACCCCAAACAAAGGTTTTTATTAAAAAAATCAATTTTTTATTGTTTTAGGGGAAAAGTAGCTAGAAATTCAGAAAGTAGACAAAATTTGCAACAAATTAGACATATGACATTATGACTTAGGATGAAGGGGAAGGGGGGATCTGCCTCGGAACATGCGCCGCAGTGCTGCGTGGACTAAGTTGTGCAATTCGACTTAAACACTCACACGCTTACATTAGCCGTCCCATCTTCCCTCCGAACTTTCTCTATAAGGTTTACTTTAAGTTTATTGGGTCGCTGAATCCGAATTTTTAACTTACCCTCAAAATGTCCCCCCCCCCCAAATAGTTGTTCTTAACTTAAATTTCTTATTGTTTTAGGGGAAAAGCATTACGAAATTCAGAAACTAGACAAAATTTGCAACAAATAGGATATATGACATTATGATGTAGGATAAACGGGGAGAGAGGTGGCTGCCTCGGAACATTCCCCGCGCGCTTTTCTCAAAAACCAAATTTTTTTCAAAAAATCAATTTTTTGGGGGGTTGCCGTGTGAAATTTTGGTGGGAAGTTACAAATTCGGATTCAGCGACCCAAAAAACATCTAGAAAGCCGATTTCCAGTACTACCATTAATTTTGCCAGATAAAATCCCCTATTGCCTGGACTTCATCATTTAGTGCACGTAGCCCCGCAGTGGATGTTCCGAGGCAGCCTTCACCCTCCCCGTTCATCCTAATTCATAATATCATGTATCCTATTTGTTGCAAATTTTGTCTAGTTTCTGAATTTCGTAATGCTTTTCCCCTAAAACAATAAGAAATTTAAGTTAAAAACAACTATTTGGGCGGAGGGGTTTCGGGGGGGGGGGGAAATTTTGGGGGGAAAGTTAAAAATTCGGATTCAGCGACCCAAAAATCTTAAGTAAACCTTATAGAAAAAGTTCGGAGGTGAGATGGGAGGGCGAATGTAAACGTTTGAGTGGTTAAGTGGAATTGCGCTACTTAGTTTACGCAGCACAGAGCGCATGTTCCGAGGCAGATCCCCCCTTCCCCTTCATCCTAATTCATAATGTCATATATCTAATTTGCTGGAAATTTTGTCTGCTTTCTGAATTTCTAGATACTTTTTTTTCTAAAACAATAAAAAAATTGATTTTTTTAATAAAAACTTTTTTGGGGGGGCTTTTTACCAAAATTTGGGGATGTTGCCGGGGGAAATTTTGGTGGGAAGTTACAAATTCGGATTCAGCGACCCAAAAAACATCTAGAAAGTCGATTTCCAGTACTGCCATTAATTTTACTAGGTAAAATTCCCTATTGCCTGGACTATTAATAGAATTTTAAATTTTTGAAACACCTTTAATAGATTTAGATATTCGTTTTCATTCTTGAACTTTAATTCTTTGTGTACTTTTCACAGATAAAATTTTTGTATTGCACTCTTGCTTCTTGTGTGATTCATTCTATTATACATGTACAGCAGATAAAGGGAATTTACGGCAGCTTTTTCGAAATTTCGGATGACCGGGCCCTGGAAGATATTACGTGATTTCGAAAAAACTGCGCAGGCATATTACTACTTACCATAGGCAATTTTTCCGCGATATGACATTTGCATTTTCTAAATTTATGTTTATTTCAATTTATAAGTTGTACAACGCATTTTTGATAAATTTCGCAAAAATTAGGAGGACCGGCGGCACTGGAAGATAAAACTTGATTTCAAAAATACTGTGCAGGCATATTACCACGTACCATACACAACTTTTCCGCGATATAACATTTTTATTTTCCAACTTTATCTCTATTTCGATTTATAACTTACAAGACGTTTGTGATGAGTTTGGCGAAAATTGGGGGGCCTGGGGGCACCGGAAGATAAAACTTGATTTCGATAAAACTGTGCAGTTTTATTACTGAGGACCATAAACAACTTTTGCGCGGTATGACATTTTGATTTTCCGAATTTCGGTTTTTTCACTCCATCCTAATATACGTTGATTTGTTTTAAAAACCCAACTAACAATAGCTTAAATCAATTACGAAAAAATGGCGGCACATTTGAATCTAGTGCATTTCACATTAGGTTTTAAGCTATTCATCCTTGCTGTATTATCATAGTATTTAACATTGCTGTATTATTAATTGAGTATTAACAAAAGAAATAATATTAAACGGAAGGAAAAATGCAACAAATGTGCATTCTGTGATAAAAATATTTTGGAAAATATAAAACTCTTACCCTATTAAACTGAAATTAAGCATGTTCCTCCACTACCTTCTAACACATTCCTGACGGCTAGTTTTCGTTTTTTAAAAAGGATCCTCCACTTATGATCGATAAGTTTTTTTTTATATTACATAAAGAAAGTAATTTCTATGTTCATTTTTATATTACAAATAAATGCATATAATAGTGGTACTGTTTCTAACCGAAGTATTTTCATGCATAGTACACTAATTTCATAAATATAACGTTAATTACTTTTTTGAAAATAAATGTAGCATAAAATCCAAAAGAACTGCCCGGCGGTGGCTTCACGAATATTCAAAAGATCCAAATTCGCAACAGCAGTCACAAAAGTATTAAGATATAAAATTACCCTAAAAAAAAAAGGTATTAATTTGTTAGTTTCAAAGCTATTTTTTCACCAGCCGTGTTTCAGTTTAAATGCATGTAAAGACCATACACTCTGATAATAAGAATATATAATACAATACTTTAAACATGATGTTTTATAAAAACATAAAAAGAACAGAATTGTCTGTTTCATAAAAAAGAATAGATGGAGGAGTTTTATTAAACGAATAAAAAAAAAAAAAAAGGAAGCGCAGTAAAATGTTTTTTTTTCTTTTTGAGATTGTATTTTAAAATTAATATTTCATAACAGATTACCTACCTTATACTTTAAATACTATTATAAGAATAGTGCAAATATTAAATTATGGAAACTCAGAGTTTAATACAATAATGACTGCCTTATATATTTAGTACAGCCATATAGTTTACAACGTAATTTAGGATCTTTCTTGTTAAAATTAAGTGTTATTTTATTTGTAGGCACAAGTGAAATTTATTTTAACCACTTCTCGGTGTTTCATGGGGAAAAAAAGGTTATCATCATTATCTTCATTTCCTGGATATTCGTATTTATTTAAATATGCATGTTTTAGTAAAAGAGAATTTGTTGTATTATTATAATAAACATGCATTTAGGGGTATAAAAGATTTTGAATGCAAAAGCAGATAATGCCAGTCGTTAAAGTAATTTAAGCAAGCTGGTCACAATAAAGTAAATAATAAACATGTAATGTCTTTTATTGCAAGCTTTATATATATATATATATATATATATATATATTAAGTTAAACTCAGAATTTACTCAGAAGCTTGAATGTAAAGGATTGAGTTAAATAAACAAAATGAGGTTGAGTTAAGGATTTCTAAGAAATGAGAGTTTATTTTTTACACAGATGTTTGCAGAGTCAAAATTTAGATTCATACTTTTGTTAGTTTAGAAAAAAGAGGAAAATAGATGATAAACACATATATATATTTTTTTAAACATGAAAAAAAAAAAACTTGTTTAAAGTTAATCTACTTATTTCGAAATACCATTTTTAAAAGTAAAATAAAATCATATTTATTCTGTATTTTCAGAAAAAATCAGGACTTTGTGCTATTTTGAGAGTTGTTATTGCTGCAATTTTGAAATAAATTGTTTAGTCATTAGAAGTTAAAAGAAATATTTTTCCAGAGAATAGAAAAAGAAAAAAAATGATACTTCGAAATGCGAGATATGAAATCAATCATCGCATTAAATAATTATTGATAACTCATTTTTAAGGTGAAATATGAAATTATGTACAAATAGTGTTATTTTTTGTTTAGTTTTTATTTTGTACTAGATGCATAGGAAGCCGTTGTGTTGCATACCTATTTTAAATGGTCTTTTGAGTTTTTGGCAGAAAGTTGTTAACAATCTAGTTTTTAAATTAAAATGAATCACAAGCTAAACTCACAAGCTAAAAATATAATTATCATATAAGTATAATTTAAATTAATTTTCCAATTAATTTTCAGCAGTGAAATTACCTCTAAAATGATTGGATATTTTTGCTCTGTTCGTTTACGCTTAGTTAGCGATGCGAAAAATTTCACGTATTTAATATCCAATAATTTCGGGCGTAATTTCACTGCTGTTTTTTTTTTTTTTTATCAAAAACAGATAAAGGGAAAAAAAGAATAAGAATAAATTTTTGGATCGAAGAACAAACAAACTGCACGTAACTAAAGTGTCGAGAACTTTCTGAAAGTCTTTTTTCGACATGAAAAATACAGAAAAGAAATGTTCTCTGAACGCAAAACACTAAATCTTTAAAAAATTATAAATCGGCTGTTTTCATTTGCCATTCATCTTTTCTAAATCTATGCGAAGAAAAAATTCAAGGAGCATTTTCTAAGTGTTGGAAAGTTATATACCTTATATTTAAGGGACAAGGGACTTTAAAGATTACTTTTCGTTATTTATATTATTAATTGCGAAAAGGTGTTAAATAAGAACCATAAAGACATCAAATTTTTTTAAATATAAACTTTTTACATGTTACGCTTTAACTGATGCCTTTATCAAGAAAAATGAGAAGTTTCTACCGTTTCCCGATCTATAATGCAACGGTTTGAAACGCCATTATTCATGTTTTTCACTTTCTGTCTCAGAATACTCAAGTTATTTTATTTTACTTTTACTTGTATTTTAACACTCGTAACCAGGGAATAACTCAACCGATAATTTTGATAAATTAAATGACGTTCTATCATTATACATTGAAATTTTACATGCTACAATTTCACCAACTGAACAACATTACTGTAGACATTTGTGCATAACAGTTATCGTTCATTTATAAGGACTCCCAAGATTTCGTTCAGAGTACTGAGCGATAAAAGTTGGAGATGAGTGTCTTGATGTGGTATAAGTTTCTATGTTTAATTCAATGTTTACGCATTACATTGTAAATATAAATTTTATAGATATTATATACAAGCTTACATAAAATATTTCGTAAACATTATTGTTTATGTGTGTGAATTACTTAAGGGTGTTTTTTAACTGAGTTTTGCATTTTCCAGCTAAAATATACTTAGTGCACTGAGATATTATTGTAATATAATTAAATTAATATACAGAACGCATATGGGGCATTCTCACAATCTTTTGACTTTCAAGAATAAAAATCTGGTGAAATTAAACTTGCTACAATGACATTTTAATCTGATAACGAATGCCTTAATGATTCAAAATAAAGAAAAATTGGTCAGCAGCGAAAAAAAATTTATTTAACTGAGGTTTAAGTTAAACTTGCGAGTTTAATTTTCTTTACCATTTTACCACTATAACTTTTAGGTAGCTTTCATTACAAAAAGCTACCTATTGCAGCCGTTCGGAGGAAAGCGATTTCAAAAAATTTTGGTATATTTTCATCGATCATGACCCCCAGACCCCGAAACCACCCTCCGTTCAAAATTGACATATATATATATATATATATATATATATGACCTTTGTCACACTGTAACTCTCGTATTTATGAACCGATTTGGATGTAATTCGGTGTGTACATGGTACATATCAATGTCTCGACCAAGTTCGTTGTCCAGCTTCATCCGCCATTTTGTTTCAAATTGGCGGCCATTTAAATATTTTTTAAAAATTTTAAATTTGAAATGTGGTACCAAAAAATTGAAAATGGAAAAATATTTTTTCTTATGTATTTTACCTTTATAGAAGATTACGGAGCAGTTTTTGTTTCGTCTATATCTTAAAAGATGGCTGAGTTATAGCATTTTGAATTTCTAGCGTGGCTGACATTTTGAAACGTCTTGAAATTTATCACGCGATAAAAGGCGTATTTATGAACCGATTTGGATGTAACTTAGTTTATACATAGTACATACCAATGTCTCGACCGAGTTTGTTAACCAGCTTCATCCGCCCTCTTGTTTAAAAATGGCGGCCATTTAAGTTTTTAAGAAAAATTTAAATTTGAAATGTGGTACCAAAAAATTGAAAATTGAAAAAATATTTTTTTCTTATGTGTTTGAACTTGATAAAAATATTCGGGAGCAGTTTTTGTTTCGTCTATATCTTAAAAAATGGCTGAGTTATAGCATTTTGAATTTCTAGCGTGGCAGACACTTTGATTGGCAGATTTTCGTGGCAGATATTTGTCACGTGATAACGGGCGTATTTATGAACCGATTTGGATGTACCTTGGTGTGTACATAATACATACAAATATCTCGACCGAGTTCGTTGTCCAGCTTCATCCGCCATTTTGTTTCAAAATGGCGGCCATTTAAAAAACTTAAAAAAAAATTAAATTTAAAATGAGGTACCCAAAAATTGGAAAATGAAAAAGATTTTTTTCGTATATGTTTGACCTTACTACAAAGATTCCGGAAAAGTTCTTGTTTCGTCTATATCTAAAAAAATGGCTGAGTTATAGCATTTTGAATTTCTATTGTGGCTGACATTTTAAAGCGACCTGATATTTGTCACGCGATATCAGGCGCATTTATGAGCCGATTTGGATGTAACTTGGTCTGTACATAGTACATACCAATGTCTCGACCGAGTTCGTTGGCCAGCTTCATTCGCCATCTTGTTTCAAAAGGGTTGCCATAAAAAAAAAAAATTCAAAATGAGGTATTAAAAAATTGGAAAATGAAAAAGATTTTTGTTATGTGTTTGGCCTTGATACAAAGATTCCGGAGCAGTTTTTGTTTCTGAAAATTTGTTCTTTTGTTTATATCTTAAAAAATGGTTGAATTATAGCACTTTGAATTTCTAGCATGGCTAACATTTTGAAACGATCTTGTATTTGTCACGCGATAACACACGTATTCGCCTCTTTCGATGTAAGAAGGCATGTGGATAGTATACATGTGGACCAAGTTCGCTGGCCAGCTTCATAAGCCATCGTGTTTCAAATTGGTGGCCATTAAATTAAAAAAAATATATATTTAAAGTGAGGTGCAAAAAAATTAGAAATTGAAAAATGTTTCTTTCTTAAGTATTTGACCTTGATATAAGGATTCGGGAGCATTTTTTGTTTGTCTTTATCTTAAAAAATGGCTCAGATATAGCAATTTCAATATCTAATGTGGGTGACATTTTAAAAAATCTGATTTTTTGCCTGCGAAAGCACTCTTATACATCAGTCGGTTCCGATATGAGTGAGCATGTGCACAGCAATTACTAAGGTCTCGACCAAGTTCACTGGTTAGCTTCATCCACCATGTTGTCTTAAAATGGCAGGCACTTTAAGAAATCACCGAATTTGGCAGCCAAATATAAGTTACTTTAAATAAAAGCAGCTTGGATAAAGCTGACTAATTTCGCGAAATTCTCATTCATAATGATTTAGTATTGATAAAAATTAGTATTGAATCTCCTATATTCGGTTTCCACTAAATTGAGCTTCGTGTGTTTGAATAATATAAATTGGCTTTTTTTAAATATGGAATATGAAAGCTACATCTTCCTCACGTCACTTGCCGGAGGGACTTTTTATTTTCTTCTAAATGTTTACTTATAATGAATTTGCATGGTACTCACAGGACATTCAAATAAGAAATAATAAAAATGTAGTACCTTTAATACAGAATTTTTGTATAACATTGTATTAAAGGGGTGTTAAAGAAGGGACGGTAAGGTAAAATAGAGGACGGTATAGGAAAAAAGGAACGAAATGGGAAAAAAAGGGACGGTGAGGATGGAACAGTAAGGAAAATTACCAGCTATTTTTAGGAAAATCATGTTAAGGCTAAGTGATAGCCAAAATGTTCATTAATTTTTAGAAACAGTTGTTAACATTGGATTAAATTAATTTTTTTTTAAATTTACCTCGAAAAGTGCAGGAATAAATCGTGGGGACGGTAAGACTACCAATAAAGCCACGATCTTGAAATTGATATTTAAATGCTGATTTAAATTCTGCAGTAAATTTCCTGTCAAAGAATTTTAGATATTCTTTCTCTAGCGTACTTCTGCATGAGAATAAACTTGAAAAAAATTCTGTGGCTGCATCTTAAGTGATTTTTTGTATAAGTTTACCAAGAGATGCGGTAAGGATGAAAAACCCAGGGACAGTGTTCAAAAAATATTATCAACCGTAAAAATGTGTGCAGGTTAATTTTTTGTTACATATTTATATAAAACAATTGTCCCAGTTTTGGAAAAAAATTACATCGAATTACTTTTATTTAAGCAATTTTAAACAGACAGCTCCAAACTTAAAAATCATCATCAGGGACACGGGACGGTATAGGAGTTTTCCTGGTATTTGGACCCCCAACATCGTCCAAAACTTATTTGTCTCTTTAATATTGTTATGCAATCATGCAATAGGATGTTCACCAGTATATGAAATTAAAAAAAAAGTATTAAAATAAAAATTATTATTCAGGGACATGAAAGTCAAAGGATTGTGAAAATGTCCCATATATTCATCACTGCGCAAATAAGCGGATGCCATCTCTAGAGGCTAATTTTTGGAAGTATGTTTTCAGTTGTGTTGGGCGTTTTTTCCTGAAATAAGTTTAGTTTAATATGAGTTGTATATAAAAGTATGTAGATAATATAAAGGGCTGTACAAAATTATTTGAGTGCATTTTAGTCTGTTGGTGGAAATTTCTGAAGGTGGATTTTCAACTGTTATGCGTTTTGTACCTCAGCTCAATTTTAGCATTTTAAATAGTGTATATACACATGCATAGATCATACATTGAGATACACAAAACAATTCAAGTATCTATCCGGCTGCAGAGAGTGATTGTTGAGGAATTTTATCAGATAATTCAGAATTTCTGAATAAAAAATGCCTTGATTCGGCACACTGCTGATAAGATATCAAATTATTCTTGTAGTGATAGTGAGCATTTAGGTGCTGACATCAATTAGTGAACGGATAGTAAACGATTTTCTACTAAAAAAACACTCCGTATTTGACATTTGTCTAGCAATTATTTAGAAATCTATATATTTAAAAGACAAGGCTGTTTTCTTAGTCATCTGGCCTGAGCTTTCTTCTAAACAGATTTTTTTTTTTTTTAATGAAAGCTATTCATTTGTAGATGTGCCCACACTTGCTATATTTTCATTTATTTCCATTTTTATATTTTATTTTTAATTTTAAATGCTTTTTACGATATTTCTTCACATTGGTGCAATCGGATTAGCTGCATTGTTGAAGAGAGAAGGGAAACAATGGGAATTACCATATCATCACAGATGTCGTTTTCGTATTTCAATTAAAGATAACTTATAAACTGTATACAGTAGAGCATCGATTATCTAAAGTAATAGAGACTGACCATCTTTTGGAAAATCGAAATTTTCGGATAATCGAGAATGCTTTAAGATTAAGGAGAAATATATGTAATATTTCGTATTATAGTAACAAGTGCTTAAAAGAAAATAAAGCATTAGCAAAATAGAAACAAGAATAAAAAACCTGAATTTAAATTTTGAAATTAAATACCTTTTACATGTATCACAAGGGTTTGAAAAAATGTTTTGCTTGTTGCAGTTTCGATTGCCTTTGCTTTGAAGCTCTATCACGGAGTTTTTTAATATTATTAGTGCACCAGTATCACTGTCCTGATCCAGGCATGCCAAACCTCTTTCAAAGCATTCAAAAGGTTAAAATTTGCTAATTTGTTCCTTTTCTTCGTTTCATTCCGCAGCTTACGAGGGCTCAAGTTAAATACAAAGGAACTCTAAGAAAGGAGATCGAAAATATTTACATGTACTCGTAGTTCGGAAAGGACCGCTTGCACACAAAGAATATGACAGTTAAAAAAAAAAAAAAACTTTCGAAATGGATTTTGCACACAAGGAATGTGATAGTAAAGAAAAAAAAAACCTTTAAAAATGGATTTCGGTTAACTGAGAGTTTCGGTTAAAAGAGTTTCTGATAAAAGAGGTTCTACTGTATAACAATCTCTTCAAAATATCAAAATACTCGATAACTGTTATAAGTGATAAGCATAAATTTAAAAAAAGGCAAAATACCTTTATTTATTTACATTTCGACATGTTTTATTGCATCAGACGGCAATATTCTCAAGAAAATAAAACGATAAATGTATTTTCGCAAAAATTCAAATTGAAAAACTAGTAAACAAAAACAAAAATCACGCGAACACAAAGATAATGAAATTAACTGCAATAATAAAAAAATTAATAAACGACAGTAAAATTTCTGTGATGATTAATTATAAGTAATTTTGTAAACTAACCTAGTTACCAATAACTTGCGATAAACAGTTTTAGTTTTAAATGAGATTTATTGAAAATATTTTCTTTTTAGCACAGAAAAACTAATATTAATAATTTTAGTTAAAAAACAACAAAAAAAAAAAAAACAACAAAAAAAAAAAAATGTCAGAAAAATCAATGTTTTCCTTTCATATTAAAATTAAATTTTGAAATTAGAATCTAAAATCTAGAACAACGTATTTTTCCGGTTTCATGTGTAACACACGACTGAATTTCTGAGTAAAAGTTCTTAATTCAAAAAATCGTATATCACTATAAATAACAAAAATATACGTCGTTCTGGGAAGAATAGTAAAAAAGTAGATTACATTAAGAATAAAAAGTACACGGTACATAATGACAATTCTTAAGCTGTGACATATTTTGTAATTTCAATTTTCAAAAAAAAAAAAAAAAAAAAAAAAAAAAGAAAAGAAAAGAAAAAAAAAAGTCCTTCCAGCCAGTGCCGCGAGGAAGAGGTAGCTTTCATATTTCTTAATTTTTAAAAGCCAGCTTATATTATTCAAGCACACTGAGCTCAAATTAATGAAACTCGATTATAGAAGATTAAATACTAATTTTTGTCAATACTGAATATGAATGAGAATTTCGCGAACTTAGTCGCGTTATCAAAGCTGGTTTTATTTAAAGTGATTTATATTTGGTCGGCAAATTCGGCGATATTTTGAAGTGCCGGCCATTTTAAAGCAACATAATGGGTGCGACAAAGCTAACTAATGAACTTGGTCGAGACTTGCCAATTCCTGTGCACATGCTCACTCACATCTAAATAGGTTGATAAATATGAGTGCTATTGCCGGCAAAAAATAAGAGTTTTCAAAATGTCACCCACATTAGAAATTCAAACTGTTATATCTCAGCCATTTTTTAAGATAAAGACAAAACAAAAAATGCCCCGCACTCTTTGTATCAAGCTCAAACACATAAGAAAAAAAAATTCAATTTCTCATTTTTTTCTACCTCATTTTAAATACAAAAAAAAAAATAATTTTAAATGGCCGCCATTTTGAAGCAAGATGGCAGATGAAGTTGGCAAACGAACTCGGCCGAGAGATTGCCATGTACTATGCACATGCTTTGTCACAACCTAATCAGTTTATAAATACGAGTGTTATCTCGTGACAAAAATCAGATCGTTCCAAAATGTCAGCCATGCTAGAAATTCAAAGTAACTCAGTCATTTTTTAAGATATAGACGAAACGAAAAATGCTCCGAAATCTTTGTATCAATGTCAAACACATAAGAAAAAAATCTTTTTCAATTTCTAATTTTTTTGTACCTCATTTTAAAGTAAAATTAAAAAAAAATTAAATGGCCGCCATTTTGAAACAAGAAGGCGGATGAAGTTGGCCAACGTACTCGATTGAGACATTGGTATGTACTATGTACACAACAAGTTATATCCAAATCCGTTCATAAATACGCGTGTAATCACGTGACAAAATTCAGATCGTTTCAAAATGTCAGCCACAAAAGAATTTGAAAGTGCTATAACTCAACCGTTTTTTAAAATATAAAAGAAACAAAAAATCCTCCGGAATCATTGTATCAAGCTCAAACACGTAAGGAAATAATCTTTTTTCAATTTCTAGTTTTTTTATACCTCATTTTAAAATTTAATTTTTTTTTTAAATTTTTAAATGGCCGCCATTTTAAAACAAGATGGCGTATGAAGCTGACCCACGAACACGGTTGAGACATTGCTATGTACACATGCACATGCCTTGTCACATCGAAATCGGTTCATAAATACGCGCATTACTGCGTGACAAAATCAGATCGTTTCAAAATGTCAGCCATGCTAGAAATTCAAAGCGCTATAACTCAGCCATTTTATAGACGAAACAGAAAATGCTCCGGGATCTTTGTATCAAGTTCAAACACATAAGGAAAAAAATATTTTCCAATTTCTAATTTTTTTACCTCATTTTAAATTTAAAAATTAAAAAAAAAATTTAAATGACCGCCATTTTGAAACAAGATGGCGGATGAAGTTGGCCCACGAACTCGGTTGAGACATTGCTATGTACTATGCAAATGCCTTGTCACATCCAAATCGGTTCATAAATACGCGTATTATCGCGTGACAAAAATCAGATCATTTCAAAATGTCAGTCATGCTAGAAATTCAAAGTGCTATAACTCAGCCATTTTTTAAGATACAGACGAAACAAAAAATGCTCCGGAATCTTTGTATAAAGCTCACACATAAGAAAGAAATATTTTTCAATTTCTAATTTTTTTGTGCCTCATTTTAAATTTAATTTTTTTTAAATTTTTAAATGGCAGCCATTTTTAAACAAGATGGCGGTTGAAGCTGGCCAAAGAACTCCGTCGAGACATTGGTATGTGCTGTATACACACGAAATTTTATCCAAATCGGTTCATAAATACGAGAGTTACAGTATGACAAAGATCAGATATATATATATATATATATATATATATATATATGTGGATATACAGTGGCGGTCAAAAGTTTCCGGCCAGTTAGTTTTTTTGATTTGTTTGACAGAATGTTTTAGCGAAGAAGTTCAATTGCTCCAAAAGTTAGGAATAAGCAAATTACCTCTGACCACGTGATCATTTTGATTAGTTACTTAAGATACTTGATTCAAAGGGGAGGAATTCCAAATTCGCGCGTGCAAATGTTTTCGGCCATTCGTCATTCATTAGTTTTTTTGGCCATGTTTGTTAATTAATCAAGGTGCATAATGTATTTGAAATTCAAAAATGAAAAGTTTAACAATTTATTGTTCCTAAATGAGTGATTTTTTTTGTTGCTAAAGGGGCAATCCTCTCGTGAGATTGCGGCAAAGTTGTCGATCGGAAAATTTGCTGTAAACGATATTTTAAAAAATATATAAAGATGGTCATGGCCTTCGGAATTTGCCACGGTCCGGGGTACCCCGGAAAACGACTATTCTTGTGGACAGAATTATCAGAAGAAAAACAGTTGATGACCCGCGTAAAAATGCCGCTGCAATTCCACGCCATTTATGGAGTTAAAAGCGATTTATGGTGTTATGGTTATTGCTGAAACAAGTCTATCTACAGTGTCCAGCCGCTTATGTGACGTAGAACTTTATAGAACAGTCGGTGTTAAAAACCTTTCATAAGTAAAAAAATTCAGAGGGCCCGAATGGCGTTTGCCAAGGTATACAAAGACTGGACAACTGCAAACTGGAAAAAAGTACTATTTTCAGATGATTGGACGTTTAATCTTTTTGTGAGTGATAAAAAACATTACAACCGATGACCTAAAAACAAAAGATAAGGCTCTAGATATATTATTCTTACAATGAAGCACGGCGGAGGTCTCGTTATGCTGTGGGGAGCATTTTCTGGAAAATGCGCCAGTCCATTATTTGAAATCCGCGGCAAGATGAATAGTGCAATGCATAAGGGTGTCTTGCAAGATCATTTCCTGCCTTACTGGAGGAAAAATTGTGGTCGCAACTATTTGTGTCATCATGATAACGACCAAAAGCATACATGCAAGCTCGTCAAGCAGTGGCTTTCGCACAAAAAAAAACTTAGCTTTTGAAATGAACAGCCCAATCATCCGATCTGAATATAATAGAAAATCTTTCAAACTAACTTGAAAACATGTGTGGAATTATAAATATTCCAATTCAGCAGCATTTTCACAAAAAATGCCAGAACCGTGGACAAAATTTAACATTGATGATCTAAAACCGTTCATTGAATCAATGCCACGTTGCTGCGCCGCAGTACATATTGCTAAATATATGAATACAAAATACTAATTTTAAATGTTGTTGATCACTGTTATTTTCTTTTATGACACCATTTTTTTCCAAACTTGCCAAGGTGGCCGGAAACTTTTGAGAAAAAGCGTTTTCTTTTGCAATTAATTTTGTCAGTTAAATTTATTAATATTTAATTTTTATTCCATAAATAAGTTCTTAACTGTCATGTCAATAAAGTGTATAAGTATCACTTTGAGATTCCTCTTCATATGGGTATACTTACAAATTAGCCAAAAATTTTATGCTGGCCAGAAACTTTTGACCGCCACTGTATATATATATATATATGGATATATGGATATATATATATATAATATATATATCAACTTTTGAACGGAGGGTGGTTTCGGGATCTGGGGGTCATGATCGATGCAAATATACCAAAATTTTTTGAAATCGCTTTCCTCCGAACGGCTGCAATAGGTAGCTTTTTGTAATGAAAGCTACCTAAAAGTGAAAAAATGTTTGGGGAGAAAGTGAACGCTAAAATTTTTTAAACTTATTTATTGACCATTTTATCGTCTGCCCTTTAATTTTTTTCGAATCAAGGTGAAGAATGTGCTTTCTCGTATATATATATATGTATATATATATATATATATATATATATATATATATATATATATATATATATATATATATATATATATATATATATATATATATATATATATATATATATATATATATATATATATATATATATATATTGTTTCAAACGCAGCGTAGAATTACGCCCCCCCCCCCTCTTTTTGAAATGTAGTGGAAAGATTACTATGTGGAAAAAAATTTCGTTTTAAAATTTTTAGGAAATATAAATAATATTCATGATTTATTTAACAAGCTTTTTTTGTAAGAGACACATTGTCAATCTTAGCTAATGGAATTTTTTAAAAGAAGGTCACCTGTGGGATAAAAATATGATGAACTTTTTTCTTTTTTTTTGTGAATTGATAATCTAAAATGCTTGAAATATGTTGAAAAAAAAACTTTCGAAAAAAAAATATTGAACCGAATTTGCCATTAATGATGTGGAAAATTATTTTATTTTTCCAAAATAAATTATACATTTAATCTTTTTTTTCACTCAAAAGTGATTTTTTGAAATTGTACATCTCTTATTTTAAAATAGTTATATCATAGATTTGAAATTGGTGAACTTATATATCATTTACATCCACATATTCAGTAAAAATTTTCCAATAAATCGGATATTGTGTGAAATAATGATTTTGAATATTGCATAGAATTTTTTTTAATTTTATGTAGAAGAATGCGTTGAAAAAACACTGCTAAAGTTCTGCATTTAAAAATATATGTTTTCCTTTTGAAAGCTATTGGTATTTTACTAATTTATATTAACAAGCATTATTTTAAAATTATGTAAGAAAATCACTATCATTAAACGAAAGTTACAACATGCTAAAAATGAAAAAAGTGTATTTAAAAGTATATAAATACATTTTAATCTGATCTACATGATTCGTACGCATACGTACCAGTTGCCATTCTTCTGTATAAAACGTGTAGATCACATTAAAATATATTTCTATGCCTTTAAATGTAATGTTTTTACTTTTTACACGTTATAACTTTAGATTATGCATTGTAATTTTTTAATATATGAGCCGTTCAGTGCACAAATCGACTAACTCCATCAAATGAAAACGTTCAGTATAAAGTTATTGTGACTATAAAAATATTGTAACTATATAATATTTTTTCTTGGGATATTTTCATTGAACTCATTAATTTTATTTTAATCAAGGGTAACTTTTTATCACTGTATAAATATATAGAAAATTTTCAATGTTCCATTGTTTAAAAAAAAAAAAAAGCTACTTAAAATTGAGTTAGTCTGATTGTCCTCAGATCGCGTCATATATCACTAACTTTGAATCTAGTACCACAAGTGGAAAAACCAATTCTATTGTCCTCACTATTAAATAAATGAAAGTATCGTGTAAATTCAACTAATGTGGTAACATTAGTATTGAAAGAAGTACCGAAAGTAGTACCCAAAAAATTAATAGAAAGCAGCTTGGCTGCACCCACTGGTTTTTTTAAAATATAAAAAAAATATGCAAAGAAATATGCGGGGGGTAAATTATGCGTGAAAATACAGTACTTCATTTTGTTGAGGCATCATAAGTCCCATTTGATTCGCATCTGGTTTAAATGCTTATGATTAAGAAAACGATGTGGCTTCAGAAACAATTTTATATAATTAGCAATACACAATATCAAATGACCTGTAACAAAAGTGGTACATGAAACGGGTATCACTTAAGAAATTTTTATCTGTTTTAGATGAAACTTTTTTAATTCTAATCGTAAATAAAATAAGAAAGCGGTTAAAAGAAGCATTTATTTAAATAACATAAATGTAGTAACACCTTTTTTAGAAACATACTTTTATTAATACACTTAGAAATAGAAAATATTTCTTTAATAAAAAATATGGATGTTATAACAGACATTTACATGAACATAAAAATTCTTCTTAAGCAACTTCAGCTGAGTTTGTACGATTATGAAGCTCAAAATTCCATTATATTACATCATATTTGATCATTTATCATTATCACGCAACAGATTTTAAAAATTATGTCACGCAACAAGAACTTTATTTAAATATTATAAAAAGAGTGTGGGTTGCGGGTACATTATGTAAAAGTGAAGAGGAAAATTAATTCATCTTTTTTTTTATATTAAAATCACTTTAAATTTAAGATTACATTTACATGCTGCTGCCACCTTTTCTTAGCATTATTGTACAGGGTGTCCGGTCTCAACGGTGTCCAATGGCTAATTCCTAAACCGTTAGTCGTAGACATATAGTTCCAATTACAAAAAAGTTTTAAATCAGGTAAAGAAATATTTTAAAAGCGATTTGGGTCAATAAAAACATTTCTTAAAAAATTACGAAATTTAAATTTTTATACGGTCCCCCGGTCCTATGAGTTATATTTAGTAAAATTTTCCTTTTACACTGACAAGTAATACAAAAAAAGTCCCGTTATTCTACGATTAAAATTGACCGAGTAATAGCTGTTTAAAGTTGGAGCATATTTTTTGATGCAAATTGGGGGTCATTCACAAATTTAGTCGAAATTATTATTTCGTCAGATATATTTAAAAAAAAAAAAAGGTTGGGAGTAAAATTGACATTGCAATATAAATTTGAAATCTTTAATCATGCTGACATATTTATGCAAAATATACAATTTGTAATAAACATTTAAGAAGAAAGAAAAAGCAGAAATTTTGTTAAATAAAAGGATGCTAAATTAACAGCCTCAATTCTTTAGAAAATGATACGTATTATTTATCGTATTTATCGTATACGTATTAAATGATACGTAAATATTATTAGATTGCACTAGCCTGCAAAAGTTGGGTTATGTCATGTTTTTTAGCTTTTGATAATTGATTCTTATATGTACCGCTGAATCCGAAATTGACTTTCTTTTTTAACCATCACATCAGGATTTTTCTCAAATTGCAAATTTCAAAGTTAAAATTGAACCTCCTCCCCCATCTCATCGGACCACTCAGGTGCTTAGCTGTAAGAGTCCCAGGATAAGCAAAAACACTGAATAAATTATTGAATAAAATAACATAAAATAAAATAAAAAAAGTTTTACATGTGTTTTATAGTATGAGATTTTCGCTACATTTTAACTTACACATTTACGATTTGCAAAAATATTCTAGCGTGATGGTTAAATATGAAGGTCATTTTCAGATTCAGCGCTGAAAAGTATGTAAAAATCAATTATCAAAAGTTAAAAAACACAGCCATCTTCTCTACTTTATAGTATCCGATTTTTGTTATTCTTTTACTTTGACAATTTATGATTTACGAAATATCCTGACATGATGGTTAAAAATTAAGGTAATTTTTGAATTCAGTGCTAAAAAATACATAAAAGTTAAAAAACCCAACAATCGCAGTCTTGTATTACCAATCTAGAACTTTTTATTAAACTTCTAGACGGTAATCTATCCGCAATGTTTTGTGTTATCCTGTAAAATAAGTATAAATGGTAACCACCGAAAATCATAATAATATTAGATTGTTATCGAATTTGCGCCAGTATCTAAAATGTAATCTCGATCGGATATTTGAAAGTTAGATAAAGTTCGAGTACAAATTTTGAAATGGAAAAACATACATATAATCGTTCCAGTAACATAAAAACTTATAAAAATAACATCATTTTTGTGAAAAGAAATCATAAAAGAAACAGTCTCAAATCCTGACAAAATAAAAATGTTATTTTAGCCAATCTGAAACTTAATGAATGTTAACTTAATCGTAATACTTATACAATTTTTTTCAAAGCGCAGATATACATGAAAAAAGATCTTCGAATACTTTAAGCACTTGGTATGTGGCCCCTCAAAGCCAAGCCGAACTCATTTGTTTTCAGAGCAGAAAAGTGGCATAAGTCATGCATTTTTAAAGTTTCATAACTCGGTCAATTTTAGTGTTATTTGAATGGGACTTTTTTGTATTACTTGTCAGTGTAAAAGGAAAAGTTTAATAAATATAACTTATAGTACCGGGGGACCGTATAAAAATTTAAATTTCGTAAGTTTTTAAGAAATGTTTTTGTTGACTCAAATCGCTTTTAAAATATTTCTTTACCTTATTTAAAACGTTTTTGTAATTGCAACTATATGTCTACGACTAACGGTTTAGGAATTAGCCATTGGACACCGTTGAAACCGGACACCCTGTATATTTAATGGCGAATTAAAATGTTTGGCTTCTGAGATAGATATTGGAAAAATGAAATACATGAAATTTGACTGGTTGAACCTTATCTGCTGTGAGAAAGATTGTCTCATTGTTAGCGGTCTGTGAGACAGCTCGATTGAAAGAAGAATAAAAGACTCAAATTAATTCTCAAGATACTGTTTCTGTACAAGACTGTAATAATTAAAACTATTATAATTATTTATATAATGAGCTAATTGTTTGCACAGGACTAACACAATGAAAGCACGCCAATTCAAAATCTCTAGCAATAGTGCTAAGTCTCCAAATGAATCGAAATTTCTTTAGTTTCTATAATTAAACAGGAAATTGCAAGTTAAACTGAGAAAAAAAAGCAGCAATCTGTGGGACTGCTAACAGCAGTTAAGGCTTAAATTGTTTTTGGAATAGCGAAATAGAGACTTTTACAAGCGATTTATTTGTTTTTTTTTACACTCCCGATATTTGTGCATACTAACGAGCACTATTAATGTAATATCATGAATGTAGACTCGTTCAGTGCAGTGTTGGTTAAAACGCTTCTCAGAAAAATTACTTTTCCCCTCTCACTAAACTTTCTAAGACAGTTTCCAACTCATTTTCAAGCGTAAAAGTATGATATTTGGAAACATGATTATTCAAGAAATTTGTAATCGAACAGTCTTTTTTTTTAAAACTTTTCCCATTAAATGAGATACATCTGCAATAGGATGGAGCGAAAAAAGTTATTTTTTTAAATCAAAATCGGGTAGGTGCCAAAGGCTGACCTTATACTAGTACATCAACTGCGTG
The DNA here is from genome assembly GCA_963932465.1 of Maratus speciosus. Lineage (NCBI taxonomy): Eukaryota > Metazoa > Arthropoda > Arachnida > Araneae > Salticidae > Maratus > Maratus speciosus. The sequence goes on along the minus strand of OZ010791.1, from coordinate 374,025,258 downwards.
AAATTTTACCGCTGAAAGAAAATGGCTTGAGTCTGCGCTTTTGGTCTAAAAGTCGAAATTTTGGGTAAAATTTGACATTTTTTCAAAAAAATTAAAGAATTCATATAGAGATGGTTATTATTTAAAAGTGTTATTTAAACCTTTATTATGAATGACTGAACATATTTAAATGATAAAACGATATCTTTATTCTTTATAACTGGAGTAAAACTGATAAATTTCGGTAAAAAAGGACGTTGCCACTTTGTTGTGTCATTCAAAGAATTGTTATTTAGAATACAGCTCTTACCTAGTTGCTTTCAAAACTACCCAGGACATCTAGCTCGACCACGCTACCATTTGAACACAATGCTTTATTTTTACATTGAATTGTGACTTTTTATCAAAGAATAGCATAAGTTTTCTATGTATCTACCTGGTCCATCTCTTCTTTGTATCCACACACTTTGGATGCTGCTGCTGTGATTTTTTTCACGTATTTTTCTACTACTTGTGTAAGAGAAGGCAAATAATGTAATGCAGTGGGGATGATATTCATATAATCTATTCAGCCGTCTATTAACTTCACCAAGATTGCACCTGATAAATGCACATTGATTAGGGGTTCTGTTACCACAATAATTTTCCTATCAATTTGATTTATATAATTATTCGCTACAAAGTAGATTATCGATATTTCAGATTTGAATATGCCATCATTTACTCTTATATTTCAACTATTATGTGCGGAGCAGCCAGCTGTTTAATGTGATGGCGATCGTCAAAAAGCATTGAAATCAGAATTTCCTCTGCGTATGCAAAGCAACCATTGTTCTAAATAACTTTTTTAAGTATTTGTTTTATTCCGTCTTCTATGTTGTTTAATAGCCTAATAATTTCCCACGAGTTCTTAGATACCTTCTTTAGATGTAGATTATATTTGATGGTAAACCATCCTAGGGCCAAATTTGGATTACATAGTACTTTTTGAGTGAACATAAAGACTATGATGGGAAGTGAGTGCTCATTTAAAGGCGGAGAATTCTGTTCATCGTTGTCATCCATTCTATGTGGGATATGTTTAGAATGAACCATTACAATGGATCATATGCCACCTCAGAGTCCAGTGGATTTCCTTTGCATCATTTATTAGACAAGATCGTTGGCAAAAATTAGATTCTAACCCTCAGGGATTGGTCGGAGCAATATGAAAATCTTTGTCCACCTGCCATTCTCGTCTTATTTCAATTTTTCAACCCATAGAGAGAAATTTTGAAGCATTATTTCCTAAAATTGAGAAAAGGGTACTCAGCACAGACTAGAAATACCTGCCAGACATTTGCAAAGTTATTTCATCAAGATATTGCTCAGAAGAACTAGCAGATAGGAAGTCCTATGCAAGATGGCTCACAAAGGCTAATAAAAATTTTCGCCTTTATATAAGCACTGATTGACCACCAGAGTCTGTAGGTTCATTCACAAAGTACGTAATCTAAGTTTATGCTGCAGGATGATTTACATCAAATGTAATCCACATCTAAAAAATGGATCGAAAGACTTATGGGAAATTACTCGGCTACTAAACATCACAGAAAACGGCATAAAACAAATGCTAAAAAAAATTATTTAGGACAATAGTTGCTTTGCACATCGAGAGCAAATTCTTATTGCAATGCTCTCTGACGATCGCCATCACATTAAACAGCAAGCTTCTCAGCATATAAAATATTCAACAGGTAGAGTAAATTATGGCATACCCAAAGATGAAATACCTAAATATTGTAGTAACAGAACTCCCAATCACTATGCATTAACTGAATGCAATTTTGGTGAAGATAATAGACGGCTGAATAGATTCCATTAATTCCACTGCATTACTCTGCTTGCCTTATCATACACACGCAGTAGAAATATACGTGAAGGAGTGTCACAGCACAACATCATCCAACGTCTGTGGATACAAAGAAGAGATGGACTAGGCTGATACATAGAAAACTTATAACAATCTTTAATAAAAGATCACAATTCAATGTGTAAATAAAACATTGTGCTCATATGGTAGGGTGGTCGAGCTATGCACTGCTGTGACATGAAATGCAGCCACCTCTACGTGATACCTCCTGGGTAGTTTTGGAAGCAACTAGGTAAGAGCTATATTCTAAAAAACAATTAGTTGTATGACACAACAGAGTGACAACGCCTTTTCTTACCAAAATTGGCAGTTTTGCTCCAGTTATACAGAATAAAGATACCTTTTCATCGTTCAAATATATTAACCCATTAATAATAAATGTTTAAATAACACATTTAAATAATAACCTTCTCTATAGGATTTTTTTTTTTTGAAAAATTGTCAAATTTTACCCAAAATTTCGACATTTGAACCAAAAGCGCTGACTCAAGCCATTTTATTTCAGCGGTAAAATTTCACGCAGTTGACGTACTAGTATAAAGGCAATTTTTGGCACCTACCCGTTTTTTATAACAAAAAATTAATTTTTTTTGCTCCACCCTAATTTGCAATTATAATCAATTGTTGTCTCAGGATAGTAGTTTTTCTTGTCCAGGACTTTAACGACCAGAAATTCGGTTCAAAACGGCACGTTTGACTGCATGTTCTGAAAAATCTTCCCCTTTTACAGTAAAAACTGCAATTCAGTTCGATTACAGCGCATCTACCAGAATCATGCGTTTGCGAACAAAAACAAATTAAAAAATGTACCAGAAAGTGCATAGTTTTCAGTTGATAACAGATGTAAAGAAATATCCCCTTTAATGTTACATTTTTTACAAAATTCCAATGTGCTCACATATTAAGAAACTTCGGTCAACGAAATGCATATGATATTTCTCATTCCAATATATAGTTTTTTCTATGAACATACATAGAAAACGTACAAAGATTAATGAAGTATCATGCGGTATGATTTTGAAAAAGCTTTTGATACAGTATGCTCACATTTCGTTTAAAGTTGCTGTCTGAATAAAAATTAAAGTTTATTTTCAATTAATGAAAAAGCGCACCAACAAATAATCTCAAAGACTGAAGTGCAATGCTTGGCACATATATATTGGCAATTATGTAAACCGTATTAATCGTATTTTTAACCTCTGCGATTGTGGAATTTGTTCACCATCACTCACACACGATTTCTAGAAATTTTAAATGTGCGTTTTAAAAGGCTATCCATTTATTATTTCAAAAAATATTCATAAAAATGGGATTATAAAAGAATCTGATATATAATGTGTCACTAAATGTATCGATAGTGCCTTGTCAGTTCGTCGCGGAGTCTATTCGTCGCACTAATAATTTGAAGTGGGTTTGATGTTTTTCCAAATAATAAAATACGTAAGGTAACTTATTAGTATAAAAATAAAAGTTAGTTTGGTTATTATGAGTTGTTATAGTTAAACTTCAGTTATTGTATTTTAAAATATAGTTACGGTAATTGAAAAAAAAATTTCCCATTTTCTACCCTTCAGTAGTCTGAATCGACTTTGAACTTATTTTTTTCTCCCCTCATCAAGAAGGTAAGGTACTTACCTATAAGTAAGCCATCCGCTCCTCCTGACAATTTATCAACATTCGTCATTTACCTCCTTTAGCTCAGATGCATAAAATAAACCCCTTTTTGACACAATAAGATAAGTTTTCCATCAAAGAAAAGTTTAAAAAATATATAAATATCGATTATGATTATCTGAGAGCCGTAGTATAAAAGTTTCAGTTGCAGGTGTAATACAAGATGAAGAATTTGTTTCCGTCTTTCTAAACTGCACAGAATCATCACCACGATGAACTCGCCATCAACGTTTCTGCGATAAATTATTTAAGCTATTGACCCAGATTCCTATGAAACTTTTCAAATAGCCATCGCCCATTTAATACTAGGCGTATGATCTGACACACAAATGGCGGCTGTCCTAGAAGTATTTTATCAGCATTTGTACGGTACCTTTAATTTGAATACCAATAATTTTTTTTTTTTTTAATTTTCTTCGCCTTATTTTTCTGATATTAAATAAGTTAAAGAAAAGTTTTAGAAGATTTATCTATCAGAAGTTCAAATTCAGGGGACCGTAGAAACGCTTAAAAAATCCACCTACGATAGCCAATTATTTTTATGTCGGCGCGTAGGCTTAGTGTTCCGGGGATAATAAAGTGAAGCCAGTAGCGTAAGGTCAGCACGCCTCTCTGCCGCGCTACAGGTCGCGAGTTCGGCTCCCGGCTGGCAAGGTTCACTCAACCCTTCATCCCTTCGGGGTCGATAAAATGAGTAGTAATCTTACTTGGGAACTAAACACCGAAGGTCTCGCGTTGGGCTGAGCACCCGACCGGGACACATGCTGCATATCACCCCGGGGCCCAGGGTCAAGCAAACAGAGTTGGGCACTGTAGGCCTTGATCCTTCATGGATCGTACAGCCACAGGTTTAGTTTTTAGGATAATAAAATAGCTTGAAATTCTATGGATCTGAACGATATAACCAATAATATCACAACTGTATATGTATTATGCAAGCAGTTTATGTATTTTTTTTTTAATTAAGGGGACCGAGTAAGCGAAATTTGGGGAAAAAATCGATTTTTACTTTTTTATATTATTAAATAGTTTAATCATTTATCTTTCCAAGCATGTGTCGCACATCTTTATATATAAAAAAAGAAGTTTTGGAATTAGTCATTCTTTCTAAGATTACTTCACAGCTTAATGGCCATTTAAATCTTTAATTGACAGTCTCAAACTTGGATTTTTCATGTTTGTGTTCCCCTTTTTCAATATCTATTAAACTTAATAAGTCAGATTTTTTAAAATACTTATGTTATGTTATATTGTATACTTTAACAAGGGGATTTAATGATTTGTTGAGAATTTTAGGCAGTGAAATCTTACCAAAAATGCTAATGTAAAAATGACTTTCAATAAATAATTAATAATTAATTTTTAGTTTCACTTAGAAAGAAAATGGCATGTTAAAATACGTAAAGCATGTTATTCTAACTACTCTAAAAATATAGGCCTCTAACTTTGACTATTTCTGAGAAAAAGGTACATAAAGTTGGTGAATTTAACATGGCGAAGATAGGACAAAAGTTCTCTTGTAGTCCTATTTGATTTTCAGTGATACATTTATATATATATATATATTAATCTTCAACAATTATCAAATTATCAAACTTTATTTAAAATTGATTAAATTTTCACTATATATTTATACATTTTGAAAAGAATTGGCAGCAAATTAGAAAATTTGGATGAAAAATCAACATATTTTATTGCAATTTATTAATCAACATTGCAATTGCCTGGTCCCTTAAGCATGGGATTTGGATGAGTCCAGACGATCCGCAATCAAACTGCTTCAAGCAGATCTTTTATGTGAGGCCGTAGAAAAATAATTATTGTTTATTATTTATAAAAATTTCAAACGCATCGAATATGCATTTATGACTTTTTTTATTATTTTATATATTGTTATGGGAAGGCAAAATCCGCCATGTTATTTATAAGTTCAGTAGAACCTCGATTATCCGAAGTAATTGGGACCGACCATCTTTCGGAAAATCGAAATTTTGGATAATCAAGAATGTTTCAATTTTAAGATTAAGGAGAGATATATGCACTATTTCGTATTATGGTAACAAGTGCTTAATAAAAATAAAGCAATAGCAAAATAGAAATAAGAATAAATTACCGGAATTTTAATTTTGAAATTAAGTACCTTTTACATAGGTACTTTTTACAAGGGTTTGAAAAAATGTTTTGTTTATCGCAGTTTCGATTGTGTTTGCTTTGAAGCTCTATCACGGAGTTTTTTAATATTATTTGTTCACCAGTATCACAGTCTTTCTGCTGCTCCAGCCATGCCAAACCTTTTGCAAAACATTCAAAAGCTTCAGAATTGCTAATTTGTTCGTTTTCTTCGTTCCACTCCGCAACTTACGGGGGCTCAAGTTAAATTCAAAGGAACTCTGAGAAAGGGGATCGAAAATATTTATATGTACTCGTAGTTCAGAAAGGACCACTTGCACACAAGGAATATGGTAGTTAAAAAAAAAAATGCTTCCAAAATGGATTTTGCACCCAAGGAATGTGACAGTTAAAAAAAAGCTTCAAAAATGGATTTCGGTTAAAAGAGTTAGGATAAAAGAGGTTCTGCTGTAATTTATAATTATATTAAAACACACTAAATTCCGTTTGCTTAGACAAAGTTTCTCTTGTAGTCCTATTTGATTTTCAGTGATACATACATATATATATATATATTAATCTTCAACAATTATCAAATTATCAAACTTTATTTAAAATTGCTTAAATTTTCACTATATATTTATACATTTTGAAAAGATAACGATTTTGCATTGTGAAAAACTCTGACTTAAAAAAGAAAATCTCCGGAATCTTTATTTGTAAAATGTGCTCATTTTGCATATTATTACGTTTTATAATTATTGTCATATGCAATGCTGATTATATTATTTTCGATCTATTGCTTTATTAATGTAATTTTGTTATCCTGCTATTTTTGTTCCAATTTTTTACATTATTATAAAAATATGTTGTATTGCGGCCCGGCAAAGGTTAAAAAAAAATAAATAAAAAATGTTTGCAGTCAGCGAGAATAAAACGCTGAGTATGGCTGGTCCGGACCCGTAAGACACTCTACTTGGGATTTACGGCTCTTTATTCGGAATACAAGATTGTTTCAAGATCAATTTTCGCATTTAAAAATATCTTTCTGGCATAAAAATATGTATTAATAATAAATACTATAAAGGGTGTCCGGTCTTAACGGTGTCCAATGGCTAATTCCTAAACCGTTAGTCATAGACATATAGTTCCGATTACAAAAATGTTTAAAATCAGGTAAAGAAATATTTTAAAAGCGATTTGGGTCAATAAAAACTTTTCTTTAAAAATTACGAAATTTAAATTTTTATACTGTCTCCCCGGTCCTATCAGTTATATTTAGTAAAATTTTCCTTTTACACTGACAAGTAATACACAAAAAGTTCCGTTATTCTACGATTAAAATTGACCGAGTGATAGCTGTTTAAAGTTGGAGCATATTTTTTTGCTGAAAATTAGGAGTCATTCACAAATTTAGTCGAAATATAATTTCGTCAGACATATTAAAAAATGGTTGAGAGTAAAATCAACATTGCAATTTAAATTTGAAATCTTTAATCATGCTGACATATTTATGTAAAATATAAAATTTGTAATAAACATTTAAGAAGAAAGAAAAAATAGAAATTTTGTTAAATAAAATGATGCTAAATTAACAGCCTCAATTCTTTACAAAATGATACGTATTTAAAAATATTATTAGATTGCACTAGCCTGCAAAAGTTGGGTTATGCCATGTTTTTTAGCGTTTGATAATTGGTTTTTATGTATTCTGTACCACTGAATCTGAAATTGACCTTCATTTTTAACCATCACATCAGGATTTTTCGCAAATTTCAAAGTTAAAAAGTTCATAGTTAAAATTGAATCTCCTCCCTCATCTCATAGGACCGCTCAGCTATTTAGCTGTAAGAATCCCAGGATAAGCAAAAATATCGAAAAAATTATTGAATAAAATAAAATAAAATAAAATAAAACAAAAAAAGTTTTACATATGTTTTATAGTATGACATTTTCGCTATATTTTAACTTACACATTTACGATTTGCAAAAAAATTCTAACGTGATGGTTAAAAATGAAGGTCATTTTCAGATTCAGTGCTAAGTACGTAAAGATCAATTATACGTAAAGATCAATTATCAAAAGTTAAAAAACACAACCATCTCCTCCACTTTATAGTATCCGATTTTTGTTATTCTTTAAATTTGACAATTTATGATTTGCGAAATATCCTGACATGATGGTTAAAAATTAATGTAATTTTTGGATTCAGTGCTAAAAAATACATAAAAGTTAAAAAAAAACGAACAATCGCAGTCTTGTATTATCTAATCTAAAACGTTTTCTTAAACTTCTTGGCGGTAATCTATCCGAAATTTTTTGTGTTATACTGTAAAATAAGTATAAATTGTAACCACTGAAAATCATAATAATATTAGATTGTTATTGGATTTGCGCCACTATGTAAAATGTAATCTCGATCGGATATTTAAAAGTGAGTTAAAGTTCGAGTGCAAATTTTGAACAGGAAAAACATACATACGATCGTTGAAGTAACATAAAAACTTATAAAAATAACATCATTTTTGTTAAAAGAAATCATAAAAGAAACAATCTTAAATCTTGACAAAATAAAACATATGTTATTTTAGCCAATCTGAAACTTAATAAATGTTAACTTAATCGTAATATTCGTATGATTTTTTTTTGAAAGCGCAGATACACATGAAATAAGATCTTTTAATACTTTAAGCACTTGGTATGTGACCCCTGAAAGCCAAGCCTAACTCATTTATTTTCAGAGCAGAAAAGTGGCATAAGTCATGCATTTTTAAAGTTTCATAACTCGCTCAATTTTAGTGTTATTTGAGTGGGACTTTTTTGTCTTACTTGTCAGTGTAAAAGGAATTTTTTTCTAAATAAAACTTATAGGAGCGGGGGACGGTATAAAAATTTAAATTTCGTAATTTTTTAAGAAATGTTTTTATTGACCTTAATCGCTTTTAAAATATTTCTTTACCTGATTTAAAACATTTTTGTAATTGGAACTATATGTCTATGACTAACGGTTTAGGATCTAGCCATTGGATACCGTTGAGACCGGACACCCTGTATTATGAGAAAAAATTTTCGTGTCGTTGAAAATATGTTTAAAATACCAAATTTGTTATTTATACACAACCACTAACAGAGATGTGCAAAAGCCACTATTCTTATTACCTTAAATTATCATTGTACAACTATGGCCGAAAGACATGAGCTCTGTTTCCAGTTATTCCGGAAAAGCATTTCAAACAGAAAGGGAATATACACAAGGACTGTCGCAAGACCTGTTTTTGGTTACAAACACTGATCGAGCCAGGATTTGAGAATCGGGTAGAATATTTCTCTTTATACCACATTAATAACAATTCCGTTTCGTTTCAAGCTAATTTCTAAAGGATTGTAAAACATTTTAAGAAATTTAGAATACATTCTTTTCTTTTTCTTTTTTTAAACCGCAATTTTTTCCCCTTTTTCCCATTTGTGAATAAATAAAATTTTCACTTTGAGCCCGAGCCTGAAGAATGGTATAAAAACCAAGCCCAAGTCAGTATCGAGCCCGGGATTGGGCTGAGCTCATCTCATCTCTAACCTAGAAATAACGTTAAGATAAAAATATTAGTGGATAAACTCCTTCCCCCATCGATTGCACACTGTATACCACAATCTAGTCAGGTATGTATCTTCGGAATATGCCTAATTTTCCGTGCATGGTTTTTGATACTTTCAAACTTTTTTAATTGAACTATTTTGACAGATTCTAAATATTAAATAGCTCTTAAAATAATTCTTTTACTTAAAAACTGTCTATTTTAGATTGTTTATCATATATTTGTCTATAACACTACCCGTTTTCTTTTTTTAATACTTTCCAACAAAGTTGAAAAGTGTTTATGACTTCGGTTTTCGGTTTGTCTGTCCGTCAGTCCGTATGGCCGTCTGTCCGTCTGTCCGCGCTCTAACTCCCGTAAATATACTCGGATTGTCCTGAAAATTTTGGAGGTTATTGACGTTTACCATAGCACGTTCTCTATTTCAAATGAAGTTTCTAGCGGGTTTAGTTCATTTACCGGGACAGTCAAAAGTTTTTCGTTACATTACGGCCTATGGGAAGAAATCGTTTAAAAAGATTTTTAATGATGTTACACGCATCCAAACATAATAAAATTAATATACATTTTTGAATTGCACTAAAACATGAATTCTGTATAATATGCAGTGAAAAGAATAATTATTATTCTTTTATAGGGACACACAAAAGAATTCCGGTGCATAAAGTTATAGGAGGAAGGGGGGAATTGTTTGTAGCGTATTTTAATTATGTTGAACTATTTCACATATACTGAAATTGATATACGTCGCTGAGGTTTACTATAAGTTATTTCATGTATATTACAAAGTGCATAGCATTTACAGGGGCATACAAAAGTTTTCAGATAGTATATTGTATCCGAAGTACTGTACATTAGCGGTGATTGCTGGAAATGCATTTTTAATTATGATAAACGCTTTTATGTTTCACTATATTTATGCATACTATATGGTGTGTATAAATGCTATAATTCATGTACAGGGCTACACAAAAGAATTCCTAAGGGTTACTGGTATGAGCGCAAATTGGTTAAAGGTGGGCTTTAAATGAGTTATGCATTTTAACGCTGAAATGCATTTAGTTTATTAAAAAAGGTTTGTAGAATATAGATAAAATGATATACAGAGCCACGCAAAGAATTGGATACATATCGTCGATGGATGATAATTTCTGGAAATGTGGTTTCAGTAGTTTTAAGAGTGTTTTAGTTTGAATTAAATTTTAGCTAAATAGTGGCGTGTAATAAGGGTGCTAGGTAAACTACAGGGCTGTGCAAAAGTATTCAAGTATTTTTTCAATTAAATGTATGAATTGCTGAAAGAGAAATTTCACCCTTTTATACGTTTTCTTGCTAAACTAAATTTTCCCGTTATATAGTATATATATATCAACATACAGATCAAATACAGGATTGTTCAAAAGAATTGTAATACATATTTGGCTATGGGCAGTAACTACTGAAATCAGATTTTTAAACGTTATCTTATTTACCTCATTTCCCTAAGTAACGAAGTTTCGTTAAAGCTTTCAGGGAGTGCTGGAAAGTGTTTCATAATCTATGCTGTACGCATGATTTTTCTTACTTGTATTATATGCAACAGTTTTTTTAACACTTTCCAACAAAGTTGAAAAGTGTTTATGACTTTGGTTTGTCTGTCCGTCTGTCCGCGCTATAACTTCAGTAAATATACTCAGATTGACCTGAAATTTTTGGATATTATTGACGTTTACCATAGCACGTTCCATATATCAAATGAATTTTGTAGCATGTTTAGTTTATTTACAGGGACAGTCAAAAGTTTTCCGTTGCATTACGGCCTATGGGAAAAAATCGTTTAAAATGATTTTTAATGATGTTACACGCTTTCGAACATAATAAAACTTATATGCATTTATGAATCACACTAAAATAAGCATTCTGTAGAATATGCGGTGCAAATAATAGTTATTATTCATTTACAGGGCCATACAAAGGAATTCCGTTACATAATGATATAGGGGAATTGTATGCGGTGTATTTTAATTATGTTGAATTAATTCACGTATAATGAAATTGATGTACGTCGCTGAGGTTTAATATAACTTTTATCATCTATAATACGAAATGCGCAGCATTTACAGGGACACACAAAAGATTTCAGGTACTATATTGTATCCGAAGTACTGTACAGCAGCGATGATTGCTGGAAATGCATTTTTAATTATGTTATGCGCTTTTATATTTCGCTGTATTTATGCATAGTATATGGTGTGTATAAATGCCATAATTCATATACAGGGCTGCACAAAAGAATTCGTAATGGTTACTGAGTATGAGTGCAAATTGCTTAAAGGCGGTTCTTAAATGAGTTATGCATTTTTACGCTGAGCTGCATTTGGTTTACTAAGAAATGTTTCTAGAATATAGATTAAATTATATACAGGTTCACGCAAAGAATTGGATACATGGCCGGCTATAAACGATAATTTCTGTAAATGTGATTTCAAAAGTTTTAAGATTGTTTCCGTTTGAATTAAATTTTAGCTAAATAGTGGCGTGTAATGAAGGTACTAGGTTAATTACAGAGTTCTACAAAAGTATTCAAGTGTGTTTCCATCTATTAGTATAAATTGCTGAAAGAGAAATTTCAACCTGTTATGTGTTTTCTTGCTAAACTAAATTTCCCAATTATATCGTATATATAACAACCTACAGATCAAATACAGGGTTGTTCAAAAGAATTGGAATACATATTTGGCTGTGTACGGTAAATGCTTAAATCAGTTTTTGAAATGTTTTATGCGTTTTCTAAAATGTTTACTTAGTTATCTTCTTTACTTTATTTCCCTAAATAACAAAGTTTCGTTAAAGCATTCAGGAAGTGTTGGAAACTGCTTCATAAGAGTATTTGTGTTTTATATTTTTCTTAATTACACGATTTCAATTTATTTTGTTAATAAATATATAAAAGGCTTAAAACTTGGTAAGCAAATATTAACATATTCAAAATGTAACTACAGTTAACTAAAAAGCTTCAAATTGGTGATTGAAATGGATGCATTGTGGTTGAATTGCGTTTTCGTCCTCCGATTATGGAATTTGAATATATCGCTAAAATTCTTTTTGCTCGTATTGCCAAAAGTATTCATCTTAGAAAAAAACATTGTGTATGAAAAATGTAGGAAATTTTCTTTAGTTTAATTTGGTGTAGCACTTGTTTAAAAAAAGTTTAACCCTTTAGCGACTACAATGAAAAACTCGAAAAAAAGCCAATTTTTTCATGGTTTTTCGCTCCTAACTTTTTAAGCAGACCAGATACGAGGTGGCAAAGTTTAAAATCGTGTTCAGCACCCCCAAAAACGTAAAGGAAGAAAGAGATAAAAACTTCTCCAAAACTTTCCAGACAGATGCCTTTTTAGGTCTAATTTTACTGGACTAAATCATCACCAAACTCTTAGGGTTAATGAAATGAGCATATGAACAAAACCTCAAGTGCAATGCGTGGCATTTCTAAATTGAATTAGGACATGTAAAGTGGGTTTCCTCCTGCAATATTAGCGACCATAAACTAGCAAACATAATGTATCTGCAAGCTATGAGCTAATACCATCGCAGTATTTTATTATCTACAATGTTTTATTCTGATTTTCTTTGCATTCTCTCGTTATATTAATTCAAACTGAAATTCTATGGTTGCAAATATTGTTGTTGGACGCCATGTTTATGTGTCCTATTGCGGTGGTTGCGGACATGGAGCTATATTCCTCCATGGTTGCGGACATGGACCTATATTCCTCCATGCTTGCGGACAATTCCGAAACGCAGAGAACCTGTAGTTCTATTCACATGTTTGTTCATGTCAGAAAGTTTAGTGACGGTTCTCGAAAAACAGGTTTTATAGCTTTCCATTTCAGTTTATCTCAATAATATAGAAAAAAATAAGTTAGTCTAAGGATGTAAAATGAAAAAAATTAATGTGATAACGAAAATCTTTAAAATGCCTTTTCAAAAATTTTAAATCTTTTAAGATTAAGTTCTTTTGGTGTTTATTGCTTTATATCCTAAGTATTATAAAAATAATGTGAGCAATTGAGATACTGCAATTTAATCTCAGCTCCTAAATTACATAATACAATGGCGGCTATGTGTTGTATTCAGTGTGGCCATATAAACGTAATCCAGTTTTATAACTAAACTTAGATCCTTTCTTCCTAAATTAAACAATATATTTTAAAGAAAAATATTATCTTTCTTAAGACATTCAAAACGTGCTACACTGGGATCGAAAAAAGAAGGTGCTTTAGTAATGCTTTTTTTTATATTTACAGTGAGTTAACATGACAATAGAAATTTTTAGTAGCATAGTACGAAACAACAAAGTACATTTTTGAGAAAAATTAAGAAATGAAAAATCTATGATTAAATTAAATATTGTGCTAGCTAGATGAAACTCCATAGTTAATAAAATGCTGAAATACTATAGAAGTACTAGTATAAATATAGAAGAAAAAAATAATTATCAAGTTTATCAAAATTATTTTTTAAATTTAATTTTTAAGGGTGTGGCGTTTAAGAAGCGTTAAAATTAAAGCAACTGCAGTTATTAAATAGTTAGTCACTTTTTTATTTAGATTATCGAAAAATTATTATTTTTCAAATATATAATGAAAAAAACTTTTACATATTTTAATACGAATATGTAATTTATTATTTTATATAAAGAGAAATTCAACATATATATTTAATTAGGGTAATTTAATTCATGGTTATAAACATGATAAATTTATTATATTAGGCAAATTGTTCAAATGCATATAAGAAAAATTAAATAATATGAAGCAAAAAAAAATCTTTAATATAATTTTAAATTACTTAAAACGAGATTATGTTTCTTAGGAATTTGATTACTTTATACTTTACATGTTATTAAAATGATGTGAACATAAACGTGAGGCACAGAACTTTAATCCTAGTTCTTAGATTACTTAATGCAATGTCGGCCATGTTTAGTATTCAATGTCATACATGTTTAATGGAGCTTTGCAGCATAATGTAGTGCTTTTTTTGCTAAAATTAACAGCATCTTTTTATTCTTTTTTCTTGTTTAACACTTTTAAATTGCGTTATATGTGTATAAAAAAGGGCTTTTATCGTTATCTCACTTTTTAGATGCACATTAGCATAAATTTCAATACTGAGAAAAGATGGCTGTTTTTAGATAACAATAGCAGTAAATTTAAACAAGTAGCTTGTTTGTATAAGATCAAGTATGTGGTTTTCGATAATGGAAGTTGTTAAAAAAATACAATGCAAACAAACAAACTAAGCGCATTAAAGTAAGTAATTTAAGGTGCTGTTTCTCTGTAATATGTTTATTGCGATTTTCAATTAAATAAATTGCATTTTTTTAAATGTAAGAAGAATGAATTCTTTAAGAAAGAGTTTTAGAACTATATATTAGCTTAAAAAATACATAAAAAAATGGAGAGTGTGTTCACGTGTTTTTGTAATGATTTAATTAATGGATTTAAAAATGAAATATTTTTTGAGGAAAATTTCTGGCAATAGCTTATTATTTGTAACTAAAATTATAAGAAATATCCTTAGTCCGTAATAAGAAAATGTGAAACACAGGGTAGAGAAACTTCTAACTGTAAACTAATCAACATTATTAGTCGGAAAGGGAAATCCCATCCATGAGTATACATAGAAAAAAAAATCAATTTAAAAAATCAAAAAAACCCGACGGCATAAAAAGCGATCTAACTAATTATTTCTCATCAATGCGAAGCTATTTTTTACATTACTTACCTATTTTCTTATTTACTTGTATTGATGACTTTTAAGTTGTGTTTAATTGTTAGTTCCTATCTGGAAACACTGTTTTGATGAGGCCTATAGATGTCTATGAAGATTAGAGTTGCAGTAAAGCTAGAGATCTTACCTACACAACTTCTAGGTTGTGTAATATTTAAACGGAGCTTCTGACTAAAATAATCAATGAAACATCGTCTTCATTTTGAAAGACCTATCCAATGATATGCCACTCAATAAGGTACGTAAAATAGTTTTTCGTCTCTACGGCCCTTTTGTATTTTGCGGCCGCCATTTTGAATTTATAAAAACAAAACCTAGCCTATAACCATCGGACGGTTAAGACGAATCGATAGAGACTTCATTCATTAACATCCTCCCAGCCGTTGGTATGTTTCGAGGGTATAAAGAAATTCACATACCCAGATACGCGTGAAACACATAGCCCTTCTTGGCAGTCGGGTAAAAAGACGCCAAATGTAGAAAAAGATGATGAAAAAAAAAACTTCACTCCGAGATTGAAAAGAAAGTTTCAGAATAGGATTTATGATCGTCGCAGGTTTTTCTAACAATTGGAACATAAAAATAAGAAGAATGGAGAAAAAATGTTAAAATTAACTCATCATACTATCAGGAGAATATGTCACGTCTGATATTTACAGAATAAATTCCATTTCTTTACCAAAACTACGTTGATTGTGTTAAGTTCCTTCAGGATAAAACTAAAAGACATACCACAAAATCTACTTCTCTTTGTTTTAGAAAAAATGTGAAACCGGAATTGGGGCTATTTCATTTAAACGCACACTATCCAAGTCCCCCCAACGTGTGTCTTATAGATTAATGTGCATTTAAGCTTTTAAGTAGAGCTCTTTATTAGCGACATCTTAAAAAGTTAGCTAGACTGTGGAAGATTGTGGTCGAGGACTAGGACAAAATCAACCTTAATATTTTAAGAAAAGCTCAATGATCTTGGAATTCAAGATGTAATATGATAGCTCTAACAAAAGGGTTATAAAACCGAACTTATTAGACAAACAAACAAACAAACAAAAAAACATTACCTTTGTTTATATATTTCTTTTTGGAAAATCGTTACAAAATGTGAGTACATCTTGTGTAACAGGATGTTCATATTAGAAATTTTAATTTTGGAGAGAAGGTGGTTATTAGAAGGTAATTTTGGATGGTGTGTTGAGGGGATGGGGGTATTCTCTTGATGAAGAAAAGGTTTTAAAAACAACTAAATAAATAAGCTATAACTAGCCGCCCTTGGAGACCAGTTTGGTCTCCTTTAAATCTATCCTAAGCATTATGTTCGATATGGTGGACTGTAGACGTTTAATTTTCTTTTTAATTGAATTTATTCACACTTAAAACTGCACAAGACACTTACACAAACATAAATCTCAGAAATTTGAATAGATTGCAATTCATAATTAATATCCATCGCGTAGTTTGGTTGGAGTGGTTTGACATACGTGTTGATGCTTTGACGATCAACAGCTTAATTACCTTTTTTACAGACTGCTTGCTAGGGGGAGCTGGTTATACTTCCGGAACGGAATATGCCGCCCGGGGATGAAATATGAAATATTTCAGCATTTAATAAACATAATACAATAGATAACTAATAAACACTACAAATGATACTAAAATACAAAATATTTAATATAAAAACAATTTGGATAATTACTTTAAATTAATATAAAGGAAATACAATGATGTATAAAAATTATTTAAGAGTCCTGAATGGATAACAGGCACACTTTTGAGATGCCTCTTAAAAATATACCACATGCAGTTTTGACTTTGACTGCATGAACCCTGTTGTCCTTGCCTGGAATTATTTCCATAATTCGGGCAAGAGCCCACTTACATGGTGGGAGATTTTCTTCTTTTAATAACACTAGAGATCCTAGCTTTATGTTTTCTTTTATAAATTGCCATTTACCGCACTGCTGCAAGTGATTTAGGTAGTCAATAGACCAACGTTTCCAAATACATTGAACATATTTGGTAATTAATTGCCAATGGGTTAATCTATTGTCAGAAATATTCATAACATTAGGCTCTGGAATACTGTTAATGGGTCTGCCAATTAAAAAATGCCCTGGCGTAAGCACTTCAAACTCATTTATATCATCAGAAAGCGGATATAAAGGTCGGGAATTTAGGAGCCCCTTTATTTGGACTACTAAAGTTTCAAAATCCTCTAGAGTAATTTTATTATTACCTACGGCCCTAAGCAAATGATGTTTGAAAGACTTAACGCCAGCTTCCCATAGACCGCCAAAATTAGGAGATCGCGGAGGGATAAATTTCCAAGTTATGAATTCTCCGGCAAAGAAATTTGATAATTCCTCGTTGGGAGTGGCCAATAATTTCTTAAAGTTATTTAATTCTGTTGAAGCACATTTAAAATTAGTGGCATTGTCAGAAGTTAGCGTATTTACTTTGCCTCTGCTGGCGCAAAATCTTTTAAGCGCAGCGATGAATGCAGCAGCGGATAACTCGCTTACTATCTCTAAATGAATAGCCTTGGTAGCCATGCAAATAAATATGGCCACATAACTTTTGGAATAAGTGCCCTTTCTCTGTTTTTGTATTTGATGTGAAAGGGACCACAAAAAAAGACATCTGAATTGAGAAACGTGTGGTTCGGTGTTAAGCGTTGCGATGGCAGGTCTCCGATTAACTGATCTAGTGTTTTGAGGTTATACCTGAAACATGTGACACAAGTGTGCACTGTTTTTCGGGCAATGCTTTTAGCTTTAAAAGGCCAATATTTCATCCGTACTTGATGAACTAATCCTTGAGAACCTATGTGAAAGTAATTTTTATGAAAGTACTCAAAACTTAATGTAGTGAGCTTGTGATCACTGGGCAGAATTAATTGGTGCTTAGCATCAAAGAGTAGGTCAGAATTGATTAATCTGCCACCGACACGAAGTAATCCACAGTTGGCAATGAAAGGATCTAATCCCTTTAACTTACTGGAAGAAGGAACAGTTTGCTCCTTTCTGAGTGCTGCTAATTCAGGAGCGAACTTACCTTCCTGGGCCCTTTTAAAAAGAAAAATTGTATTATTTTGTAACTCATTTCCGGTAAGCTGCTTCCGTTTTATATTTCAATGACGGCTGTTATTGATGAACCTAAAAATAAAACTACATATTCGTATTAGTTTAAGAAAATTATTAGAAGAATTATATAATATATGAAACAAATCGTTAAAGTCCTTATTAATAGTTAATAAATTAAAATCAGTTTTGAGTTCATGGTCACAGTCAATGTCTTTGAGGGTAGGAAATTGTTTGGGAACTATAATTTCCCTTTGAAGAAATTCTGGTCCAAACCACCACAAATCATTATTGATAAGATCCTTGGCTGTTGCACCTCTGGAGATGATGTCTGCTGGATTGGATTTTGAGGATACATGGTTCCATTGATAATTTTCAGAAATAGACTTGATCGTGGTGACTGTATTGCAACGAAAGTTTTAAGTTTGTGGGGTGGTGTATTAAGACAAAATAGAACAATCGAAGAGTCTGTCCATAGCCACACCTTTTCAAAGCATAGCAGTAGGATGGGAATTATCCTTTGAACTAGTTTTGTCAAAAGAAGAGCTGCACAAAATTCTAGTCGCGGGATGGTCATTAGCTTTAGGGGTCCACACGGGACTTGCTGCACAGAAGATTAGACCTGAACTGTCCAGTTGTGGAGAGAGATCTTATGTAGATGGCTGCTCCATAGGCCTTTCCAGAAGCATCTGAAAATCCGTGTAAATCTAGACCTGCAATGTTGTCAGACAAAACATACCTCGGAATTGTAAGATGATTTATTTCTGTCAATTTAATCAGAAAATTTTGCCATTCCGAAGAGAACTGGCGGGCAGATGTTGGTTCCAATTTATCTTTAATTTCCATAAATGTTGCATGAAAATTTTTCTTTGGTTAGAAAGGGCCAATGAGGCCTAAGGGATAATAAATTTTAGCAATTTGTGCCAAAACTTCTCTCTTAGAATAAACATCTTTGGCTTCGATACTAATTTTAAAAGTAAAATGATCTGATTGAGGTTTCCAAAGTATCCCTAAAGTTTTTACAGAAATTTGCTGCGAATGTTCGTCAAATGCATATTCTGATATGGCTGCGTCTTGTAATAATTCAGGATGATTAGAGACCCACTTGTGTAGCTCCATCCCTCCCCTTTTTAAGATCAGAATTAATTGAGATTGCAAGTCCTCTGCGTCTTGTAAGGAACCTGCACCAGATAAGCAATCGTCAACGTACATGTCTTTATGAATCACTTCTGCAGCTTTTGGAAAATATTTTCTTTCTTCCTCAGCAAGAGCTTCTTTGAACGTTCGCGTGGCAAGAAAGGGAGCACTAACAGTGCCATATGTAACCGTGTTAAGTTCATATATTTTAATCGGGGCGTCCTTACTGGATTTCCAAAGAATTTTTTGCAAATTCCTCTGTGGGTCGATCATTATCTGCCTGTACATTTTCTTAATGTTTGCACAAAATGCATATTTGTGGGTACGGAATCAAGTTATAATCGAAAATAAGTCTTGCTGAACCGTTCCCCCATTTAATATAATAGAATTAAGTGAATAACCACTAGATGTATTTGAACTTGCATTGAAGACAACTCTCAGGGGAGTGGATATTTTTTCCGGTTTATGCACAGCATGATGTGGAATGTAATAAGGCAGCTTATTTTCGGTTTCATTTTTAATTTGTGTCATATGCTCCAAAGTTTCGTATTCTTCCATAAAAGCTATATATAAATTAGCCATTGTTTTATTTTTATCTAATTTAACCCATAAATTATTTAATCTCCTAACTGCAATTTCTCTAGAACTTCCTAACACTGATTCTGCATTTTGTTTCATTGGTAGCTCTACTGTAAATCTACCAGTGTGATGGCGTTTATAGGCACTTCCAAAATGTTCCTCACAAAATATTTCTTCATCCCCTTTGACAGTTTCTTTATTATCCCCAGGTAAGGATTCTATTTCAAAAAATTTCTGTAAAGTATTGTCTAAGCTATTTTCAGTTAAGAGGCGACAATATGACTTATTTTCAACTTGTGGAAGTGAACCTGTGACTAAATATCCAAATACTGTATTCTGTAACATACAATTAGCATTTGCTAAACGAATTTGCTGACTCTTTAAAATGTCAAAAAATACCTCGCTACCAATTAATGCGTCAATCTGACCAGGCTGAAAATTATTGTCTGCTAATTCTATGTAGTTAGGCATGCATAAATTTGAAATGTCTAATCTTTCAACCGGGATGTTGTTTGTTATTTTTGGGAGAACTACAAACTCTAACGTTTTAGAAAATGTTCCTTGTTCATTTGATATTTCTTCATTGATAATTTGCTTTACATCCTGATGCTACTCGTTTATGCCGGAATTAACACATTTGAATGGTTTTGGTTTTAGATTAAATTTCTTGCATGCGCTCTGACTTAAAACGTTAATCGACGACCCATTATCTAGAATTGTTTTTAATCTAATTTTATTTCGAAACACATCAGTTACTAAAATTATAGCTGTGTTTAATATTGCACAATTTATTTTATCTTCTAGTAACAAATTAGAACCAATTAATGGCGTTTCTTTATTCTCAGATTCAGAATTGCTTATTTGTTTGGTTTTAACAAACTTGTTACTTTTATTTATTATTGCCGTTTCTGAAATATCATTTTCATTTACTTCACATAGTAAAGTGCTATGTACTAATTTGAATCTCCTACAGGTAAATTTAGAATTGCATTGACCTTGATGTAATCGTAAACAATTTGAACATAATTTATTCTTATTTACAATCATTTTCCTTTCACGAATACTCATGTTTAAAAAAACAGACCATTTGTAAAGGGGCTGAGGCGAACTGCATAATACACGGATTTAATTTATTTTCATTTTTATCGTTGATAAAAAATGATCTGGATTTATTTACTGCGCAATTATTCTTAGATTTCAAAAACCTTGATGGCAACTGTCTGGCGTCAGTCGAGATATTTACCGCTTCTAAAACTAGGCATATTTTTTCCAAAAAGGAAATTAAATAATCAAAAGTCGGAACATTTGAGTTTTCAAGAGATAATTCAAACTGCTTTTGAGTTTCGCTATGCGATTTTTTCAGAATTATATTTATGAACACACTTTCTGATAAATTATTTTGTGTATATTCCATAATTTGAGTGCGCGAATGTTTTTGTTAATACAATCAATAAAATTACGCAATTCTTTTGGGGATTCATATTGCATTTTTTCATAATTTAAAATTGCAGAAATATGTGAATCGATTAACAATCTTCTATTTTCCTATCTGTGTATCAGAGCTTGAAACAATGAACTGAAATCATCATCAGGTGATTCTAAATGTTTAGCTTCGTTTTTTAAAGAAGCTTTTAAATAAAATAGCTTCTGACTATTATGTAATTGAGCATTCTTAACAATCAAGTAAGTAAATTGCGTTTTAAAATTAGCAAAATCACAGTAATCACCTCCGAATGAAGGAAATGGAATTTCTGTGAGGCGCACCTTTGTTTTGTTTTCATTTGAATGATCATTAATATTTACAATATTACATTTATTTTCAAAAGATGCTAATAAAACTTTTAAGCTTACCTCCACTTGCTCGAGCCTCTCAATTGCAGTGTCAATATCCTCCTCTATAGCTTGCACTTGATGCGCAGATAATTCTTGGAGGTCGATATATTGTTCTCTTATTTCCTCCAATTTATTTTAAAGAGCTTCTGTCTTTTCTAATTTGACTTCTAATGTGCTCACATTCGTTGTTTTTACATCGGTAGTATCTATTAGAAACTGCTCTAATCTTGTGATAGCAGCCTTTACGGTGCCTTTTAATCGATTAAGCTTATCCGTAATAGCTCCCAGGCTCTCTAGGACCACAATGTTCGATATGGTGGACTGTAGACGTTTAATTTTCTTTTTAATTGATTTTATTCACACTTAAAACTGCACAAGACACTTACACAAACATAAATTTCACAAATTTGAATAGATTGCTAATCATAATTAATATCCATCGCGTAGTTTGGATGGAGTGGTTTGACATACGTGTTGATACTTTGGCGATCAACAGCTTAATTACCCTTTTTACAGACTGCTCGCTAGGGGGAGCTGGTTTTACTTCCGGAACGGAACATATTGTATCATGTTACTTTTATTCATAATTTAATTTACTATCTCAGTCCTTCGCCAAATCGGATGATTCTCATACAGAAATCATGAACTCGGTATTTTTATGTTAGCCGAGTGCATGTGATAAATCGCTAAACATTGTACCCGTCTTATTTTTTCTTATTTCATTAATTTCATTTAAAATTATAATACTTTCCCTCATTTTACTTAAAATACATAACTTTAATTTAAAACTGAAATACTTAAAATTTATGACTCTCAATTTTCTCCTATTTCTAAAAAAAAAAAAAAAAAAAAAAAAAAAAAAGAAAAGAAAAAAAAGTAATGAATAATACCATAAACTATGACATTTAATTTCAACATCAAAACTTTGTTTTAATTTACCTCGCGAAAAATTGTTTATGACAGTCGCATGAGATGAACTATTACAATACTGATGATATGATGGCGATGGAACAATATTTGGCGATTTATTACTTGCGCCCAACTTACATTAAATTACCGAACTGTCTGTTTGGCATATAAAAAGTGATGCGGTCAACCCGGAACTGTTGATGACAGTCACATGACTTAGGCTATTATTATAGAGATAGATACTTAAAATTTCACAGTGCAAACTGATACTACAGCACAATAATTTGTTCACTGACAGTACGGAAATACAGTTTATTTATTTATTGATAATATAGATATACATTTCATTTAATGACATTACGTGAATTTTATTTAATTAATGATGTAATAGGAAAAAATATATTTTTCATTCAAGAAAATCTATTCAGTACATTTTTCACTTTTAATGTACGCATTAGTTGTCGCTGCTTTCATCACGTGATCATGAAAAACTGCATGGTTTTCATCTCGGTAAATTTCAAGTTTTAACATGTGTACTTGCGAAAGATTTATTAATAAATAATGCTCAACTTTACATGCAAAAACAAATAATAATTACTCTTGACTATTCAAATGAACTAATATGAGTAATTTTTGTTTATTCCCAAAAAGAAACAGCTTTATTTACCTTTTAAACAAAAGTTTATTTTTCATATATGCGCGAATTGAAGTATAAATTTTATCTGAATGTTTTGTAATTTCCTATGGCTTCAGCATAGGGGTATGTAAATCAAAATGTTACCTTCATTTGATTCTTTTGGAAAAGGTACTCAGTTGCAAAAAAAGCAAACACATTAAAAATATCCATATTTGGCCATAATAAATTGCCTGTTTAACAATCACAGTAGACCTAAATGTTATACAGTATTGAATGAGATATAATAAACAAAAAAAAATTAAATAATAGGAAAACTATTATATTCACCTTCTAAAGATATTTATTTATACACTATATAATATGTGCTCTTTTTTTTTTTTTTTTTTTTTTTTTTTGTTTAATAGGAACTTTCTAAGAACATGATGTTAATATGCACTACTTTTGGTGTCAGCACTGAATTAAGTGTTATCATACTCTCGGAATGGTTCATCTTTACACTTTAAAAAAAAATTCGGTGTTGTTATACTCTAGAAATGGCTTCACTTTACCTTTTCAAAGAAATTCTGGAAGCTAACCATCAATTTAGGTGTACTACTTTACTCGCAATCCATCGCTTGATGTTGAGATAAGAATTGGTGACGTCAGGAGACGACGACAACGGGAGCCATTTCAACTAACAATTTCATCATCCTTTGGAACTTACAAAATTGTTAAGAACTTACGAAGTTAAGCGAAGTAATTATTATTCATAGATTTAAGAGCTAGTACTAAAAAGTTTTTATATAGTTAGTTTATGAGTATAAATTGAATGAAGCATGATATTTATACAAGGGTTCGTACTAGTGCTGGAATTTCAGGACCAGAAAATTCTTCCATACCAGTATTTTCTTATATATAATCTCTTCTGAAATAAGACGAAATTTCGCGCGTTTGAACTAGATTTATTTTTGATAAGAAAATACTGCCTTGAAAATAACGGTACCCGTACAAACCCCGTATACTATATTTATTGATTTTTCTTAATAGAAAATGTAACAAAAGTTAGAGCAGAACTTTTAAATTCAGTCCTTGTTTCATATATGTATGTTTAAATTAAATTAAAATCAAATAAGGAGCCAAAAGTTACAATAGCCTTAAATTTAAAAGCGTCAAAGTTGTGTTGCCCAATAAGTGTATTCAAAATGGAAAAAAATCCCTTTATTTCAAATGAAAATCAAATTTCAAAGTGATTGCTTAAAAGGCGCAAAGGCCAACATAGTGAAAAAGATTCCAAGCCGGGACTCGAACCCGAGCTAATTTTCCGAGCTAGGTATCGTTCCAAGTGGTTTAGTCGGTAGAACGTCAGTGCGCTATACTGATGGCCCGGGTTCGAGTCCCGGCTTGGAATCTTTTTCACTATGTTGTCCTTTGCGCCTTTTAAGCAATCACTTTGAAATTTGATTTTCATTTGAAATATTGTATGCAAGGCGAATGTTTGCTCTCTGAAATAATTTCCATGTATTAATATAGATTCTATCGGTGCTGGATTTAATTATGTTTCGTGCTCGCCCCAGATGGGTGGCTCACGATAAATATTCCATCTTGTGCTACGTTTGTAGCCTTGCCAACATATAATAGTGAGAAATTTTCCGAGCTAGGTATCGTTCCAAGTGGTTTAGTTGGTAGAACGTCAGTGCGCTATACTTATGGCCCGGGTTCGAGTCCCGGCTTGGAATCTTTTTCACTATGTTGGCCTTTGCGCCTTTTAAGCAATCACTTTGAAATTTGATTTTCATTTGAAATATTCTATGTAAGGCGAATGTTTGCTCTCTGAAATAATTTCCATATATTAATATAAAAATCCTTTTATGTTAGATAAGTATCTTGTGTAGCAAAATTCATATTGTAATGAATTACCTGAGTTTATGGCTTAGATTGCATCTCAGGTCAAACGGAGAAGAATAGAAGCAAATTATCGCAAAACCTTTATTAACATTTCGATGAAATATAAAAACAAATATTGCTTATATCACTATCACAATATTTAATATAAACTGCAAATGATAATCGGTTAATATTAAAATAGGTGCAGATAGATGTTATAGAGACAGCAGTTTCTTAAATTGTTGCTACGCAGACTCCAGGGGGTCTGCAAGAGTCTGCAGATTTACTGCAGACGAATAAATAAAAAAAGGAAGCGCCGTAAAATGTTTTTTTTTCTTTTTGAGATTGTATTTTTAAATTAATATTTCATAAGAGATTACCTACTTTATACTTTAAATACTATTATAAGAACAGTGCAAATGTTAAATTATGGAAACTCAGAGTTTAATACAATAATGACTGCCTTATATGTTTAGTACAGCCATATAGTTTACAACATAATTTAGGATCTTTCTCGTTAAAATTAAGTGTTATTTTATTTGTAGGCACAAGTGAAATTTATTTTAACCACTTCTCGGTGTTTCATGAGGAAAAAAACGGTTATCATCATTATCTTCATTTCCTGGATATTCGTATTTATTTAAATATGCATGTTTTAGTAAAATAGAATTTGTTGTATTATTATAATAAACATGCATTTAGGGGTATAAAAGATTTTGAATGTAAAAGCAGATAATGTTAGTCGTTAAAGTAATTTAAGCAAGCTGGTCACAATAAAGTAAATAATAAACATGTAATGTCTTTTATTGCAAGCTTTATATATATATATATATATTAAGTTAAACTCAGAATTTACTCAGAAGCTTGAATGTAAAGAATTGAGTTAAATAAACAAAATGAGGTTGAGTTAAAGATTTCTAAGAAATGAGAGTTTATTTTTTACACAGATGTTTGTAGAGTCAAAATTTAGATTTATACTTTTATTAGTTTAGAAAAAAAGAGGAAAATAGATGAGAAGCACATTTTTTTTTTTTTTTTTTTTTTTTTTTTTTTAATATGAAAACAAATAACTTGTTTAAAGATAATCTACTTATTTCGAAATACCATTTTTAAAAGTAAAATAAAATCATATTTCTTCTATATTTTCAGAAAAAATCAGGACTTGGTGCTGTTTTGAGAGTTGTTATTGCTGCAATTTTGAAATAAATTGTTTAATCATTAGAAGTTAAAAAAATATTTTTCCAGTGAATAGCAAAAGAAAAAAATGATACTTCGAAATGCGAGATATGAAATCAATCATCACATTAAATAATTATTGATAACTCATTTTTAAGGTGAAATATGAAATTATGTACAAATAGTATTATTTTTTGTTTAGTTTTTATTTTGTACTAGATGCATAGGAAGCAGTTGTGTTGCATATCTATTTTAAATGGTCTTTTGAGTTTTTGACAGAAAGTTGTTAACAATCTAGTTTTTAAATTAAAATATATAACTCACAAGCTAAAAATATAATTATCATATAAGTATAATTTAAATTAATTTTTCAATTAATTTTCAGCAGTGAAATTACCTCTAAAATTATTCGATATTTTTGCTCTGTTGTGGTTTACGCTTAGTTAGCGATGTGAAAAATTTCACGTATTTAATATTCACTAATTTCGGGCGTAATTTCACTGCTGTTTTTTATCAAAAACAGATAAAGGGAAAAAAAGAAGAAGAATAAATTTTTGGATCGAAGAACAAACAAACTACACGCAACTAATGTGTCAAGAACTTTCTGAAAGTCTTTTTTCGACATGAAAAATACAGAAAAGAAATGTTCTCTGAACGCAAAACACTAAATCTTTAAAAAATTATAAACCGACTCTTTTCATTTGCCATTCATCTTTTCTAAATCTATGCGAAGAAAAAAAATTCAAGGAGTATTTTCTAACTGTTGGAAAGTTATATACCTTATATTTAAGAGACAAGAGACTTTAAAGATTAGTTTTCATTATTTATATTATTAATTGCGAAAAGGTGTTAAATAAGAACCATAAAAACATCAATTTTTGTAAAAATATAAACTGTTTACATGTTACGCTTTAACTGAAACCTTTATCAAGACAAATGAGACATTTTCTACCGTTTCCCGATCTATAAAGGAAACGATTTGAAACGCCATTATTCATGTTTTACACTTTCTGTCTCAGAATACTCAAGTTATTTTATTTTTCTTTTACTTTTACTTTTATTTTAACACTCGTAACCAGGGAGTACCTCAACCGATAATTTTGATAAGTTAAATGACGTTCTATCATTATATATTGAAATTTTACATGCTACAATTTCACCAACTGAACAACATTACTGTAGAACATTTGTGCATAACAGTCATCGTTCATTTATAAGGACTCCCAAGATTTCGTTTAGAGTACTGAGCAATAAAAGTTGGAGATGAGTGTTTTGATGTGGTATAAGTTTCTATGTTTAATTCAATGTTTACACATTATATTGTAAATATAAATTTTATAGATATTATATACAAGCTTACATAAAATATTTCGTAAGCATTATTGTTTATGTGCGTGAATTGTTTAAGGGTATTTTTTAACTGAGTTTTGCATTTTCCAGCTAAAATATACTTAGTGCACTGAGATATTTTGTAATATAATTAAATTAATATACAGAACGCATGTGGGGCATTCTCACAATCTTTTGACTTTCGGGAATAAAAATCTGGTGAAATTAAACTTGCTAAAATAACATTTTAATCTGATAGACGAATGCCTTAATGATTCAAAATAAAGAAAAATTGGTCAGCAGCGAAACATTTTTTATTTAACTGAGGTTTAAGTTAAACTTGCGAGTTTAATTTTCTTTACCATTTTACCACTATAACTTTTTATTTTCTTCTAAATTTTTACATATAATGAATTTGCATGGTACCCACAGGACATTCAAACAAGAAATAATAAAAATGTAGTACTTTTAATACAGAATTTTTGTATAACATTGTCTTAAAGGGGTGTTAAAGAAGGGACGGTAAAGTAAAAAAGGGGACTGTATAGGAAAAAAGGGACGAAATAGGAAAAAAAGGGACGGTGAAGATGGAACGGTAGGGAAAATTACCACCTATTTTTAGGAAAATCATGTTAAGACTAAGTGATAGCCACAATGTTCATTGATTTTTAGAAACAGTTGTTAACATTGGATTATATTATTATTTTTTTAATTTACCTCGAAAAGTGCAGGAATAAACCGTGGGGACGGTAAGACTACCAATAAAGCCACGATCTTTAAATTGATATTTAAATGCTGATTTAAATTCTGCAGTAAATTTCCTGTCAAAGAATTTTAGATATTCTTTCTCTAGCGTACTTCTGCATGAGAATAAACTTGAAAAAAATTCTGTGGCTGCTTCTGAAGTGATTTTTTGTATAAGTTTTCCAAGAGGGACGGTAAGGATGAAAAACCCAGAGACAGAGTTCAAAAAATAATATAACCGTAAAAATGTGTGCAGGTTAATTTTTTGTTACATATTTATATAAAACAATTATCTCAGTTTTGGAAAAAAATTACATCGAATTACTTTTATTGAAACAATTTTAAACAGACAGCTCCAAACTTAAAAATCAGCATCAGGGACACGGAACGGTATAGGAGTTTTCCTGGTGTTTGGACCTCCAACATCGTCCAAAACTTATTCATCTCGTTAATATTGTTATGCAATCATGCAATGGGATGTTTCCCAGTATATGAAATAAAAAAAATCACAAAAATGCATTAAAATAAAAATTACTATTCAGGGACATGAAAGTCAAAAGATTGTGAGAATGTCCCATATATTCATCACTGCGCAAATAAGCGGATGCCATCTATAGAGGCTAATTTTTGGAAGTATGTTTTCAGTTGTGTTGGGCGTTTTTTCCTGAAATAAGTTTAGTTTAATATGAGTTGTATATAAAAGTATGTAGATAATATAAAGGGCTGTACAAAATTATTTGAGTGCATTTTAGTCTGTTGGTGGAAATTTCTCAAGGTGAATTTTCAACTGTTATGCGTTTTGTATCTAAGCTCAATTTTAGCAGGTTAAATAGTGTATATACACATGCATAGATCATACATTGAGATGCACAAAACAATTCAAGTATCTATCCGGCTGCAGAGAGTGATTGTTGAGGAATTTTATCAGATAATTCAGAATTTCTGAATAAAAAATGCCTTGATTCGGCACACTGCTGATACGATATCAAATTATTCTTGTAGTGATAGTGAGCATTTAGGTGCTGACATCAATTAGTGAACGGATAGTAAACGATTTTCTACTGAAAACATTTGACATTTGTCTAGCAATTATTTAGAAATCTATATATTTAAAAGACAAGGCTGTTTTCTTAGTCATCTGGCCTGAGCTTTCTACTGAACAGATTTTTTTTTTTTTTTTTTTTTTTTTTTTTTTTTTTTTTTTTTAATGAAAGCTGTTCATTTGTAGATGTGCCCACACTCGCTATATTTTCATTTATTTCCATTTTTATATTTTATTTTTAATTTTAAAAGCTTTTTACGATATTTCTTCACATTGGTGCAATCGGATTAGCTGCATTCTTGAAGAGAGAAAGGACACAATGGGAATTACCATATCATCACAGATGTCGTTTTCGTATTTCAATTAAAGATAGCTTATAAACTGTATACAGTAGAGCATCGATTATCCAAAGTAATAGGGACCGACCATCTTTCGGAAAATTGAAATTTTCGGATAATCGAGAATGCTTTAAGATTAAGGAGAAATATGTGCAATATTTCGTATTATGGTAACAAGTACTTAAAAAAAAATAAATCATTAGCAAAATAGAAACAAGAATAAAAAACCTGAATTTAAATTTTGAAATTAAGTACCTTTTACATATATCACAAGGGTTTGAAAAAATGTTTTGCTTGTTGCAGTTTCGATTGCCTTTGCTTTGAAGCTCTATCACGGAGTTTTTTAATATTATTAGTGCACCAGTATCAATGTCCTGCTCCAGCCATGCCAAACCTTTTTCAAAGCATTCAAAAGCTTGAAAATTGCTAATTTGTTCGTTTTCTTCGTTTCATTCCGCAGCTTACGGGGGCTCAAGTTAAATACAAAGGAACTCTAAGAAAGGAGATCGAAAATATTTACATGTACTCGTAGTTCGGAAAGGACCGCTTGCATACAAAGAACAAGACAGTTAAAAAAAAAAAAAAAACTTTCAAAATGGATTTTGCACACAAGGAATGTGATAGTAAAGAAAAAAAAAGCTTTAAAAATGGATTTCGGTTAACCGAGAGTTTCGGTTAAAAGAGTTTCTAATAAAAGAGGTTCTACTGTATAACAATCCCTTCAAAATATCAAAATACTTGATAACTGCTATAAGTGATAAGCATAAATTTAAAAAAAGGCAAAATACCTTTATTTATTTACATTTCGACATGTTTTATTGCATCAGTCGGCAATATTCTCAAGAAAATAAAACGATAAATGTATTTTCGCAAAAATTCAATTAAAAAACTAGTAAATAAAAACAAAAATCACGCGAACACAAAGATAATGAAATTAACTGCAATAATAAAAAAAATTAATAAACGACAGTAAAATTTCTGTGATGATTAATAATAAGTAATTTTGTAAACTAACCTAGTTACCAATATTTTGCGATAAACAGTTTTAGTTTTAAATGAGATTTATTGAAAATATTTTCTTTTTAGCACAGAAAAACTAATATTAATAATTTTAGTTAAAAAACAAAACAAAACAAAAAAAAGTCATAAAAATCACTGTTTTCCTTTTATATTAGAATTAAATTTTGAAATTAGAATCTAAAACGTATTTTTCCGGTTTCATGTGTAACACACGACTGAATTTCTGAGTAAAAGTTCTTAATTCAAAAAATCGCATATCACTATAAATAACAAAAATATACCTCGTTCTGGAAAGAATAGTATAAAAGTAGATTACATTAAGGAAAAAAGTACACGGTACATAATGACAATTCTTAAGCTGTGACATATTTTGTAATTTCAATTTTCAAAAAAAAAAAAAAAAAAAAAAGTGAAAAAATGTTTGGGGAAAAGTGAACGCTAAAATTTTTTAAACTTATTTATGGACCATTTTATCGTCTGCCCTTTAATTTTTTTCGAATCAAGGTGAAGAATGTGCTTTCTCGTGTATATATATATATATTGTTTCAAACGCAGCGTAGAATTACGCCCCCCCCCCTCTTTTTGAAATGCAGTAGAAGGATTACTATGTGGAAAAAAATTCCGTTTTTAAAATTTATACAAAATATAAATAATATTCATGATTTATTTAACAAGCTTTTTTTGTAAGAGACACATTGTCAATCTTAGTTAATGGAATTTTTTTAAAAGAAGGTCACCTTTGGGATAAAAATATGATGAACTTTTTTTTTTTTTTTTTTTTTTTTTTTGAATTGATAATCTAAAATGTTTGAAATATGTTGAAAAAAAAACTTTCGAAAAAAAAAAATATTGAACCGAATTTGTCATTAATAATGTGGAAAATTATTTTATTTTTCCAAAATAAAATATACATTTAACCTTTTTCATTCACTCAAAAGTGATTTTTTGAAATTGTACATCTCTTATTTTAAAATAGTTATATCATAGATTTGAAATTGGTGAACTTATATTTAATTTACATCCACATATTCAGTAAAAAGTTTCCAATAAATCAGATATTGTGTTAAATAATGATTTTGAATATTGCATGGAATTTTTTTAATTTTATGTTGAAGAATGCGTTGAAAAAACACTGCTAAAGTTCTGCATTCAAAAATATATGTTTTCCTTTTGTAAGCTATTGGTATTTTACTAATTTATATTAACAAGCATTATTTTAAAATTATGTAAGAAAATCACTTACTATCATTAAACGAAAGTTGTAATATGCTAAAAATGAAAAAAATGTATTTAAAAGTATATAAATACATTTTAATCTGATCTACATGATTCGTACGCATACGTACCACTTGCCATTCTTTTGTACAAAACGTGTAGATCACATTAAAATATATTTCTATGCATTTAAATGTAATTTTTTTACTTTTTACACGTTATAACTTTAGATTATGCATTGTAATTTTTAATATATGAGCTGTTCAATGCATAAATCGACTAACTCCATCAAATGAAAATGTTCAGTATAAAGTTATTGTAACTATAAAAATATTGTAACTATATAATATTTTTTCTTGGGATATTTTCATTGATCTCATTAATTTTATTTTAATCAAGGGTAACTTTTTATCATTGTATAAATATAGAAAATTTTCAATGTCCCTTTGTTTTTTTTTTAAAAAAAAAAAAAAAAAAAAAAAAAAAGCCACTTAAAATGGAGTTAGTCTGATTGTCCTCTGATCGCGTCATATATCACTAACTTTGAATCTAGTACCACAAGTGGAAAAACCAATTCTACTGTCCTCACTATTAAATAAATGAAAGTATCGTGTAAATTCAACTAGAAAAAATTGATAGAAAGCAGCTTGGCTGCAACCGCTGGTTTTTTTTTTTTTTTTTTTTTTTTTTTTTTTTTTTTTTTTTTAAATATAAAAAAAATGTGCAAAGAAATATACGGGGGGTAAATTATGCGTGAAAATACAGTACTTCTTTTTGTTGAGGCTTCATAAGTCCCATTTGATTCGCATCTGGATTAAATGCTTATGATTAAGGAAACAGTGTGGCTTCAGAAACAATTTTATATAATTAGCAATACACAATATCAAATAACCTGTAACAAAGGTGGTACATAAAACGGGTATCACTTAAGTAATTTTTATCTGTTTTAGATGAAACTTTTCTAATTCTAATCTTAAATAAAATAAGAAAGCGGTTAAAAGAAACATTTATTTAAATAACATAAAAGTAGAAACACCTTTTTTAGAAACATACTTTTATTAATACACTTAGAAATAGAAAATATTTTTTAAATAAAAAATTTTGAGGTTATAATAGACATTTACATGAACATAAAAATTCTTCTTAAGCAACTTCAGCTGAGTTTGTACGATTATGAAGCTCAAAATTCCAATATATTACATCATATTTGATCATTTATCATTATCATGCAACATATTTTAAAAATTATGTCACGCAACAAGAACTTTATTTAAATACTAGCAGGCTACGCCCGCTTCGCTGGTCCATTTTCCAAATGAACCTTGATCAAACAAAATTATGAATACAATCTTGTATTTTAAATTAATATGTATCTTCACCTGGAAAGTCTTTCCGCATTTGCTGAATACGATGCAAACGCCATTTAGCTATTATATTATCTTAGGGTCAATCCATTTCAAGTGGTCCAGAAAATGTCATATTCGTTGCTCGACCATTTTTAAAAAATCTGAAATTTTTTGTACAACAACCCTAACATAATGGAAGTTTAAAATTACTATTATTTTAATTTTATTAACTTTTGTTTGTGCATGGCGGCCATCTTTGTTTCATTGTCTGCAGCAATTTTCTCACAAGAAGGGTTTACGGAATTGTAAATAATTCATCGTTTATTTATCCAATTCAAGTACGGATGAAAGCAATTTGTACAGAATACATTGGGCTAAAAATTTGGTAATGGAGTAGTTTCCGAAACTAACTGCTTATAGGTAAAATTTAAGCATAAAATTTCAGTTTTTTTCCAAAATTTGTCCATTTACAAAAGGAAATTTTTCTAGCAAGGAAAACTGTCAACATGATATAATTTTGTTTTAAAAATAGGCTGAAAGTACTTGTACTCACATGCCGAGTTTCAGATCTGGGACTTGCTTTCTCTTCGCTAAAAAAAATCCCATATTTTTCAAAAATGACAAAAATCGCACTTTTCAGGCTTTGATATCTCTGGTGGGGCATTAGATAAAAATCTGAATTTTTTTTTGTAAGAGTATTGTATGGTAGTGTTATGCACAAGAAAATTCAGGATGGAGATTTGACTACAAGCTGAGATATGGCAAGGGCAACATGTCAAAACAACACTGCCAAACTATTGTTTTGTTGTAGTCACAGCTAAGTATTTATCTCAGAGTATCAATTAAATTTATTTTTTAGATTATCTTTAAATAATAGTAACAGAAAATAAATATTTGCAATTAATTTAAAAAATAATTATGCCTAAGGCTTACATTTTGTATGGTATCAGTAATTTTTGTTGTAATTTTAGTAACTAAAAGAAACCTCAGCACTTTTACACACACACACACACACACACACACATATATATATATATATACAAGGCCTGAGACAAAAACAAAATAGGGAAAGAGAAAAGCTGTTAATGTTGGCATACTTGTTGAGACATGATCAAACGTGTCAAAACACATTCCTGCTTGTTGGTTTAAAAACCACAATTTTAATGCTGCTTGCTAGTCCCTGAAACTTGTTCCTACCATAAGTATGTTCCTGTAAATGAAACATTATTCGATGTTACCATGCATCAGGCTCAAGTAATTTTCAGAAAGTAAAGATACACAAAGCCTTTTCAAAATTTATACTGCAGAAAAATCACATTTTTCTCATAAGAAGTAAGCTAGGAATTATTAATGAATTGAGACTTGCACATAGTGATTTCAAAGTATATTTCTATGAGCCAGCAGGGGCAAAATCTTCAATCAAGTTATCAAGAGATGACAAGACTTGGTTACAAATAAAATTTTGAGAAAGATCAAAATTGTGGTTTTTGAACCAACAAGCAAGAATGTGTTTTGACACGTTTGATCATATCTCAACAAGTAAGACAACATTAACAGCTTTTCTTTTTCCCCATGCTGTTTTTGTCTCAGGTCTTGTATAAAAATATTTTTTTTTCTTTATGTAAAAGTGCTGATGTTTCTTTTAGTTACTAAAATTACTTACAACAAAAATTACTGAAACTATACAAAATGTATGGCCTTAGACATAATTATCTTTTTTATTAATTGCTAAGCTTTGCAAAGGGCTTTATTTTCTGTTACTATTATTTAAAGATAATCAAAAACATAAATTTAAATGACACTCTGATATAAATACTTTGCTGTGACTACAACAAAACAATAGATTGGCAGTATTGTTTTGACATGTTGCCCTTGCCATATCTCAGCTTGTAGTCAAATCTCCATCTTGAAATTTCTTGTGCATGACACTACCATATAATACTCTTATAAGAAAAAATTCAGATTTTTATCTCGTGTCCCACCAGAGATATCAAAGCCTGAAAAGTGCGATTTTTGTCATTTTTGAAAAATATGGGATTTTTTTCAGCGAAGAGAAAGCAAGTCCCAGATCTGGAACTCAGCGTGTGAGCACAAGTACTTTCAGCCTATTTGTAAAAAAAAAAAAAATATGTCATGTTGACAGTATCCCTTGCTAGAAAAATTTCCTCTTGTAAACGGACAAATTTTGAAAAAAAATGGAAACTTTATGCTTAAATTTTACCAATAAGCAGTTAGTTTCAGAAACTACTCAATTACCAGATTTTTAGCCCAATGTATTCTGTACAAATTGCTTTAATCCGCAGTTGAATTGGATAAATAAATGATAAATTATTTACAATTCCGTAAACCCTTCTTGTGAGAAAATTGCTGCAGACGATGAAACAAAGATGGCCGACATGCACAAACAAAAATTAATAAAATTAAAATAATATTCATTTTGAACTTCCATCATGTTAGGGTTGTTGTACAAAAAATTTCAGATTTTTTAAAAATGGTCGAGCAACCAGTGTTGGACCACTTGAAATGGCTTGACCCTTTTATAATTATTGTCATATGCAATGCTGATTATATTATTTTCGATCTATTGCTTTATTAATGTACTTTTGTTATCCTGCTATTTTTGTTCCCATTTTTTACATTATTAAAAAAATATATTGTATTGCGGCCCGGCAAAGGTAAAAAAAAAAATGTTTGCAGTCAGCGAGAATAAAACGCCGAGTATGGCTGGTCCGGACCCGTAAGACACTCTAGCTACCTCCAGCCAACTGGTTATGACCGTGTCGCGTGAACGTCATCCATGCATTGTCTATGTAGATTTATTGTTTACAGCCCTTTATTCGGAATACAAGATTGTTTCAAGATCAATTTTCGCATTTAAAAATATCTTCCTGTCATAAAAATATATATTAATAATAAATACTATAAAGGGTGTCCGGTCTTAACGGAGTCCAATGGCTAATTCCTAAACCGTTAGTCATAGACATATAGTTCCAATTACAAAAATGTTTACAATCAGGTAAAGAAATATTTTAAAAGCGATTTGGGTCAATAAAAACTTTTCTTAAAAAATTACGAAATTTAAATTTTTATACTGTCTCCCTGGTCCTATCAGTTATATTTAGTAAAATTTTCCTTTTACACCGACAAGTAATACACAAAAAGTTCCGTTATTCTACAATTAAAATTGACGGAGTGATAGCTGTTTAAAGTTGGAGCATATTTTTTTGCTGAAAATTGGGGGTCATTCACAAATTTAGTCGAAATATAATTTCGTCAGATATATTAAAAAATGGTTGAGAGTAAAATCAACATTGCAATTTAAATTTGAAATCTTTAATCATTCTGACATATTAATTCAAAATATACAATTTGTAATAAACATTTAAGAAGAAAGGAAAAACAGAATTTTTGTTAAATAAAATGATGCTAAATTATTTGCCTCAATTCTTTACAAAATGATACGTATTTTAAAATATTATTAGATTACACTAGCCTGTAAAAGTTGGGTTATGTCATGTTTTTTAGCTTTTGATAATTGGTTTTTATGTATTCTGTACCACTGAATCTGAAAATGACCTTCATTTTTAACCATCACATCAGGATTTTTCGCAAATTTTAAAGTTAAAAAGTTCAAAGTTAAAATTGAATCTGCTCCCGCATGTCATAGGACTACTCAGCTATTTAGCTGTAAGAATCCCAGGATAAGCAAAAATATCGAATAAATTATTGAATAAAATAAAATAAAATAAAATAAAATAAAATAAAATAAAATAAAATAAAACAAAAAAAGTTTTACATATGTTTTATAGCATGACATTTTCGCTATATTTTAACTTACACATTTACGATTTGCAAAAAAATTCTAACGTGATGGTTAAAAATGAAGGTCATTTTCAGATTCAGTGCTAAAAAGTACGTAAAGATCAATTATCAAAAGTTAAAAAACACAACCATCTCCTCTACTTTATAGTATCCGATTTTTGTTATTCTTATATTTGACAATTTATGATTTGCGAAATATCTTGACATGATGGTTAAAAATTAATGTAATTTTTGGATTCAGTGCTAAAAAATACATAAAATTAAAAAAACCAACAATCGCAGTCTTGTATTATCTAATCTAAAACTTTTTCTTAAACTTCTTGGCGGTAATCTATCCGAAAGTTTTTGTGTTATCCTGTAAAATAAGTATAAATGGTAACCGCTGAAAATCATAATAATATTAGATTGTTATTGGATTTGCGCCAATATGTAAAATGTAATCTCGATCGGATATTTAAAAGTGAGTTAAAGTTCGAGTGCAAATTTTGAACAGGAAAAACCTACATACGATCGCTGAAGTAACATAAAAACTTATAAAAATAACATAATTTTTGTTAAAAGAAATCATAAAAGAAACAATCTTAAATCCTGATAAAATAAAACATATGTTATTTTATCCAATCTGAAATTTAATAAATGTTAACTTAATCGTAATATTCGTATGATTTTTTTTTGAAAGCGCAGATACACATGAAATAAGATCTTCGAATACTTTAAGCACTTGGTATGTGACCCCTGAAAGCCAAGCCGAACTCATTTATTTTCAGAGCAGAAACGTGGCATAAGTCATGCATTTTTAAAGTTTCATAACTCGCTCAATTTTAGCGTTATTTGAATGGGACTTTTTTTTGCTTACTTGTCAGTGTAAAAGGAAAATTTTTCTAAATATAATTTATAGGACCGTGACCGTATAAAAATTTAAATTTCGTAATTTTTTAAGAAATGTTTTTATTGACCCAAATCGCTTTAAAATATTTCTTTACCTGATTTTAAACATTTTTGTAATTGGAACTATATGTCTATGACTAACGGTTTAGGAATTAGCCATTGGACTCCGTTGAGACCGGACACCCTGTATTATGAGAAAAAATTTTCATGTCGTTGAAAATATGTTTAAAATACCAAATTTGTTATTTATACACAGCCACTAACAGAGATGTGCAAAAGCCGCTATTCTTATTACCTTAAATTATCATTGTACAACTATGGCGGAAAGACACGAGCTCTGTTTCCAGTTATTCCGGAAAATGATTTCAAACAGAAAGGGAATATACACAAGGACTATCGCAAGACCTGTTTTTGGTTACAAACACTGATCGAGCCAGGATTTGAGAATCGGATAGAATATTTCTCTTTATACCACATCAGTATCAATTCCGTTTCGTTTCAAGCTAATTTCTAAATGATTGTAAAACATTTTAAGAAATTTAGAATACATTCTTTTCTTTTTCTTTTGTTAAACAGCAAGTTTTTACCCTTTTTCCCCATTTGTGAAAAAATAAAATTTTCGCTTTGAGCCAGAGCATGAAGAATGGTATAAAAACCAAACCCAAGTCAATATCGAGCCCGGGATTCGGCTGAGCTCATCTCATCTCTAACCTAGAAATAACGTTAAGATATAAATATTAGTGGATTAACTCCTTCCCCCATCGATTGCACACTGTATACCACAATCTAGTCAGGTATGTATCTTCGGAATATGCCTAATTTTCCGTGTATGGTTTTTGACACTTTCAAACTTTTTTAATTGAACTATTTTGACAGATTCTAAATATTAAATAGCTCTTAAAATAATTCTTTTACTTAAAAACTGTCTACTTTAGATTGTTTATCATATATTTGTCTATAACACTACCGTTTTCTTTTTTTTAATACTTTCCAACAAAGTTGAAAAGTGTTTATGACTTCGGTTTGTCTGTCCGTATGGCCGTTTGGCCGTCTGTCCGCGCTCTAACTCCCGCAAATATACTCGGATTGTCCTGAAATTTTTGGAGGTTATTGACGTTTACCATAGCACGTTCCCTATTTCAAATGAAGTTTATAGCGGGTTTAGTTCATTTACCGGGACAGTCAAAATTTTTCCGTTACATTAGGGCCTATGGGAAAAAATCGTTTAAAAGGATTTTTAATGATGTTACACGCATCCAAACATAATAAAATTGATATACATTGTTGAATTGCACTAAAACATGAATTCTGTATAATATGCAGTGCGAAGAATAATTATTATTCTTTTACAGGGCCACACAAAAGAATTCCGGTGCATAATGATATAGGAGGAAGGGAGGAATTGTTTGCGGCGTATTTTAATTATGTTGAACTATTTCACATATACTGAAATTGATATACGTCGCTGAGGTTTACTATAAGTTATTTCATGTATATTACAAAGTGCATAGCATTTACAGGGGCATACAAAAGTTTTCAGATAGTATATTGTATCCGAAGTACTGTACATTAGCGGTGATTGCTGGAAATGCATTTTTGATTATGATAAACGCTTTTATGTTTCACTATATTTATGCATACTATATAGTGTGTATAAATGCTATAATTCATGTACAGGGCTACACAAAAGAATTCCTAAGGGTTACTGGTATGAGCGCAAATTGGTTAAAGGCGGGCTTTAAATGAGTTATGCATTTTAACGCTGAAATGCATTTAGTTTATTAAAAATGGTTTGTAGAATATAGATAAAATGATATACAGAGCCACGCAAAGAATTGGATACATATCGTCGATGGATGATAATTTCTGGAAATGTGGTTTCAATAGTTTTAAGAGTGTTTTAGTTTGAATTAAATTTTAGCTAAATAGTGGCGTGTAATAAGGGTGCTAGGTAAACTACAGGGCTGTGCAAAAGTATTCAAGTATTTTTTTCAATTAATTGTATAAATTGCTGAAAGAGAAATTTCAACCTGTTATACGTTTTCTTGCTAAACTAAATTTTCCCGTTATATAGTATATATATCAACATACAGATCAAATACAGAGTTGTTCAAAAGAATTGGAATACATATTTGGCTATGTGTAGTAACTACTGAAATCAGATTTTTAAATGTTATCTTATTTACCTCATTTCCCTAAGTAACGAAGTTTCGTTAAAGCTTTCAGGGAGTGCTGGAAAGTGTTTCATAATCTATGCTGTACGCATGATTTTTCTTACTTGTATTATATGCAATAATTTTTTTTAACACTTTCCAACAAAGTTAAAAAGTGTTTATGACTTCGGTTTGTCTGTCCGTCTGTCCGCGCTATAACTTCCGTAAATATACTCAGATTGCCCTGAAATTTTTGGATATTATTGACGTTTACCATAGCACGTTCCATATATCAAATGAATTTTGTAGCATGTTTAGTTCATTTACAGGGACAGTCAAAAGTTTTCCGTTACATTACGGACTATGGGAAAAAATCGTTTAAAATGATTTTTAATGATGTTACACGCTTTCGAACATAATAAAACTTATATGCATTTATGAAGCACACTAAAATATGCATTCTGTAGAATATGCGGTGCAAGGAATATTTATTATTCATTTACAGGGCCATACAAAGGAATTCCGTTACATAATGATATAAGGGTGGAGGGAATTGTATGCGGTGTATTTTAATTATGTTAAATTAATTCACGTATAATGAATATGTTGAATTAATTCACGTGTAATGCACAGCATTTACAGGGACACACAAAAGATTTCAGATACTATATTGTATCCGAAGTACTGTACAGCAGCGATGATTGCTGGAAATGCACTTTTAATTATGTTATGCGCTTTTATATTTCGCTGTATTTATGCATAGTATATGGTGTGTATAAATGCCATAATTCATATACAGGGCTGCACAAAAGAAATCGTAATGGTTACTGAGTATGAGTGCAAATTGCTTAAAGGTGGTTTTTAAATGAGTTATGCATTTTTACGCTGAACTGCATTTGGTTTACTAAGAAATGTTTCCAGAATATAGATTAAATGATATACAGGTTCACGCAAAGAATTGGATACATGGCCGGCTATAAACAATAATTTCTGAAAATGTGATTTCAAAAGTTTTAAGATTGTTTTAGTTTGAATTAAATTTTAGCTAAATAGTGACCTGTTATAAAGGTACTAGGTTAATTACAGAGTTCTACAAAAGTATTCAAGTGTGTTTCCATCTATTAGTATAAATTGCTGAAAGAGAAATTTCAACCTGTTATGTGTTTTCTTGCTAAACTAAATTTCCCAATTATATCGTATATATAACAACCTACAGATCAAATACAGGGTTGTTCAAAAGAATTGGAATACATATTTGGCAGTGAATGGTAAATGCTTAAATCAGTTTTTGAAATGTTTTATGCGTTTTCTAAAATGTTTACTTAGATATCTTCTTTACCTTATTTCCCTAAATAACAAAGTTTCGTTAAAGCATTCAGGAAGTGTTGGAAACTGTTTCATAAGACTATTTGTGTTTTATATTTTTCTTAATTACCCGATTTCAATTTATTTTGTTAATAAATATATAAAAGGCTTAAAACTTGGTAAGCAAATATTAACATATTCAAAATGTAACTACAGTTAACTAAAAAGCTTCAAATTGGTGACTGAAATGGATGCATTGTGGTTGAATTGCGTTTTCGTGCTCCGATTATGGAATTTGAATATATCGCTAAAATTCTTTTTGCTCGTATTGCCAAAAGTATTCATCTTAGAAAAAAACATTGTGTATGAAAAATGTAGGAAATTGTCTCTAGTTTAATTTGGTGTAGCAGTTGTTTCAAAAAAGTTTAACCCTCTAGCGACTACAATGGAAAACCCGAAAAAAGGCCAATTTTTTCATGGTTTTTCGCTTATAACTTTTTAAGCAGACCAGATACGAGGTGGCAAAGTTTAAAATCGTGTTCAGCACTCCAAAAAACGTAAAGGAAGAAAGAGATAAAAACTTCTCCAAAACTTTCCAGGCAGACGCCTTTTTAGGTCTAATTTTACTGGACTAAATCATCACCAAACTCTTAGGGTTAATGAAATGAGCATATGAACAAAACCTCAAGTGCAATGTGTGGCATTTCTAAATTGAATTCGGACATGTAAAGTGGGTTTCCTCCTGCAATATTAGCGACCATAAACTAGCAAACATAATGTATCTGCAAGCTATGAGCTAATACCATCGCAGTATTTTATTATCTACAATGTTTTATTCTGATTTTCTTTGCATTCTCTTGTTATATTAATTCAAACTGAAATTCTATGGTTGCAAATATTGTTGTTGGACGCCATGTTTATGTGACCTATTTCGGCGGTTGCGGACATGGAGCTATATTCCTCCATGGTTGCGGACAATTCCGAAACGCCGAGAACCTGTCGTTCTATTCATATGTTTGTTTATGTCTGAAAGTTTAGTGACGGTTCTCGAAAAACAGGTTCTATAGCTTTCCAATTCAGTTTATCTCAATAATATAGAAAAAATAAGTTATAACTTTTTAAGCAGAGCAGATACGAGGTAGCAAAGTTTAAAATCGTATTCAGCACCCAAAAAAACGTAAAGGCAGAAAGAGATAAAAACTTCTCCAAAACTTTCCAGGCAGACGCCTTTTTAGGTCTAATTTTACTGGACTAAATCATCCCCAAACTCTTAGGGTTAATGAAATGAGCATATGAACAAAACCTCAAGTGCAATGTGTGGCATTTCTAAATTGAATTAGGACATGTAAAGTGGGTTTCCTCCTGCAGTATTAGCGACCATAAACTAGCAAACATAATGTATCTGCAAGCTATGAGCTAATACCTTCGCAGTATTTTATTATCTACAATGTTTTATTCTGATTTTCTTTGCATTCTCTCGTTATATTAATTCAAACTGATATTCTATGGTTGCAAATATTGTTGTTGGACGCCATGTTTATATGTCCTATTTCGGCGGTTGCGGACATGGAGCTATATTCCTCCATGGTTGCGGATAATTCCGAAACGCCGAGAACCTGTCGTTCTATT
Source organism: Maratus speciosus (assembly GCA_963932465.1). Taxonomy (NCBI): domain Eukaryota; kingdom Metazoa; phylum Arthropoda; class Arachnida; order Araneae; family Salticidae; genus Maratus; species Maratus speciosus. The sequence continues at coordinate 373,982,170 of OZ010791.1, read as the reverse complement.
CTCATGTTTGTTCATGTCTGAAAGTTTAGTGACGGTTCTCGAAAAACAGGTTCTATAGCTTTCCTTTTCAGTTTATCTCGATAATATAGAAAAAATTAAGTTAGTCTAAGGATGTAAAATGAAAAAAATTAATGTGATAACGAAAATCTTTAAAATGCCTTTTCAAAAATTTTAAATCTTTTAAGATTAAGTTCGTTTTGGTGTTTTTTGCTTTATATCCTAAGTATTATAAAAATAATGTGAGCAATTGAGATACTGCAATTTAATCTCAGCTCCTAAATTACATAATACAGTGGCGGCTATGTGTTGTATTCAGTGTGGCCATATAAACTTAATCCAGTTTTATAACTAAACTTAGATCCTTTCATCCTAAATTAAACAATATATTTTAAAGAAAAATATCATCTTTCTTAAGACATTCAAAACGTGCTACTCTGGGATCGAAAAAAACAGGTGCTTTAGTAATACTTTTTTCCATATTTACGATGAGTTAGCATGCCAATAGAAATTTTTAGTAGCATAGTACGAAACAATAAAGTACATTTTTGAGGAAAATTAAGAAATGAAAAATCTATGATTAAATTAAATATTGTGCTAGCTAGATGTAACCCCATAGTTTATAAAATGCTGAAATAATATAGAAATACTAGTATAAAAAATAATTATCAAGTTTATCAAAATTCATTTTTTAAATTTAATTTTTAAGGATGTGGCGTTTAAGAAGCGTTAAAATTAAAGCAACTGCAGTTATTAAATAGTTAGTCACTTTTTTATTCAGATTATCGAAAAATTATCATTTTTCAAATATATAATGAAAAAAACTTTTACATATTTTAATACGAATATGTAATTTATTATTTTATATAAAGAGTAATTCAACATATATATTTAATTTGGGTAATTTAATTCATGGTTATAAATATGATAAATTTATTATAGTAGGCAAATTGTTCAAGTGCATATAAGAAAAATTAAATAATATGAAGCAAAAAAATCTTTTAATATAATTTTAAATTACTTAAAACGAGATTATATTTCTTAGGAATTTGATTACTTTATACTTCAAATGTTATTAAAATGATGTGAACATAAACGTGAGGCACAGAACTTTAATCCTAGTTCTTAGATTACTTAATGCAATGTCGGCCATGTTTAGTATTCAATGTCATACATGTTTAATGGAGCTTTGCAGCATAATGTAGTGCTTTTTTTGCTAAAATTAACAGCATCTTTTTATTCTTTTTTCTTGTTTAACACTTTTAAATTGCGTTATATGTGTATAAAAAAAGGCTTTTATCGTTATCTCACTTTTTAGATGCACATTAGCATAAATTTCAATACTGAGAAAAGATGGCTGTTTTTAGATAACAATAGCAGTAAATTTAAACAAGTAGCTTGTTTGTATAAGATCAAGTATGTGGTTTTCGATAATGGAAGTTGTTAAAAAAATACAATGCAAACAAACAAACTAAGCGCATTAAAGTAAGTAATTTAAAGTGCTGTTTCTCTGTAATATGTTTATTGCGATTTTCAATTAAATAAATTGCATTTTTTTAAATGTAAGAAGAATGAATTCTTTAAGAAAGAGTTTTAGAACTACATATTAGCTTAAAAAATACATAAAAATGGAAAGTGTGTTCACGTGTTTTTGTAATGATTTAATTAATGGATTTAAAAATGAAATATTTTTTGAGGAAAATTTCTGGCAATAGCTTACTATTTGTAACTAAAATTGTAAGAAATATCCTTAGTCCGTAATAAGAAAATGTGAAACACAGGGTAGAGAAACTTCTAACTGCAAACTAATCAACATTATTAGTCGGAAAGGGAAATCCCATCCATGAGTATACATAGAAAATAACAAAAAATTCAATTTAAAAAATAAAAAAAAACCGACGGCATAAAAAGCGATCTAACTAATTATTTATCATCAATGCGAAGCTATTTTTTATATTTCTTACCTATTTTCTTATTTACTTGTATTGATGACTTTTAAATTGTGTTTAATTGTTAGTTCCTATCTGGAAACACTGTTTTGATGACACCTATAGATGTCTATGAAGGTTAGAGTTGCAGTAAAGCTAGAGATCTTACCTACACAACTTCCAGGTTGTGTAATATTTAAACGGAGCTTCTGACTAAAATAATCAATGAAACATCGTCTTCATTTTGAAAGACCTATCCAATGATATGCCACTCAATAAGGTGCGTAAAATTGTTTTTCGTCTCTACGGCCCTTTTGTATTTTACGGCCGCCATTTTGAATTTATAAAAACAAAACCTAGCCTATAACCATCGGAAGGTTAAGACGAATCGATAGAGACTTCATTCATTAACATCCGACCAGCCGTTGGTATGTTTCGAGGGTATAAAGAAATTCACATACCCAGATACGCGTGAAACACATAGCCCTTCTTGGCAGTCGGGTAAAAAGACGCCAAATCTAGAAAAAGATGATGAAAAAAAAACTTCACTCCGAGATTGAAAAGAAAGTTTCAGAATAGGATTTATGATCGTCGTAGGTTTTTCTAACAATTGGAACATAAAAATAAGAAGAATGGAGAAAAAATGTTAAAATTAACTCATCATACTATCAGGAGAATATGTCACGTCTGATATTTACAGAATAAATTCCATTTCTTTACCAAAACTATGTTGATTGTGTTAAGTTTCTTCAGGATAAAACTAAAAGACATACCACAAAATCTACTTCTCTTTGTTTTAGAAAAAATGTGAAACCGGAATTGGGGCTATTTCATTTAAACGCACACTATCCAACCCCCCCCCCCCCCCAACGTGTGTCTTATAGATTAATGTGCATTTAAGCTTTTAAGAAGAGCTCTTTATTAGCGACATCTTAAAAAGTTAGCTAGACTGTGGAAGATAGTGGTCGAGGACTAGGACAAAATCAACCTTGATATTTTAAGAAAAGATCAATGATCTTGGAATTCAAGATGTAATATGATAGCTCTAACAAAAGGGTTATAAAACCGAACTTATTAGACAAAAAAAAAAAATACCTTTGTTTATATATTTCTTTTTGGAAAATCGTTACGAAATGTGAGTACATCTTGTGTAACAGGATGTTCATATTAGAAAATTTAATTTTGGAGAGAAGGTGGTTATTAGAAGGTAATTTTGGATGGTGTGTTGAGGGGGTGGGGGTATTCTCTTGATGAAGAAAAGGTTTTAAAAACAACTAAATAAATAATCTATAACTAGCCGCCCTTGGCGACCAGTTTGGTCTCCTTTAAATCTATCCTAAGCATTGTGTTCGATAGTGGACTGTAGACGTTTAATTTTCTTTTTAATTGAATTTATTCACACTTAAAACTGCACAAGACACTTAATTTGAATAGATTGCAATTCATAATTAATATCCATCGCGTAGTTTGGATGGAGTGGTTTGACATACGTGTTGATGCTTTGACGATCAACAGCTTAATTACCCTTTTTTACAGACTGCTCGCTAGGTGGAGCTGGTTATACTTCCGGAACGGAATATGCCACCCGGGGATGAAATATGAAATATTTCAGCATTTAATAAACATAATACAATAGATAACTAATAAACACTGCAAATGATACTAAAATACAAAATATTTAATATAAAAACAATTTGGATAATTACTTTAAATTAATATAAAGGAAATACAATGATGCATAAAAATTATTTAAGAGTCCTGAATGGATAACAGGCACACTTTTGAGATGCCTCTTAAAAATATACCACATGCAGTTTTGACTTTGACTGCACGAACCCTGTTGTCCTTGCCTGGAATTATTTCCATAATTCGGGCAAGAGCCCACTTACATGGTGGGAGATTTTCTTCTTTTAATAACACTAGGGGATCGTACCCGGGCTTCCCGGGTCAAAGAATATAGGTGAAAACATATATTTTAATTAAAAATTAATAACTTTTTTATATGCAATAATTTTTTTAGCTTTCCTACTTACATTGAAAAAGCATTTTTCATATGGAAAATACGAATTCTACAACCAAATAAATTTTTGAAATTTATCAAAAGCGATATTTTCTTATTAGCCACATGCTAAGAGTCATTTGACCAAGATTTTGCTACTTACGGCATCCATATTCTGATCATTTTAGAGCTTATACATGTCTGTTAAATTTGTGTTTTTTTTATATTATTTTATTTATTTATTCATAGTGAAGTTTTTTTTAATGGATATTAGCCGTAAGAAAATTATGAACTCTTTATTTTGTTTTAAGGGCAAACGGATTAATCTTTCGTAATCGAGCTCCGCGCGATATAGATAAATTAAAAAATATTTCGCGCTTTAAAATTGTTTTTAAAATCATAGACAATCAGTAAACTGAGATGAACTTTGCAAACAAATTCCATTTGAAAACAAAATCCTATTTGGTGATCTAAATCACTATTGTACGATTACAAATATGTTAGATTTGTGTTTTTTCAATACTACTCTTGTATTTTTTTTTATAAAAGAAGTATTAATTTCGTTAATTTGTCTTTCACAAATATGTTAGATTGGTGTTTTTTTTATATTATTCTTTTCTTTGTTTATAAAGGAAGTATTAATTTCGTTATGCAAAAATAGTCAGAAACAAATCCTGAAAAATGTTTGTAGCTTTATATGCAAAATGTTTATTATTATGTATTGAAAACTGCACGTGATAAGGTAAATTAAAAAAAAATCATGCTTAAAAAATATTTTAGAAAATATCATACATCAGTCAATTAAGATACAGTTTTTAAACAAATTGCATTTTAAAGTAATTTTTTCCGTGTGCGACGAAAATTGAAAATGTACGATGGTCAGAAGATTAAAAAATTGCAGTAGCGAAAATTTCAAGATCGAAATTTTATCATGAAGTGTTGCCATTCTCAAAATAACTTCAGCGCTACGTACAGATACGCTTTTTTTATAACATAGATACTTAATCAGTGAAATATATTAAAGATTAGTTATTAGGATGTAGTTATCAATTGAGGCTCTTATGCTTGGTATTCCGGGATGAAAAACAGCAATTTTCACCTTCTCAAAATTTGCATACGCACTTCTCATATCCATATTCATCATTTTTTTAAAAAATTGTATTTTGTTTGACCATTTAAAAATCATTTTAACTCAAAACTTGAAGTCACGATTGTCAGCAACATCTCTTATGTGAACAGACGCACTCTTTACTTGAGATTCTAATCTCAATTCCGGAGAGTAAAAAATTCCGTAATTTATGGTTTTTAGACGCATTTGTGTTAAAATGTTTAGTTTTATCTAAGAAAATGATCGTTTTCTTTTAAATATTACTTCATTTTCACTTAAATAAGCATTTCGCCTAGTGTCTGAAACTTAGTATCAATGCACATGCAGAAGGAAAAACAATATAGAAAATTTATGAGGAAAAATGCGTGTTTTCAAAAGCAGTATGTTATTTTCCATTATTATGCCTCTAATATAATATTCTGCTCCTAATGGGATTTTGCACCCCTAAACCCTATACAACAATTTTTATCAACAATTTTGCCTTTTTATCAGAAAATAGCATGCATAAAGATCAAAATTCTTCATTGTTTCTCTCTTGTCTGCTATAATGAAAGTTATCTAATTTTCACCATTTTGAAGAAATTTCATAAAAAGCTTTTAAAATTAAAATATAAAAGTGGAAATATTTAAAAAAAAAACAGATAGTGTGATAACATCTGCAAATGAAGTGTTTTTAGTTAAAAAAAATTATTAGTAAAATTGGTTCAGCAGAAAGATCAGGGCAGATAACTAAAAAACACACTTGTGTTTTAAATATATAGATTACATAAAATTAGGAAAAATTAAATTAAGCAAATTATTTTATTTTGATAAAATTATAGTAGAATAAAGAATAGCATTTTATTATTTGAGAGAATTTTGGAGAAAAACTTCAGGAACATATTATTTTAAACCACGAATTATTTGTTTCCTTGTCTAACTCGGCGAAGAAAATCCATCCAGGCTAGAATCATCAATTTCTGTAATATAAATTGCTATTATTTGCATGTCACCTCTCTTTTATAAAGACACTCTAATTTTTTGTAAATCATTGCGTTTTATCAGTGTGTGATTTCGATTACATTATTCTCAAAAGTAAAGCATTTCTGTGAAGAATTCTTCTCTCACCTGTGAAGAATTTCAAAGCAGCTGGGCTGTGAAAATGACGCACTTCTACAAAACATAATTTAGGTTTAAGAATTAAAATACACGCTTTTTTATAAAATGGCGTCATTTGCATCCGCTAAAGCAATCCACTTTTACAATACAGTCTGAAACTTCGTCTATAGAAAAGTATGCATATGACGTCATTATCACGGAATAACAGACAATATTCTTGACATAGCCCATATTTTAATTCCAAATTTTTTTTCACATTTTATGAGAAAATGGCAGCAAGCTGATACAGTATTTCCTATTTTTGACTATTTTCCGTTTACTTTCAATAGAAATGGGATACTTTTGTTGCCACAATAAGAAAAATAGTATTAAAAACTACAAAAAATTAATAACTCAAAAATAAATTGAGATACAGCTTTCGAACGAATTGCATTTAAAAGAGCATTTTTTTCCTTATACGACGGTGTAAAAATTTAAAATGTGCGATGTTTAGAAGTTTAAAAATTTGCAATTGAGAAAATTGCAAAACCAAAATTTTATTTCAAATTTCAAAGTGTTGCCATTCGGAAAATGACGTATGCGTTACGCACAGATATGTTTGTCCTTTATAATATAGACTAGAGATCCTAGCTTTATGTTTTCTTTTATAAATTGCCATTTACCACACTGCTGCAAGTGATTTAGGTAGTCAATAGACCAACGTTTCCAAATACATTGAACATATTTGGTAATTAATTGCCAATGGGTTAATCTATTGTCAGAAATATTCATAACATTAGGCTCTGGAATACTGTTAATGGGTCTGCCAATTAAAAAATGCCCTGGCGTAAGCACTTCAAACTCATTTATGTCATCAGAAAGCGGAAATAAAGGTCGGGAATTTAGGATCCCCTCTATTTGGACTACTAAAGTTTCAAAATCCTCTAGAGTAATTTTATTATTACCTACGGCCCTAAGCAAATGATGTTTGAAAGACTTAACGCCAGCTTCCCATAGACCGCCAAAATTAGGAGATCGCGGAGGGATAAATTTCCAAGTTATGAATTCTCCGGCAAAGAAATTTGATAATTCCTCGTTGGGAGTGGTCAATAATTTCTTAAAGTTATTTAATTCTGTTGAAGCACATTTTAAATTAGTGGCATTGTCAGAAGTTAGCGTATTTACTTTGCCTCTGCTGGCGCAAAATCTTTTAAGCGCAGTGATGAATGCAGCAGCGGATAACTCGCTTACTAACTCTAAATGAATAGCCTTGGTAGCCATGCAAATAAATATGGCCACATAATTTTTGGAATAAGTGCCCTTTCTCTGTTTTTGTATTTGATGTGAAAGGGGCCACAAAAATCGACATCTGAATTGAGAAACGTGTGGTTCGGTGTTAAGCGTTGCGATCGCAGGTCTCCCATTAACTGATCTAGTGTTTTTGGGTTATACCTGAAACATGTGACACAAGTGTGCACTGTTTTTCGGGCAATGCTTTTAGCTTTTAAAGGCCAATATTTCATCCGTACTTGATGAGCCCCACCAGTGGCTGAGAGGTTCTGCTCTCGAAGCTGGTAGACCGGAGGTGCTGGGTTCGAACCCAGTCGCGCCCGTCGGCCAAACCGTTTCGGAGTTTTCGTGGTTTTCTTCGAAACCGTGGTTTCCCATGCGTAAATACGGGTTAGGTTCCCTTAGAAAGACCCCCACGAAGGGCACTCCCCCCGGGGCCTATATCCCACGAGTTGATAATCGGCCGTCATAAACACAACACAACAACACAACCGTACTTGATGAACGAATCCCTGAGAACCTATGTGAAAGTAATTTTTATGAAAGTACTCAAAACTTAATGTAGTGAGCTTGTGATCACTGGGCAGAATTAATTGGTGCTTAGCATCAAAGGGTAGGTCAGAATTGAGTAATCTGCCACCGACACGAAGTAATCCACAGTTGGCAATGAAAGGATCTAATCCCTTTAACTTACTGGAAGAAGGAACAGTTTGCTCCTTTCTGAGTGCTGCTAATTCAGGAGCGAACTTACCTTCCTGGGCCTTTTTAAAAAGAAAAATTGTACTATTTTGTAACTCAATTCCGGTAAGCTGCTTCCGTTTTATATTTCTATGACGGCTGTTATTGATGAACCTAAAAATAAAACTACATATTCGTATTAGTTTAAGAAAATTATTAGAAGAATTATATAATACATGAAACAAATCGTTAGAGCCCTTATTAATAGTTAAATTAAAATCAGCTTTGAGTTCATGGTCACAGTCAATGTCTTTGAGGGTAGGAAATTGTTTGGGAACTATAATTTCCCTTTGAAAAAATTCTGGTCCAAACCACCACAAATCATAATTGATAAGATCCTTGGCTGTTGCACCTCTAGAGATGATGTCTGCTGGATTGGATTTTGAGGATACATGGTTCCATTGATAATTTTCAGAAATAGACTGGATCGTGGTGACTGTATTGGCAGCGAAAGTTTTAAGTTTGTGGGGTGGTGTATTAAGCCAAAATAGAACAATCGAAGAGTCTGTCCATAGCCACACCTTTTCAAAGCATAGCAGTAGGATGGGAATTATCCTTTGAACTAGTTTTGTCAATAGAAGAGCTGCACACAATTCTAGTCGCGGGATGGTCATTAGCTTTAGGGGTCCACACGGGACTTGCTGCACAGAAGATTAGGCCTGAACTGTCCAGTTGTGGAGAGAGATCTTATGTAGATGGCTGCTCCATAGGCCTTTCCAGAAGCATATGAAAATCCGTGTAAATCTAGACCTGCAATGTTGTCAGACAAAACATACCTCAGAATTGTAAGATGATTTATTTCTGTCAATTTAATCAGAAAATTTTGCCATTCCGAAGAGAACTTGCAGGCAGATGTTGGTTCCAATTTATCTTTAATTTCCATAAATGTTGCATGAAAATTTTTCTTTGGTTAGAAAGGGCCAATGAGGCCTAAGGGATAATAAATTTTAGCAATTTGTGCCAAAACTTCTCTCTTAGTATAAACATCTTTGGCTTCGATACTAATTTTAAAAATAAAATGATCTGATTGAGGTTTCCAAAGCATCCCTAAAGTTTTTACAGAAATTTGCTGCGAATGTTCGTCAAATGCATATTCTGATATGGCTGCGTCTTGTAATAATTCAGGATGATTAGAGACCCACTTGTGTGGCTCCATCCCTCCCCTTTTTAAGATCAGAATTAACTGAGATTGCAAGTCCTGTGCGTCTTGTAAGGAACCTGCACCAGATAAGCAATCGTCAACGTACATGTCGTTATGAATCACTTCTGCAGCTTTTGGTAAATCTTTTCTTTCTTCCTCAGCAAGAGCTTTGAACGTTCGCGTGGTAAGAAAGGGAGCACTAACAGTGCCATATGTAACCGTGTTAAGTTCATATATTTTAATCGGGGCGTCCTTACTGGATTTCCAAAGAATTTTTTGCAAATTCCTCTGTAGTGGGTCAATCATTATCTGCCTGTACATTTTCTTAATGCCTGCACAAAATGCATATTTGTGGGTACGGAATCTAGTTATAATCGAAAATAAGTCTTGCTGAACCGTTCCCCCATTTAATAAAATAGAATTAAGTTAATAACCACTAGATGTATTTGAACTTGCATTGAAGACAACTCTCAGGGGAGTGGATATTTTTTCCGGTTTATACACAGCATGATGTGGAATGTAATAAGACAGCTTATTTTCGGTTTCATTTTTAATTTGTGTCATATGCCCCAAAGTTTCGTATTCTTCCATAAAAGCTATATATAAATTAGCCATTGTTTTATTTTTATCTAATTTAACCCATAAATTATTTAATCTCCTAGCTGCAATTTCTCTAGAACTTCCTAACACTGATTCTGCATTTTCTTTCATTGGTAGCTCTACTGTAAATCTACCGGTGTGGTGGCGTTTATAGGCCCTTCCAAAATGTTCCTCACAAAATATTTCTTCATACCCTTTGACAGTTTCTTTATTATCCCCAGGTAAGGATTCTATTTCAAAAAAATTCTGTAAAGTATTGTCTAAGCTATTTTCAGTTAAGAGGCGACAATATGACTTATTTTCAACTTGTGGAAGTGAACCTGTGACTAAATATCCAAATACTGTATTCTGTAACATACAATTAGCATTTGCTAAACGAATTTGCTGACTCTTTAAAATGTCAAAAAACACCTCGCTACCAATTAATGCGTCAATCTGACCAGGCTGAAAATTATTGTCTGCTAATTCTATGTAGTTAGGAAAGCATAAATTTGAAATGTCTAATCTTTCAACCGGAATGTTGTTTGTTATTTTTGGGAGAACTGCAAACTCTAACGTTTAGAAAATGTTCCTTGTTCATTTGATATTTCTGCATTGATAATTTGCTTTACATCCTGATGCGACTCGTTTATGCCAGAATTAACACCTTTGAATGGTTTTGGTTTTAGATTAAATTTCTTCCATGCGCTCTTACTTAAAACGTTAATCGACGACCCATTATCTAGAATTGTTCTGAATCTAATTTTATTTCGAAACACATCAGTTACTAAAATTATAGCTGTGTTTAATATTGCGCAGTTTCTTTTATCTTCTAGTAACAAATTAGAACCAATTAATGGCGTTTCTTTATTGTCAGATTCAGAATTGCTTATTTGTTTGGTTTTAACAAACTTGTTACTTTTATTTAAGTTTCTGAAATATCATTTTCATTTACTTCACATAGTAAAGTGCTATGTACTAATTTGAATCTCCTACAGGTAAATTTAGAATTGCATTGACCTTGATGTAATCGTAAACAATTTGACCATAATTTATTCTTATTTACAATCATTTTCCTTTCACGAATACTCATGTTTAAAAAAAAGACCATTTGTAAAGGGGGTGAGGCGAACTGCATAACACACATGGCTTTAATTTATTTTCATTTTTATCGTTGATAATAAATGATCTGGATTTATTTACTGCGCAATTATTCTTAGATTTCAAAAACCTTGATGCAACTGTCTGGCGTCAGTCGAGATATTTACCGCTTCTAAAACTAGGCATATTTTTTCCAAAAAGGAAATTAAATAATCAAAAGTCGGAACATTTGAGTTTTCAAGAGATAATTCAAACTGCTTTTAGTTTCGGCATGCGATTTTTTCAGAATTATATTTATGAACACACTTTCTGATAACTTATTTTGTGTATATTCCATAATTTTGAGTGCGCGAATGTTTTTGTTAATACAATCAATAAAATTACGCAATTCTTTAGGGGATTCATATTGCATTTTTTCATAATTTAAAATTGCAGAAATATGCGAATCGATTAACAATCTTCTATTTTCCTATCTGTGTATCAGAGCTTGAAACAATGAATTGAAATCATCATCAGGTGATTCTAAATGTTTAGCTTCGTTTTTTAAAGAAGCTTTTTAATAAAATAGCTTCTGACTATTATCTAATTGAGCATTGTTAACAATCAAGTAAGTAAATTGCGTTTTAAAATTAGCAAAATCACAGTAATCACCTCCGAATGAAGGAAATGGAATTTCTGGGAGGCGCACCTTTGTTTTGTTTTCATTTGAATGATCATTAATATTTACAATATTACATTTATTTTCAAAAGATGCTAATAAAACTTTTAACCCTCTCGCTACGAAGCCGCCCGAAACGGCCGAACAATCAAACTACGGCGAAACCGCCCGAACGCCTGAGAAACAGGTATTCCGTTTCCACCCCCCTCGGAAATATCCAGCTATTGACCCTGAGTAAGTGCGAGGGGAGTGATTGATGCGGGGATTATTGCAGTGAACGGATGGGGAATTTCAGAAGGAAAACACTTTCTACATTTTCTTTCTATTGGTGATACAGGATATATTTGCTAAACTTTATGCGTTATTGAAATTTGTATTTTACAATGATAGTATTGTATTTTTTAAATTTAACTTAGTTATCTGAATTTTATTCAGTTATTTGTATACAGTACATAAAATGTATCGCAGAGGAAAAAGTCTAACTCAAAAAGAAGCGTTAGCAATAATTTTTACGAGGATACAGACGAATCTGAATCTGCTAAATCAGAAGATGAATATGATTCTAATGAAAATATGCAATTACCCTATGACGAATCAGTGGATGCTGATAATCTATGGGATTATTGTTTGCATATTTTTAGCTTGCATTTTAATTATTATTTTTTTAAAGGTTTTATTATTTATTTATTTATTATTATTATTTTGCATAGGGTACCTGAAGTCGATAACTTTTATTGTGCGTCAGGATGGGGAGTGGGGTGCCGAAATACATGTTTGCCCCGTGCGCAAAAAAACTAGTTTCGGTCCTGATAATGAATATTAGATCCATTTATTACAAATTTATAAAAATTTACTATGTCCATTTTCCAGAATAAAAATTAAAAAAGAAAGATATTCTGCTAACTTCATGATTATTAATAACATGAATCCATTTATCACAAATTTGTAAAACTTTAAAATGTTGTCCATTTTTCAGAATTAGAAAAAAAAAATCCTCTAGATAACTTTATTTTCTATATTCTTTTCCTTTTTTTAGTTACTGTATTTTCTATATGTTTGGAAACTTAGAAAATCCATTACATCTATTAGGATCTATATTAATGAACAGGGCCGAAACAAGGGGTGTATGTGCCCCGGGTGCGAGAACGAAATCGAGGGGGGGGGGGGCGTGAATTTAAGATTTTGTTTGTTGTTTCATACAAATATATATATATATATATATGAAATACAAAGAAACTCGCAAGCTAATGTTAAACCTATGGGAGATTTCTTTTCAAATTTTTCGCCTGCAATTAAATATTTTAAAATTATTGTTTTTTTATTTCTTTCTTAGGATAGCTTAGGTTGATCTTTAGAGTTTCTATACTTTGAGATTTTGGAACCTGTATTGAAAGTGAAATTAACTTTACAAAAAAAAAATATCTGCAACTAAAATCGGAAAAGCAATATAGGTTTAACATTCAGGGCTGCGGAGTGGGTGGGTAAATGGACGACTCCAACTCCGCAGCCCTGTTAATATTAGCGTCCTAGTTTTTCGCGTAACTACTATTAGCTCTCAACGCTCAAGCTAATGTTAATCCTATGGGAACATTGTTTACATATTTCTACCTCACATTTTAATTATTATTAAATTATTTTTTTAAGGTTTTTTTTTTTTTTTTTTTTTGCATAGGATATATGAAGTCGATAAGTTTTATTGTGCGTCAGGATGGCGGTGGTGTGTGTGTGTGTGGTGGTGGTGGGGTGAGGGGAGCAAAATACATGTTTTCCCCGGTCACAAAAAAACTAGTTTCGGCCCTGATAATGAATATTAGATCCATTTCTTACAAATTTATAGAAATTGACGACGTCCACTTTCCAGAAAAAAAGAAAGAAAAATAAAGGCAATTTTAATTCTTCTAGATAACTTTGTTTTCTATATGCTTTTCCTTTTTTTAGATACTGTATTTTCTATATGTTAGGAACTTAGAAAATCCATTACATCCATTCGGATCTATAATAATGAATCTTAGATCCATTTATTACAAATTTATAAAAATTGACAATGTCCATTTTCCAGAATAAAAAAACAGAAAGGAAATTTTAATTCTTCTAGATAACTTTGTTTTCTATATGCTTTTCCTTTTCTTAGTTACTGTATTGTCTATACGTTTGGAAACTTAGAAAATCCATTACAGCCATTAGAATCTATAATAGCGAACCTTAGATCCATTTATTACAAATTTATAAAAATTGACGATGTCCATTTTCCAGAAAAAAAGGCAAAAAAAAAGAATATTTTAATTTTTCTGTAGATAACTTTGTTTTCTATATGCTTTTCCTTTTTTAGTTACTGTATTTTTGTATCTGGAAACATTTAAAAAAAATCTATTAACAATATAAGGATTTAATGTTTATTTCACTTTTATTACAAGTTTGCTAGATTAAAAAATATGTACAGTAATACACATATATTTTTTGTATTGCATAATATTTAAATACATTTTGGGGCAAATAGTTATTAAGTTATTATTATTTATTAATTCAAGTCATTATTATTTATTTTAACGTTAAACATTTTTTTAAACATTTTTAAAGCTTTGACTTCTAGGAAAAAGTTGAAATTTTGTTAAGAAAAAATAAATTGAATTTTTGAGATATTAGTTTCTAGATACAGCTTTTTTAGTTACTATGTTTTCATAAATCGTATGTGTTTAATAATTAATAGAAAATTAATATGAACTTTTAAAATGCTAAAAATAAAAAATAAATTGTTTACTATCATTCTTTTAATGGCATCAATCAGTAATTTTTTTTAATCACAATGATGTTATTCCTTGAATAATTTTAAAATTCGATATTAAAAATTTGGTACTTTCTTAGGATTCACAAATATATTACAAAAAGTAGAATTTTTATTTTTGATGTGATTTGTAAAATAATTTTCGAGCAGAATATTTATTAGTTATTATCTTTTAGTTTGCATCTGATGTTTCTCTTTTAACGATTTGTCTTATGACATAAAAAAAATTATCTGTCAAATACAGTTAGGCAATTTAGAAATACCCGTAGAATGGAAATATTGGTATATGTTTTCATAAATTTCTTTGAAAACAGAAGTCGATTTTATAAAATGTTATTTGTAGAACAGATTTTTTTAATTCACTGCAAATATTTATCGGGAAAAAATATACTGTGAAACGAAAAGCAAGAAATTGTATTCTCCCTGCGACAAATTTCATTATTGGACAAAGGTTACTCTAATTCTAACACGTAGGAAGCTAATTTCGAGAAACTCTCAGAAATAACATGCCAGGGATAAATCCTGAAAGATAAAACATGCACAAATAATTCGGGCTTTAGTAAAATAAAAACATTCTCTTGAACAGGATTAGCCTTTTGTATGAGTGGCCTTACGAGGGATAGTAGGGGAAAATAAGTTCTACTTTCGAAGAAGGCTGTCTTCTTTATTGTACTTCTGACAGGTCAGAAACGCAGAAGAAAGGGGGTGAAAATTCTAGCAGCAAAATTTTAGCATTCGGGCGTTTCCGTATTTTGAATGCCAGTGCGTTTTTAGACTTCAGTATTCAAAGGGTTAAGCTTACCTCCACTTGTTCGAGCCTCTCAATAGCAGTGTCAATATCCTCCTCTATATCTTGCACTTGATGCGCAGATAATTCTTGGAGGTCGAAATATTGTTCTCTTATTTCCTCCAATTTATTTTGAAGAGCTTCTGTCTTTTCTAATTTGACTTCTAATGTGCTCACATTCGTTGTTTTTACATCGGTAGTATCTGTTAGAAACTGCTATAATCCTGTTATAGCAGCCTTTACGGTGCCTTTTAATCGATTAAGCTTATCCATAATAGCTCTCAGGCTCTCTAGGACCACAATGTTCGATATGGTGGACTGTAGACGTTTAATTTTCTTTTTAATTGAATTTATTCACACTTAAAACTGCACAAGACACTTACACAAACATAAATTTCAGAAATTTGAATAGATTGCAAATCATAATTAATATCCATCGCGTAGTCTGGATGGAGTGGTTTGACATACGTGTTGATGCTTTGATGATCAACAGCTTAATTACCCTTTTTACAGACTGCTCGCTAGGGGGAGCTGGTTTTACTTCCGGAACGGAACATATTGTATCATGTTACTTTTATTCATAATTTAATTTACTATCTCAATCCTTCGCCAAATTGGATGATTCTCATACAGAAATCATGAACTCGGTATTTTTATGTTAGCCGAGTGCAGGTGATAAATCGCTAAACATTGTACCCGTCGTATTTTTTCTTATTTCATTAATTTCATTTAAAATTATAATACTTTCCCTCATTTTACTTAAAATACATAACTTTAATTTAAAACTGAAATACTTAAAATTTATTACTCTCAATTTTATCCTATTTCTAAAAAAAAAAAAAAAAAAAAAAAAAAAAAGTAATAAATAATACCATAAACTATGACATTTAATTTCAACATCAAAACTTTGTTTTAATTTACCTCGCGAAAAATTGTTTATGACAGTCGCATGAGATGAACTATTACAATACTGATGATATGATGGCGATGGAACAATATTTAGCGATTTATCACTTGCGACCAACTTGCATTAAATTACCGAATTGGCTGTTTGGCATATAAAAAGTGAAGCGGTCAACCCGGAACTGTTGATGACAGTCACATGACTTAGGCTATTATTATAGAGATAGATACTTAAAATTACACAGTGCAAACTGACACTACGGCACAATAATTTGTTCACTGACAGTACGGAAATACAGTTTATTTATTTATTGATAATATAGATATACATTTTATTTAATGACATTACGTGAATTTTATTTAATTAATGATGTAATAGGAAAAAATATATTTTTCATTGTAGAAAATCTATTCAGTACATTTTTCACTTTTCATGTACGCATTAGTTGTCGCTGCTTTCATCACGTGATCATAAAAAACTGCATGGTTTTCATCTTGGTAAATTTCAAGTTTTAACATGTGTACTTGCGAAAGATTTATTAATAAATAATGCTCAACTTTACATGCAAAAACAAATAATAATTACTCTTGACTATTCAAATGAACTAATATGAGTAATTTTTGTTTATTCCCAAAAAGAAACAGCTTTATTTACCTTCTAAACAAAAGTTTATTTTTCATATATGAGCGAATTGAAGTATAAATTTTATCTGAATATTTTGTAATTTCCTATGGCTTCAGCATAGGGGTATGTAAATCAAAATGTTACCTTCATTTGATTCTTTTGGAAAAGGTACTCAGTTGCAAAAAAAGCAAACACATTAAAAATATCCATATTTGGCCATAATAAATTGCCTGTTTAACAATCGCAGTAGACCTAAATGTTATACAGTATTGAATGAGATATAATAAACAAAAAAAAAAAAATGAAATAATAGGAAAACTATTATATTCACCTTCTAAAGATATTTATCTATACGCTATATAATATGTGCTCTTTTTTTTTTAATAGGAACTTTCTAAGAACATGATGTTAATATGCACTACTTTTGGTGTCAGCACTGAATTAAGTGTTATCATACTCTCGGAATGGTTCATCTTTACTCTTTAAAAAAAAAATTCGGTGTTGTTATACTCTAGAAATGGTTTCACTTTACCTTTTCAAAGAAATTCTGGAAGCTAAGCATCAAGTGTACTGCTTTACTCGCAATCTATCGCTTCATGTTGAGATAAGAATTGGTGACGTCAGGAGACGACGACAACGGGAGCCATTTCAACTAACAATTTCATCATCCTTTGGAACTTACAAAATTGTTAAGAACTTACGAAGTTAAGCGAAGTAATTATTCTTTATAGATTTAATAGCTAGTACTAACAAGTTTTTATATACTTAGTTTATGAGTATAAATTGAATGAAGCATGATATTTATACCAGGGTTCGTACTAGTGCTGGAATTTCAGGACCAGAAAATTCTTCCATACCAGTATTTTCTTATATATAATCTCTTCTGAAATAAGACGAAATTTTGCGCGTTTGAACTAGATTTATTTTTGATAAGAAAATACTGCCTTGAAAATAACGGTACCCGTACAAACCCTGTATACTATATTTATTGATTTTTCTTAATAGAAAATGTAACAAAAGTTAGAGCAGAACTTTTAAATTCAGTCCTTGTTTCATATATGTATGTTTAAATTAAATTAAAATCAAATAAAGAGCCAAAAGTTACAATAGCCTTAAATTTAAAAGCGTCAAAGTTGTGTTGCCCAATAAGTGTATTCAAAATGGAAAAAAAAATCCTTTTATGTTAGATAAGTATCTTGTGTAGCAAAATTCATATTGTAATGAATTACCTGAGTTTATGGCTTAGATTACATCTCAGGTCAAACGGAGAAGAATAGAAGCCAATTATCCCAAAACCTTTATTAACATTTCGATGAAATATAAAAACAAATATTACTTATATCACTATCACAATGTTTAACATAAAACTGCAAATTATAATCTGTTAATATTAAATAGGTGCCGATAGATGTTATAGGGGCAGCAGTTTCTTAAATTGTTGCTACGCAGACTCCAAGGGGTCTGCAAGAGTCTGCAGATTTTTTGGAATATTTTTGGTGCAAATATAAAAAATATCACTTATCTGAAATTTAAGAGAAATCTTAAAATTAAATTGAAAATCAAAAATATGAATACTGTTCGAAAACACAGTATAAGCAGCTTATACATTTCCTTTACGTCATATACCCTCTATACCACATTCTTAAGAAAATGATTAATTTAAATCTTAAATCCAATGAGTTTACGAACACAATAAATGGAGGCTATGGAAGCTAAAGGATAAAAAAGGTATGCTATTGTAGGATTGATTTTGAACAGTAGTTAAAGTGCTACTATTTTTATGCGCTGCGACATCTATTCACAAATATGTGAATTATTTTTGAAAATTTTCTATAGGAAAGCTTTAAACTGCCTTATAAACATACCATTTATATCATATTTGTTACAAATGATGAATTATTGAATTTAAAGATTGAACGTTCTTTTTAAAAACATTTATTTAGTATTTAATAAAAATCCGTTAAATGCCTCAAATTGAGCTTTTATAAAATTTAGAATATAAGATGAGCTTTAACCTTTTCAGGGGCGAAGTATTTTTGTTGCTAAAATGTTGAAATGATTGCATGGCACCAGAATTTACGGACAATTTTTTGAAAGTAAGAAAAACTTTTTTTCGCACCTGCATTGAAAAAGAAAAAAAAAATATTCCAAGAAATCCTGTGCAGTTGTAGCATTTATTAATTCAAATTAAATGGTATAAATGATATCCCACCTTCCTTCAAAGGTTAAGGAAATGTTCTTAAAGCTATTGTTA
The DNA here is from genome assembly GCA_963932465.1 of Maratus speciosus. Lineage (NCBI taxonomy): Eukaryota > Metazoa > Arthropoda > Arachnida > Araneae > Salticidae > Maratus > Maratus speciosus. The sequence continues at coordinate 373,963,203 of OZ010791.1, read as the reverse complement.
TAATTAAGTTACTTCACTTAATCATTTATATTACCAATATTCCAAAGAATATACGCTTAAAGAGATTTTAACCTAAATGTCGGAGCAGTTAACGAACAAATAGATGATAGCGAAACCTAATATTTGCTTATGGAAAAGTTTTATGTACTTAGTTACTGCTATTATATTATATTAAATATAAATGACTTAAATTATACGTAGTACATCGAGTTTATTTTTGGACAGCATTTTACGAAGGTTAAAGTAATTTAACTGCTTAGGGTTCTAATTAAGTATTAAATTTGTTAAAATTACCAGGTTACAACAGCTGTTAGCTAGGTAGATTTAATATTAATTAGGAAACTACTTCAAAATTTGTTGAATGAAGATAATTAGAATGTTAATTTGGCAAAACTATGTCAAATTTTTCTAAGGCTTTTTTTTATGAAAATATTTTAAAATATTTATTGAAAATAATGAACCATTATGACTTTTTACCATAAGAATTGAAATGGTAATTATTGACTTCAGGTCATTTCTTTTGTTCTAAAATTAAAATACTAAATTAGTGTGTTTGGTAAATTTTTTATGGTTATTAAGGTAGCTTAAACTTTGTTAAATTCAAATATTATCTTCAATTCGAATATTATTTTTCTCTAGTTTGTAATGAAATTATACAATAAAAATCATTTTGTAATAGCTAGAGAAATGCAAATTCTCTGTAAATGTGTTATTTAAATTTTTAAATGAGAATATTTTTTTTGTCCTTGACTACAATAACAACATACTTAACAATAGTTTAGAAAGTACTTTTTTGGGTGATCTTATACATGTGATATATTTTAAGTGGAATTTCGATTTTGTAAGAGACGAACTCACATACACACGTAAATACATATCTGAAAATTAGTCACATTGCGTATCACAAAAAGTTGGAAAACTATAAGGGATCTAAGGCTGACCCAAAAGGTCGAGAAAGCTCTTGTTGCATTATGTTACAATTTTACACTTGGTTTCCTTTCCAGTTCTAAAGTTATAGATAATCTGCTTATTTCAGTATATCAAAAGTTGAAATGGCTAATATATAGCAAATTAACATCTTGCAATAAAATACTAATTTTAATTGCTTAATATTTATTTTGTCTTCATTATAATGTAATTTTGTTTATAGTTTTGCTAGCCGCCACAGAATTTGCTGGGCACAGCGTTTCCGAGCGCCCTTATCTGCGTCTCTTGTACCGAGACGCTTTACCGGATGACAGGAAGTTAAAAAGAAAATTTAAATTTCTTGTAATAATTTTCAGAATCTAGTTTATAAATTATATTTCTTGATCGAACTCTGCTAAAGCAAACCGGCATATTTGCATTTGCCCTTAAATTATCCTACGCAGGCGTTCTTTTTTCGGTTCAGATTTCCTTCCCAGTAAAAAATGTAACTTAAAATCATATGCATAACTTGAGACTTCAATAATAAGGAATAAATTATGCACGTAACTGATGTGGCTTGCTGCGCATATTTTCGTTGAGATTTCATCCGGATTTTGAGGGGCACATTTGTTAATCTTGAGACAGATATTGCTCAGAAAGAATTATTTGAAATAAAGATCTCAACGGTTCAGTATTACCCTTTATCTAGCAAAGTCTCTCATGTCTCTCTTCTCTACAAGTACATTATTACTGTTGTCATTCAAATGCAGAAATTGTCTGATGCTCTCAAACTTCTTATAATTAATAACACAATGTATCTCATTAAAGCTACAAACATGCTTTAACTATGCTCTTTATTCAGGCAAAAGTATATTTAAATATCGTGCTTTAAAAAGAACCTCTACATATTTTTAAATTCGTAAAAATATTTTTAAACGAAATAAAAACTCAGAAACACACTTTCCATGCACCAGTGTTCTTGTACAAACATACACAAGCATTATCACTCATGCTGGTTATCTAAAAATTGACCTTATGATGGAATCGGTAGACTTTTTTTGTACTTGGTGGTTAAATAAGTGTGTATACAAATGTATGCAAAATTTCATTTACGATAAAAATAAGATGCACATGATATATATGTCGTACACTGTAAAAAAAAATGGTAACGTTCCATGTAAAATCCAGGAACGTTTCGCCTTTTCTCAGGTTTTCAGAATAATTTAGCTCTTTCCTGTGAAATTCTGGTTTTCTTATCTGAAACGTTCCTGAACCCTGAACAAAAGTTGGAAACAGCAAAACGCTGCGGCCGCCATTTATTATTTTTTTGCTATAATCCGTTGCTCGCGCGCGAGTGTCGAAAACGAATTCCTTAAATGAATGTAAAAAAATCAATATGGAATGCAAATAAATCAATAGAGGACATAATACTTTACGTCTCTATTATCAAGACAATTCATATGAAAATACAATAACTCTGTGACATCGCTAAGAGATTATCTCTCGTACTTGTCTGGGGAACGTTTAACGAGCAGACCGTGTAAAAAAAATACACCTATTAATTGGATCTCCATTAACCAGGGGACCATCAAACATGATTCTCACCGATTTTGATTAATTTAAAATACGTTTTAGAGTTCTTATCTGTAATTATTCTTGTGAAAGGATTTCTTCAAATGGGACTTAGATTTTGAGAAATTAGATGCCGAGGTTTAGCATACGTTTCAAATACCCATTAGTTTGCAGCTCTCAACGTGTCTTTCGTGGTGTGGATGCAGAAAGCTCGCACGCCACCCGTACGGCCCGAGTTCGATGCTACCTCTTGACTTTATTTTCTTTTTTAATTAATTTTATATTTTAACACTTTATTACAATTTGATTTAAATTGGATATATATTTGACACTTTGAATTGCTTCAAATTTGATTTTTTTTTTTTCGGAAAAAATATACAATTACGTTTAGGTTTTTTTTTTTTTCATGAAAATTTATATGTATTTTATCTAACTTGTAAACTAACATAATTACTGACAAATCCAAAATATTTTATGTCTAGATTTTTTTTCTAATTATTATTTACATTTATATATTTTTATATTTTAAGCAAAGTTAGAAACAATATATCATATATACTCGTATATTTATTTATTGAATTTTAACTGAAAATTTATTTTTTCGTGTAAATTATAAATAATAATTTTGATGTCAATTTCAAAATATTTTTTCATTCTAACAAATAATGATAATAAAGCGAAAATTGTCAACTGGAAATGTAAAAATCGTCTGCGGATCCCGCATGCTGTGAAATGTCAGTAATGTCATAATGAAGGGAACGAACATCCAGAGTGAATTATGTCAGCCAGGTATCGGTCCGGATAGCCTAACAGGTAAGGCATTGGCACGGCACGCCAAGTATCCAGGTTCGATCCGTGGTCTGGACATTTTTCGCTCTTGTGCTACTCCAGCCTTGAATATGTCAGTAATGTTTTGCTGTCAACAGAAATATTCCTGGTATTTCGCAGGAAACTTACTGGCATTTCTGTAGAAAGTTTTTAACATATACAGTAAAGTTCCAGTCATTTTCAAGAAATATTTCTTGGAAATAATGGGCAACTCAGCTGCCCATTTTTTCCCAGGAACGTTGCGGAATTTTTTTTACAGTGTAGGCTAATTGAGAAATCGTTTTCATTTTTTCTTTAAAAAATATTTATTTTTTCTTTATTATAATGTAATTTTGTTTATTAACGGAAACATAAATGATTAGCTTTTAGGCTATTTTCTGTGTTTCCCCATTCGGAAAACATACACAATGTTAGTATTTGAGAATGAATGTTTCTAATTCACACAATGTTATAAAAATAATTTATTTTGAGGTATTATAATCAAATAACCAATGAAATAACTATAAAAAATGTAAAAATTTCGGATGTTTTAAAGAATTCGATTAAGTTAATTTACAGAATTGTCCTTTAAAGAAAAATTAAGTTCGTTGATGACATTCTATTTATTTCTTCACTGACAATGATATTATTACGATTCACTGATTAACGATAAATGATTTGAGATATGTATACTATCAATGCAGAATATTTTTAAATCTTAAAATAGCATATTCAGATGTTTCAAGAGTTTTATGACAAACAATTATAATTTTTTCCAGAAATTGAATTTAAACGGTAAACTTCTTTGTAAAAAGATTTAATATAGATGATCCCAAAATTCCATGATTATGAACGTCGAGGGACCCTGAATTCCCCACATTTGTCTATTTTTTATATCTCTCCACACTTTCTTTATTTAATTCTCTTTACTTTTCATTATAAACAAGGCATATCGTTATAAACAAGTCAGAAAAAAAATCTTCTACCCGACGTTTTGCAAGGTAAAATATGCATTTCCCTGGACTATTACACGTGAGACCATTAACTATACATACATATATCTCTCGATGATGCTTTATGGACTTTATCCACTTTGATTCTGACCGCCTCATATGACGAAGTGAGACTTTGAAATTTGTTTACTGATTTTGATCAATTTTAATCTAATGTTACATTCCGCACTAGGTTTTAATAAATCAAAGAAAATATCAACAAAAGATATTATTTTATTCGTTTTAACAGCCAAATTAACATAAGTTATTAGAAATTACAGGAAATTCTAACTTTTTGGTTCCTAAACTTTAGTATGTTCGAAAACATTTACCTGTCATTTCTCGCTTTCAGGAACGCATGCCATAAAACACTTTTATGTTATCCAGAATTATGGCTGTAGGACAGGCAAATTTGGTGTTTTGCTGGATTTTGAAACTAATGTTTAGAAAGAAGTCTTTCGCGCATCAGGTACGCGGTATTGTTATAACGTAATACCACAGCCCATGTCGCGTTTTTACTGAACATTACAAGCTTATCTATTACTTGTATCTCATGTTTTTTAAACAAATACACAATTATAATATATGTTTTTAATAAAGAGAAATATAATGAAGGCATTCTATAAAGAAGTATAAAATTACTTATCGGGATGAAATTATTCATAAGTAAAACAAATTAATGATAATAGTGATCAAGACTTTTAAAAAAGATTGCGAACATTAAGATTTCAGAAGAAGCAAGAACATCAAAATTTCAGAAAAAGCAAGAACATTAAGATTTCAGAAGAAGCAAGAACATTAAGATTACAATAGAGTTTGCTTTCCTTATGTTTTAAATTTAATAAAGATTGCCGAGATTTTAAGAATATCAACATGCGATGGGAATGCAAGGTTTTGCTCTATGTGCTTATATGGAAGGAAATTAAAATTTTGTGTCGCAATTTAAAACCTTTCTTCTTAAATTGCCTTTTTGTTTGTATGCTTTGACAAAAATCACTTCTTACTGAATCTAAATTCACCGCGTTGAAATAAATGTAGCAATTATCATTTCCCCTTTTCTTTATTGATACTTACCAGAGCTTGTATATTTAAGAAAAAGGGTTATTTGTTCAGCTATTGTTGTAAAAGATGAAAACAGGAAATTTTGCATAAAAAAGGTTAAGGATGTAAATGCAAGTAATTGGAGGCATTAAAGATATTTAAACAAGATGGTCCCACTAAAGAAAATCATATGCACAGAAAGGATTATATTGCACCCGAATATGTTTTTGGATATAAAAAGTGTTTAATTTTTTTAAAGAAAAGTGAAATTAAAGAAGTAAAATAAAGGGTGATAAAAAGACTTTAAAGCTGAAAATTTATTCTAAAGTATCTCCATGTAGATAACTTCAAAATTTTATAAGGTTATGGATATGGATTAATTTCATAACAGATGAGGTTTGTTTGACGTGTAAGAGCTTCAGAATTTATAATTACAAATAAATAAATAAATGCTGCTTTCTATGTGACCGATGGATAATTAGAATAATTGAACTGAGCAATAATTCGTGCTTTAAATATTTTGAAGATGTTGCAAACTTGCATTCTCCTAACCAAAACCCTAATAAATTCAGTGGTTAGATCTTTTTAATACAATACTTTAAATAAATTACTTATCAACAAGGAACTGCTTTTGTAAATAAGACATATAGAGTTATAGAAATTTTATTTAGATGCGGATCTTTTTTTTTCAGAAGAGTAGTCTAAAACTATAAATATTTTGTTATGTTGTTTTGTTTTGCAATTTGTTTGAAAAGCTTCATGCAATAGTAATTTTTTAAAAAAAATATTAAATCTATAGTCAGTATCAACATAAACAGATTTATTTTTCTAAAAAAGCTACAATAAAGTGCTATGTTTCATGTACAATGAAAATGGCATCGCATGCAACAATAACTTTCAAGTTTTGAAAACGTTTTGAAATGTCTTCTTTCGAAAAGGAAAAGTATTGTGAACAAATGTTCTTTCAAAAAGGATTACTAAATTTTTCTAAATTTACATATGTATTCTTTTATCGCTTGACATTGTTGTTTTCTATAAAGAAAGAAAAGCTGGAATTTTTCATATCTTTTTCAATAGAAAAGCAGGTAATTTAAAATGCAAAATACTGATTTGCATTTTTTTTTTTAATTTCTGTTTAACGTTAGTGACGTAGGCATATCAGTTTTCAAACCAGAAACGTAATTCTAACTGACATCCTGAGAGTAACAAACAAAAAACTGAAACACACAACAAAATTACAAATATCTTTATATAGGTCATAAAAATATGAAATTTTCAACGTGTTTTGGCTATGAATACTTTTTCTTCAAGTTAAAGTATGTGCTACTGTTAAAAGTTCAGAAGCAGAATTGAATGTACATAAAATCCAATGAATATGATGTAGATAAAGGAGAGGATATAAAGGGGAGGACCGACAATAGTAAAGAAGGGAAATGGGCGCGCTAAAAAAATGAGCAAACAGAAAAAAATAACAAAACAGAAGTAGAGGAAGTTAAAGCACATATACATAAGAGAATCTGTTAATGTTTGATCAAATTGGATGTTTTACCTATTGCTTTATTTTTTTAAGTCTTCTTTTCTCGTATATACCAGAAGAAAGCAAATTAAAAAGCTTTTTTACTCGTTAATGTTGTCATTTAGCCATTTGTGTAAGTTTCCCATTTTCTAGTCCTAAGCTATTGAAATACCAGTTTTAGGATGCTTGGCCAACTGCATTTTGCCGATGTTTTGACCCAGGTAAAATCTCCCGTTTTCCATCTAGTGCAACTGTACGAATTTTAATAATTGTGTTTTCTTTATCATTAATGTTATTAATAATAACAAGAATAATAATATCATTTTGGTAATTAATACCATATTTTATAAAACTATTTACTAAATAAGGACTATGATACAATTTTTCAGTTGAAATTGAATGCAAAAAGCCTATTAAGGAATGATGTGAAGTATAAATTCAAACAAATGCGTATTACAATTCAAAACAACTTATTCAGAACGCAGGGTTTATAAATTTTAAATAGCTATGTTTGATGCATGTATTATGCATTATATATAAGTATGTTACAGCTAGTGCTAAAGAAATATTTTCAACTTCTTCTGGGAGCCTTCTTAAACTACTACGTCTAATCACCTTTTGTGTTTAAAAAGTGCATTTAAAAAAATATATATATACTCGATTTTCCTTGTTTTAAAAATATTAAATAATTTATATAATTGCGAATGTAAGATGTTACCATATGGAAAATCATTATCTTTCCCCAATTAACAGATAAAACTGATATAAATTATTTTAGTAAGAAAGCAAGTTAAACAATATCATTCAAATTTAAATAACACTTTGATATAAAATTTAAATCATACTTATATTTAGTTTTTTCTGGTGAGAGTAATTTTTTTTTGTTTGAGTATATCAAATCGCTCTTATGGCAGGCCAAACATCAATAACGTGGGTAGGTTTGTCACAGGTTATAGAATTATGGAAAATAATAAAAAAAATCATTTATTTCCTTTTCAGTATTCCAACGGCGTAAACAGAATACATAAAAAAAATTTCATATAAGGCTGGAAGAGATGTAATTTCATTTCAAATACATATTATGAGCATTTTTGTAAAAAGTAGGTCAAACATCCCTAGTCACCTCTATATATTCTTTTAGCATTTGATTTAGGCCCGTAAATATCCCGAATCAGTTATTCTAAAAGAAATTGTTTTTAAAAAAAGACCTATAAAGTTAATAATTAATAACAAAAACTATTTCAATGAAAAAGCAATTTTCACATAACAAGTACCTAAAAAACTGCTCAATTTTTTGTCTATGAAAAGAGGAAAATAAATCGTTTAAGCTTTTCTTGTATTCATTATCTTGCAGTGCACGCACCCTTTTTTGCCGACTATATACAGCTGTTACATACTCATCATGTTAACGTGATCACCAATTCACCTGCACTTTTTTTTCAATGAACTTATATTTTCCAGTGTAAGCCACGATTTTATTAAAAATCATTGAAAGTGTTCAACGGGAAAGAAATATTGTGAGACACACTTGTTCCGAGAATTATTCCTTGAGATTCTTTTCATTTTAAATATACAAATCTCTCATTTGTGATCTATTATTAATGTCCAGGGATATACAGGGTGTCCACTCTCAGTGGAGTCCAATGGCTAATTCCTAAACCGTTAGTCATACATATATAGTTCCACTTACAAAGATGTTTGAAATGAGGTAAAGAATATTTTTAAAAGTGATTTTGGTCAATAAAAACATTTCTTAAAAAAAAAAAAAGAAATTTAATTTTTTATACGGTCCCCCGTTCCTATAATTTATATTTAGTAAAATTTTACTATTACACTGACAAGTAAGACAAAAGAGTCCCGTTCATGTAACACTAAAATTGACTGAGTTATGAAACTAGAAAAATGCATGTGTTTAAAGTATTCGAAGAACTTATTTCATGTGTATCTGTGCTTTGAAAAAAATCGTACAAGTATTACGATTGAGTTAAATTTTATTAAATTTCAGATTGGCTAAAATAATTTTATTTTAACACATGCTTTATTTTGTAAGGAATTGAGACTGTTTCTTTTCATGATTTCTTTTAACAAAAATTTTGTTCTTTTAACAAAAATTTTGTTCTTTTAACAAAAATTATGTTTTTATTTAACTTCAACGATCGTATGTATGTTTTTCCACTTCAGAATATTTACTCGAACTTTAACTCCCTTTCAAATATGCGATCGAGATTAACTTTCAATCGATTTTACTTACTGACGTAAATCCGATGACAATCTAATATTATTATGATTTTCGGTGGTTAGCATTTATACTTATTTTACAGGATAACACAAAAAAAATTTTGATAGATTACCACCAAGAAGTTTAAAAAAAAAAGCTTTAGATTAGATAACACAAGTCTGCGAAGGTGGTGTTTTTTGATTTGTATGTATGTTTTAGCACTGAATCCAAAAATTACCTTGGTTTTTAACCCTCATGTCATAATTTTTCGCAAATCATAAATTGTCAAAGTTAAAAAATAACAAAAATCGGATGCTATAAAATAGAGGAGATGGCTATGTTTTTTAACTTTTCACAATTTATTTTTATGTACTTTTTAGCACTGAATCTGAAAATGACCTTCATATTTAACCATCAAGTTAGATTTTTTTTGCAAATTGTTGTTGTGTTTGGAAGAAAGGAGGAGATATAATAATATTGCAAAGTTATTTTGGATATTGAAATTCCAAATCATTTTTTTTTTTAGGATCGATCGTATAGTGTGCATTTAACATTTTGTTGCGGCCACAAAAGACCACTTGGACACAACAATCATTAATTAAAGAAAATCTGAATTTACTTATCATGCATTTGGAAATTAAGAACAAAAAAATAAAAAGGTAAAAGCATTACCTGCATTGACCCGAAAGAACAGAAGAATGATGGAGACATTTGCAGAAAGAAAAATAAACAAATGAAAAATCTTCCTTGCAAATTTTTTAATTTGTGAAGCAATTTTTTGCAGAACATAGCATATTATCATACAGTACATATCTTATTCTTTTAGATGTACTTTTTTTATGATCGACACATACATCTACATTCTTACTAAGGAAAATAAAATAATTTCTTTCCTTTGGGGAGCATGGAGACACAGGCATTTAGATGATTTTTATAGCATCATAATTCTACGACTCGAAATAAAAGCAACACTTGAATATAAAAAAAATAATAATGCCGTCAACAGAATTCTTTATCTACATCCTACAGAAGAACGAGAAGTAACTGATCAAAGCATCTCGCCACAAAAAAAGACGACACTATGCAGCCGAATTACACAATCAAAGAAATATTCTTTCATTTTTAATATTTCTTACTGTAGACACGAAAATCCATTTATTATTTTTTTGTAGAAGGGAAATAGGCATCCATCCATTCTCTGCGTTCGTTGATAGAACACTCATGCAGGCGCAGACATAATTTCTTCGCAGAACGACAAAAAAAGGCAGCCATTCTGCATTGAAGTCCCAACTCAACTGCACTACTGAATGCGCGCGAGCTCTCCGAGAAGAGGAGTGAAGGGGGGTTGCTATAATCCTTGAAACACACCAACTTTGGCTGAACGAACATACAGGCGCCATGCATTGGCATAAAATGCAATGCTAAAGAATATAAAAACTGCTTTAAAAAAGTAAATTTGATAGATTTCACTGAGATAAGATGCCAAACAGTAGTAAAGAGTTACAAATTTTGAAATTACGAATTAAACTGATTTAAATATTATTGGCTAAGGGGTGGAGCTACAAAAGGATATGACTTCACAAATAGAAAGATATGGAATTTTCCAGATAATTCTTTTACCGGAAGTACAGATTTCAAAACGACGTTTATGATTTTAAAATGAATGAAATGCTATGCCAGAAAGAAAAACTTACAGGTGAGAGTTGAAAAAAAAGGGTATTAAAATAATTTTGGAATGAGGATATTAAAATTAAATGAATACAAGATTAATAAAAAATATTTTCTAAATGAAATTAAATAAATATGGCAGTGGTTCTAAGTAACCACAACATATTACTCTGGCCTCCCCAAAAGAAAATATTGGTAAGATGGAGAAATTTAATAATTTTGACATTGAGCCAATATTTTCTAAACTATGTACATATACAATATGCATATAGCTTCAAATAATGAGAAACAAAATAATAATAAAAATCGGTTACACTCTTCTGATAAAAGTACACAAAGTCTTTCAAAAAAAAAAAGTTGCTAAAAGTTCATTCACTAATATGTGAAATAGCAAATACAACACTGTAAAGTAAGATCAGTGTATATTAAAGAGTGGGTAAAAATTGTAATAATGTACACATAGACAAATAATATTACATGATACAAATTGACATGCATATTAATGATGTCTTTGCATCATTCAATATAGTACAATATTAGCAATAAAACATTTCTGTTTTGAAAAAAAAAAAAAATAGCAATAATTAAAAGTAGCACCCTTAAATCACAACTCTATTTCGAGTCACAGTCTATGAACTACATTTCAATTTTTTTTATCAATTCTTCAATAAATTACTCATCCGAGAATTTTCCATAACAAAAATTCAAAATGTAAGTATATAGTCAAGAGAGAATATTTACACTCTCATTAAAAATATTTATATATAAATATAGCACTTTTTAAGAAATCAATTTTTCTTAGATGAATAACTAATATCGTGTTATTCTACAACCACAATAATAATACTTTCAAAGAAAATAAATGCAAAGAGAGAATTTTTAAGCTCTCATAAATGTAGTACCACATAGCTTTAATAACATTTGTCTTACAAAAAATTATCACACAAAATATTTATACTACATATTCTGAAATGCTTATCGAATTCTGAATAAATATGTGATTATTTTTTAGTATTTTTTTTTGTAAAGACTTAGAACAATCTTTGTAAGTATAAACATGTTACTACATTTTTCATATAAAATACATGAGTATTTTTTTGTAAAGACCTAAAATAATCTTTGGAGAGTATCTTTGGATAGTATCTTAGGGTACCTTTGGATCCAAAGTACAAAATTTTCATGTACACAAATATTTTTTCAATTTGTTAATTTTCAAACACTTAAAAAAGTTTAATGTATTTTCAACCACTTTACATAATACACCAATAACAACAGTAGAAGGATTAGCATGCATAACTTTCATCATTATTATTATTTTAGATGTTAGAAAGAGGTTAGTTGTTAGAACATGCATGAATTATAATTAAGAACAAAGTAACATTTTGAGTTACTCTAGAAGTCACAATAGGGAAAGGGATGACATATGTACTCATATTATATATCAATAAGAATTTTACTTTCTTAAGATAAATACCATATCAAAATAAGGCAATCAATGACATTTCATTTGCAACTAAAATAATGAATTATAAAAATTTGATTTGATTTTTCTAAGAATCTTTCTTATTACTTAAATCAAATACTGAAATTAAAAATTCTGAGTTATCAGCACATTTTTTTAATATATATAAATTCTAAAAAAATGAATAAGGTTTTGAAGAAAATATTTCAGTGAACAACATAGTAAACAAAAACAAGATTTACATACTTTTGCAGGATAACAATTCCACAGTGTCAAGACGAAGGCGACTTAAAAAAAAATAAATATAAAAAATACACAAATGCTGCCTGCAGCTTTGGTAGAAGTAAAAAATAAAATAAACAGTCAGTCTTCGTATTTGACAATCCAATCTAGCTAGCATAGATGAGATTTTTTACAATGGTAAAGGCATCCTAAATAAAATTGAAGATTAATTTATATTTTATATTGTTTATGACTGCGAGGACGAAGATCATAATTTTTTTTACTTTGAGTAGATTTATTTAAAACTGTAGTGGAAGTTTTATTACCAGATGTTTGAGAATGCACTGAATTATGTGAATGCGAAGTTGTTTGTTGGCACTTCGAAGTGGTCTGAATTTGAGGAGAATCACAATTAGTAGTATGAGTAGGCATATGTCGTTTCACAGGAGAAGAAGATGCACTATCAACAGTCGTTTGATCATGTGTTGCACTTCTAGATGAATCAGAAGGATGAAGCAATGCTTCATTTCTTTTCTGGAGTTTCAAGATTCTGTTAGTATGAATTAACACAGGTGATGCTTGATTATTATTGCAATCTTGAATTTGAATAAGTACAGGTGAAATTATTTTCTTTACCGTATAAGGTCCTTGTACTTTTTTATTAAATACACTGGGAAATTTCACATAAACAATATCATCAACTTTGATATTAGCAAATTTTAATTTTTCCCTTGATTTTTGATACACTTTTTGTCTAGAAGACTCGTTATTTTTGTAAGCTTGGTAGTATACTTTTTCAATTACATCCATTAATTTGTGGATTTCATATGCAGTGTTAAGGATTTTTCAGGAAAAATGGGTTTTATAATTGGCATAAATATCATTCACCTCCCTTCCAAAATGAAGAAGATTTGGAGTAAATTTTGTAGCTGGATGAGGTGTAGCGTTGTATATTGACTGGCGAATTTTTAAAGCAGTTGGAACATCAAATCCTTGGGAAGCCATTGTATTGACAGATGACTTTATTTGAGTGTTACATCTCTCACTCAATCCATTAGCCTGTGGATGCGCTACTGTACTGTGCTCTAGCTTTATGCCAAGTTTTTTGTTGAAATAAGAAAACAAATCACTAGTGAACTGGGAACCATGATCTGTAAGAGTTAACTCGGGTTTTCCATGAGTGGAAATGTAATTCAACAGAGCTTTAGTCACCGACTCAGCATGAATGCTATTCAAGGCATATAATTCAAGATGACGAGAAAAATGGTCGATTACAGTCATAACAAACTGGTGATTTCTCAAAGGACCAAGTAAATCCATCGAAACTTTTTGATTGGGAGCTGTAGGAATAGGTGCTGGAAGATATGGAGCAGTGTTTTTTTATGATTTTTATTTACTTAACAAATTTCACAAGAGTTGACATAATTAATTGTATCAGAAATTAGAGTTTTCCAAGTGAATCTTTTCTTTAAATTAACAATGGTCTTATGAATACCAGTATGAGTAATATGAGCAATTCTTAAAGCTTTAGCTCTAAGTGAAGATGGTAAAACAGCTCTATGTAATTCAATGTCTTCTGAAGAGAAGTGTCCATTATAACAAAGCACCTCATTACTCGGATTAATGTAATAACCATTTAAACTTTTAGATTTTTTATTAGATTTAATATCTTCATAAATTTTCTTAATTTGAGGATCTTTTTGTTGTTCAGAAAGGATGGTTTGATCAAAAATTTCTAACAATGGGTCTTCCTTACTAACATTATTTGTAGATGGAGGGTCACTTTGAAGATGGCAGTTATGATGTTTTTTACCAATTAATCCACATGGATACTGAGCAATTTCATTATGTAGGTCATTTTGATTATCAACAATATGCAGTACTTCTTGTTCAAAAATGAGATCAGGGTTAGTATGGAGATCTTCAGTAGGAATATGAGGTGTCCTACTTAGAAAATCTGCTAACACATTATCTTTGCCTGGACCATGCTGGAATGTGTAAGAGTATTCGGATAGTTCTAACATCCAACGTGTAGTGATGTCAGCAAGAGATGTTGATTTTGTGTAATTATTGAGAGGTCAAAAGATGACAAAAGTCATCAGACAAAAGAATGAAAGGTCTGCCAAAAATGTAATATTTAAACGCCGTTATACCGTTATAAATGGCATAAAGTTCCAGTTCAATGGCTGGGTACTGTTTTTCAGATTGAGATAAAGTTTTGGAGTAATAAGAAATGGGGCGAAGTTCACCTTGAATTTTTTGCATAAGAACAGCTGAAATTGCTGTCTTTGAGGCATCTGTATTAACATAGAAGGTCTCATTCCAATTTGGAAGATTGAGCATGGGTTTATGGAAAAAAATTTCTTGCAATTTATTAAATGCATTTTCTTGTTCAGATTTCCAACAGAATTTATTTTTAGGTTTGGTGATTTCAATAAGAGGAGTAACTAATTTAGCAAAATGAGGTATGATTGACCTGTAAAATGAACATAAGCCAATAAAACTCTTTGTCTGCCTTTTAGTTTTTGGCTTTGGAAAAGAAGTAATTTTCAAAATATTGCTTGCAAATGGAAGAATTTTATGATCAGTGAGGTGGAAGCCTAAAAAGTTAATGCTAGTTTGCATAAAAGAACATTTTTCAGGTGAAAGTGTAATGTTGTTGGCAATTAGAGTATCCGAGAGTTTTGTGAGTTTTGCAACCATTTCTTCAAACGAATTAGCGCCAACAACTATGTCGTCCTGGTATGCGTAACAAGAGTCAATTTCGGATAATTGAATAACTGAATCAATTAACTGTTGAAAAGTACTTGCAGCCGTCTTCAAGCCAAAAACAAGACGAAGGTAGGTAAACATTCCCCATGGAGTGGTAAAACTGAGCTTATCTTGCATCTCTTTAGGAACCGCAATCTGTCAGTACGCAGAGGGTAATTCCAGTGTACTGTAGTATTTAAATTTTGATACTTGTACTAATAGGTTTTGAATGCGAGCTAGAGGATATGAAGAAGGAATAATAATAGAATTTAATAATCGTAGATCTAAAGCCAAACGATATTTTTGAGGTTTTGACATGTCAGTTCTTTTCTTTTTAACTAACAGCATGGGGCAAGCCCAAGAAGAATTTGATCTTTCTATAATGCCAGCATTTAGCATTTGATTAATCTGGTCAAGAGCTTCTTGCTCTAGTGCCTGTGGCACAGGAAAAGGTAGGGTTTTCACAGGATGAGAATTCATCATTGAAAATTGAGGATTCACTAGGTCTGTATGACCCAAAGTGTCTAAGGATTTAGAAAATGCTTGACCTTTATTGCATAATAATTTTAGTAAACAGTCACTTTCATGTGAGGACAAGTGTTTTAAGTCAAAATCGTTTGGTGACAGTTCTTGTATTTGTTTTCTTTTAATTTCCTCAGATGGTAAAATTAAATTACAATATTCATTTTCTGAATCTAAATCAAAGGAATATTTTTCAATATCATTCTCATCTACATTAATGCACTCACCAAGAATTGTATGTTTGTTTAAATGAACATCCACTTTGGATATATTCTGACATACAGCTAAGAATAAATCTTTTTGAATTGAAGATTTAGAATGCAATGATTCATGCAAAATAAGAGCTTTACTTTTCAAAGCAGGCTTAAAAATAAAATATTCAGATGGGGAATTCAAGTATTTGACATGTAAATAAACAGAAGAATTGGGGGGAATCAACTCTCTATTTACAGTTTGTACCATGTTAGAACTCAATAATTTTTCATTACCATTTTTAAAATTTGTGCACTTTTTACCAACATAACTAATGTCATTGTCATCTTCAGATATGACATTTTTGTCATCAGAGGTAATTTTGGTATTGGTATTAGAAATATTATTTATAACATTAGGATAATCAAAGTTTGTATGAGTGGGAAAATAATTAGGAAACTGAGTGAAAACTTGAGCATGACCTTCTAAATTTCTGATACTGAGATTAGCTTTCATAAAAGAATTATCATAATTCATAGCAGTATTACCAAGACTATTTATAAACAAACCATTATTTGGAAAACTGTAATTGCAAGGATAATTTTCATAATTATTTACCAAATGCAAATAATTATCACCAAAATTTCCATTCATATTATCAAAATAAGTACCATTATTTGTGTTAACTGACATAGAATTTTCATAAATAGGCACATTGTTTTCATCAAAAGAATATGGCACTGTTATATTGTTATTATTATTATACTGAGAATTCAAATAAAAACTGCTAGGAGACTCTTTTTGAATGTTAAAAGGTATATGTTTATCTTTAATTAATATAGATTTAAAAGTTGGAGAGATGGTTATAGAATGCTTGTTTATAAACTCAAAACCAAGTATGGCTTCAAAATTAACATTCTTTATATCAGTAAGGTAAAAGACATGATGAAAAAAGAATTCGTCAATTTTGAATGCAATCTCGATACATCCTTTAAAGAAAACTTTAGAGTTTATAGTTGATACAGAAACATTTCCAGATAAATATTTATAATGGATTTTGGATTTAATGCTATTAAAGCATTCATGATCCAACAAACTTAATGTTGAGCCTGAATCAATGAGAGTTGATATCTCATTATGTTGAACATTCATAATTATACATGGAAGTGAATAAGTGTTATCAAAAGAGCTGCAAATTACGTGTCGTTGTTGTACACAATCCTCAATTTGAGAAGAATACGTTGATGACAAAGAATTTTCAGAACAGCAAGGTCTGTTCATTTTTTGCACCATTGGTGATGTCTGTGTAACAGCGCTTGAAAAGGAAGTAGTTGAAGAAGAATTTTGTCAATGTGACATTCGCTTGAATTGTCACAGGAGTGTACTGACCCTAACGAGTAAGATTGGGAGGGATGGTGGTATTGTTGCACCAATCTCCCTTACTTGTTTAAATGATAATTTTTATCATCATTTTTATTTTTAGAAAAAGAAGTAAAGTTTTTCTTTCTTTGAGAAGAATTCGAAGAAAAATGGGAGTCTTGAGTGTGATTGGCATTTTGCCTAGAAGAGTCAAGTAGATTTCTAAACTTGTAACATGACTCCATAAGATGGTTAAAACGACCACAAAAAGCACATTGGATAACATTTTGTTTGCGAAAATACTCTGAAGAGTTTTTCTTGTGAGAAAACTTGCCAAACTTTGGCCGAAAGAAAGATCGTTTGTGATCTGGCTTATGCTGAATAAAGTTTGTTTTATTTCTAGAAGCCACGTTATGTCTAACTGGTGAGGGAGAGTAAGTTACACGCTTTTTTTAACAACAGTTCTATGTCTAGGAGAATGTTCATTATGGATTCGGATGGCGAGAATGCTATTTGCGAATTTCTATAGACTCTGTCCTTTTTATGTCTGATAGGAGCTTGTTCAACAAAACTATCAGAAAATTTTGAACATTCACCATTATTTTCATTATTCAGAGAATAAACTTGGTCATAATGTTGATTAGATTTTTGAGTAGGTGGTGAATCATAGATACCTTGTAAAAATTGTGCTCGTTCAAAAGTGGAAATGTTTTCTTCTAGAATTTTCCTTTTAATTTGCTTAGGTAAAGCTTGAATAAAATGAGTAAATTTCAAAGAATCTAGAGCAGCTGGATCTAATTTAGGATAAGCAAGTCGAAGCTGTTTAGCCAGACGATATGAAAAATTTTTAACTGACTCATTAGAATCTAATTTTAAATTTTGAAGAGACTTCCAAGTGTCAGATTTTTTACTGGGCAGAAAATAGTTAATAAATTCTCTGCGAATGGTTTGAAGGTTAGAATTTTTGAATTGAAATTGTGTTTCGAGAAAGAAATGTAATGCTGTACCCTGTAATTTTGACTTGAAAAGAGCAAAAAGTTCTTTTTCAGAGTAATTATATAATTCCTGCAAATCTGATAACTGGTCGAAGAAAAATTCGACCGTCTGAGGATTTCCATCAAATGGTTGAATACAAAGGTTTAAATTTGCTTCTGGAGGCATGGTGATAAATTTCAAAACAATGTTGAACAAATTTCAAAACAAATCTGAAAAAATTTTAAAATAATGTGGTGAAGTAAAAAAAAAAATAATCTCATATGAAGTCAACTTCTAAAAATAATGTGAATTCAACAGAATAATGTAATAATTGTTCTCGAAATATTATCAAAACAAAATGGCATCAATAAATCAATCATTTACTTATAAGTAAGGAAATATTTTTCTTAACTCATCTTTTTTTTTGTAAATAATATCATAAGCAATCATTTTCCCTTAATAATAAACTGCAAATATTACAAGAATTCTTTCTCTTTTTTTTAGAAAGATTGTATAAAAAATTTAAGGAAGCTACCTTTTTTAAATATCAAATATTTCAATAATAATACACTAAAACAAATTTTCATATCAAAATATAACTTAATAACTGTCATGTCATAAAGGTTTCTAAAGGTTCACGGTACCAGGAAATTTAGCTGTTGTGTTTGGAAGACAGGAGGTGATAGAATAATATTGTAAAGTTATTTTGGATATTGAAATTCCAAATCATTTTTTTTAGGATC
Organism: Maratus speciosus; assembly: GCA_963932465.1. Classification (NCBI taxonomy): domain Eukaryota; kingdom Metazoa; phylum Arthropoda; class Arachnida; order Araneae; family Salticidae; genus Maratus; species Maratus speciosus. Next base: position 373,944,257 of record OZ010791.1, on the reverse strand, counting down.
GATCGTATAGTGTGCATTTAACATTTTGTTGCGGCCACAAAAGACCACTTAGACACAACTGTCATTAATTAAAGAAAATCTGAATTTACTTATCATACATTTGGAAATTAAGAACAAAAAAATAAAAAGGTAAAAGCATTACCTGCATTGACCCGAAAGAACAGAAGAATGATGGAGACATTTGCAGAAAGAAAAATAAACAAATGAAAAATCTTCCTTTGCAAATTTTTTTATTTCTGAAGCAATTTTTTGCAGAACATAGCATATTGTCATACAGTACATACAGTCAAACCTGTCTATCTCGAATCTCTCGGGAGTCAAAAAAAAATTCGAGATAAACAGGTTTCGAGATATACAGGTTTTATATAAACAGACTAAGAAAATTTCTTTACACTAAATACAAAACACTGAAGGTTAAAAATAGTAAGTTTTATTTACATACCTTACGAAAAGTAATCCGTTAGGAGTTTTTGTTGCAAAACTTTTTTAGATTGGACAATTTTTTGCAGTTTTACAATAGCAGAGAAACAATCCTGATCAATATTGTCCTGGGATTCAAGAAAAATTCTCAATGTTTCAACGGCTTTTTCTGCTTCTTTTGGTGTAACAACTTTTTCTATATTGATATTGTCATCATTATCATTTTCCTCTTCATCATCAGAAATCCCTCGAACGTTTTCTAAAACTTCGGAATCAGTTAATAATGTTCCGCTCGTTACCAGTGATTCATCTACGTTTACAAAATCTTAATTCAAAATTTAGTTCATCTCTGATAATCCTCCATTCCTTGGAGTTTTCATCAATTTCCTCTGACGGCTTTTCTTCTTTTTCTTCTAGCTGATGTTCTCCGACAGTGCATGGTTGCTCAAATCCAGCCTTTTTAAAACAATTCTTTATAGTTTTTTCTGTGACACATCTCCAAGCATAGTCTATCATCCTCATAGCATCCAAAACAGTTATCCTTGGAACTTTTTCACCCTCTTCAATTGCATTGATGAGTTTTCGAACGAGTTCTTTTCTGTATTCAACTTTAAAACTCCGAATAATCCCTTGATCTAACGGTTGAAGTTTTGAAGTTGTATTCGGGGGTAGAAATTTTACCGTAACGTTCTTTGTTGAAGGAAGATTCTTATGAGAGCTGCAGTTATCGATGAAGAGCAGAATTTTTCTGTTTTTCAAGCCCATCGATTTATCGACTTTCTTTAACCACTCTCCAAAAATTTCGCTGGTCATCCAAGATTTTCTGTTTGCTTTATAGAGAATCGGAAATGATTTTACTTTTGCAAAACATCTTGGCTTTGCTGAACGGCCAATCATTACTAGTGGAAGTTTTTCACTGCCATTTCGATTAGCAGCTAGAAGTACAGTTAGTCTTACCTTACTTTGCTTGCCTCCTTTGCATTCATCTCCTTTAAAAATTGCTTCTGCTCTCGAAGCTGGTAGACGGGAGGGGCTGGGTTCGATCCCAATTGTGCCCGTTGGCCTAATCGTTCGGAGTTTTCGTGGTTTTCTTCGAATCTTGGTTCACCAAGCGTTAATACGGGTTAGGTTCCCTTAGAAAGACCTCCACGGAAGGCACTCCCCCCCTTAGGGCCTATATCCTACGTGCTGATAATTGGCCGACATAAATACAACCAACCTTTAAAAATTGCTGTTTTGTTCGGCAAACATTGGGAAAAAAAGGCCGGTTTCATCAGCATTAAAAATATCAGTTGGATCATATCCTTGCAACAAAGATGGAAGTGTTTTAAGCCAATCTTCGATAACACTTGTTGGTACAGACGCTTTCTCCACAAAGTTTTCTGAATACAATGCCATGTCTCATTTTGAAGCTTTGAAGTCGCTAAGTCTCAGTTCTTTTGCAAAATCTTCAGCTTTTTTCTTAAGCATTAACCCACTGATAGGAACTCCTTCTCCACAGTATTGCTCAAACCATTTTTTAACACATTTGTCCACATCGGGAAAAGTGCAGGCACGGTTCTTTTTCATGGTTTTAGCGCTGTTTTCAAAGTTCTCCTCGATAGAATCTTTATTTTTTTATGATGGTGGAAAGAGTACTGGGTGGAATTCCATATTTAACAGCGTCCATACTTTTCATCACAGACGGATTTTCCTTCAAAAAAGTCAAAATCTCCATCTTTTTTTCGATTGATAAAACGTTTAATTTTCTTTTTACACCTGACATTTTTAGCTCTAAATTAGTGAAATGTGTTGAAACGATTTTTTACTCGTTACTCATTTGGCTAAATGATTGTAGTAGCCTGCTTTTTCGCTCTCTCCACGCAGCACGAGGAGAGGTTTTTCATTTCGACCAATAGCTTCGCACCGTGCCTTATTTCCCCTTCGTTTCCTTCGGAGCGCTGGCTTTCGGCCACGTGTTATGCAGCCAAATCTGAGCCCTCCAGAACACGCAGAATTATTCTCGCACGCAAAATATTTGGCTATGTGTCGTAAAATTTAGCAAAGTTTATTTCTTTTAATTAATCTTCTGATCTTTCGAGTTGCCAAGGTATTTTCATGATTCCTTGAATATCTTCTAAAGGATCAAAAACTAAGAACGAGTTACCATTTCGGAGAAAAAAGAATAGGGTCCCACACCTCTTTTCTCCAACCCCTACTCCCCCCCCCCTCAACTCCCTGCATCGTAGAATCTATCTTATAATTCCCGCGCTGTCCCTGAGCATTCCCTGCGGTGTGGAGAGTGGCATATGTCCCCTAGGAATTTTACGGAAATGAAGACTAGCGAGTTACAAACGTTTATTGATGCTACGGTGGGATTGTTTGTTATTCATAAAAAAGATCGGATCTCGAATTGAAAAGTGGGGTTTCTTCCGAAAATTCGAGATAGGCAGGTTTGGAGAAAAAATATTTTGAGATAAGTTTGAAAAATACGTTGATTTTTGAATGAAAATTCAGGGAAATATGAAAATTTCGACATATACAGGTTTTCGAGATAGGCAGGTTTCGAGATAGACAGGTTTGACTGTATCTTAATCTTTTAGATGTACTTTTTTTATGATCGACACATACATCTACATTCTTACTAAGGAAAATAAAATAATTTCTTTCCTTTGGGGAGTATGGAGACACAGGCATTTAGATGATTTTTATAGTATCATAATTCGACGACTCGAAATAAAAGCAACACTTGAATAAAAAAAAAATAATAATGCCGTCAACAGAATTCTTTATCCACATCCTACAGAAGAACGAGAAGTAACTGATCAAAGCATCTCGCCACAAAAAAAAAAGACGACACTATGCAGCCGAATTACACAATCAAAGAAATATTCTTTCATTTTTAATATTTCTTACTGTAGACACGAAAATCCATTTATTATTTTTTTGTAGAAGGGAAAGAGGCATCCATCCATTCTCTGCGTTCGTTGATAGAACACTCATGCCGGCGCAGACATAATTTCTTCGCAGAACGGCAAAAAAAAGTCAGCCATTCTGCATTGAAGTCCCAACTCAACTGCACTACTGAATGCGCGCGAGCTCTCCGAGAAGAGGAGTAAAGGGGGGTTGCTATAATCCTTGAAACACGCCAACTTTGGCTGAACGAACATACAGGTGCCATGCATTGGCATAAAATGCAATGCTAAAGAATATAAAAACTGCTTTAAAAAAGGAAATTTGATAGATTTCACTGAGATAAGATGCCAAACAGTAGTAAAGAGTTACAAATTTTGAAATTACGAATTAAACTAATTTAAATATTATTGGCTAAGGGGTGGAGCTACAAAAGGATATGACTTCACAAATAGAAAGATATGGAATTTTCCAGTTAATTCTTTTACCGGAAGTACAGATTTCAAAACGACGTTTATGATTTTAAAATGAATGAAATGCTATGTCAGAAAGAAAAACTTACAGGGGAGAGTTGAAAAAAAAGGGAATTAAAATAATTTTGGAATGCGGATATTAAAATTAAATGAATACAAGATTAATAAAAATATTTTCTAAATGAAATTATATAAATATGGCAGTGGTTCTAAGTAACCACAACAATCGTACATGTCCAAGTTAAAATATAGCGAAAATCTGATACTATAAAACAAATGTAAACCTTTTTTTAGTTATTTTAATTTAATTTAATTCAATAATTTATTAATTTTTTTAATTTATACTGAGATTCTTACAGCTAAACAGCTGAGGGGTCCGATGAGGTGGGGGAGGAGGTTCAATTTGAACTTTGAACTTTTTAACTGTGAAATTTACAATTTGCGAAAAATCATGACGTGATGGTTAAAAATGAATGTCATTTTCGGATTCAGCGGTAAAAAAATACATAAAAACCAATTATCAAAAGTTAAAAACACAACAATCACATATATCCCAGCTAGAAAATGTTTGCACTTTTTTTGCAAAATAGTATAGATTGTACACAATTTGTGCATAAAAAGTGACTATTTTTGAACACTTCGAAAAGTATGCACCTTTTGTGCAAACTGTCTGTATTTTTTATACATACAAAAAAGTGTATATCCTATGTTGTCAAAAACTGTGCACATTTTTTGCATAAAATAAATTAATATTCCGTGTTCGCGAAAAGTGTGCATTTTTTATGCAAAAAAAAAAAAAAAAAAAAAAAAAAAACTGTAGATTCCAATTTTCCAAAAATTATATATTTTTTATGGATGTAAAAATTAGTACTTTTATTTTAAATAGTATATTTACCCCCCCCCCCCCCCCCCCGAAAAAAAACGAAAATTCTCAATTCTATTTTAATTTTAAGGTAAACGAAATAAATACATTTTACTATGTTTTTCAAAATAAGAAAAAAACAAATTTTAATTATTTAAATTTCAAAATCCAGGAAGAGACAATGGGGCTCCTCCCCCCCCCTCTTTCTTTAACGGAAATTTCCTGAGTTCCCCTTTATTTTAAGTCGATTGAAAAAATTAATTTTACTATGTTTTTCAAAATAAGCAAAAAAGAATTTTAATTAATTAAATTTTATAATCTGCGGTACGGGTAATGGTTCACCTAAACCCTCTAACTTTACAGAAAAATATTTAATTCCTCTTTTATGCTAAGTTATTCGAAAAGAGAAAATTTTACTGTGTTTTTCAAAATCATTGCAAATAAAATTTAGAAATAATTTAGATTAAATCAAATTCGAGGGAGGGGCAAAAGCTCTCATATGACCCCTTCTACCCAAGTAAAAGTTCTTAGTTCCTCTTTAATGTACTCGAAATAAATAATTTTGCTGTGCATTTCAAAATTGGTGAAAAAGACATTTTAATTAAATAAGTTTCAAAATCCAGGGAGGGGCAAAATGGACCTCTCCTCCCCCCCCCCCCTCCTTAACAGAAAATCCACAGTTCCACTTTTATTTTAAGTTACTTGAAAGAATAAATTTTACTTTTTTTTTTCAAAATCGGAGAAAAATAAAATTTAGTTAGTTAAATTTTTAAATCGAGGGAGGGGAAATGGCCCTTCTAAGCCCCCTTCCCCCAAAGGAAATTTCTTAGTTTATGTTTATTTTAAGTTACACGTAAATAATAAATTTGACTCTGTATTTCAAAATAGGAAAAAAATAAATTTTAATTAATCAAATTTTAAAATGCAGGGAGGGGCAATGGCCCTCCCATGCCCTATCAGAAAATTCCTTACTTCCTCTTTTATTTTAAATTCTTCGAAAAGAATAAATTTTATGAAGTTTTCAAAATTATCAAAAAGAAAATTAGCTAGTTAAATTTTAAAATCGGGGGAAGGGCAGTGGACTCCCCCCCCCCCCCACACACACACTCACGCAAACTCTCTCTTTTTGATGATTACTAAATGCATCCCTTATCATCGATCAAGCATAAATTCCAGTTATTATGAAAATTACTTCTGCTTTCAAAAATCAAATGAAAACGTTTATTTCTTATTAATTTCTTTCAAATTTCTATTTAAACATTTGGGCAGAGATCCAGATACATTTTTCGATATCAGCCAAACGAGATTGACCAATCAGAAGCCTGCATATTTGCAAACAATGAAAAGGTCGCAAAAATACGGGCTTCTGATTAGTGGATTTCGTTTCGCTAACAGCGAAAATCTATCTCGATCACGGCCTTGATTTTTATTTTCGCATGTGTAGCTGAAATTCAACTCAACACTCCTTTCCTTGTGTTTACATGCATCGAGCCACAGCCACACATCGAGCTGCGTGGCCGGCGTGGCGGGCGTTATTAGTAGCGAAATTTGTAAGAAATAAGAGAAACTTTTACTAGAATATGAGCTCAACTGGATCGAAACTTCGGACTTCAAAAAGGATACAGCCTAATACTAGTAAAAAGGGATTGATATCTTCTAAAAATGAAAGTGAAGAAAGTGCAATGGATTCAAATGCCCTCACAGAATAATGGAGAAATGAACGACAGCAAGATGGAGGATGACACCGTAGCAAACGGCGTATCTTCAGTTCAGGAAAACAACGTTTATTATTTGGATATCTCACCAAAGGAAATAATACAACCAGGGCCCGTTTAACACTTGGAAGTAGGGGAAGCCCGACGTCACACAGGGCCCCCTATTACTCTACAAATTGCTTTTTTATTTACTAAATCCCTTTTTCGTATGCTTAAATAATTTGAAATTTTACCCTCAAAGTTTAGAGTAAATAACACTTAATATTAAACTAAAACTAACTACCTATATATACATACTATGAAAAAGTATTTTATTATATATTTAATTGTAAATAACCAATTTATTTTGTAAATGACAAATATGGAACTACAGTTGAGGATATTTCAAAATATCATTTGTGATTTACAAATTGCCACATAGTAAGAACAAAAAAATTTCAAAAGAAAAAAAATGCATTTTTACCCTGATTGAGTTTCTTTTTTCTAATAATTAGTTTTGAAAAGTAAAATTGGGGGCCCTTTCGTATCTCAGTGGGTAAGCACGGGCTTCATGGGCCTATTCCGTAAAGAGGGCCTGAATACAAGTGCTGCAGAGTGATATGTACGAGGAAATTAAAATCGGTACTTTTCGGTTAGCCGGGTGCTAGTATTATGTATACATGTATATATACATATGTATAGATATACATATATGTGGATATATGTGTATATATACAATATATGTATATACATACATGTGTATATATATAATATGTGTATACATACATGTGTATATACATATATTTATGTGTACATAACACTGGCACCCGGCTAACTGAAAAGTACCCTATAATCTTTTTGGAAGCAAATGGGGCTCTCCCAAGCATACACCCGCGTCGTCTAAAGAACGGAATTCAAGGAAATATTCAGTCATGACCAAATTAATGAATTGAAACTAACCTGGCGAGGGAAACTTAGCAACGACAAGCTCTCTAGAAACAGCGCAACAAATCTTAGACATCCAAGAATTGGAAGAAATACCGGTATCACCTGTTCTCCAACAAGAAAGCATTACCACGTGGTTCCTGCTGCATGGCATCCCCACAGATGTATCGTGTGAAGAAATAACGAAAGACCTGCAAGATGCTACTACACTGCTAGTAGTATAATTATGTCATTAAATCCGCAACAGATGGCGAATAATTATTTTTTTTTCACGCCAAAGTTTCATTTATCGTTCAGGGATCTGTTTAGGAAAAAATTGGGTCCTTTAAAGGACCCTTCACAAATTTTTTCATCTCAAAACAGGACCCTTCACAAAACTTTTTGCCTTAAAAAAGGACCCTTCACAAAATTCCTTGTCTTAAAAATAGGCCTTTTACAAAAATTTTCCAGCTCTTAATTAAACCTTTCACAAATTTAATCATTTAAAAGTAAAATCTGACCTATCACTTTTACATATATAAAGAAAATATATGTATTTTACATACATATATCTTCTTAAAAATATATAAAAAGAACCTGAGTATAACGTTCATTTCAAATTCACAAAATTAGGACTAGATTTTTCACAAATGTAAAAAAACTCTTCACAATTTCACAAAAACAGGACCCTGACAGGAAAGTCTGGACAGACCCCTGTCGTTTGATCAGCTAAATGTGATTTTTGCTGAATTAAGCTTTGAAATAGTGGAGTTAAAAAAGTCTGCAGACAAGTATATTGTTTACAAAGGTAAGTTTAAATTCTTTATTTAAAGACCATTATCGAGCTAAGAAATTTATATGTATAAAATAAGCGTAAACTTTTGTTTGTTGCAGATCTGCAACAACGTGCCATGTCTTCTCTTGTAATGGTTGTTGATAATGTGCGGAAAAATCTCAAATTTCTTTGATTCATGGAAAAATAGTGAACTTTGTCGATCAGGAACGGGAAAAAAAGGGGAATTTTGTTGAACTGATGTGGGAAAAAAGTGAATTTTGTTGAACGGGTGTAGAAAATCGTGAATTTTGTCGATTAGGAGTGGTAAAATCTCAAATTTCGTTGATTCATGGAAAAATAGCAAACTTCGTCGATCAGGTGCAGAAAAAAAGGAAATTTTGTTGATCAGGTGTCGAAAAATAGCGAATTCTGTCAATTGGGTGTGAAAAAATAGCGAATTTCGCTGGTCGGGTATGAAAAGATTGTGAAACTTGTCAATCCGGCGTAGAAAAATTGCGAATTTGTTTGATCGGGCATAGAAAAAGTGTGAATTTTGTCGATAATGTGCGGAGAAATCTCAAATTTCGTTGATTCACGGAAAAATAGCGAACTTCGTCCAACAGGCGCGGCAGAAAAGGGGAATATTGTTGAACGGGTGTGGAAAAAAAGGGAATTTTGTTGAAAGGGTGTAGAAAATCGTGAATTTTGTCGATTAGGAATGGAAAAAATGTCAAAATTTCATTGAATCACGAAAAAATAGCAAATTTCGTCCAACAGGTGCGGGGAAAATGGAGAGTTTTGTTTATCAGGTGTGAAAAAAAGGGAATTTTGTTGATTGGGTGCGGAAAAATTGGAATTTTATCGATTGGCTTTGAAAAAATTGTGAATTTGGTCGATCAGGTGTCTAAATATCGCAAAGTTTTTTTATAGGGCATGGAAATTTACAAAAATTGTCTTCAAAAGGTATACAGTAAATTAAACTTTGAATTGAAGTTAATTAAAAAAAAATATTATATGTTCATGACATTGGAAGTCGAAAAATAGCGAATTCTGTCAATTGGGTGTGAAAAAATAGCGAATCTCGCTGGTCGGGTATGAAAAGATTGCTGAACTTGCCAATCCGGCATAGAAAAATCGGGAATTTGTTTGATCGGGCATAGAAAAAGTGTGAATTTTGTCGATAATGTACAGAAAAATCTCAAATTTCGTTGATTCACGAAAAAATAGCAAACTTCTTCAATCAGGTGCGGGAAAAAAGGGGAATTTTGTTGATCATGTGTGTAAAAAAGGGAATTTTGTGGATTGGGTGTCGAAAAATAGTGAATTTTGTCAATTGGGTGTGAAAAAATAGCGAATTTTGCTAGTCGGGTATGAAAAGATTGCGAAACTTGTCAATCTGGCGTAGAAAAATCACGAATTTGTTTGATCGGGCATAGAAAAAGTGTGAATTTTGTCGATAATGTACAGAAAAATCTAAAATTTCGTTGATTCACGAAAAAATTGCAAACTTCTTCAATCATGCGCGGGAAAAAAGGGAATTTTGTTGATCATGTGTGTAAAAAAGGAAATTTTGTGGATTGGGTGTCGAAAAATAGTGAATTTTGTCAATTGGGTGTGAAAAAATAGCGAATTTCGCTGGTCGGGTATGAAAAGATTGCGAAACTTGTCAATCCGGCATAGAAAAATTGCGAATTTGTTTGATCGGGCATAGAAAAAGTGTGAATTTTGTCGATAATGTGCGGAAAAATCTCAAATTTCGTTGACTCACGGAAAAATAGCGAACTTCGCCGATCAGGCGCGGCAGAAAAGGGGAATATTGTTGAACGGGTGTGGAAAAAAAGGGAATTTTGTTGAAAGGGTGTAGAAAATCGTGAATTTTGTCGATTAGGAATGGAAAAAATGTCAAAATTTCATTGAATCATGAAAAAATAGCAAACTTCGTCAAACAGGTGCAGGGAAAATGGAGAGTTTTGTTGATCAGGTGTGAAAAAAAGGGAATTTTGTTGATTGGGTGTCGAAAAATAGTTTATTTTGTCAATAAGGTGTGAAAAGATAGCGAATTTCACTGGTCGGGTATGAAAAGATAGCGAAATTTGTCAATTTGGCGTAGAAAAATCGCGAATTTGTTTGATCGGGCATAGAAAAAGTGCGAGTTTTGTCGATAATGTGCGGAAAAATCTCAAACTTCGTTGTTTCATTGAAAAATAGTGAACTACGTTGATCAGACGCAGGAAAAGGGGAATTTTCTTGAATGGATATGGAAAAAAAGAAAATTTTGTTGAACAGGTGTAGAAAATTATGAATTTTGTCGATTAGGAGTGGAAAAATCTCAAATTTCGTTGATTCACGGAAAAATAGCGATCTTCGTCGATCAGGCATGGAAAAAAGGGAATTTTGTGTTTTATCAGGTGTAGAAAAATAGTAAATTTTGTCAGTCGGGTGTGAAAAAATGGCGAATTTTGTCAATTGGGTGCGGAAAAATTGGAATTTTATCGATTGGCTTTGAAAAAATTGTGAATTTGGTCGATCAGGTGTCTAAATATCGCAAAGTTTTTTTATAGGGCATGGAAATTTATAAAAATTTATACAGTAAATTAAACTTTGAAATGAAGTTAATTAAAAAAAAATATTATATGTTCATGACATTGGGTGTCGAAAAATAGCGAATTCTGTCAATTGGGTGTGAAAAAATAGCGAATCTTGCTGGTCGGATATGAAAAGATTGCTAAACTTGCCAATCCGGCATAGAAAAATCGCGAATTTGTTTGATCGGGCATAGAAAAAGTGTGAATTTTGTCGATAATGTACGGAAAAATCTCAAATTTCGTTGATTCACGAAAAAAAATAGCAAACTTCTTCAATCAGGTGCGGGAAAAAAGGGGAATTTTGTTGATCATGTGTGTAAAAAGGGGAATTTTGTGGATTGGGTGTCGAAAAATAGTGAATTTTGTCAATTGGGTGTGAAAAAATAGCGAATTTTGCTAGTCGGGTATGAAAAGATTGCGAAACTTGTCAATCCGGCATAGAAAAATTGCGAATTTGTTTGATCGGGCATAGAAAAAGTGTGAATTTTGTTGATAATGTGCGGAAAAATCTCAAATTTCGTTGACTCACGGAAAAATAGCGAACTTCGTCGATCAGGCGCGGCAGAAAAGGGGAATTTTGTTGAACTGGTGTGGGAAAAAAGGGAATTTTGTTGAAAGGGTGTAGAAAATCGTGAATTTTGTCGATTCGGAATGGAAAAAATCTCAAAATTTCATTGAATCACGAAAAAATAGCAAACTTCGTCGATCAGGTGTGGGGAAAAAGGAGAGTTTTGTTGATCAGGTGTGAAAAAAAGGGAATTTTGTTGATTGGGTGTCAAAAAATAGTGAATTTTGTCAATAAGGTGTGAAAAAATTGCGAATTTCACTGGTCGGGTATGAAAAGATAGCGAAATTTGTCAATCTGGCGTAGAAAAATCACGAATTTGTTTGATCGGGCATAGAAAAAGTGTGAATTTTGTCGATAATGTACAGAAAAATCTAAAATTTCGTTGATTCACGAAAAAATTGCAAACTTCTTCAATCATGCGCGGGAAAAAAGGGAATTTTGTTGATCATGTGTGTAAAAAAGGAAATTTTGTGGATTGGGTGTCGAAAAATAGTGAATTTTGTCAATTGGGTGTGAAAAAATAGCGAATTTCGCTGGTCGGGTATGAAAAGATTGCGAAACTTGTCAATCCGGCATAGAAAAATTGCGAATTTGTTTGATCGGGCATAGAAAAAGTGTGAATTTTGTCGATAATGTGCGGAAAAATCTCAAATTTCCTTGATTCACGGAAAAATAGCAAACTTCGTCGATCAGGCGCGGCAGAAAAGGAGAATTTTGTTGAACGGGTGTGGGAAAAAAAGGGAATTTTGTTGAAAGGGTGTAGAAAATCATGAATTTTGTCGATTAGGAATGGAAAAAATCTCAATTTCATTGAATCACGAAAAAATAGCAAACTTCATCGATCAGGTGCGGGGAAAATGGAGAGTTTTGTTGATCAGGTGTGAAAAAAAGGGAATTTTGTTGATTTTGTGTCGAAAAATAGTGAATTTTGTCAATTGGGTGTGAAAAAATAGCGAATTTCGCTGGTCGGGTATGAAAAGATTGCGAAACTTGTCAATCCGGCGTAGAAAAATTGCGAATTTGTTTGATCGGGCATAGAAAAAGCGTGAATTTTGTCGATAATGTGCGGAAAAATCTCAAATTTCCTTGACTTACGGAAAAATAGCGAACTTCGTTGATCAGGCGCGGCAGAAAAAGGGAATTTTGTTGAACGGGTGTGGAAAAAAAGGGAATTTTGTTGAAAGGGTGTAGAAAATCGTGAATTTTGTCGATTCAGAATGGAAAAAATCTCAAAATTTCATTTTATCACGAAAAAATAGCAAACTTCGTCAATCAGGTGTGGGGAAAAAGAAGAGTTTTGTTGATCAGGTGTGAAAAAAGGGGAATTTTGTTGATTGGGTGTCGAAAAATAGTGAATTTTGTCAATAAGGTGTGAAAAAATAGCGAATTTCACTGGTCGGGTATGAAAAGATAGCGAAATTTGTCAATCTGTTGTAGAAAAATCGCGAATTTGTTTGATCGGGCATAGAAAAAGTGCGAGTTTTGTCGATAATGTGCGGAAAAATCTCAAATTTCGTTGTTTCATTGAAAAATAGTGAACTACGTTGATCAGACGCAGGAAAAAGGGGAATTTTCTTGAATGGATATGGAAAAAAAGAAAATTTTGTTGAACAGGTGTAGAAAATTATGAATTTTGTCGATTAGGAGTGGAAAAATCTCAAATTTCGTTGATTCACGGAAAAATAGCGATCTTCGTCGATCAGGCATGGAAAAAAGGGAATTTTGTGTTTTATCAGGTGTAGAAAAATAGTAAATTTTGTCAGTCGGGTGTGAAAAAATGGCGAATTTTGTCAATTGGGTGCGGAAAAATTGGAATTTTATCGATTGGCTTTGAAAAAATTGTGAATTTGGTCGATCAGGTGTCTAAATATCGCAAAGTTTTTTTATAGGGCATGGAAATTTACAAAAATTTGTACAGTAAGTTAAACTTTGAAATGAAGTTAATTAAAAAAAAATATTATATGTTCATGACATTGGGTGTCGAAAAATAGCGAATTCTGTCAATTGGGTGTGAAAAAATAGCGAATCTTGCTGGTCGGATATGAAAAGATTGCTAAACTTGCCAATCCGGCATAGAAAAATCGCGAATTTGTTTGATCGGGCATAGAAAAAGTGTGAATTTTGTCGATAATGTACGGAAAAATCTCAAATTTCGTTGATTCACGAAAAAAAATAGCAAACTTCTTCAATCAGGTGCGGGAAAAAAGGGGAATTTTGTTGATCATGTGTGTAAAAAGGGGAATTTTGTGGATTGGGTGTCGAAAAATAGTGAATTTTGTCAATTGGGTGTGAAAAAATAGCGAATTTTGCTAGTCGGGTATGAAAAGATTGCGAAACTTGTCAATCTGGCGTAGAAAAATCACGAATTTGTTTGATCGGGCATAGAAAAAGTGTGAATTTTGTCGATAATGTACAGAAAAATCTAAAATTTCGTTGATTCACGAAAAAATTGCAAACTTCTTCAATCATGCGCGGGAAAAAAGGGAATTTTGTTGATCATGTGTGTAAAAAAGGAAATTTTGTGGATTGGGTGTCGAAAAATAGTGAATTTTGTCAATTGGGTGTGAAAAAATAGCGAATTTCGCTGGTCGGGTATGAAAAGATTGCGAAACTTGTCAATCCGGCATAGAAAAATTGCGAATTTGTTTGATCGGGCATAGAAAAAGTGTGAATTTTGTCGATAATGTGCGGAAAAATCTCAAATTTCGTTGACTCACGGAAAAATAGCGAACTTCGCCGATCAGGCGCGGCAGAAAAGGGGAATATTGTTGAACGGGTGTGGAAAAAAAGGGAATTTTGTTGAAAGGGTGTAGAAAATCGTGAATTTTGTCGATTAGGAATGGAAAAAATGTCAAAATTTCATTGAATCATGAAAAAATAGCAAACTTCGTCAAACAGGTGCAGGGAAAATGGAGAGTTTTGTTGATCAGGTGTGAAAAAAAGGGAATTTTGTTGATTGGGTGTCGAAAAATAGTTTATTTTGTCAATAAGGTGTGAAAAGATAGCGAATTTCACTGGTCGGGTATGAAAAGATAGCGAAATTTGTCAATTTGGCGTAGAAAAATCGCGAATTTGTTTGATCGGGCATAGAAAAAGTGCGAGTTTTGTCGATAATGTGCGGAAAAATCTCAAACTTCGTTGTTTCATTGAAAAATAGTGAACTACGTTGATCAGACGCAGGAAAAGGGGAATTTTCTTGAATGGATATGGAAAAAAAGAAAATTTTGTTGAACAGGTGTAGAAAATTATGAATTTTGTCGATTAGGAGTGGAAAAATCTCAAATTTCGTTGATTCACGGAAAAATAGCGATCTTCGTCGATCAGGCATGGAAAAAAGGGAATTTTGTGTTTTATCAGGTGTAGAAAAATAGTAAATTTTGTCAGTCGGGTGTGAAAAAATGGCGAATTTTGTCAATTGGGTGCGGAAAAATTGGAATTTTATCGATTGGCTTTGAAAAAATTGTGAATTTGGTCGATCAGGTGTCTAAATATCGCAAAGTTTTTTTATAGGGCATGGAAATTTATAAAAATTTATACAGTAAATTAAACTTTGAAATGAAGTTAATTAAAAAAAAAATATTATATGTTCATGACATTGGGTGTCGAAAAATAGCGAATTCTGTCAATTGGGTGTGAAAAAATAGCGAATCTTGCTGGTCGGATATGAAAAGATTGCTAAACTTGCCAATCCGGCATAGAAAAATCGCGAATTTGTTTGATCGGGCATAGAAAAAGTGTGAATTTTGTCGATAATGTACGGAAAAATCTCAAATTTCGTTGATTCACGAAAAAAAATAGCAAACTTCTTCAATCAGGTGCGGGAAAAAAGGGGAATTTTGTTGATCATGTGTGTAAAAAGGGGAATTTTGTGGATTGGGTGTCGAAAAATAGTGAATTTTGTCAATTGGGTGTGAAAAAATAGCGAATTTTGCTAGTCGGGTATGAAAAGATTGCGAAACTTGTCAATCCGGCATAGAAAAATTGCGAATTTGTTTGATCGGGCATAGAAAAAGTGTGAATTTTGTTGATAATGTGCGGAAAAATCTCAAATTTCGTTGACTCACGGAAAAATAGCGAACTTCGTCGATCAGGCGCGGCAGAAAAGGGGAATTTTGTTGAACTGGTGTGGGAAAAAAGGGAATTTTGTTGAAAGGGTGTAGAAAATCGTGAATTTTGTCGATTCGGAATGGAAAAAATCTCAAAATTTCATTGAATCACGAAAAAATAGCAAACTTCGTCGATCAGGTGTGGGGAAAAAGGAGAGTTTTGTTGATCAGGTGTGAAAAAAAGGGAATTTTGTTGATTGGGTGTCAAAAAATAGTGAATTTTGTCAATAAGGTGTGAAAAAATTGCGAATTTCACTGGTCGGGTATGAAAAGATAGCGAAATTTGTCAATCTGGCGTAGAAAAATCACGAATTTGTTTGATCGGGCATAGAAAAAGTGTGAATTTTGTCGATAATGTACAGAAAAATCTAAAATTTCGTTGATTCACGAAAAAATTGCAAACTTCTTCAATCATGCGCGGGAAAAAAGGGAATTTTGTTGATCATGTGTGTAAAAAAGGAAATTTTGTGGATTGGGTGTCGAAAAATAGTGAATTTTGTCAATTGGGTGTGAAAAAATAGCGAATTTCGCTGGTCGGGTATGAAAAGATTGCGAAACTTGTCAATCCGGCATAGAAAAATTGCGAATTTGTTTGATCGGGCATAGAAAAAGTGTGAATTTTGTCGATAATGTGCGGAAAAATCTCAAATTTCCTTGATTCACGGAAAAATAGCAAACTTCGTCGATCAGGCGCGGCAGAAAAGGAGAATTTTGTTGAACGGGTGTGGGAAAAAAAGGGAATTTTGTTGAAAGGGTGTAGAAAATCATGAATTTTGTCGATTAGGAATGGAAAAAATCTCAATTTCATTGAATCACGAAAAAATAGCAAACTTCATCGATCAGGTGCGGGGAAAATGGAGAGTTTTGTTGATCAGGTGTGAAAAAAAGGGAATTTTGTTGATTTTGTGTCGAAAAATAGTGAATTTTGTCAATTGGGTGTGAAAAAATAGCGAATTTCGCTGGTCGGGTATGAAAAGATTGCGAAACTTGTCAATCCGGCGTAGAAAAATTGCGAATTTGTTTGATCGGGCATAGAAAAAGCGTGAATTTTGTCGATAATGTGCGGAAAAATCTCAAATTTCCTTGACTTACGGAAAAATAGCGAACTTCGTTGATCAGGCGCGGCAGAAAAAGGGAATTTTGTTGAACGGGTGTGGAAAAAAAGGGAATTTTGTTGAAAGGGTGTAGAAAATCGTGAATTTTGTCGATTCAGAATGGAAAAAATCTCAAAATTTCATTTTATCACGAAAAAATAGCAAACTTCGTCAATCAGGTGTGGGGAAAAAGAAGAGTTTTGTTGATCAGGTGTGAAAAAAGGGGAATTTTGTTGATTGGGTGTCGAAAAATAGTGAATTTTGTCAATAAGGTGTGAAAAAATAGCGAATTTCACTGGTCGGGTATGAAAAGATAGCGAAATTTGTCAATCTGTTGTAGAAAAATCGCAAATTTGTTTGATCGGGCATGGAAAATGTGCGAATTTTGTCGATAATGTGCGGAAAAATCTCAAATTTCGTTGATTCATGGAAAAATAGTGAACTACGGTGATCAGGCGCTGGAAAAAAAGGAAATTTTGTTGAACAGGTGTAGAAAATCATGAATTTTGTCGATTAGGAGTGGAATAATCACAAATTTCGTTGATTCACGGAAAAATAGCGAAATTCGTCGATCAAGCACGAACAAAGGGAATTTTGTGTTTTATCGGGTGTAGAAAAATAGTAAATTCTGTCAGTCAGGTGTGAAAAAATAGCGAATTCTGTCAGTCGGGTGGGAAAAAATAGCGAATTCTGTCAGTCGGGTGTGAAAAAATAGCGAACTTTGTCAATTGGGTGTGGGAAAAATTGGAATTTTAACGATTGGCTTTGGAAAAATTGTGAATTTTGTCGATCAGGTGTCTGAATATCCCAAAGTTTTTTTTATAGGGCATGGAAATTTACAAAAATTATCTTCAAAAGTTATACAGTAAATTAAACTTTGAATTGAAGTTAATTAAAAAAAAATATTATATGTTCATGACAGGGTTGCCCTCTTTTAGCCAGGCCAAAAAAAGCCGGCTGGCTTTTTTTGGTTTTAACCACTTAAAAATGCCGGTTTTTATTTTTAAAAGTTTGTTTACAGCTAATTTGTTTTAAATTTGGATCAATTAATTTATAATACACTTATAAATATTTTCTACTAAGAAAATTATAAATTTCTATTAAATTTTGTCAAATAACTGTCTTTAACTGCTAGAAGGCAACTGTGAAGGCATTATGTCTGAAAATTAAAAAAATATATATATATATAAATATTGAAAAGAATATTAAGTTAGACTCCAAACTGGTGTTTTGAAATTTTATATTACATTATATAGCTCCACATATACTACACATTTTAAAGATCATATTTAATTAAACAATGACAAAATGTAGCACATCAAAATGGAAACATTCTTATGTGTCCATATGGAGAGTTAACTTATAAATGTTAAAAGAAAAATTAGAAAGGATATAATGTTTGAGGAGAGTTAGGTACATAAGTGTATAAAAAATAGAGCATTTAAACAAGAAAATAAATAAATAAATAAAATTTCTCTAAATAAATTTTCGAAAAGCTTGTTGTTAAGCATATTCATGCATATGCTATTCATAATGTTTTTTTAATAGTGAGAAATGATGTTTTTATTATATGACTATGTATAATTTTAAATGTTTATTAGAAATAAAATAAGACTTGTATATTAATAGCTCTTAAAATTAATTAAGTAATAAAACATGTAACTAAGTAACTATTGTCCTCTTAATTAAAAACACTTTAAAATATGTAGTTTATAATTACAATGCTTCATTGTAAAGCCGATTATGGCCAATTTTGGCCAAAAAAAAGCCGTTTAAAACCAATAAAAGCTGCCGGCGTGGCTTTTTTAAATTTTAGCCGACTTTTTTGCAACCCTGGTTCATGATGAATGTTTATGTGTATTTATAAACGCATGCACACATAGGAGTATTACCCCTAAGCTCACATCATGTGCACATGAGTGCTTTTTTCTTGCACACAGTTACTTGGTACTCACAGGAGTACTTGATGCACCACTCGTAAAAATATTAGGTAGTTTTAGTTTAGCCGGGCGCCAGTGTTATATATACATACATATATATGTATACACACACACATATGTATATACATATATTGTCTATATCACCTATATACATATATATGTAGTATATATATTTATATAAACATGTATATAGACTTATATATGTATCTATAACATTGGCGCCCGGCTAACCGAAATAAAGTACCAAATATTACAAGCATTTAACCTTCCTTCAGCTGTAATTAGAAATTAAAAAATTGTGAAGAATTCATCATAATGTTTTAAAATTTAAAATATAGCTTCACCGTATGTTGTAAGGTTCAATTTTAGGTTATATTTATAGAAACATCTTTTTTTTTTTTTAAATTTCATACTATTATAAGAATATTGCTCAGCTTTCTGTTGTGCCACTGTTCCATTACAGGTACACCAATAAATTTATGCTTGTTTTTTGGTCTTATTATTGATTTTGCAGTATTGATATTGCAGTGTGAATTATGTATGTGATAGCAATATGTTTAACCCTTAACCGGAAACGTGAAAATCCCGTGCACAAACAGACCACTTAATAATTTATCAAATAGTGAACTTAAACATTTAATCTTTAATAGTAATGCATTAATAGGAGCAATTTTTTAATATAACAGCCTAAAAATAAGTTTTGAATGCCGGAGTGCGAAAATATTAAGGGCAGATATATCGACAAAACCATCTCACAGATGGTACGTTTCTGGTTAAGGGAACTGGGCTTAGATGCCCTATGTTTCCTCAGCCGTTGTTTTGAATTGTTTGGCGATTTTTTGTTGGTGTGTTGGCGGTGTTTAAAATATGGCAACCTCGATATGTGGAACCCTGTGTGACATATGTATTCTGACGTGTTGTGTTCTGGCAACCACTGAGAAGTGGTGGATTTTGTGGATGGATTTTGATATTGTGTTGTATCGCTCTGTCTTTTTATTTTTATGTTAAATTTATTGGATGTATTTGACTGACTATATGGTTTCTGTAATCTGTTTAAAAGCTTTTGCTGAAGTAATTAAGAAATATGAGGAAATTTTGAGAAGAAAAGTAGGTTTGTTTATTGTGTCTCAATGCATATTCATAAGCCTATTTTGGAAAATGATGGTGGTGTTATGAGAAAGATTTCGTACTGGAGCTTTCAAGAAAGCAGATATCTGTTAAGGTATGTTGATAATCTTATGTATATTTTGCTGCTTTAAGAGTTTTTTACATTTTGAGATTGCTAGAAAGCGAGAACTTCGGAATCTTAAGAATGCTACACCGGGAGAACTGCTGAATGCAGTGATTTTTTTTTTTCGGTTACTGTGCGCGAAGCGCTCATACAAGATTACTGATTGCCTAGCGAGTTTAATTTTTTATGTATATTTTGCTGCCTTAAGAGTTTTTATATTTTCAGATTGCTAGAAAGCGAGAACTGCTGAATTTTGAGAATGCTACACCGGAAGAACTGCTGAATGCAGTGATGGTTTTTTTCGGTTAATGTGCACGAAGCGGTCATACAAGATTACTGATTGCCACTTTAGCGAATTTTGTTTATTATTTACATTTTATTTTCGTTAAGCGAAACATGCGTATGAACCGGTGCTTGGTGACATTTACTACTTGGCGGAAAAGGGGTTTTCACGCCAAGAAAATTCCAAGATGGCAGCCGTGTGAACTTATGACATCTGTTCCGGGAACTGCAATAATTAAGCCTTTTTGTGGTAAAATTTAGATAGGCAAAAAAAGTGCACAAAATCTGAGCGTATTTGGCACCACTGATTGTGTATAAAAGGTGCACAACTCAGGTATGCAAAAAATGTGTAAACAAAAAAGTGCACAAAATCCGAGCGTATTTGGCACCACTGATTGTGTATAAAAAGTGAACAATTTAGGTATGCAAAAAAAGTGTAAACAAAAAAGTGCACACAATCCGAGCGTATTTGGCACCTCTGATTGTGTATAAAAAGTGAACAATTTAGGTATACACTTTTTGTGCACAATTCAGTGTGCACTCATTATGCATAAGCAGAGGTGCCAAATACGCTCGCTTTTTGTGCACTTTTTTTTTACACTTTTTTTGCAAACTTTTTCTAGCTGGGATTTTATAGTATCTAATTTTCGCTTTTTTTTTTAACTTAAAAATTTGCAATTTGCAAAAAGTTTTTACGTGATGGCAAAATATTAAGATCAATTGCGGATTCAGCGGTACAGAATACATAAGAATCAATTATCAAAAGCTAAAAAACATGCCACAACCCAACTTTTGCAGGCTAGTGTAATCTAATAACAGTTTAAAATATGTATAATTTTTTAAAGTAACAAAATTTAACAAAAATTTATTTTTTTTCTTATATGTTTATTACAAATTGTATATTTGCATTAATATGTCAGAAAGACTAAAGATTTCAAATTTATATTGGAATGTTAATTTTACTCTCAACCATTTGTTTAATATAACTGACGAAATTATATTTCTACTAAAAAAAGTGAATGACCGTTAATTTGCAGCAGAAAATATGCTTCAACTTTAAACAGCTATTACTCGGTTAATTTTAATCGTAGAATAATGGGACATATTTTTTGGTTTTACTTGTCAATGTAACAGGAACATTTTACTAAATATAACTTATAAAATCGGGCGACCGTATAAAAATTTTAATTTCGTAATTTTTTAGGAAATGTTTTTATTGATCCAAACCGCTTTTAAAATATTTCTTTACCTCTTTTAACGCATTTTTGTAATAAGAACTATATGACTATGACTAACGGTTTAGTATTTAGCCATTGGACACCGTTGAGATTGGACACATTGTATATAGGCATTTCCATCGTAACTGACGTAACATTTTATCATCGAATTTTGTTTTCAAATCTATGCAAAAAATTTACTAATAAAACTAGAACAAATTTTTACAATTTAAAATATTTCTTACTAAAATCTTAATACCCAAATACCTGCAGATTATTTCAATCTCTCTTTGAGTCCCAAAAATTGCAATTCAAAATTCTGTAACTGACATAACATAAAATATACAAACATTTTTTCTGCCTTCATTGAAGTGTAAAAATTGTCAAAACTATCCAGTTAAAAAAAGTGATTTAATGTTCTCAACAACACTAAGTAATGCCAAATTATAACAGTAACTTGTTTAATTAATTTCTGAATAATAAAAAACGAAAAAATGGCATTTACACGTGTAACTGAAGTAACTTTTATTGTGTAACTGACGTGACATTATGACTTTACAAAGACAATAATGGTACTTACCCTAGTTTGTAAACAGTAATTTACAATGCCTTTTTATTAGGATTTTTCTATAGAATACAAAAATATCAAGTTTTCCAATCATACCCTTAAATTAAACATATTATAAATTTGATTCCCCCCCTCCCCCCCAAAAATGATGATTTTCTATGGAATTGCCCATGTATGCCTTTTATAGTTGGAATATTCGTTATTTATTATTGTGCAGAAAAACTTGCTAGTGGTAAACAGCGCAAAAAAAGTTAAACGAAAGATCATGAAGAACACGAAATCTACTAATTACATTTTTTCCAGAAAACATAAATTAAGTGCATATTTATTAAAAATAGTATTCGTACGGCGGTACTTTTAAGTACAACTATTTTAAAAGAGTAATATTCACCTTATTTAATTTCAAATTTATGTCATTAAATAAGGCACATATTACTTTTTGAAAATTATATTACGAACTCTGTAAATATATTATGCCAATAAATCCTTCTAAGTGGATTACAAATGTTAATATGCAAATGAAAAAAAAAATATTCATTATTAGCGCTTAAAAGAAAATTTTACATCTTGCTCGTAATTTAAATACGTTTGACACGCATTATCCACATTAAAAATGAAATGGAAAATAATTCTGAATGACATTTTATTAAATTTTAATACTATTAAAGTTTTAAAGGATTTATTGAAAGTTAATTTTAAAATTATTTCATTACAAATAATTTCAGATAAATAGTTTTGGCATTAAAGAAATACTTACCTAGAAATTCGGAATTTATCACATAGAAAAAGATAAAACCAAAAATTGTTTTTGGAAAGACTGCATGCAACAGGGAATTTAAAGCATATTTGCATAATGAAATTTTACTTTAAAATTGGAATCTAAAATTTAGTTTTTTTAATGCAGTTTTGATTTATATCACGTGGCAGAACCATTCGAAAAGACATTTTTTCAAAGAGAGTAGATCATCACTCAAGAAAATAAAGAAACGAATTTCTTAGTCTGAATGGAAGGTTTAAAAAAATGGAGTGCTTTAGGAAGAATAAAAATGACACTCTATGTAGAGATAACTCTGAAATCGTGACAACGTTTTAGAATTTCTTATTTTAAAGAAGTAACATACAGAGAAAAAATATTTGGGAAAAGTTGAACACTAAATTTTTCCGAGCCTAGTCATGGAACCTTCTATCATTTGCTCTCTCATGTTTTGTGATTCAAAGTGTAGCAAGAGCTGTTGAGAATTCATTTATTACATTTTTGAAACCAGTATATAATTCACAAGGCACTTTTGGAATAGAAAATAAAAAGTTTTGTAGAGAAGAATTTACGTCTTTTTAAAGTTTGATCAGATTAATATTGATGAAATATTTGCAAAAATGTCTTCGCAAAAAATACGTAGCCATTTTAGTTTTTCCGTTTAATAATGAGAAAAATTATTCTAAAAGAATAATTTTTTTAATTGAAATTTCTAACTTAAGAGAAATATTTAACCAACAAATCATTTAAAACGTATAGATATTAATAAAAAAGGTTTATTATATCCTTTCAAACAATATAAGTATATTTACAGATATTTGTGTCTTAAGCGTATTTTTCTTATTCTGCGCGAGCATTATTATTAAATAGTAATATAAAACTGATAAAGTTTAAGATATTAACACACTACTCTGGTTTATGCTCACACAGTTAATGCAATTTTTGGAAGGATTTCTTAGTATATTCTTGATTTTAAAAAATCTTACTATGCTTAAAAAATAATTGTTTCAGGAAACAATCTACCCAACTCGTAATACCATGAATTCATCCGATTTCTTTATGCGCAAAAGAAACAAAACTCTGCTTAATTTAATCAGTTTTTGGCATAGGCCCGAATCTTCTGTGCTCCCTGTTCTAGCAGACTTAGATAAAGCATGGTGAACTAAATTGAACTGAACATATTACATTAAAATATAGTGAATTTGTAGCTGCGTTCAAATTTCAGAAACTTTACAAAACGTTAACTCCTAATTATAAAAACAAAATAGTAAAAGACGAAAATAAAAAAAAGTATTAAATTTTTATAAATTTTTGATGCATACCTTGTATCAAATTTTTTCTACCGAATGAGTTTAACAACAACAACAATAACAACAACAACAACAAAACAGAGAAACAAATTTAAAAATCACAGTTCTTTGATATACAAGTAAAAAATGCATCGGGAAAACTTGTTTCATTCAAAACTTTTTTTAACTATATTTTTTATATGATGCATTCAATGTATAAAAAAGGGAATGATGAAGCTTGTTTTCCTTTTCTCTTGTTTTGGAGCGATTATTCGTCAAAGGTTCACATTCTATATCTGTATAACTATTATGATGTCTGGAAAAGATAATAAATTATGTATTTAATTTTTTTTAAGTTAAAAACTTTGAAATCTGATTACTTGAAAGGAAAAAAGTGCTAAGCTGAATATAAAGATCGTAAAAAGCCTTTTTTTTTGTTTAAATCCTCTCTACATTTTTAATGAAATTTCAAAGCTGACGGGAATTATTTCTTTTTCACTTTAAAAAACTTTTTTACTTTAAACACATACCCGAATTTTATGATTAAAAAATGTTTTTGCAAAGAGGTAGCTGTAATAATCTCACGATATAACCATTTATATGGAATAGAATATAAAAAGTGTTTGTCTTTAAATTACATTTTTTATTTTTTTTATATCTTGTTTGTTTCGACTGTTTTAATTTTCAAATACACTGCTCAAAACAATTAAACGATATTTGAAGTTTTATATAAAATAAAGATATAAACGAAATTTTTTTGCCGAAAATAGAAGAAGAGAATCACAAATGCAAATTTTTCTGGTTTTCAAACTGTGGAGTATGCAAATTTTGAGTTCGACGTCAAAAACGTCGCTTCAGCGGCAGCGAATGAAATTTGACTTTCAACTGGATAAAAGAGAATGAAGACAAGGACGATCGGCATTCAGTGATTGCTCTGTTTCGATGAGTACGATGTCTCAGCGAAGTCATTTGACAGATTCAGAAGCTTTGAGAATTGTTGGTAGGTTAGAAGGAGGCCAAACTCAAGCCGAAGTAGCGCAAGCCATTGGAGTGTCACAAAGTGTCATTTCCAGGATCTGGAACCGTTTTTTGGAGAGTCGATGTGCAGGCCGAAGACCAGGGCAAGGTCGTAGACGGGCAACAACGCCCAATGAAGATCGGTATTTAGCGTTAACAGCTCGGAGACACCGAACCATGAACGCTACTCTTCTCCAACAACACTTTCGCTCGGCTACAGGCACCACGATTTCAACTCAGACTGTCCGAAACCGGCTCCATGCTGTAGGTCTGTATGCTCGCCGACCGATGGTATGTGTTAGATTAACATCAAGGCATCGTCGCGACCGCAGGGAGTGGGCAACCGAGCATGTCAACTGGAGGAGAAATGAATGGAGCAATATTCTGATTTCTGACGAGTCCCGTTTTTCTGTGCATCCGGATAATAGGCGTATTTTCATCTGGAGAGACCGTGGCAGTAGGAATAATCCTGCGTTCGTGCACGAAAGTGTCAGATTTGGCGGTGGAGGAGTGTTGGTGTATGGTGGCATCTCCATTGACGGGCGCACTGACCTCTACATCATTCGAGATGGAGCTCTGACTGGTCGCCGATATAGGGATGAGATCCTCTGACCTATTGTAGTCCCTTACGCTGCAGCAATCGGATATAACTTCATTTTAATGGACGATAACTGCAGGCCACATCGTGCAAACCTGGTGGAGGATTTCCTTTTCGAGGAAGGAATCGTTCGAATGGAATAGCCAGCGTCTTCTCCAGACATGAATCCAATCGAGCACGTTTGGGACGCTCTAGGAAGACGAGTTTCTGGCCGCCAACAACCCCCACAAACTCTCCAAGAACTGGAAAGAGCTCTTCTGGAAGAGTGGGGCAGAATACCCCAACTCGTCATTAATAGCCTCTTTGAGTCCATGCCTCAAAGGTGTTCAACGTTGCTGGCCGCCCGTGGAAACCATACCCCCTACTGAAAATGATTTTCTTTGAAGAAAACACCTTTTCTTATTCTTTGTTTTCTCATATGCACAAATTGTGTTTTTTTCCTTTAGTACACAAATGCGCAATAAAATGCATTTTTTTTCTGCCAAAGATGTGTAATTTATTCTCATATAACCTACTATGTCTGTCGACCATGTATCAATCAGCTAAACAGTTTACTAGATACAAAATCCACCTAAAACTGCAATATCCTTTAATTCTTTTGAGCAGTGTATGTTGAAAAAAAATCATTAAAGGAATTTTTGTTTCTTAAGAAAAATTTCGAGTTTATTTATTGAATAAAAACTTAGATATGATTGTTAATTTTTAATCTAAGTAGAAATTTTTACGATCATTAGTTCGTTATAAAAGCGACTGAAAATGGATGCAGCGTGTATGAGATCTCTCACTGACTAGTAAGTAGTATCCCAGGTTCCCAGGATTAATTTGCCTATATGAATTATAATCTGATATCTTAAAAAATGCAAGTCATATTTTATATTTTGATTTTGAATTTACTTCGGAAAAATACGAATACAAAATGTCTCAAAATTATTGTAATTAACTCATATCGACCTGTACGGAATTTGCTGCACATGTACAGGTAAAATGCACTTAAGGCTCAAATTTCATATTTTGTTATATTAGATATTTTTTATTTTATTCTTTAAAGCGAATGTCCTCGATATCTCAAGTACAGTGACAATTCTGAACCACTCTTCAAAACAATCTAAATTAAATATATTTGATCGATATAGTAATTTTTGTCCTTTTTTCAATAAAGTTTATTCGGAATTCGTATAGTGATTTTTTTAAGCCTGTATTTCGCTTACTTTTTTATTATGCAATTTTTTGTTATACATTGTCTTATATTTCATGCTCTTGTATGAAAAAAACGTTCCGAAATTTATTAAAAAAATGTAAAAATATGAAACAGCTTTTAAAGAACCGTTTATCACCAAAAACATTTAATATAACGACGTACAGGACCACCCTCCCGGTCAGGAAATTTTTATATTATTATTCGGAAGGTGGAAAGGGCTGAATTAAGATTTTATGTTTAACATGGTCCAGAAGTTTATTTCCTTCTCCCTCGAACCTGCAAAAACACCTCCCGTAAAAAAAATATCTGAATTCAATTCTCATTTTAGTTGTGTTTAAGACTATAATAGTTGACTCGCTGAAAGCCGGGCGGGTCAACTACTATCCCATACAGCTTTTTCAATGTTTGTATGAAAATTTTATATTTATCGATAGGCTTAAAAAGGAACTATCATTTTTAAGACACTTATTGACACCGTAGCCAACAACAGTGATAGGAGGCGATACTTTGACTCTTCTTGGTTATTATGGGATCAAGGTAGTCTGAAAAGAGCAACCGAAATTGACCGAGTTCTGCTACCTGTCGCTTACGTTGGCTGAGATCATGGGCATACGTAGTATTTCTTAGTGAGGACAATGAAAAATATTTAGTTCTTTTGGCTGCGAGAAACGGCAACATTTGTGATAAAATATAATGAACATATTTTTCTAAAAACTGTCATACAATAAAATTGCAATTAATCAATAACCACAGACAGCTTTTTCTTATTTATATTTTTTTGTACTTTATTTTTAAAATATTCGTATTTTTTTCAGAAATTTATGGAGGATCAGCATAGCCTAATATAGAATTTATATATTTGGAAAAGAAAATAAAATAAAAAAAAGTTTGGTTTTAGATTTTTATTTTTTTTATTTTCCTCTCTATCTTGCTTGTTTAGGCGGTTTTAATTTTCAAGAGCGTTGGAAGAAATTCTTAAAAATATTTCATTTATTGATTTAATACTTAGCTATTGTCGTTCATTTCTAACCAAAGTAGAAATTAAGTAACAATACACACAAACTGTCTTAAGTTTTATCAAAGTAGAATGACCCACCCTTCCGTAAATAGCTATACTGAGAGTCACAGAGTGCCGAAGCATTCAGTCAATGAGCTGAGTTAAGGAATGTATACATCCGAGATTTTTACTTACTTGATGCTGCCACCTGCTTAATTTATCAAACATCACAACTTTATTAATCTTTAATGACCACAAATACTTATTTTCTCACAGAATTTTGTCTTTAACAGCATTCTAATGCTATATTCGCTCATTCACTATGCAATTCACTTTTATATTCATTAATATAATTATATTATTTACTATTTACTTATACTTCCTTTGCTATTGTTGGGGATATGTTTGCCATGAGAATTTCATTAAGAAAATCTGTTATTCTATCTAGCCCATAACAAAGCTATAATTGCTTAGAAGTTTGGAACTGGCTCCAAAAAAGAAAGCATCCTTATAAAAAGACCTGCAAACAAAAACGAAAATTAGAAAACCGTCGTTGTAGAAATCGACCTAAGGTATCCAATGCAAAGAAAAAAAAAAAAAAAAAAAAAAAAAAAAGATGCAAATAAGATATTTAAAAAGGGATAGGATTAACGTACGCGAGCGGTTTTTTTTTGCGTGAGTGAAGTACGCCTTAAAATACTTTCTGCAAAAAATGAGTCACTTGGCTGCTAGTGTAAAACAATTAATCGTATCCGTTGCAAGGTTAAAAAACCATCTTGGTGCGGGTCATATGAGAAATATATTCGACGCTGATATTCTCGATACAAGTACACGAATTTAATTTTTGGAGGATCCCTGAAATCGAATTTTTATAAAATAGTAAATAAACGTTACAGCTAATTGCGCGACTAAATGTGAAAAATGTTATTCGGATTATTGGGAGTGTAGAGATTTTTTATGTCAGATTTGGGGTTATTATTTACAAAAAGATAAAACTTGGGTTTATTTTAATATGAAGAGTTAAGGGTGTTCTCAAATCCAAAAGGGCTACTTTTTGACAGAAGTTTTATTTTATTTTTATTCAAAAATGCTTGAAACTAGCAGTTGTTGTTGTTCATAAACTATGTAATCGAGCTGTTTTTTCCGTTTTTGTTTTGCAAACGCAATAGATATTTTAGAAAATAGTGTCGAGGTGGGCATTTTGAACCGAATTTCCACGCGAAAGTAGAATAATCACTCAAAAAAGGCGAAAAACGTGTTTGTCACGTGATCAAAATAGCTTATAACTCAATAGGTAATTTATTAATCAAAAAAGGGAAAACATAGTTCAATTCCAAATCGCTTCCATTTCCAGGCTTTCCAATTTTATATCTTTCCGTTAAAATATGAATTTGTAAATGTGTCAAAATGTTTTGCGTTTGTTGACCAGGGTAGTTAAGAACAGTCTTAATGAAAAATTAAAATGATCAAAAATATATATCATTATCGAACGAATAATACCAGTATCACCTTATTATAATTTTTGCGAATTTAGTATAGAATGTTTAATCTTTATTTTCCTACGATCATACCCATTTTCCAACATTAATGATTATTTTTTGTTCATATAGTTAATAAAAAAATGTGGATGATCCAAAAGCAAGATAGACTTTTATTTCCCAAATATAAAAAAGTTATTTTCTGTAAATGCATTACAAATTAGTTTGAAAAATGAAACTCTTATTTTATTTGTATCTATTGAGCGTTATTAATGTAAACTATTTACATATGTATTACTATAGCAATAATCTAATGAAATTCTATACCTAATAGATTTGCAAAACTTTGAGTTAGCTCTACTAAGCCGTATTATAAAATCAGACTTCTAGTATAAGCTTTACTTTTCAAGATTCAGCATATTTCAAATAACTTTTTAATTAACTTCAAAGCAGTTTAGCACAAAGCGTTAATAAACAGCCAATTTTACAAAGTTAATTTTTAATTAAATTCATAAACACTCAAATTACTTGAACCTTTGTAAAATGTTATCCGGAATTAAACTCCAAGTACTATATTTAATAAATGTTAATTACACGTATTATAATAAAATAAAGATACTGTTGTAGCAGTAACAGGCACATAAAACTTTTACTATGCAAATATTATGCTTCATAATTGCGAATTTCTTAGTTAACTGCTTAGTCAACAGGACAAGTAATGCCTGAAGCGTATATGCTTTAGATTAATTTAATGAATTTAGAATGAGAACTTTATTTAAATCTGTAACAACGGTTCTAAAAATGTTTAATGTAAAAAACATTTTATGGTTTAATGATTTAAAGGATGGATCATAAGTACTTTTAATGAATTTTCAATAAAAAACATATAATGTATCTAATTCAGAAAGTAGGAATAGACCGAGTTTTTCTTTAACACGTAGACCAACACAGAATGTGAGGAAGTGGCTTTTTTGGCTGTCAATTACAAAGCAGTTTTCTGTTTTTATCGTGTACATTTTTCATAATTACCAATCATGGAAATGTTTGTAAATTTTATACAGTTTTACTTAAATAATATCAAATTTTAGTTATTTTTACACGTTGAACGCCGTACTGAAATCACTAAGTATACCTGGCGTGGAGTTATTTTTTTAGATGCATGGGGATAAATTATCAGTAGTTTCGTTTCGTAGCAGGGATTGTCTGCAATGGAAATAATCATGACACACACATTTGTGTGATATGGTGCCTCGGGGCACATTTCTGGCTCACGTACTAGTGTGTTATGGCGGTCAATGTGCTAAAAAGGGTAAGGGTAGTAAGGGTCAATCTGTTAGTTAGTGGACGAGTTAGTTTTGATTGCGATTGCATATATTTGTGTTATTAACATTGTGGGTGAACGCAAATGTCTTCCTTTATCTTTCATACAATATGAATTGTTCTCAGGAAGTCTGGGAAGAATATGTTTATTAGTTGCTACTGTTTTTGTTAATTTCTTCTATCTATAATAGAAAAAAGCAATATCAACTTTTTTTTTTTTTTTTAACGGCTTTACAAGTTTTAGGGGTCAGAGATCCCGAAAATCATGTTTTTTCTCTAAATGTGAGTGTCTCTTCTTTATACCATCGAAAAGTACACGATTTTATGGTGATATACGACACTTAAAATCTTTAAAAAATCTATTTTTTTGTTTTTTAATTCATTTGACAACTATTTTTCTGAACAATTTACCCAAACCGCATAAAAATATTCATAAAATTGCGCTTGTTAAAGTGAAAAAATTAAACTAGCCTTGGTCTGTTTCAAGCGAAACATTTATGCTTAAATTGATTTTTCTCAAAATCGATATTTTTTTACTTGCTCGCACGGTAACTCCAAATGTATTAAAGGTAATAATTCGAAACTTTATATTTATCTTTACTAGATCATTTTCTTCAAATTGAACTAAAATCTAAGATAAGTAACAAAAATTATTGAATGTATGGGTATTCGAGGGACAAAAATTTTCATAATTTTCATACTTTTATTTTGAAAATAATAAAAATAAACTTTAGAATTTTTTTGTTCATTCATTATATTTTAGTCCATTTTATTTTTGTAATATTCTTAAACTTATATTAAAAGTTTCAAAGTTCTAGAGGGTATAGATATTTTTAAATCATGCGCGAAAGCTATATACATTATCATCTACTTATACGAGGGTGAGTCGGAAAATAAGTTTCCCCTGGCAACTATGGACAGAGGTGTGCATGAAAGAGAAAAAATTTAATGAAACATTAAAGATAAGACGTAACTTCATTTTTCTACATAAGTGCCAAGTGAGTTGAGACATTTGTCATACCCCTTTATAAGCTTCAAAAAGCGCTCCTTGAAAAAATCAGGGCTTTGCATCATTCTGTTCCCGGTAGATATGGAGAGAAAGTGCGTTGTGAATTCGTGGTCAAAGGAATAAGTGAGAGCGGTTGTCCGCTATGAATGGGCAGGTGGAGTATAGGGAGCAGAAATCTATAACCGCCACGTGGGAGTCTATGGACCAGATGTGATGTCGAAACAAATGGTGCTGAGATGGTGCCGCCAATTCAGTGAGGAGCGTCAGCAAGACCTGAACGGACGTGCACGGCCACTACAGAAGAAAGCGATGCTTGACTACTTCCTTGTAAACAATGCTGAAGTCAAACAAACCATTCAACGCCTCTTTTGTATGCAAAGCCCTGTTTTTTTCCCTGGAGGACTTTATGGAGCTTATAAAGGGTATGACAAATGTCTCAACTCACTTGACAGTTAAGTAGAAAAATAAAGTTACGTCTTATCTTTAATGTTTCATTACATTTTTTGTCTTTCATACACACCTCTGTCCACAGTAGCCACGGGAAACTTATTTTCCAACTCACCCTCGTATATATATAATACAAACGGAAATTTCGTTCCCAACCTCTATATTTCGAGTTCTACTGCATGGATTTTGAAGGAACTTATACTGTTAGATAGGTATCGTTTCAGGGAAGGTTTTAATTTATAACACATCTTTCTACGTAGATTAGTTATAGAATTATGACGAAAAGTTCTGTTATTTTGGATGACAAGGTTACCATTTTATTTCTTGGCGAGATTTATCGGTGATAAAAAAATCGAAACGGTTATTAAATCTCGAAAAATAAAATAAAAAACTCTTACTAATTTTATTTAAAAGAAGAAAAAAATCCGTTTTAATGAGTGATAATATTAAACTAGTTAATAATAAAAAGCATACATTAAGAAATAATTATTATCAATTAATTATACAGTGTTGAATGCAAATTATATATTATATTGACTGGAGAACACAGCATTAAGAAAAAAAAAACTGAGATGATTAGAGCAAAAATGAGTGCATAGGGCCACTTTAAATATTTGTCTCCGAAATCAAATTTTTCATCTGTTTAACCCTTTCGAGGGCGGTGTCCTTAAAAAGGACACCTAATTTTATTTTCAAAACTGACAAACGGCACAAAGAATATTTAATTAAAATTTTCCTTTTATAATGAACGCGAAAATAAGCAAGTTCATATTTTCTAATAAATTCGTTTATAAAATTCTGGTGTCAGTCCATTATTTCATCAGTTTATAAACAAAATTAACTCCTCCCCGAAAAGGCTTAAAGGGTCGTACGCCCTTTTAAGTATAGAATTGAACCATATTTCAATTTATGCATAGAACTGAATCAAACTTCATAATTCATATATATATATATATATATATATATATATATATAATATATATATCTGGATACAGCCTGCAGGTCGCAGTTTAAATTGGGATATTCCGCCAGAAGCGGGCGCTGCGATTGCGACTTTTGTGTCATTTTCCTTTTTGCTTTATCAGAAAGCGTAAGAAGTTATACATAGAATGGACTATGTATATGTTTGACTATGAGTAAGGTACCAGTTGAAAATGGGTTTATTCTCACAAAAAAGGGGCACTGTGATAGTGATTCTGCGATTTTGTTCATTTTTTTTGTAGCTTAAATGAAGAATGTATAAGTATTTTTAAGCGAAATTTTGTGTTTCTAATATGTAATGTGATACGCTGGGGTTTATACAATTTTGAAGAAAACCGTCCTGAATGTGACGCCATAATAACGAGTTTGGTGCTATTTCACTTTTGCATCTTCAGAATATAAATGAAGTTGTGTATACAACTGAACAAAACTTCATATACGTGTTCAGAATGTCGTGTGCTAGAAATTCTCCCGGGAAAAATTTTTTAGATTCAACACTGCAACTGCTGTGATTAAATTAATATACCTTATTTTATGCTCACACACATTTTTCTAATAATTAAAGTATAGAATACACTAAGTCCGGAAGAACGCAGTCTTGTTTTAAATAAAAGTATTAACTATGTTTTAATTATGTATTAAAAAGTTTTTGCTGCCAATTGTAATTTTTTATATTACATTTTATCCCGTTAAAATGTTAGTACTTTCCAGTTATTTTCATATTCATTTGAACAATTTGCTTAAAAGTATAAACTTAGAATAACTATTATAATGATTAACTAAACAACCATCTTTTCATAACTACTTTCAAATATGTTAAAACTGAATATTTCTTGATAACATAAATAAACAAGAAAGAAAAATCATACCTTAAGCATAGATTATGAATCACTTTCCGACACTTCCTGAATGCTTTAACAAAACTTCGTTATTTAGGAAAATAGGATAAATAAGATAACTATGTAAACATTTTATAAAACCCATAAAACATTTGAAAAACTGATTTCAGTAGTTACCGTCCATAGCCAAATATGTATTACAATTCTTTCGAACATCCCTGTAATTGATCTGTAGGTTGATATATATACTATGTAATGGGAAAATTTAGTTTAGCAAGAAAATGCATAACAAGTTGAAATTCATCATTCAGAAATTATTCTAATAGATGGAAACATACTTGAATACTTTTGTACAGTCCTGTAGTTTACCTAGTACCTTTATTACATGCTACTATTTAGGTAAAATTTACTTCAAACTGAAACACTCTTAAAACTACTGAAATTACATTTCCAGAAATTATTACCCATAGACGACCATGTAACCAACTCTTTGCGTGGCCTTGTATATCATTTTAGCTACACTGGTGTCCAAAATTAAGGACCAGTCGCAAAAGTCTAATTTTTAAGTACGCAAATACTCAAAAGGAAATAATACAATTCAAATAATTACTATCCCTACAGCACAGCTAGACCATATAGCATCTCACTCATGTCAGGCATGGTCACAAGCGTCACAGTCACTACGGTGAAACAAAAAATAGGAAATTCCACACGTCTCACTATGAGTCTCAAATGATCACTATATGTGACCCCACTGAGACGTCAAAATGACTGCTGCTTTGTGACGAGCCACCAGGTGACTTTACAATGTAGTTAAATTGTGACTCTCGTGTGACTGTCATTTTTAGACTCAATTTCAAAGTCATCATGAACGTTGCATTATGATAAGTCATCAAATAATATCACGTTATAGTCACATGGTGGCTTTTCACAAAAGAGCACAATGGTGACTTCACAGTGGTCTCTCTGTTACCTGAAAGTCATCATGTGACTATAATGTGACATTATTTGGTAACTTGCAGCATTCACGATGACTATGAAATCGAGTCTACAGATGACAGTCACACGAGAGTAACAACGTAACTACATTGTAAAATCACGTGGTGACTCGTCACAAAGCAGCAGTCACAGTGACGTCTCAGTGGAATCACATATAGTGATCAAATGATACTCATAATGAGACGTATGGAATTTCCTATTTTCTTGCTTCATCGTAGAGACTGTGACACATGTGACCATGTGTGACATGAATGAGATGTTATATGGAATAGCTGTGATGTAGAGATAGTAATTATTCGAATTATATTATTTCCTTCTGAGTATTTTCGTACTTGAAAATCAGCAGTTTGTGATTGGTACTTACATTTGAACACCAGTGTATAGTCTACAAATATTTCTTAGTAAAATAAATTCAGCGTAAAAATGCATAAACTCCTTTAAAACTCACTTTTTTGCAACGTATGCTCGTACTCAGTATCCTTTAAAAATTCATTTCTATAGCCCTGTATATGAACTATAGCATTTATACGCACTTTATAGTATGCATAAATATAGTGAAAAAAGCGCATACCATAATTAACAAGTAAGAAAAATCATGCGTTAAGCATAGATTACGAAACACTTTCCAACATTTCCTGTATGCTTTAAAAAAACTTCGTTAGTTAGGGAAATAATGTATATAAAAGAACTAAGTAAACATTTTAGAAAACGCATAAAACATTTGAAAAACTGATTTTAGCAGTTACCATCCATATCAAATATGTATTCAAATTCTTTTGAACAGCTCTGTATTTGATCTGTAGGTTGATATATGCTATATAATGGGGAAATTTAGTTTAGCAAGAAAACGAATAACAGGTTGAAATTTCTCTTTCAGCAATTTATACTAATAGATGGAAACATACTTGTATACTTTTGTACAACCCTGTAGTTAACCTAGTACCTTTATTACATGCTACTATTTAGCTAAAGTTTAATTCAAAGTAAAACACTCTTAAAACTATTGGGATTACATTTTCAGAAATTATCATTTATAGACGGCCATGTATCCAATTCTTTGAGTGACGTTGTATATAATTTTATCTATGTTTTATAATTTTATCTACAAACATTTCTTAGTAAACAAAATGCAGTTAGGCGTAAAAATGCATAACTCATTTAAAAACCACCTTTAAGCAATTTACAACCATACCGAGTAACCTTTGGAAATTCTTTTGTGTAGCACTGTTTATGAATTACAGTATTTTTACACATAATATACAGTGCACAAATATAGTGAAATATAAAAGCGCATAAATAATTAAAAATGCATTTCCAGCAATCTCGCTACCGTACAATACTTCGGATACATTATAGTATCTGAAATCTTTTGTGTGTCCGTGTAAATGCTATGCACTTCGTATTATACATGACATAAGTTATAGTAAACCTCAGCGACGTATATCAATTCCATTATACATGAAATAATTTAAGATAATTAAAATACACCGGAAAAAATTCCCTCCACCCGTAAATCATTATCTAACGGAATTCTTTTGTGTGGCCCTGTAAATAAATAATATTTATTCTTTGCAGCGCATATTCTACGGAATGCATATTTTAGTGCATTTGATAAATGCATATCACTTTTATTGTGTTTGAAAGCGTGTAATATCATTAAAAATCATTTGAAACGATTCTTTCCCATAGGCCGTAATGTAACGGAAAACTTTTGACTGCCCCTGTAAATGAACTAAACATGCCACAAACTTCAATTGCAATAGGCTTCGTGCTATGTTAGAGGTCACTAACATCCAAAAATTTCAGAACGATCCGAGTATATTTTGGGAGTTAGAAAGCGTACAGACGGACAGACGGACAGACGGCCAGACAAACCGAATGCATAAACCCTTTTCAACTTTGCTGGAAAGTGTTAAAAATGCATTTCCAGCAATCATTACTAATATACAGTTATTCGAATAAAATATAGTACCTGAAATCTTTTCTAATACACGGCAAACAACTATACCATTATGAACGAAATTCTTTTGTGTGGCCCTGTAAATGAACAATAACTATTCTTTGCACCGCATATTTAACAGAATACATATTTTAGTGGAGTTCATAAATTAATATCAATTTTACTATGTGTGAAAGATTAACACCATTAAAAATCATTTGAAATGATTTTTTCCCATTGGCCGTAATGTTCCGGAAAAATTTGACTGTCCCTGTAAATGAACTAAACATGCTACAAACTTCATTTGAAATAGGGAACGTGCTATGGCAGAGGTCACTAACATCCAAAAATTTCAGAACGATCCGAGTATATTTACGAGAGTTAGAGCGTGGACAGACAGACCGAAGTCATAAACACTTTTCAACTTTGCTGGAAAGTGTTAAAAACAGATATTAATAGCTGTAATTCCTTTTGTTTGTTTACATTACTTTTATTTCAACAACATTCGTTTTCTTAATGCACATTTTAGATTTTTCATTTCTGAATTGCTTATTTAAATCTATTATATTTACAATATAAAAATATCAAACCCTTTTTTAAGTATTGAAATTTATGATAAATTTGCGAAAGGAATGCGCTAATGATAAAAGCTTTTTTTCAGTGCAGATATAGCTCCATTTGAATTGTTAAGAGAGGAAAACAAAACTGCGAATTCTAACAAAAAGGGCTTTAAAATTATGTTGTAAAGCTTCATTATACTTTCATAATGGCATCCATCTTAAAGGTGATACGGGCTGTGATACGGGCGAATTAATAATATTTAAAACCTTGTGATAGAGCTTCAAAGCAAAGGCAATCGAAACTGCGACAAACAAAACATTGTTTCAAACCCTTGTGAAATATGTAAAAGGTTCTTAATTTCAAAATTAATGCTCGGGTAATTTATTCCTGTTTCTATTTTGCTATTGCTTTAATTTTATTAAGCACTTTTCACCATAATAAGACATAGCGCATATACTTCTCTTTAATCTTAAAATTGAAGCATTCTCGATAATCGGAAAATTTCAATTTTTCGAAAGATGGTCGGTCTCAATTACTTCGGATTATCGAGTTTTTACTGTACTATTATTCCGTAATTGAGCTATTTGGTTTAAAAATCATAATTTGAAATACAGTTTTGAGACATTTAACATTTGAAAGCACTCCTTCCCTATTCAGCGGTGTAAACTTTAAAATTATGCGATGTTAAGAAATAAGTTTGTAAAAAAAATGGAAAATGGACTAATGATTCATGAAATCAATTTTTCCAAAATAAATTAAACATTCAAACCTAAAACAAACAACCTAAGAACTATGTTTATTATATTAATATTCTGAAAATACAGTATTTTTATGTTAGCTTGGCGGTGTGATAAATTGCCAAATTTTGTTCCCATTGACATCATTCATATTGCATTAATTTCACTTAAAATATAACCCTTTAACCCATTTCTTTTAAAATAAAACACAAATTATAGATATAATAGCATACAATTAAAATACATGCCTTTCAATCAGTTCCTTTAACATGCATAACAATAATAATAATAATAAATACCACAGCATTTTATTTAAATTTTAAAGAATTGTTTCTTAAATCACACACGCAAAAAATAACTACTATTGGAAAAAAAAAAAAAAAAAAAAAAAAAAAAAAACTATTATTGTCGAGATTTTCTTCCGGATAACATAAAAGTACCGAAAATAGAGTTCAGTTTTCTAAGACTTTGCTCTTTAATTAAAAACGAATTTTCATTGTTTCCTAAGCAAATGACGTCAAAGGTATACTACAGGAGTTAAAATATTCAATGCACGAATGTTTTTAAATTTTTATCAATGAATTTTCAAAAATAACAGGGGGAGACACACAGACAGGGAGATAAATTGAATTCATAAACACTTTTTAACTTTGTTGAAAAGTGTTAAAAACAGTATTTGGCTTTAATTTTTAATGTATATTGTTTTTAAATAAATATTGTCACCTTTATTCGCATTCTTCCTCTTCCAATTCTGAATAATACACTGCTCAAAACAATTAAATGATATTTGAAGTTTTATATAAAATAAAGATATAAACGAAATTTTTTTTGCCGAAAATAGAAGAAGAGAATCACAAATGCAAATTTTTCTGGTTTTCAAACTGTGGAGTATGCAAATTTTGAGTTCGACGTCAAAAACGTCGCTTCAGCGGCAGCGAATGAAATTTGACTTTCAACTGGATAAAAGAGAATGAAGACAAGGATGGTCGGCATTCAGTGATTGCTTTGTTTCGATGAGTACGATGTGTCAGCGAAGTCATTTGACAGATTCAGAAGCTTTGAGG
This sequence comes from Maratus speciosus, assembly GCA_963932465.1. Lineage (NCBI taxonomy): Eukaryota > Metazoa > Arthropoda > Arachnida > Araneae > Salticidae > Maratus > Maratus speciosus. Next base: position 373,905,399 of record OZ010791.1, on the reverse strand, counting down.
CGTATAGGCGCTAATAGACGTATTTTCATCTGGAGGGACCGTGGCAGTAGGAATAATCCTGTGTTCGTGCACGAAAGTGTCAGATTTGGCGGTGGAGGAGTGTTGGGGTATGGTGGCATCTCCATTGGCGGGCGCACTGACCTCTACATCATTCGAGATGGAGCTCTGACTGGTCGCCGATATAGGGATGAGATCCTCAGACCTATTGTAGTCCCTTACGCTGCAGAAATCGGAGATAACTTCATTTTAATGGATGATAACTGCGGGCCACATCGTGCAAACCTGGTGGAGGATATCCTTTTCGAGGAAGGAATCGTTCGAATGGAATGGCCAGCGTGTTCTCCAGGCATAAATCCAATCGAGCACGTTTGGGACGCTCTAGGAAGACGAGTTTCTGGCCGCCAACAACCCCCACAAACTCTCCAAGAACTGGAAAGAGCTCTTCTGGAAGAGTGGGGCAGAATACCCCAACTCGTCATTAATAGCCTCATTGAGTCCATGCCTCAAAGGTGTTCAACGTTGCTGGCCGCCCGTGGAAACCATACCCCCTACTGAAAATGATTTTCTTTGAAGAAAACACTTTTTCTTATTTTTTTTTCTCATATGCACAAATTGTGTTTTTTTTTCTTTAGTACACAAATGCGCAATAAAATGCATTTTTTTCTGCCAAACATGTGTAATTTATTCTCATATAACCTACTATGTCTGTCGACCATGTATCAATCAGCTAAACAGTTTACCAGATACAAAATCCACCTAAAACTGCAATATCCTTTAATTGTTTTGAGCAGTGTATTTTTAAAATTTAACACAATTTTAATGTAAAAAAATCCCCTTTCCTTAAGTATTCACATTTATTTTAATATACACCTTTATTTAGATACGTGTTATAATAATACTAATAATAGCTTTTTTTAAAATGCTAAACAATGAGAAAAAGAAAACTTAATTCCATGGAAAAAGCTTCTAAAATTATGTTTTCAAATTTTCATTATACTTTCTTGACAACGCCGAGCACAAAACATATAAGGCATTGTATTACTATAAGGGCTGGGATTAAATTTCAAGATCTCTTTTACGTTGAAAAACTTTTATATATATATATATATATATAAAACTTTAAATATAAAATAAACAGCTTCGAATGGAACATAATTTTATTTCTAAAGAAAATGTTCAAAGCAATTTTTAAAAGAGAATTAAAAAGATTTTCTTTCTAAAATTATTAATTTTTGACGCCCAAAATGTTTATTTGATATTTATTTCAACAACTAGTTTAATATTATAAATTGAACTAAGTCATTTTTATAAAAAAAAATAAGCATTATTTTTTGCATAAGCATCAGAAACAACGATGCATTAAAATTAAAGTTAAAACATATATGAACAAGTTCTTAAATACGCATTTATAAACAATATAAATTAAAATTTTGGCTGAATATTAAAAAAAAAAGTTATTGTTGATTTGAACCATAAAAATAAATCTTTATAAATCAAATAATTTAACCTTTTCTTTCAAAACATTTTCTTGATTATTTTTAATATTTTTTTTTTAATAAATAGGGATGCTCTTTACTTATTTTTAATTAATAATATTTAATCATGCTACTTTTGTTATATTAAAGAAATTGTAACAAATTGTGGCTTGTCTTTCACATTTCCACAGATGTTATTTAAACCTCAGCCGACCGACAAAAAAAAAAAAAAAAAAAAAAAAAAAAAAAAAAAAAAAAAACGGAAATTATTCAAATACAGTAAAATCAAGGTGATTGCGATAAAATGAAGAAATTGGTTAGTAAATTCGTATTTTTAGATTTAAATTCGTAAAACTCTAGAAACATCTTAAAAGAATGTCGAATAAAAACTAATGAGTTAAAACCGCGGTTCGATGCATTATTGTAATTTCTGTACGCTGTTTATTAGGGCTTCGTTCATCTCACAAAATCCTTATTGTCTCTCTTCTCTGTCTGTCTGTCACAACCTCGTACTTGGAAACTATTTAAGTTACAGACTTGATTTGTTTTTCACATAGAGTTAAATACCCCTGACCTTGCCAAAATCATGAAGTTTTGAAAGAGTTCTGTTATTTTATTTACCGTATATTTCCGTATGTAAGCCGAGACTTTTTTAGCCAGTTTTGGTTCCAAATTGAGGGGATCGGCTTACACACGAGTCTAAGAAGATTTCCAAATTTGATATTCTGAAATAAAAAAGGATGGTAAATATAAAAAACATAAAAAAGACTTGAAAATTCTCTAAAAATATTTCTACAATGATTATTTACAATCATCAGTTACTTTCCAAGTCATTATCAGAATTTTCAAGCAACTCATTAAAATTGCTTTCACTGGTACATCATGATGAATATCGTCAGTATCTAGTTCATCATCATCGTCATCTTCTTTTAAAATAGCAAAATCCCTAGTTCCATCCATCGCATTATTGATACAACATTTTTTGGAAGATCGGACGATCATTTCTTATGATCATTCAGCTAAGCTTCTTTTTACACGACTGAAAAGAAGGGTTATGTGTTTCATGCGTATCTGTGTATGTGGATTTCTTTATACCCTCGAAACATCCCAATGGCTGGATGGATTTTAATGAATGAGGTGTCTATCGATTCGTCTTAACGGCCCAATGATTATAGTCTAGGTTTTGTTTTTATAAATTCAAAAGCGCGACCGTAAAATACAAAATGATGGTAGAGACGAAACAAAATTTTTACGCACCCTATTGAGTGGCATATCATTGGATAGGACTTTCAAAATGAAGAAGATGTTTCATTGACTAATTTACAGTGAGAAGCTCAGTTAAAATATTATACAACCTGGACAGCAACTTGAACAAAAAGGTCAGAAAGCTTTAAAATTTATTCAGAATTGGGCAGAAACCAACAAAATAGAAATTTCACATGAAAAATCCTCATCATTAACTTTTGGCAAACCCAAACACCTTAAGCGGGGCCCCACATTTAAACTTCAAGGTAAATCAATAAAATCAGAAACAACACTAAAATACCAGGGGGTAATATTAGATAAACAATTATCATTTCTCCCACATGTGGCACAAAAGAGAGTAGAAATCGGAAAAATAACTCAAAATCTTTATAAATTTTCATCAATCTCAGGTCGACTCCCTCCGGAATTTTTTAAGATTTGGTACTCGGCGATCTTACAAAGGAAACTGGCCTACGCGTGTGCTGTCTGGTTTCCGCGTATGGCGCATTATCACGGTCGTCGACATTTGCACTCGGCACAAAGGAAAGCTTTGTTGCTGATAACGAGAGCATACCGCAATACGTCAACAAACGCCCTGCAGGTCCTCACAGATCTCCCCCCCCCACTGGATTTGCAGTTGGAGGCGGAGGCGGAGTATTCGGGGACGATTCGTCTCGGCAAGTCAACAGAAAAGGCTTTTGCTCCACTATACTATCCAAAATGCTCAAAATACAAAACATCACCACTAACAAGTGAAATACAAATTTGTGAAATAAACGACTATGTAGGCAAAATTACAATATACACGGACGGTTCCAAAATGTCCGAAGGCACAGCCTCGGCATTTTGTGTGTACGAAAAAAAACGAGCAAATCTATACTTGGAGAGCGAAACTGTCCCAGGATAACTCCGTCTTCCAGTCAGAACTCTTCGCGATCTCTTCAGCATTTGAGTGGATAGAGTCGGACAAACATTCTCAATACTTAATCATAACGGATAGCCTATCAAGTTTAAAAGCCTTAAACAATTTTGACAATACAAACTATTTAATACTAAAAATTCTTCAACAATTACAAACAACAGTAAAAGGCATATACTTCAATTGGACAAAAGGACATTCAGGCGTTGAGGGCAATGAGGCAGCTGACCAACTAGCAAAATCGGCAGTAACGGATGAAACACTAATACATACATTTTTACCATATCCAGCTTCTTCACTAAAATCACAGACAAAGCAGAATCTGTTAAAAAATTGGCAAAAACGCTAGACGGATTCAGACACAGGCCGATATACGAAGGAATTCTTGCCATTGGTTGACCACAAGTATTTCGTAAACAACAGATACTTACACATATTTTTAACAAATCACGGCCCCTTTCAGGAACACTTATACAAAATTAACAAAAGAGACTCCCCACTATGCATTTGTGGCTTGCCGTCAACATCGTTACACTATGTATTATACTGTACATTAACATCGCATTATCATCTCAAAAAACACACACTTATGAATTTAGCAAGTTGGTGGCGGGATGTAAAAGAGAAACCACAACTACTCAACAAGATCATACAATGCATGAAGTTTATAGAAACAAACGAGTACATCTTTTCAAATCCAGAGCCATTCCAGTCCGACTCCATCACTAGGGTGTAGCATGGAGGGAGAAACGGGTTATTAGCGGGTGCCAGAAACTTCTATCACTTTTGAATTTTTATCTTGTGCATCTCTCCAAACTCTTGTATGCGCAAATTGTAAATAGTAGGTGTGTTGTAATGTGTTTCTAATTGTGATGTTCAATATAGTGTGCTTAATGTACTGTGAAATCCCTGTAAATCCATGAAAAATGTAAATAATTATGCAATCACATTCAAATGATTCTCATGTAATCACTACACACAGCCATGTAAATAGTAGGTGTTTGATATTGTGTTGTAATGTGTTTCTAATTGTCATGTTAAATATTGTGTGTTAAAAGCACTGTGACGTATATATATCCAAGAAAATTGTAAACAATTATGCAATCACATTAGGTGAAATGATCCTCATGTAATCACTACATACAGTCATATATCTCGATGTGAAATCTTCGGTTCGCCCAGAAAAATTGGGTAACCAATTGTGATTGTAATTGTAAATCTCACAGTAACCGAAATAAATCTCAGCAGCTTGATCAGGGACCCGACGCTCCCTCTCAGACTCTGGTTGAGAGTCGGAAGGAGTGGATGTGGTCTATTCCTCGGGATTGCACTAACACTCTAAAGCGAAAGCTGAGTTCCCGAGGTGGTCATCGCTGTCATCGCTGGAAGTTGTGTATCTAGGATCTCTAGCTTTACTGCGACTCTATAACCGTCATAGAAATCTATAGACCTCATCAAAACAGTGATTATAGATAGGAATTAACAATTAAACACAACTTAAAAGTCATAAATACATGTACATAATAAAAAAAAATAGGTAAGTAATATAAACAAGTAACATAAAAAAATATTTTAAGACAATTCCTACTTAGGTCAATAAGAGAAATTTTTTTCTCCCATTGTTCTTTTCTGTTGAGTGGCGCTTAAGATGCCTTGATCAAGAAGAGGACTCTCTCGGTCTTAAAATACCTTGATCAAGAAGAGGGCTCTCTCGATTATTGAAAATTAATTAATTTAATTTAATTAATGAATTAATATTTGAAAATAATGGATTAATATCAAGTGTCATCCACTACAAGTTTAAAAAATTTATTTGAGCTTGATTGGATGAATAATAAGTATTTTATTAACGATTGAAAATTTGAACAAGATATATATAGCGAGAGTGTGAGCTAATAGTAGGAATTGAAAAAAAAATAGTTTCACATTGATGAGAAATAATTAATTAGTTCGCTTTTTACACAGTCGGGTTTTTTGATTTTTTAAATTTAATTGTTTTTCTATTCAGGGATAGGAACGATGTGATCTTTTTAAAAAAATACCCCCATTTGTCACAGCTGCTTCGGCAGATGACATCCGTTTAGTCTATTTCGAACGGAGCCTGTCTGTAACCCTTTATCTACGGCATTATGATCTACTGCAATTTTTTTTCATGTAATATTTTTTTTCAGTTACTACAATGAAAATTAAAGGATAAACATGAAAAAAATACTCACCCGTGAGAAATTTAATTGTTTAGAGGTCATTAACTAAAGTGGTACTTTAAAGTACCGTCAGTACACTATGACTAAATTATCGTAACAGAAAACCCACAAGGTATTTCAATTGGCACCAGAAAATATTTTCGATTTAATAAGTATGTGAAATATAGGCTTTTTCTTATTTACAAATAAATCGTTTGGGAAATTCCGGTGCCAATCCTTTATTTCAACACTTTAGAACTGAAAATGCTTTACTCCTGAAAGGGTAAAAAAAAAATATTTTTTTTTCTTTTTAGGTTTCCATCTTGTTAGCAGTCTTTTAGTGTAGCGGCGTCAATATTCTAGGGACAACATTTTCACTCGCATTTCCACATACTCAATATATGAATTTACATATGCCATTTCTACCATAGCAAAAACGATCCGGTGCCACAACTTTTTCGATTTCCTATAAAAAATAACAATGAAATAGAAAAGAAATACCAGGGAAATGATTACTACGCTAAATTTTAGTAATTACATTTTAAAGCCGATGAAAACGATGGATAACTACACAGACGAAAAGTAAACAAGAAGTTTTTCTCCAACACCCAGTGTACTGACGGTACTTATAAGTACCACCGAGTAATTCAACTGTTAAATCAAATACATACACCGTTCACCTAAAATAGCGAATCAAATTGTATTCCAAGACCATAATGAACACATAAAAAAAATCCAACACTTATCTTATATCGTTTACTGTGTTTGCAGCAATGAAAAGACGAGCGTGGCAATCTGTACAAAAAGTCGGCACAAAACACATCGACTGCTTCAAAGATAGCCTCATTCCTCTCTAAAATAACAAACGTAGAACTACTGCTGCCATGTATTCGGATAAAGTGGAGTTAAAAGAGCGTTTTTTGCAACGTACCATTATAATATTAGTAATATTCACTATGGTATAAAAGTTTAAAGTGAGTGGTACTTATAAGTACCGTCAGTAGATAAAGGGTTAAATGATTAATTTAGAAAAACGTCCCATTTATTGAGGAACAGAAGTAAAGCCACCTGAGATCTACCGACGATCTATGTATATAATTTCGCAAACCGCTTTGTTTTTTTGTATTAACCATGCAAAAAAAAAAAAAAAAAAAAAAAAAAAAAAAAAAGTTCTTTCGCTGAATTTGTCTTCACCTTTTTAGGTGCGTTCGTAATTATATAAATACGTAGCACCTATAGTCGTCGTTCAGTCCGTCTGTCTGTCCGTCCGTCCGCATATAATAGAGCAAAAACTACCCAACCGAATGGTCTGAAATTTTAAATATATGATTGTTGTAAAATTTTGTCGAGCCATTTCAAATTTTATGAAAATCGGATGTATAGTTAAATTACAGGGACAGTGAAAAGTTTTTCTTTACATTACGGCCAATGGGAAAAATTATTGCACGTGCATTTTAATGATGTTAAAGCTTTCCGAATGGTCTCAAATTTTAAACATATAATTATTGCGACATTTTGTCGAGCCATTTCAAATTTTATGAAAATCGGATGTATAGTTTCATTACAGGGACAGTCAAAAATTTTTCTTTACATTAAAGCCAATGGGAAAAATTATTGCAAGTGTATTTTAATGATGTTACAGCTTTCCGAATGGGCTGAAATTTAAATATATAATTGCTGCAAAATTTTGTCGAGCCATTTCAAATTTCATGAAAATCGGATGTATAGCTTAATTACAGGGACAGTCAAAAGTTTTCCGTTACATTAAGGGGAATGGGAAAAAATTATTGCAAGTGCATTTTAATGATGTTACAGACTATGCACTTATGAATTGCAAATAAATACACATTCAGTACAATATGGGGTGCAAAAAATAATTATAAAACTAGTTATAGTACGAACGCACCTCATTTGCCACGTTTGACGAGCAATTTCCAACTTGTTTTAACATCTACTTATATCCGGATGTCAGATTTGGGACGATTTTTCACTGAAAAGTTGAATACTCGGCTGATACACGGATCGGCTTATATACGGAAATATACGGTAAATAAATTTACGTAATGACATCCCACCACTTTTGCGATTTCTAAACGCAATCTTAATTTCAAACACAGTTTCGTGCGCTCCGAAGTCCTGTGAGCCCCGCCAGTGGCCGAGAGGTTCTGCTCTCGAAGCTGGTAGACGGGATGTGCTGGGTTCAAACCCAATCGCGCCCGTCGGCCCAATCGTTTCAGAGTTTTCGTGGATTTCTTCGAAACCTTGGATATCCAAGCGTAAATACGGGGTAGGTTCCCTTAGAAAGACCCCACGAAGGGCACCCCCGCCCTTAAAGCCCATATCCCTCGTGTTGATAATTGGCCGTCATAAACACAACCAACCGAAGACCTGTGGTAGGTCCTGTTTTTCCTAGTCGAAAGGTCCCAAGTTCAAACCGTGTTGTTGCAATTTTCATTTTTTTTTTTTTTTTTTTTTTTTTTTTTTTTTAACATTTAATTGTCCGATGGATTTAATTAAAAGGAATTTCGTATTTTTTAGCCATTTTAAGGGTTTATTTTTATTTTTTTTATTTTTTGCAGAATATAACATATCACGATTTTATGATCATTTTTCACCTTTATAAATATTTAATTTAAGTTATTTTTACAAAAATTAATAAATTATTTTGCATTATAAATTAGAATAGAAGAAATTTAAAGAAATATGAATTACATTTTACAAGTAGTTAAAAATAATCGCATATAATTAGGGAAGCGTTAATACGGGTTAGGTTCCCTTAGAAAGACCCCCACGAAGGGCACTCCCCCCTGGGCCTATATCGCTCGTGCAGATAATTGGCCGTCATAAATACAACCAACCAACCAACCATATAATTAGGGTGTATTTGATGGTAATTGAATCCATTAATTACAGGAAAAAAATTGGTATTTGATAGTAATCAAATATCCATTAATTACATGAAAAATATCAATTAAATGCATTTTAGTTTTTAAAATAAATTACTTGTACAATAAATTTATTTTTTTTTCTTACTATTTTTACCTTTATGATTACTTTTAAATATGTTTCTCAACTACCTCTAACAATTGAAAGGGGAATTCAAAATATGTTTCAGTAATTAACGAAAATAATTTCTTAAAATTGTGATTTCGGAGTATTTTTAGGTGTTATTTAAAAAATAATATATACTCTGGACAGTTTTTGGTGCTGCCATCTATTGGCAAAAAGGTAATCTAAACATTATATTTCAAGACATGTTGTTTATTGTTACTGAAAATAGATGACAGAACCAGCCATTCTAGTAAAATCTATTCAAAGGGTTGATTTTGGACGGCCGATTATCTACTCGAGGGATATAAGCCCTAGGAGGAGTGCCCTCCGTGGGGGTCTTTCTAAGGGAACCTAACACGTATTTACGCATGGAAAATCAAAGGTTTCGAAGAAAACCACGAAAACTCCAAAACGGTTAGGCCGACGGGCGCGATTGGGTTCGAACCCAGCACCTCTCGTCTACCAGCTTCGAGAGCAGAACTTCTCAGCCGCTGGTGGGGCCCCTCTATTCAAAGGACTATTAGATATTTATCACGGCACGGATTTCAACCTTTTTATTGATTTTTGCCTCACATTCTGAGCTCTTTTTTTATTTGTCATTTAAGACCGAAGGTTGTTGTAAAATATTTTATCAATTATTTTTTTAATTCAAAAGTTTTTCGTTTGAAAAACTGCGAAATTTTAAATTGACTACTATATTTCATTTTCCGATCAAATATATGCTGTTAGAATTGTCTGAAGAGCTGTTGAATATTTTTAATTTGATTAAAAAATTTCTTCAATTTGTAATAATTTTAAAATTAAGTGTAATGGTATTACCATCTATGCTTTTACTGAAAAATATTAAGGATTTAATAATTAGAAATGAATGATTTGGATTTATTAATTAAATGATAAAGAGTTTTAAAAGGAATATTAAAGGAAATCCACTGTGCGAGCTTCGATCCCCCACCCACTGGTTTTGGTAGCCCGGTGGTTAAGATCCTGAAACTAATACTAAAATGTCTTTTTAACTAAAAACGTCTAGATTATATTCTGGCATGAATGTAATGCCTGGTTATCAATGAAAAATTACTTATGAATATCCTCTTTGTTTAAAAATATTTTTTTGCATGATAAAATCATATCAAAACGTGCGTCATCAACGTGCATAATGATAAATAAATAACTAAAATAAAATGTTGCGTCTTATTTTTTTCTTTTTTAGAAAGTTAGACTGTTTTGAAATCTCTTAGACTTAATTGTTCATGTAAACAACGTTTCTAATTAACGGAAATCAATGAAATGGAATTTGCAATGGAAATTGTTTAAAACTGACCTCAACTACACTATTAACATAAAATGCATACTTTCTTGAAGAGATAATTTGTAGAAAATTATCTTTTTTTCTTAGATACTTGTTAACACGTTGACGGCCACAGATTGTGGTAAAGTGGCGTTTTTTGCAAACATGACAAATTTCATGTTTAAGATTTATTCGTTTTTGTGAAAATTTTTTTATTAATTGTGCACTTGCAGCATTCTGGCAGGTTATTCGACCGTTTTTTGAAAAAACGGTTTCATAACCATAATTTAACTATATTCTGACCATAAAATGGCCAATAATATGGTTAGAATAGTGTTAAAATTACAGTTGTGTAACCGTTTTCGGAAAAAAAGGTCAAATGATCTGCCAGAATGCTGCAAATTTTTAACAGTGTAGGAAAATTTGTCAATTAGTTGCGGCAAAAAAAAAAAAAAAAAAAAAAAAAAAAAAAAAAAAAAAAATGTCGCCCTCCTCCCATTAAACCTGTTACATTTGCTAATTATTCTAACAAAATCTTTTCTGATATTGAGTGCCAAGCACTGTCACTTGGCTTGAAATTTGTTTTCAGGAATAGTTTTGATTTCAAATCTCTTGTTTCAGACTGTGAATCTGTGAGACTTTGCTCAGTTCAATTCCAGATACTTAAAGAGAGAAGACTATGACCTGTATGTTCTGTTCAATTTGGCAAAAAGTTTCCCCAGAAACTTGATCATTTCCAACTTAATTTATTTTAAACAGTCCAAAAAGTAAGATAAATATATTATTTTCATAAAAACTGATAAGACAAATGAAATTGCTATTTTCAACAGATGTGATTATATTGGTAAGGTTAAAGCTTGTATTCAAGAAATGAGCTGTGAAACTCTTAAAAAGGACTTGAATATATCGATCTTCAGAAATTGATAAGAAATGGAGAATGGCCGGATTGCAGGAAGCATCATACTAAATTAAGTAACACTGAAGTTACCTCGAAATTTATAGGTCGCTTAAAAGTTCAAAAACCTGACCTTCAAATCAGACCCATAGTTGCTTGTTGCTTCGGACCCGTTTACTTTATTGAAAAAGCATTTGTATATTTCTTTAAAATGTTATTGCTTCCCTCAAGTTATGTCGTTAACCCCTTAACTGCCGACGAAATCTTACGCGATCTCCAGTGCCTTACTTAAATCTCATATTTCTGCAATTAAATAAGGTGTATATTAGTTTTCTGAAATAACAGTAAGAAAATGCGCATGTTATACAGTTATACATAATGGCCCAGTTGGTGAAAATTGCCTCGCTATAATTGGAATTCGCCATCACTTTAACAGATGCATGTATTTTCTACAGCCGTATATATACGTCCGGGGCAGTTAAGGCGTTAATTCTACTGCTTAATTTTTGGTATGTTTGGTGTTATTTATGACGGCCGAATATCTGCACGAGGGACATAGTCTCTAGGGGGAGTGCCCTCTGTGGGGAGAGTCTTTCTAAGTGAGCCTAACCCGTATTTACGCAAGGTTTCCCAAAGTTCGAAGAAAAACACGAAGACTCCGAACAGTTAGGCCGACGGGCGCGATTGGGTTCGAACCCATCACCTCCAGTCTACCAGCTTCGAGAGCAGAACCTCTCAGCTACTGGTGGAGCCTTAACCCTCTCGCTGCGCAACCCTAGAATTTCTCCGGCAACGTAAAAGTAGCAAAATTTGCGCAACCCGAAATTTCCTCGGGGATGCATTTTTTCCGTCTAATTAACCCTCCTTGATTATTCCCACCAGTTATTTGTTCATTGTTAATTTTGCCTTATTTAATCGGAGCATTTTCCCGATTAAATTAGACAAAAATTTTTGTTTTGAAAAACCGGTGACAAAAGAATAAAAAATCTTAAAAGACGCTCGTCGCGAAGGGGGTTAAATACGCAAGTTTTGAAGCTATTTTGGTAAAACAATTACGGAGCGAGAGGATTAATTTTTGGAAAATATTAATATTTATACTTTAGATAATAACAAAATTTTAGGCAGTCCTGATATTATCTTATTATACCCCTCTCTTGACATGCCAGATATTATTTAGTATATTGTTTCCATTATCAGTAATCAGAAGCAATTCAGTAATAATATGAAAACTTCACTTATAGCTGGTTTGAACCTTATTATTCAGAGCAACATATTCATCTTCAACAAGGAATTTTACAGGTAATCCACGGCCCCCTATGGAATCTCCAGTTTCTGGTTTATTTGCAGAGTTTAAATTGAGGCCATTTGAAAAATTTATTTTTGATACTGTTGAAAAAACAACAACAATAACAACAGAAAAAAAAACAGCATTTTGCGTGCGCTAACACAGATGATATTTTCATTTTATGGGATCATGGTCGCTTGGTCCTTGATGATTTTCTTTGTAATGTTATTCACCTGGACAATAATATAAAATTTACCTTAGAAATTGAGAAAAATGCCTCTATGCCATTCCTGGACGTACATTTACACCGCGATGGTCAGAGGTTGAGCTCTACTGTTTATAGAAAGCCTATGAAAGAAAATAAGCCTTTTCATTACGCATTGCAGCGATTAAATCTTTCATACACATTCTTTTTAAATATGTTCTGCCACGCAATTAAAGCAAGAGCTTAATTTAAAAAAGCAGATTGCCAGAGATCATGGTTTTCTCATTAATTAAATTTATAATATCTTTCACAAGTTGTAACATTGTCTCCCCACTCACACCCTGCCTAATAACCAGCGGAATCCAACATATTGTCGGTTCAGGTATGTTCCTGTTATTTTTGAAAAATTAAGGAATTTTTTAAGAATAATATGTAATTTATTATTATAGTTAAAATGTAATTTAACATGTGTACTTAGTTTATGTCATTTATAAATGGTTAATAACGATAACAATTTTTTTATGACAAGCAAATTGTTCAAACGGATACAAGAAAAATTAAACAATATTAAACATTTAAACTATATAAAATAAATTTGCCTTTAGTAAAGAAAATTATTTTAATATTCTTTTAAGTTATTTAAAACGGGCTTTTATTCCTTAGGAATTTGATTACTCTATACCTTAACTATCGTTAAAATGTTGTGATCATAAACATGAGATACAGATGTTTAATCCTAGCGCCTGTATTATTTAATGCAATTCCGGTCATGTTTTGTATTTAATGTCATACAAGTTTAATGGAGTTTTACAGCTTAATGCAGTGCTTTTCTTGATAGAATCAATAGTATCTTTTTCTTCTTTTTTCTTGTTTAACACTTTCAAATTGTGTTATATCAGTATTAAAAAAAAGGCTTTTATCATTATATCAAATTTTAGATAGCCATTAGCATAAATTTCAATCCTGAGAAAAAATAGCTGTTTTTAGATGACAATAGCAGTATATTTAAACAAGTACCTTGGTTGTATAAGATCAAGTAAGCGGATTTAAATCATGGAAATTGTTAAAATAAATACAATGCAAGCAAACTAAGTGCATTAAAGTAAGTAATTTAAAGTGCTGTTTTCTGTTATTATGTTTTTTTACGATTTTTAGTTAAAGAAATTGAATTTTTATAAATGTAAGATTTTGAATTCTTTAAAAAGCTCTTTTATAGTTATGCAGTCGAATCTCGCTAACTCGAACCTCGATTTCGCGAATTTTTTGATATCTCGAAGAGAAAAAAATCTGTTCAAATTTCCTAGACAGCAATATTAAAAAAACATTGGTTTGACGAATTTTTTTTCCCTAAATAGAATAGAATTTTTTTTCTAAAAAAAAAAAAAAAATTCCAAAATAGACATTTTTAAAGAATAGAAAAACTATATTGACAAATGACAGTGGTAAACTTCGCATACACTTTAAAATGAAGAGATATGAAGATGCCAGTAACTCAATGAAATCTCTTGACCCTCCTAAGATGGGTGTTGAAATTCTTGTTTTATTGTTTCCTGATCTCTTTTCAGTCAGTTGCCATATACAGTGGCCATCTATCCTTTTTTGTTCTTTTTCGTTTATTCTGCAAGTTGATTTCCTTGAGGGGTTGGGGTGGTTTTAAGGAAAACGGAAATGATAGTAATGAACAAGAATCAAGAGGTAGGTTGCTTGTAAGAAGAATTTAGAATTCCTTATGATTACAGCAAGCGCGTGAATGCCCTAGTAACATGCTGAAAAGGATTTCCTTTCTTAGTTATTTTAGAAAAAATTAGAGCATATTATAAGTGAGATCTTTTGTGAGTCATCTGTTCAAAATGGCTAGCAAACGAAAATTGTTATACATTTTCTACTGAAGTGAAGAAACAAATCATCGACGAAGTTAAAGAAAAAGTAAATTGCCAAGGAGTTTGTGATACCAATTTTTTTTCAAACAAAATTGTTAAAAAGCGTTTATTAGAATAGAAATGAGTTACTTTTTAAAAAAGTTTGTAAAAAAGCTTTTATCTTTATCCTACTATTGATAGCATGGGATGTTCGATAATTTGAATTTTTGGTATTTCAAATTTTTTTGTATTTCCCTTCAATTTCGAGATATCGAGGTTCGACTGTATTATAGCTTACAAAATCCTTAAAAATACGGAAGGTAAAATATGTAATGTGAACATTAAAAAGGTCCAAAATCTTACTTAAAAGGTGACTAATGTAATGAAAGAGATGTTACAAATTTAAAATATACATTTTATTTAAAACTTCTTAGTATTTTCAAGCCTTCCAGGATCATCATCAGAGAATATCTTAATAACTAAATGTTGTTTATTTATACAAATACGTCACTTTGTTTTGAAAATGAGCGAGCCAATAATTACTAGAGTTGAAAGTAGAAGTAGCAGTAGCAGTTTCTTGGACTGAATTTAATTAGAGGAAATATAGATTATCATTATTAATTGCAGTTCCATTTATTCTATGACATCACTTTGTTTCTCACACGTCACTTTCCATCGGTAGAAAAAATATTTATCTTCTGTACTTTCAATTTTATTACGTCACTTTGCTCAGGTTTTCAGGATTTATTTTCAGGATATTGAACCACAAACTGGGGATATTGTACGGTAGGGCGTCATTACATACTTGATTGCTTTTACACAGGATTTCTATTGATTCTCTTATAGTTCATGCGTAATAATTGGATGTTGGGAATATGATTTTTGCTTGATCAAAATATATTGCGATATTCTGATTGAAACCTAAACAAGAGAGATCCGTGGATTTACAGCAAAATTTTATGTCTGCTTTATGTTGTTTTATTCTTTCTTTGAATTTTCTTTTGGTCATTCCAAAGTACCCTATTAGCCTACTGCTGTCAGTTCTAAAAGGAATTCTAAACTTTTACTTTCAACTCTAGTAATTATTGGCTCTCTATTTTTCAAAACAAAGTGACGTATTTGTATAAATGAACAACATTTAGTTATTATGATATTCTCTGATGATGAACCTGGAAAGCTTGAAAGTACTAAGAAGTTTTAAATAAAATGTATATTTTAAACTTATAACATCTTTTTCATTACATTAATCGCCTTTTAAGTAAGATTATCGACCTTTTTAATGTTCACATTATATATTTTATGTTGAATCAAAAAGAAAAATTGCGTTTCGTCTTACGATATTATTAATACAGAGGGTGTTTATGCATTTGTGCAACCATTTCAATGATGAATTTGAAAAATGCAAATTTTTTTGGTGAAAATACCTGGCAATAGATTATTATTTAGTAAATAAAATTATCACCTTATACTTTCAAATTCATTCTTCTATCAAAAGGGCACACCTAAATAAGATATAGATTTGGCGATACCTTTTAACGCTTTCAAAGAAGACATACTCTTAATCCGAAATAAGAAAATTTTAAGGGGTCTTGTACCTTTTAAACACTTCAAAAATTAACGAACAAATTCAAAGTTTGAATTAATCTAGCTTCAAAACCTTTTTATATATAAAAGTGAAATTTTGAATAGTGATTAAACAGATTGTGCTTTGCAATATGCTACCATTAGAAACTGATTAGCCGTTCACGGAATTTTTGTATTGTTGAAATTTAAATAGCTCTTTTTTTTACTCCGTAAGTCATTGCGCGCATGATATCCCGAGAACATATTTATGAATTGTTATGAAATTTGGTATAGATACTATGCAAATGTGTTTGTTGAGAATGATCTATTTTTAAGCATTTAAGTGGTAATATTTTCAGTTATGTCTATTTTTATTCATTAAAAAATGTGAATTTTTTATTTATTTTTTACAAAAATATTTCTTTTATATAGTTAATGAAATAATTATGACATAAGAGTAGATCATTTAAAAAATATAAACATGTGTTTATTATATTTATCAAGTTGCATAACAATTTATACATACGTTCTCAAGATATCATGCGCGCAATGACTTACGGATTGAAAAAAAAAAGCTGTTTCAATTTCAACAATACACAAATTATCTAAAAGACTAGTCAGTCTCTAGTGGTATTATATTGAAAAGCATAATCTCTTTAATCAAAAGTGAAAATTTCCTGTGTATGCATAAAAAAATTAATGAAGATACAATAATTCAAACTTTCAATGTTTTTGTTGATTTTCGACTAGTTTAAAAGATACAAGACCCCTTAAACTCATGGCACAAAGGTTTCTAAGAGCAAAATAATCAATATTCTTAATACGAAAGAGATAACCCGTACATCTGTACATATCTAGTTATCTCATACATCTTAATACTTCAAAATTCGCTATCACAGTTGACATAATTAAATCTCAATTTATGCCATTCATGTGGATTCTAAAGATATGGAATTCCGTGCTTGAGATATAACTATCACTAAAATCGTGGTGTAAATCGTGGTGTAATCTAAATGTGGTTTAAAAGCAAGTCTACTAATCTATGTTTAAAAAAAAAATATATATATATATAGAACATATGCAACGATTTGTTTGAACTCTTAAAATATGAATTATTTTATAAAGTTTTCATTAATTATATTTATTATATCTTCATCAACATATACAGGTAGCTTTTATGTCACGCTTTCAGTAAAAATATTTTAGTGTGTGCAATACATAACGAAAGAACATACCGAAATGAAAAGTTTGTACACGCGGGATTATTTAATAAAAAAAAACCCGCATATTTCTCCCTTCTAGCCAAGAAAGAAAAGATATTCCTTCACACAACCTTTCTCAACCTTGATCTTGAAAGGTACAAATAAGGTCAGAAGCGTCCTCGAGAAATTTATCATTTCTTTTTTGGAAGTAAAAATGTGAGTGGGGTGAGATTTACCCCAACGCGTATGCTTACGAGTTAAAAAAGAGATAAAATGATTCTGTGTTTTTAAAGCGAACCTATTCAAAATTCTAATTTACAGAGAATTGGCGTAATTTGGGACAAAGTTTTTTGGAGACTGTAGCAGTCTGCTATTTCTCTCTCTCATCGAGGAGGAATTTCATTTCAGCCAATAGCGTGGAAGCGCATTTCTTTCCCCACGCGTTTCTTCGGAGCCGCTTTTAGAGTCACGTGACACAGTAAAAATTCGAGAGCCGCAGTTATTTCTCGCAGTGAAGTAGAGGAAACATTTGACTATGTGTTGTTCCGTTTAATAAAGTTTATTTTTCTACAAACACCTTCTGATCATCCGAGTCACTGAGATATTTTATGATCTCTTAAACATTTCTCTAAAATGGTGACCGTGGACCTTTGGCCTATTCAACTATTTCATAGAACGTTTTGTTTCACTAGCAAAATGGCAACTTCTGAAGTATCAGCCGTAGTCATTCCGCCCTAAATTCTTGTGGACCCTACTTTA
Organism: Maratus speciosus; assembly: GCA_963932465.1. Lineage (NCBI taxonomy): Eukaryota > Metazoa > Arthropoda > Arachnida > Araneae > Salticidae > Maratus > Maratus speciosus. The sequence continues at coordinate 373,887,473 of OZ010791.1, read as the reverse complement.
TGGTTTCATATGCCGGAAAGTACTTTTGAATTAGCTACTCCTAAAGCTATTACTGAGTCGAAAACGAAGTATAATTATGTTGTAGCGCATCTACCGCCTGCTACTGCTACTATGGTTCAAGATATAATAATGTGTCCTGTCCCACTGATCCTTATCAGATTTTGAAATCCAAAGTTATTGAGTGATGCGGAGAAATTCGTACTCTAGAAATCCGGAAACTGCTAGCTGGAGAAAGCTTGGACGATAGAAAACCAACTGAATTACTTCGCTTAATGAAAAGACGAGTAGAAAGTCATAGCATCAGCGACGATCTTCTTTTAGAGCTTTTTACTCAACAAATGCCAACCACAGTACAAACGATTCTAGCTTCTATAGAAAAAATTATCCCTGATAAAGCAGCGGAGATTGTCGATAGAATACTAGATTTATCGCCATCCAACATCAGCTCTGTTTCAGTTCGAACACCAACAACTGATGCTCAGACAACGCCAACGATAGATATTCTCGTAAAAGAAATCCAAGCATTAACGCAAGAAGTCGTTCAGCTTCGACGTTCAAGAAGTTTATCTAGAGGTGATAATCATCAGCGTAATCGTTCTCAGTCTCGCCATAGGGATGCTAGATTGTGTTGGTATCACCAAAAATTTCGAGAAAAAGCAAAAAATTGCCTACCGCCTTGTTCATATTCGGAAAACCAGAAGCGGGAAGAGTAACGGTGACGGACTTCTCCCAGCACCTTCTCGTCACCTTTTCGTTAGAGACTGAAATTCAGGTATGTGTTTTCTAGTTGACTCTGGATCAGATGCTTCCCTTGTAGCCGCGAATAAAAATGATAATAATAAGCCTGTCCTCCAAAACTTTCGTGTTTCTAATGGCACCAGAATTAATAAGCATGGTCGAAAATGTATTAATATCAACTTAGACCTGCGCTGAAATTTTTCTCATTCATTTTATATTTTTATATTTCATGTGCTATTTTAGGAGCTGATTTTTTGCATAGTTTCAATTTAAAACTTGATTTACGGAATCGTTGTCTTATTGATTCCACCACTAATTTAAAAGCTCCTGCTATATTAAGTGTTTGTAATATATTTTCTGTGAAACACAATTTTGTAAATAATATATATGGTAAATTATTATTTAAATTTCCCGAAATCACAAAGTTACCGGATCCTATCCAATCGGTTAAGCATAATACTGTGCATTATATAAACACTAAGGGGCCCTCCAGCCGCTGCTAATCCTAGACGGCTAGCTCCAGATCGGTTAAAAATTGCCAAAGCTGAATTTCAGCACATGCTACAGCTCTGTCATATGAAAGGATCTGTCGATTGGAGACCTGTTGGTGATTATCGTGCTCTAAATGCACAAACTGTTAAAGAGAAATATCCTATTCCTTGTATCGCAGATTTCAATGCTGAATTACATGGTAAACAAATCTTCAGTCACAATGATCTTGTAAAAGCTTACTAGCAAATTCGCATCAGTTTTCATGACGTACATAAAACTGCGATTTGCACTCCATTTGGACTTTTCGAAAGCACTCGCATGCTATTTGGCCTTTGTCAACTTTTAACCGATTTATTGATGACATAATTCGATACTTAGGATTTGTTTACGCATTTCTTGATGATTTTCTAATTGCATCAGATAATGAAATAAAATATTTGGAACACATTGAGTTGTTGTTTTCTAGACTTAAAAAGTATGGTCTGTGTATTAATGTTGATAAATGTAAATTTGGTCAATCCACTATCAAATTTTCAGGATTCAAGCTTTCAGCTGCAGGAATCTGATCATGCAAAATGCATCCAAGATTTTCCCCAGACCTCTACCTTAACTCAAGTGAGACGTTACTTAGGTCTTTTCAAAATTTATCGACGTTGCATTCTTAAAGCTGTCGATATTTTAGCTGCACTCGTTAAATTCTTAGAAGGACACAAAAATAAGAAAAAAAACATCCTCGTTCCAATGCTAACAAAACTAAGCAATGGAACGATGAAGCCATTCTTTCTTTCACTGCTTCAAAAGAAGCTTATAGCTCAAGCTACATTATTACTACATTCAATTCCTTGCGCCCAGTTAAGTTTATCGGTCGATGCTAGCAATGCCGCAATTGGTGTATCTTTAATGCAACTCTCCGAAAACCACTGGGAACCAATAGCATTTTAAAAGAAGAAAATTAGTTGAAACTGGTGTGAATATATAAGAACTAAAAGATCTTCTTAAAAACAACAGCAAGAATCAGCTTAGTCTTGCTGTTGCTCTCATAGTAGAAGCACATTTTCTTTGCGCCTGACGAAGAAAGACTCAGATCTTTCGAAAGGCCTAGCGCATTTAAAAGTTTTTGATGGTGTTTTAAGAAGATCTTTTAGTTCTTCAATAGCATTTCTTTCCTGTAAATTAAATAAGTCTCGGAGAAAATGATCTACTTATGATCATAAATTATTTGCTGTTTATTGTTCTATAAAAATAATTCAGACACATGCTAGAAGGTCGAAATTTCATTATTTATACAGACCAAAAAACCCTTACATTCGCATTTCAACAAAACCCTAATAAATGTAGCCCGCGTCATTTGAGATATTTAAACTATATTTCGGAGTTTTATACTGATATTCGATGTGTTAAAGGTTCTGACCATGGCCGATGCATTATCTCGAATTGAGATAGTATCAATTTCTCCTAATGTGCTAAATTTTAAAGAGTTTGCCACTGCTCAGACCAATGATGAAGAGCCTAAACAACTTCTCAAACTTGACACCACTTCATTAAAATTAGAAAAACACCATTTTCCACTCGAAGCTGCACATGTATATTGCGATCTGTCACTAAAACATCCTTGACCACTTGTTTCTAAAAGCATGCGACAATCAGTTTTTCAATCTTACATTATTTTTCTCTTCCAGGTATGTCAGCTTCATTAGATTTAACTTCCAAACAATTTGTATGGCCTGGTATGCGTAAGGACATAAAATGTATAGTTCGCAGCTGTACGAAATGTCAAAAAGCTAAAATCTTTCAACACATCAAATCACCAACGGGCACATTATCTGAACCTGATGTTCATTTTGCCCATATTCACATTTATTTTATTGGACCCTTACCATCCTACGGTGGCAATCAGTACTGCATGGCCATCATTGATAGGTTCACGAGATGGCCCGAAGTTATACCCACATCTGATATGACTGCGGAAACAACTGCTCTTGCATTGATATATGGTTGGATCACTGGATTTCGATCCCCTGTTACAGTAACTATTGATCAGGGTAGAGTCTACTCTTTTCAAAGAGCTTACTAATAGATTAGACTTCAGACGCATCAGAACTACAGCATACCATCCACAGTCTAACGGTTTTGTTGAAAGATTTCATTGCCATGTTAAGAGATCGCTTAAAGCTCACAGTGAAATTCAATGGACTGAAAACCTCTCTATTGTTTTACTTGGTTTACGCACTGCTCTTAAAAATGATATCCAGGCGACCTGTGCTCAACTTGTTTATGGTACAAATGTCAGACTAACTTTTGATCTCATTAACACTGAAAATTTAAATCAACCACTTACTGATACGTGACTGTGTTGATTGAAAATGAGAAAGTTAAATCCCATTGCCAATGCACGGCAATCCTAAAATCTATGTCAACCCCTCATTACAAACCTGTTCACATGTATTTCTTAGATCTGATAAAGTCAATCCTCACTTATCACCCCCTTATTCAGGACCCCATTGAGTGATTGACAGGTCTAAGAAGACATTTGACTTGGAATTAAACGGGAAACGCTGTACTGCATCTATTGACCGCATTAAACCTGCATATCAATCAGCAGATTCTATTTTACCTTCCCAACCTCAAAAACAAAATGAGCCCATAAGTTTTCCAAAATACTCCTCTCGAATAGCCCACCACTAAATCTGATCGTAAAGTTCGTTTTCCAAAACATCTCGTTGCGGACTACAATGTTTAAAACATTTGATGTATATAGGGTGCATATTATTTCCTTCTCAAAAATATTGTTTTTTCATGAAATGCATAATATATTTTCTATTGTTTATTTTGCATCATATGTACTTTAATTTTACTCAAGACATTTCTTATCTATATTAATTGCTACTTTTTTTTTTGTAATCGAGACTACGTCACTGGGGGCATACTCTGTAGCAGTCTGCTATTTCTCTCTCTCATCGAGGATGAGTTTCATTTAAGCCAATAGCGTAGAGGCGCATTTCTTTCCCCGCGTTTCTTCGGAGTGCTTTTGGAGTCAGGTGACACAGTAAAAATTCAAGCTTTCAAGAGAACCACAGTTATTTCTCGCAGTGACGTAGGCGAAGTGACGTAGACGTAGGGCAAAGTACTTTTGTTGTAATATATTGAAATGATTGGCTGACACCAAATTTACGAATATTTTTTTTTAAGTAAGAAAAAACTTTTTTTTGCATGTGCATTGCAAAGGCAAATAATTATTTCCAAATATCCTGTGCAATTGCATTATTTAGGAATTAAAATTAAATGGTATAAATAATATCACATCTCCCTTAAAAGGGTTAAGGAAGTGTTCGTGGAGCTAGTGGTATAATTAAGTTATTTTACTTAATCATTTATAAGACCAAAGAATATACGTTTGAAGAGATTTTAGCCTGATTGTTAGCGTCGTTAACGAACAAACAGATGATAATGAAATATAATATTTGCTTATGAAAAAAGTTTTACGTACTTAGTTACTACTATTATATTACATTACATATAAATGACTTAAAATAAACGGAGTACTACAGGTTTATTTTCCGACAGCATTTTACGGTAGTTGAAGTAATTTAACTGTTTAGGGTTTTAATTAAGCATTAAATTTGTTAAAATTACCAGGTTACTACAGATTTTAGCTAGGCATATTAAGTAGGAAGCTACTTCAAAATTTGTTGAATCAAGATAATTAAATCTTAGTAGAAAAATTTTATTTGGAAATGTTACTTAAGAGGGATGATAATTATTGACTTCAGATAATTTCATTTGTTCTAAAATTAAAATTCAAAACTATTGTGTATGGTAATATTTTTTATGGTTATTAAGGCATCAACTGCGTTAGGTTTCAAGTCAAATATTGTTTTCTCTATTTTGTAATGAAATTATCTAATGAAAGTCATTTTGTAAGAGCTAGGGAGATGCAAATCCTCTTTAAAGTTGTTAATGAGGTTTTGAAACGTGAATGATTTTGTATGTTCCATGCTGCCATAAAAACATACTTAAAAATGGCTTAGAAGCTACAGCAATGGATAATCTTATACATATGATATATTTTAAAGGCAGTTTAGTTTTTGTAAAAGACACAATCGCATACACACGTAGATACATTTCCTAAAATTACTCACAGTGTGTGTCACTAAAATAGGAAATCTATAAGAAAAAACACCCGCTTTGTTTCCATACATTATTAGATGATAATTTTATTTTAAGTTTAATGAATGTCTTAGTATCATTTTAAAAGAAAGTTTTATAAAATGTCCAAAGATAAAATAGAATAAAAATGTAATTTTGAACCTATACTAACGCGACTAATTTTAATTAATGGAACTTTATATAATATTAATATGCAACATAAAATGAAAAATTACATTTTCGTTGTCAGATGTCAGTTTAGCTGATATTATAATCCGGGAAGCAGCGTCACATTTTTTAGCCCAATATTAGGGTAACTGATTTTTGTATATATAATTGTTAAGATGATACAGATAACGCAGACATCAGCCAGTAGGTGCGCCAGTGAGGGGTGTTGCTGGCGATAATCGCATCGCATAGCCCACTGCAAAGCTAAATGAATGGGGTTCTGATACCTGTCCACAAAACAGGGTAACACCACGGTTACTTTCAATATCTGCTAAGAATGTTCTTTGTATCTCCAAAGCCGCCTAAAGACTAGAAGCCAAACACAAGGTTTCGTGACGGTCACTTCGCGGGGCTTAAGCCAGCAGAGAAGAGCACAGACTTATTTAAAACATATAAATACTTCCCTCACCATTCCAACTTAATTATCACAGCATACGGAAAAAATTATATACATACTTGTAGTTTAAAGACGCTAATTAAGTGCTTTTCATTCAATTTCGATTACTCCTCAACAGTAAAAATAAAGATACTAATATTTATGAAATAATATCACTGTGTCAATGAAAATGTGCCTCAGTATTAAAGTTAAGAGTACATGAAAGAAAACTGGATCGTTAATAACGAAAAAAAACAAAAAAAAAAAACAAAACAACCCAAGTATTAAATTTATTTTAGTGAACAGTTTTTATTATATTTATTCTACTTTGAAATTTAGAAACAATATCAATTATCTACTTTTTATATATTCAAAAACAAGACATTAATATATATATATACATATATAAATTTTCAGTTTAAATACATATCAGCTGAATTATTTTGTTTTCAATTATTTCACTTTCAAAAATAAATAAATACTAATAAGTGTGCAAAATCAAAACCCACATTTAAAATTAAGTTAAAGTGAAAGCAAAGTGCATGTCAAATAAAAACAAATTCAATTTGTGTGCTATTTTTATTATTTATTGTGGCCTGAAATTATACAATAAATATTCTATTAAATATTTAGTGATTTGAAACCTTCATATAACAAATTTAGCATAAATAAATAGTAAAATTAAAGCATATGTGAAATTAAATATTCATACAGATAAATTTTTCGTACCTACTGCGAACTTTACTTATCAGAAATGGGTTATTTTCCCATAAAATCCATTAGAATTGAGAAACATAAAACTCTCATAATAAAACAAAACAAGGTCATGAAACAGAAAATTATTATTATTATTTTAATTTTGTGTTAGTTTAACATATTACGCAAGGTACAAGCAATAGATTTTTTTAAAGTGTACTGAAACATGACAGAGGGTGGGGGGAAGAAGAAAGAAAACACTTTCATCGATCCAAATTACAATTTTCCTAACTTATGTTCATTTTCCTCGGATATTTGAGATTTAACTGCTAAAAAACATAGAGAAACCCAAATCCTTCCACGAAAATATTTCATTTCCAAAAATAATGTTGTGTGGGCTGTTTAAATGATTGTTCACATGTTTTAAGCTTAAAATAATCAATATTTATGAGATGAAAAGTATAAAGGCCCATGACTAGATCGAAAAGCAAATTTATAATCATAGAAAAATTATTTTATTTATTGTTATTTTTAATTAAACATTAAAATGTATATAAAAACACACACAATTTTTTCGAATAGGGGGGGGGGGGGGGGGGGGCTGGCCAACATCTGTTTTGCCTTCCAAGTCTTATGAATTGTTTACAGTGGTTTCAAAAATAGAGATTCAAACACATTATCTCCCCATATCTCCAGTTTTCACGTATAAGCATGGTTTATGTAACAAATATTACAAAAGGAATTTTTTGCAAGATATTAAGAGTTTAAGATTAAAACACAACAATAAATTGGTACGTATACAGGGCTGCCACCGGCGAGTATTTTTCTATTCTATTCGCACCGCTATTTAAAAAAAAAATAAATTTTGTAGTATATTTCTCTTGCAAATGTTGTCAAACTGTATGTCAAAGATTTTTGTTTCGAGAAAGTGGTGCAAGTCAGAATAAAAAAATAGTCGCCTGTGGCAGCCCTGCGTGTATTGACTGGACTTTAAAAGAAGTAAACAATATTATATGTGTCCATAGCGACTTTGCTGAAAATTTCTAGTATATTTAAATTTTTAGCATGAAAATACCCATAAAAATACATAAATTTTATATCATATTAAATCCCAATCAATTCTGCTTACAAAATAATTAGTTATTATTCACACGACAAGCGTTTTCTAATAAATAGACGTTTATTAAAAGTCACTTTAATGAGAAAAAACAGAACAAATTAAAAAGGGAAGGTGTGAAAAGTTAGAAATTACTAAATAATTAGGCTTGTAACTAAGACTTTTGTCTGAACATTTTTGAGTAGGATTAGTACCCAAAGAACCCAGTCTGACATAAGTTTCAGCTGTCTGGTGCCAATATTTCCGAGTAAATAAAATTCAGAAGTTTTAACCGAAATTTTTGAATAGCAAGAAAGGTAATGTTGCAAATAGCTATTACCAAAATGTAAAATTTAAATAATAATATTTGTACTGTACTATAGACAAAATTTCACCAGTTTTCACTGATAAATTACCGAGTAATAATGATCTTAAAGTTTTTTTTATTAATTTGTTTAAATTAAAAGAACTAATTAAAATTTCCACTTGAAAATATAATAGTTGAGGTGGAAAAACATGTCGCATAGGACATTAAAATTTCAAACTGAATTGGCCGTATAGCTTCCAAATTATAAGGAGAAATGTGTTGACCCCAACAGAGCTGTCTAGCTCTAGCACATATTAAAATGAAGCTATTTTTACATATTTATAAAGAATATAATTAAACAATGAAAACTTTATTAATTAATAACTTTTGAGATAATTCACCCTTTCACACCGTTCAAGCACCAATTTTTAGCAAAATTACTAGAGACAGGGAATGATATAAGTCTCGATACGATTTAGTGGTTTTTGCCACTTTAAATTACTGCTGTTTTTGAAATGAAACAGAAGTTTTCGTTATGAACATATCGTTTTGTTTTGAGTCTCGCACACGGGATTATTTACAATACGATACTGGGCTTTAATAGTTAATTTATTTTAAAGAAGTTAAAAATAAAAGATATTCTGAACACAAAGAATAGAGCTAGTACTAATTAAGTAGTTAATTTGAAAATAAAACTTACCTTCAAAAGAATATGTTCTATTCTTTTAAATAAACAGCACGTGCATACGTTACATTTTAATTCTAAACAACCAGATGCAACTTTCAAATGCTCGGCATTGGCGCCAGCCCCGGGTCGTTACGTCACATATGTGGGGGAATGAAATCGTGTCTGGCTTGATAGTCTTGAGAAGGCTTTGGTATCTCCCGCTTTAGAACGCAGTTCATCATGTGACATCACGTGATTTAAGGCCGACTTAATCGGTCGAAAAATCTCGTACGTTCCTCAACTCCCTAGAGCTGATTTCTCCGCAGATTGGGTCGGCGCAGATCACTTGCTATAACGTCATGAAGGTTGTTCTAACAGACAAGTGCTTTTTAGGCCAGTACTGGAATTGGCTATGGTAGCATTATGTTGTGGCAATTCTAATAGCAATTGTTACTCAAATGCAACAAATTAGATCACAGTAAATAAATAAAAAATATTATTAAGCCTCTAATGCATATATTTTTTAATTTATTTGTAAAAATATCATGTTTGCAGTTTAATATCTGCAATGCTGTAAAAAAATCTAGTATGTATACAAATATATAAAATATAATACCTTATTGCAAAAAATGGAGTGCTTTAGGAAGAATAAAAATGAGACTGTACGTAGAGATAACACTCAAATCGTGACAGCTTTTTAGAATTTCTTATTTTATGTCTAACAATTAATTAATAATAATATGTAGCTGATTAGCGACATTATGTATTTAGAACTTATCTGACATACCACTTGATACCACATATTACCTTATTTCTAATATACCACTCTTATTTATATCAATAGGTTCTTTCTATTTTTATTTTTTACACCGGAAAAGTAAACATTATCCATCACAGATACACCTATGCAGAAAAATTCTCAATTAATATTTAAATAAAAAGAATCATAAAATTGCAAATTGACTAAATTTTGTATTTAGAAATTATGTGACATGCCACTTATTAGCCTTATTAAATATGTTCTAATATTAATATAATTTTCTATTACTCTTTAGATAAATAAAAAGAAACATAAAATTGCAAATTGCAAATTGCTATGACAAATATGTAACTATTAGTATATGTTATAAAAAAATACGCTAAATTAATGACAATCTAAAAAGAAAAAGCTTTGATAAAACATTTTTTTTCTGATAATAATTTTAGTCTTAAGTTTTAGTCTTATTTTAGCCTTTAGTTTAGTATGAAATATTTTAAAGTATTTTTAATTCTTCTGGAATCATAATTAAACTAAAACTTTTCACACTGAACGTAAGAAAATCATTTGAAGCCAGGTTTTCTATTTCTGCCTTTCTTTCAAATAAGATTGAAAACGATCCACTTTCAAATGTTTAATATCCATTGGTGGCACATGAGTTGAGGTTCCAGTTTCATTTTAATATACTAATCGAGTTCGATCTAATCCTGGAATTTCAGCTGTGAACATGATGAGGTAATGATTTGTGCAGCCTCCTTGGCTGTTAGTGTTGGATTATTCGTAGTTAATTGGTGGGTAACAGCGCAGTTATATGAAGTTGAAACAGCGTAGTTGTATGAAGTGAAATGTCATGAAAATACACCAAATATACTAATTACATTTTACGTAAAAAAATAAATAAATGCAATAGTTGGATAGTTACATATAAATGGCAAAATCAATTGCTGGTGATTTTGCTTTCAAGATGTCTGACATAGCTGTAAAATATAGTAATCGTACGATTAATAAATTTTAAGTGTACCAGTATTTTAAATTAGTAATTTTCGCCTATTTAATCACAAATTTCTGTCATTAAATAAGGCACAAAATACTTTTGAAAAATAATACTTTGTTTCATATAAATATAGGTTGTCAAGAAATCTTTAAGCGGACTAAAAGAAATAATATACAAATAAAAAAAATCTATTGTTCTTAACAGAAATTTTATATATATATTCCATTTTTAAAACATTTGAGATGTTATACTCATATTAAAACGATTTGGAAATGAATTTTGAATAAAATTTATCAAGTTTTTAAGGTTTTAAAATATTTATGCGATTCATCGAAAAAGTTAATTTAAAAATATACTACTGATAATTTGCACTAAATGTATTCATCTAAAAATACGTGTTTATCTGGAAATTTGGTATTTATACACAGAAAAATATAAGACCAGAAATTCTTTTCTGAAGAGGATGTATGTAATAGAAAAAATAAGCAATATCTGCATAATGAAATTTCCCTTTAAAATGGAATCTAAAATTTAGATTATTTTTTATGCAGTTTTGATTTATATCACGTGACAGAAGTTTTGGAAAAGAAATGTCTTTCAAAAATGGTAGATCATCACTCATGATAAAAAAGAAACGAATTTCTTGTTCTGAATGGAAGGTTGCAAAGAAATGGAGTGCTTTAGGAAGAATAAAAATGAGACTGTACGTAGAGATAACACTCAAATCGTGACAGCTTTTTAGAATTTCTTATTTTATAGAAGGGGCACACAGAGAAAAAATTTTTGGAGAAAATTGAACGCTAAATTTTTCCAAACCAAGTCATGAAACCTTTTATCATCTGCTCTTTCATGTTTTCTCATTCAAGGTGTAGAAAAAGTTTTTGAGAATTTATTTATTACATTTTTGAAAGTAGAATATAACTCAGAAGAAATTTTTGGAATAGAAAATAGAAGGTTTTGTGGATAAAAAATTACGTCATTTGAAAGTTTGATCAGAGAAATGTTGATGATATATTTGCAGAAATTTCTTAGCAACAAATATGTGGACATTTTAGATTTTGCCGTTTAATAATGAGAAAGATTAGTTTTGAAAAAAGAAAATGGATTTCAAACTTAAAATATATTATATGAACTTTAAAAAGTTCATTGTTTTACTGAAAACGTGACAAAAATAGTAAAAGAGATGTTACAAGTTAAAAATATGCATTTTAATTTTAAATTCTTAGTACTTTCAAGCTTTTCCAAGTTCTCCACCAGAGAATATTTTAATAACTAATTTCTGTTTATTTATACAAATACGTCACTTCGTTTTGAAAATAAAATGCACATTTTTAACTTGTAACATAACTTTTATTATTTTAGTCAACTTTTAAGTAAAACAGTGAACTTTTTAAAGTTCATATAATATATTTTATTAAAATAATAAAGCTTTGTAAAAAATCACCATAAAATAAAACAACATAGGACGCGTTTCGAGCTAAAAATATTAACAGCTCGTCATCAGCTACAGTAAACACGTGTCCGAAAGGGGACAAGGTCAAAAATGAACTGAAAGATAGAGAATAGAGCTAGCAATGAATGCGACAGATGGCGCTAGCTGAAAGGGTCACATGCAGGAGACGAAATTGTTGCCAAAATGATAGAAGAGAAATTGATAAGGAAAAATGAAAATAAAAGAAATAAACAAAATTAAAATAAAATAAAAGAATTAAATTAAAAAATAAAAAATAAATAATAATAATAAATAAAGAAATATAAAAGAATAAAACAAGAAAAAAACCCAAAAGATACCTTTTTTTTCTCTCAAACAAAATAAAATAAAAGAAAAAAATTGTAATTTAATAGATTACAACGACCATTTGGAATTTATTTCGTCTACCAAATTCCGTCGAATCCTCTTCAACAACAGATCGCAAAGATCAAACTTCATGCGACCAAAACCTTCATCGATAAACACCCCAAGTCCCGTTTCGAGAAGAAAAACAATTTACAAATCGAAAGCAGTTCCACCGAATCATTCACAGATTGTGACAAATTACCTACGTTGAGGTCAATTATTCCCGGTTAGAATCAACCGATTGTAAAACGCCGTGGCTAGTGGATTGGTGCCCCTCGAGACATTGCTTTTTACTATCAATCGATTAAACATTAGATTGTTTCCCTTTTCTCGTTTGTCTTTTATTCTGTAATCGATTTTCATGGGCTACATAATGCAGTTGAAGACCTCGAATTTCATGGGCTGCATAATCAATTGAAGACCTCGATTTTCATGCCCTACATAATGCGTTGAAGACCTAGATTTTTGCTTTTCAAGACGATTTTCATTTCGGCGTCGCTCTTTGGCTTTGGATTTTTCCATATTTGATAATTTGCGCCTACCCATTTTGTAACTTTTTCAATTTTTAACGATTTTATGCCTTTCGATTACCTATTCAAAGAATTTTTAACTATTTTATGCCTTTCTGTTACCTATTCAAATAAAAATTCTTCTAAAAGTAAAGAACATCGTTGAATTTCGTTAAAAAAATAAAATGGGAACATCATTTGGCCCCATCCTCGACCGAAAACAACAACGATTTCCAAATAGTTAACAAGAGAAGAGGGAAGATAATTACAAAAGTAATTTCCACGCTGGAGAGAGGAAAGAAGATGATGAGAGATCATTGATAAGATTATCAGAATTTTTACAATGTTGTTTTATTTTACGGTGATTTTTTTTACAAAGCTTTATTATTTTAATAATTTCATGTCGCCAGTTTTCGGTGCTGTTTCGCCAATATATTTTATGTTTGAATCAAGGTGAAATATTGCGTTTCGTCTTATAATATTATTTGAAAATAGATTTTTTTTCTAAGTTTCTAACTTAAGGGTAAAAATAAACTAAATAACCATTTAAAACATATAGTTATTAATAAAAAATGTTTAATTTATCCTTCAATCAAAATAAGTATCGTTAAATATATTTTATTCAAAAGCGTCTTTTTCTTATGCTGTGCGAGTCTTATTATGAAATACTAATATGAAACAAGTAATATAAAAATTTTGTTTTTAAAGTCATTTCCTACTTAGGTCATCAAAGAAGAATTTAATACAATCCCTTAAGCTAATATTAGTTTTTGTTGCATTAAAATATCTCAATTTGTTGATTTTCTATAAGCAAGTAAACCCTATTGGTTCACAATGGATGTTTATGGGAATTTGGCGAAATATTAGAGATATCGCCAAGTTGGTGTCACTTTTGGCGACTCATTTTGGTCGCCAAATTTGTCCATATATCGCCAAGTTGGCGACAAACTTGGCCGTATTTCATGACAGAACAGGGTCTATGGTAACTCCCCTCATATATATGAATATTCATTAAATGCTGTTCAATAACCAATGGCCGGCATTTTGTCTCCCATATAAAACTAAATTAATTAAAATTTAATTAATGAATTTACATTTGAAAAAACTGTATTCACATCACTTGTCATCCAGTCAAGGTTAAAAAAAATTATTTCAACTTGATAGGATGAATAATATGCATTTGATTAACGATTGAATATTCGAACAAGATATATAAATATAGGGAGAGTGTGAACTAATAGTAGGAATTGAATAAAAGAAAAAAAAACACTTATTACACTACACTTATTTATGCCCACACTGTTAATGTAATTTTTGAAACGGTTGATTAATATATAAATGATTTAAAAATTCTTATTATAACTATAATATAATTGTAGCAGGAAAGAATATACTCAACTCGCAATACCACAGTTTCATCCGACCTCCATATGTATGTTTAAAAGAAACGAACACAGTTAAAGCATAGTAAATTAAATTACATTGAACATATAGCATTAAATGGTTTTGAATTATTAGCTAAATAGTCCAATTTTTAGACACTTTAGAAAAAAAAATAACTCCCAATGATTAAAATAAAATATTAAAGGACGATAATAAAAAGTATTATATTTTTCTAAATTTTTTGTTGCGTACTTTCTTTCAAATTATTTTCCCAAATAAGTTTTAAAAAAAGGCAGAGAAAGGAAATTAAAAATTAAAACTCTTTGACATACAAGTAAAAAATACAGCGGGGAAACGTGTTTCATTTAAAACTTTTTCTTAACTATATTCTTTACATGATGCATTCAATGTATAAAAAAGGGGATAATGCAGCCTGTTTCGTTTTTCTGTTGTTTGGGATCCATTATTCATCAAAGATTCACATTCTATATCTGTATAACTATTAAGATGTCTCCAAAAGATAATAAATCATATATTTAATAATAATAAAAAAAAGGCGGAAAACCTGATTACTTGAAAGGAAAAATGTGCACGGCTGAAAATAAAGATCTTAAAAGAATTTGTTTTTGTTTTATTTTATCTCTAAATTTTTAATGAAATTTTAAAGATGAAGGGAAGGATTTGTTTTTTACTTTTTTGAAGATTTTTTTCCTTTAAACAAATACCCGAATTTTATGATTAAAAAATGTTTCTGCAACGACGTTGTTATAATAATTATACAATTCATATGTAATAGAACATTGTAAGTGCTTGGCTTTAGATTATATTTTTAAATATATTTTTTCCTTTTCTATCTTGTTTCTTTTGTCTGTTTTAATTTTTAAATACGTTGAAAAAGACCCTTTAAAAGATTTTTTATTTCTTATGAAACATATTGTCTTTATCTTTTGAGTAAAAATTTATATATGGTTGTTATTTGGAACCAAAGTACAAAATTGGTATGATCATTAGTTAGATTATAAAAGCGACTGCAAAATGATGCACCGTATATGAGTTCTGTCATAGGCTAGTGAATAACATCTCAGGATTATGTCACGTACATAAATTATGAACAGATCTTAAGAAGACATATTTTATATTTTCATTTGGAATTTACTTGCTCAAAATGTCCAAAACCATTTCTTTTAAACTCATATAAAGCTCAACGGATTTTTTTTATTAATGCAAATGCGTTTATTTATCTACTTTATAAAGGACTAACATGTCCATCCGTGAAGCTGACAATTAAGTCTAATTTTTACTGCCTTTTAAAAACTTCTTAATATCGCAAATTTTCAAATTTTTAAGTGTCGGATTTGGTAAAAATGTACTTTGAAATGTAGTTTGTTTGAAAACTGATTGCTGTTTACTCAATTTTATAAAAACTCACTAGTACTCAATAAAACACAATAAAAATACTCCAGAGCACTACTATTTATCCGCAATATAACAAAATAAGCCGCTCCTGGTACGTGTTCTAAATAAAACATTCCATCAACTCGTAACATTCCATCAACTCGTAAAAAGAACGCAGACGATAAAAGACGTTGCCAGTGATACAAAGCATAAATGCGACCGAACATACCCGCCCCCGTTGCAGGAGTTTTTTTCAATCACAATTAAATTACATTATTACACCTTAATTTTTAAACAAAAAATATAGTACTGTATGTGCTAGAAAACAACAAATCAACAAGTTACAAAAGATAATAATAATTTTACTATGGGCAACAGACAAATATTTGAAATTGGTCCCTTGAAAATCTTTCGTTGGGTTTTAATATTTACTAGTCTAATGATTACATCATTATCTAGAAATAACTCTATAATTCTACCTAGAGGCCAATTGCAAATAGCTACACTGTCCTCCTTTATAATTACTGAATAATTTATTTTATTTCCGTACACATCCAAAAATCTGCATTCATTATGTAGTGATATACATTCATGACATAAAATAATGATGGAAATTCATTACGGATCGAACATTCATTTTAAATTTGTTTTAAATGCTGCGAGAATTTATTTCTTTTCTCATACTTTATTTCAAAAAATAACACGGAAATGCTTTATTTTAAAAATATGTAAAGGTTAACAAATTCGATTTTATCAAACCTTCCGGATAAAATATATGTCATTTAAATAATTCAAAAAACATATATGCACCCTCAATACACATTCTGTATGAATATTTTCTTTAACAACATATAATACATTCAATGAAATAGAAATTAGCTTAATTTTACATATGTACATGCAAAATATATTACAAAGCCTACTACATTAAGAAAAGATGAAAACTTTTTCCATTATTTATAGCATGAAACATGCATGCATGCTTTATACCTATATATATAAAAGAAAGTCTGGGTTTTGTATTAATCAACGTGCAGCCCAAACTACTGCACATAAAATCTTGAAATTTGGGGTAAAAATAGATCTCATGGTATAGAGTGCCGCTCAGAAAGGATTTTTTGAAATTCAACCACTAAGAGGGTAAAGAATAGAACGGATTTTTAAAAATTTCTTAAAAATCTTATTTTATAGTTGTTCTTCAACTGATGAAATATTTTAGTGTATTTTTGTAAGCTGAATCGAATGGTACAAACCAAATTCTTTCATAATAAAATTCTTTCATAAGTCTAATAGTTCATGAGATATTTCATACTTTTCTAATTTGACGCCAAAACCGGAAATTTTCAAGTGATAATTTAAAAAAATTCATTCTGTAATGTTGCAACGTGCAAGGGAAGAAATTCAAATTAATTAATTTTTTAATCAATTCTTTTGGTTTAATAATTAAAACAACTATGTCGGTTAGGAAAAAAATTAAAACGCCTCAAAATCTAAAACTAGAAAAAAAAAAAAAAAGAAAAACTGTTGTACTTTTTCGTTCTACCAACACCATACCAAAATGTAGGGTATTCAAGACTGCAATTTAAATTGACTATATTTCATTACTTTCAAAATATTTATTTATACTTTTACGAGATTTTAAATACTTATTTTTATTGATTTAAAAAACTGGTGGGTTAAAGTCTGTAATTTTCAAAAGTTATATTTCTTAAATGCTCATTTTTTTTATCAAGAAAATTATTTTTTTTTTCAAATGTTTCATTTCATTTTATAGCCAATAGCATTATTTATATTTAGCGTGTGTAAATTACAAAATACTTTTTGATGTTGAAATAAAATTTTTTGGTTTAAAGTATTTTTTCTTCTCCCTATTTTTTTTTTTTATCTTTTCGCCATTTTAAATGAAATTAGTTAAAGACATATTTTAAATGTGTGTATTTTAAATGAAATGAATAAAAGGCATGTATTATAGACATGCAACGGAAGAAATTAATTATGTCGATAAAACAGGAAAGATTTTTTTTCATGGTAATATTTTAGTATAATGTGACGAAATGTAGTTTTTCCGCACGGACTGTCCATTGCTATAGTAACGTATATATTTTAAGAAATTGGCAATTGTAATCTTAGAAATTCTGGCATCTAAATTGCAATATCTCAGGAAACATAAAAATCAGAAGAATTTTCTTGGTTTTATAGAAGTAAATAATAGAAATATTATCGGCAACAGAAAAAGTGTTATGCATCTGGCAACAAAATAAGTTGTAAAAAAAAGAGTTTTATTTTTGTTCAGCGGCAAAATTCCAATAAAAGCTTTGTGATATTAAATTAGTAAATGTTATTAAATGTTATTTAAATTAGTAAACTGTAGTAGTAGTTTAAATGTGTTAAATGATATTTAAATAAGCAGATTTGAAAATATTATTAGTATTTGAAGAACACGCTAAAAGCCTTCAAAGAAACAACTGCTTACAGCTCCTTTGCTCCGGAGAATTAGCACATCACATGAGCAGTTACTGAAGTATCGCATCTCTATGCGCACGTTATAAAAGAAATTTCTTTTTTTTTTAAACTTTTGTTTAAGTGTAAATAAAAGTGCTAATATATTATTCCGGTAATTTTTTCGGGGATCGTCACATATGATTATTTTGCTAGACAGTAAGTGTATTTTCATATGCTTTTTATAATAACAACTTATCGTTGATTGCGATATTTAACTCTATTGATTTGAAAGAAGCAAGCTATCATAATGGATGAAGAATTTGTTGTAATTAATGGAATACAGATACCTTGTCGAATTGTAAACATCCGTGGGGACGGAAATTGCCTGTTCTTCTCCGTGTCATATCTGGTGCACGGTAACTTATCAATGACTAATAAAATTCGGGTAGACATTGTGCGCCATGCTTCCAATAATTGACGAAGTTACAAACCGTTCTCTCAACAACTCTCTGGGTCTCCTTATAGTTCTAAATGTCGATACCTCAACGAAATGTCCAAACCTTATACCCACGGAACTATTTGCGAAATCAAGGCTGCATGGGAGATGTAACCTTATGAGTTTCAGCTATTTCATGGTTGCACCCTTCTTGCTATCTTTGGAGAGGCAGTGCATGGAATCAAAATAATCCTATTCACAGGGGATTTTAATGAAGGACACTTTGATGTTCTTGTTCCATTGGGTCAAATAACAAGCACTGATAATGTTAAACTATCAACTAACCTTGATAATATCCAAAATTTGCTAACCACCAGTGAGCCAATGATTTGCGGCCTGAATTTCTCCTGCATATTGTCACAGTCTTAACATGCTGCTCACATTGACTTGTGCATTTCTGACAGAACCTATCCTACCCATTTTTACTATTGCCATGTCAAAACTACTCGACCACAAAAATGTCCAATTAAACTCCAAGTGATAACCACGATTTCAGGCAGTAGTTAAGATATTACACGGATGAAAATTGTGAATAGAGTGTAAAAATGTATGATTTATGAAAATGTATACATTGTCTCTCTGTGTACAACTTGTGGTGCACAGTGAGACAATTTCCGGTACTCCGTTATCATGCTTCTGTACTTTTATAAGGCACTTTTTAAAAACCATTTATGCATTAATCTGTAGTGTATTTGTGTTACTTTAAGATGTAGAAATTGTTTTTTCAAAAGAATTAAAATAGTCGCCATACGTAAAGAAAAAATATTTTTCGTCTCACTGTTTTTCGTCTCACCCTCCCCTATATTAAAATACAATCATTTGCTTAAAAGTCAATTTTAATCAAAATATTAAAATTGGCATGTTTCGACTCTTTCATTGAGTCATCATCAGAATATACAAAACCACAAATACAATGTACATAAAAACTGGAAAAGTCATCTGTTAAAAAGTTAACATACGCTGTCCCCTATATTTTCCCTATTGCCTGTTTCTACGTCTATGTACCGATTCCTAAAGTTGTTTAACAATTCTATCCAAATACTTGGGATGTTAAAGATAATGTGTTGTTAAAAACCTTTCGACCCCTTAAATAAATTTTAATTGACTCCCTTATAAATAATTGAAAATAAAATTAGACCTGTAAATAAATCTACTCTCTTTAAATAGGATGTTAACATTTTCTTTTTTCATTCAGCCTTGACAAAGTTGTATTTTTTCTATTATATTTTATATCTGCAATATGCTCCTTACATATGATACTGAATTTTCTCTGGGTCATACCTGCATAATTTATTACACTATTTATTTAACGAGGGGGGGGGTATTGATTCGACGGGCGATATTGAAAATATAGGGGGCAGTGTATGTTAACTTTTTAATAGATGACTATTTACAGTTTTTATGTGCATTGTATTTGTGGTTTCGTATATTCTGATGATGGAGTCAAAGCATGCCAGTTTTAATATTTTAAATGTGTTTTTATTGAAATGGACGTGTTTTAGACAAATAATTGTGCTTTAATATATATTTTGAAAGTTTTTTGAATATATATTTTATGATATAGTTAATTGTGGACGTAAGTTAAGATTATTTTACTTATATTTACAAATTGATCTTGTTAAACTACGTGTTTTCAATTTTCAAAACTTTAAGTGCTGATTTTCGGCAAAGAGCCAGGAATTTTAAACACTATTGTCTCTGTTGAATACTTTTTTGATTTCGCAATTATGGATGTTAAAGAATTAATTGCTATTTTTCGTTTTTCTTAAACTTATTAAGAAAATATTGATTGAAATAAAAGCAGCTATTGTTAGCTAATCCACATCAACTGGAATCTAGAGGTTTTTCTCATTTTTTTAAATATATGACAAAATATTGGAAATTTCATGCATTCGAATACTTATTTTGTCCATTTTAGATTAATGATTTAAAAGGTGGATCATAGGTACTTTTAATGAATTTTCAGTAAAAACATATAATGTATCTACTTCAGAAAGTGGGTGTATATGTCGAGTGGCTCTTTAATTCTTTGACCGACAGAAAATATAAGGAAGTACCTGTTGTGGCAGACAATTAAAAAGAAATGAAATCCATAAAAAAAGATGTATTAAAATTACTTGCAGATGCATACATATCATATAAAAGTATTTAAAATGTATTAGAAATGTCTTGAAAATACATTAAAATATTAAAAATCCAAAACGTTTTTAGCGATAACACGGCCTTAACCCTTTATATCCTGACGATAAGTACCATTAAAGAAAATTCAATATACAATTTATTTAATTCGTTTTTTAATAAAAGTAGATTGCACTTTTCATACAAAATAATTTACTCAATCATATTTAGAAAACACAGCAAAACAGTCGAAGCTAAATATTTTTAATGTGGTTATTTTCTTAACCATTTTCCTAGGTGTAGCTTTTGTCTTATTAAAAAATATTATACGAAAAATTTGCAACTACAAAACACTTGTCTGTTACAGATAGGATCACATTTATTTACACTGTTCTTATAAGAATTGTGAGCTTTCCATAACAGTATTTTTTGTAATTTAATCGAATTATTCTTAAAAATATTTTGTAAAAAATTAAATTTAAAAAATCAAAAAACTCGACTGCGTAAAAAGCGAAATAATTATTTATCACCAATGTGAAACTATTTTTTATATTACATCCCTTTTTTTTATTTACTTGTATTGATGACTTCTAAGTTGTGTTTAATTGTTAGTTCCTATCTATAAACACTGTTTTGAGAAAGCCTATAGATGTCTATGAAGGTTAGAGTTGCAGTAAAGCTAGAGATCCCACCTACAGAACTTCCAGGTTGTGTAACTTTTAAACGGAGCTTCTGGCTGTAAAATAGTCAATGAAACATCGTCTTCATTTTGAACGACCTATCCAATAATATGCCACTCAATAGGGTGGGTGAAAAATTTTTTTCACCTCTACCTCCATTTTGAATTTATAAAAACAAAATCTAGCTTATAACCATCGGATGGTCAAGAAGAATCGATAGATACCTCATTTATTTAAATACATCCAGCCGTTGGGATGTTTCAAGGGTATAAAGAAATCCACATACCCAGATACGCGTGAAACACATAACTCTTCTTGGCTGTCGGGTAAAAAGAGCTCTAACTACAGATTCATTCAATCAGTTTTAATAAAAAAATAATCATAAAATGAAATTATTATTATATATGTTGTTCTGGATATCTTAGACATTAACGTAAATAATTATTCAGGTGAAGCAATTTTTGTATTAAAAATTCAGGATATAAAGGGTTAATCAGTGGTTATATAAATGTTATCTTCATTTGCACTTATTCAAGAATCATCGAGAAGACATCATTGCAATTTCAACACATTTTGTATGCTTTTTTAACGTGAGTTTTAATTTTTTACTCAAGGTGAATTTAGCACTAGAATTTTAACTTTGATTTATTAACCCGGGAGAACTCGCTGCATGAGATTTTCTCTCACCGTCTTACTTTTTTTAAGGCTCTTACTTAAACCATTTTTCATTTTAATTAAAATTTAAAATGTTATTTTAATTATTTTACCTATTTGTGAGTAAAAGTACTAAGCCAAGCCAGAAAAAAATGATATTAAGGGAATGTAAAGTAATAGAAAAGCAAATTGGCACCGTGAGAGAAATTCTCACTAGCGAGTTTTCCCGGGTTAATTACAAAGCTCTTTTTAATTTTTATTGAAACGGTTCATAATTACAAATCGTGTCAATAATTGCTAATTTTAACCAGTTTTAAATATAACAATATCAAACTTCACTTATTTTTACAAGCTGAACGCCATACTGAAATTACTAAACATACCAAGGGTGAAAGGGGGTGTAGGGGTATCAGGGAGTTATTTTTTAAATACATGGTGATAAATTATCAATAGTCCCGTGTCATAACAATAAATTGTCCTCAGTGGGAACATTGATGACATACGTATTGTGACATAATGCCACGAGGAATATTTCTGGTGCACGTATTCGTGTGTTATGGCGGTCAATGTGAAGGGAATTGTAAGCGCACGAGTGAGTTTTGCCTGCGATTGCATAAATTTGTGTTATTAACATTATGGGGGAACGCGAATGCCTTCCTTTATTTTCATACAGTGTGAAGGTGAATTGTTTGATGGAAGTTCGGAAGAATATTAAATTAGTTGCTGCTGTTTTTTTTTTTTTTTTTTTTTTTTTTTTTTTTCTAATTTCTTCTGTCTATAATAGAAGAAAGCAATGCAATCTAATTTTTTTTCGACGGTTTTACACGTTTTAGGGATCAGAGATCCCGAAAATCACGTTTTAACAAAATGTCCGCCTATCTTTTTTATATCATCGAAAAGTGCATAAAGTTATGCATGGAATTTAAACAAACTTCATCATATATATATATATATATTTGGATATGGCAGGTTGTAGGTGAAATTGGGGCTATTTCGCCTGAAGCGGGCGTTGCGATAGCGATTTTTGTCCATTTTTCTTAGTGTGTACGAAGTCATGCATGGAATGGAAGCAAATTTCATATGTATGTTTTTGACTATGGGAGACAGGTACCAGTTGAAAATGCGATATTCTCAAAGAAAGGAGTGCTGTGATATGGATTCTGCGATTTTCATGCTTTTTTGCAGTTTAAATGAAGAAATTATTATTTTTTTGACGAAATTTTATATTTTTACTATGCAATGTTATACAATTTGGAAGAGAAGTGGTTTGAATGTCGTGCAGTAGTGGTGAATTTAGGTGCTATTTTTCTTTTGCATATTTAGAATGGGAATGAAGTTATGGATACAACTGAACAAAGCTTCATATATGTGTTCAGAATGTCATGTGCCAGAAATTTCTCTCAGAAAAAAAATGTTTGAATGGTTGACCACTGCAAGAGTTATGAATATATTAGTATACCTTACTTTTATGCTCACACACATTTTTCTAATAATTAAAGTATAGATACACAAAGTCCGGTAGAACGTAGTCTTGTTTTAAATAAAAGTATTAACTGTTTTTTTTTTAATAAGCATTAAAAAAAGTTTTCGTTGCCAAGTATAAATTATTTATTACATTTTATTCACTTGAAATGTTAGTATTTTCTAGTTATTTTTATATTCAGTTGAACAACTTGCTTAAAAGCATAAACTTAGAATAACTATTATAATGATTGACCAACCATCTTTCTGCTCATAATTTATTTCAAATATGTTGGTTATGTTAAATAAAAACAGGTATTAATAGTTTAAAGCCATTTTGTTTGTTTACATTACTTTTATTTAAACAACATTCGTTTTCTTAATGCACATTTTTGATTTTTCATTTCTGAACCGCTTGTTTAAATTTATTATATTTGCGACATAAAAATATCTACCTTTTTTAAGTATTCAAATTTATGATAAATATGTGAAAGGAACTCGCTGATGGTAAAACCTTTTGTTTAGTGCAGATGTAGCTCGATTTGAATTGTTAAGAAAGGGAAAAAAACTGTGAATTCTAACAAAAATGGCTTTAAAATTTTGTTGTTAAATATTCATTATACTTTCATGATGGCACACAAATTAGAGCAGGGTAGCCAATACTTTGTAAAATTTAAGATCTAGCAATTAAATTTTTGTACATCTGTTGCATATTTTTTTTTAGAAAACATTAAGTATAAAGTAAGCATATTCTTAAATAGCAAAAAAAAAAAAAAAAAAAAAAAAAAAATATATATATATATATATATATAAAGCTTTTTCAAAAGAACATATAATTCGTGTACATTAACGTATTTCAAGGATAAACAACTATTATAGAAACTTACGGATTTTTCGGTTTTGTTTGCTACTTTGCTTATTTTAATTTTGATCAATAATAATTTTTTTTTTAATTTAATGCTACATTTTCTATTATTTTATCATAGAAACTCCACGAGTTTCTCGCCAAGCAAAAGAAACGGCAGTGCAATGAACCGTAAATGAAAGTAATTTCCACCAGTTGATGCCAAACGATTTTTTCCTTCTTTTTTTAGTACTCTGTCTAGTTTATATTTTGTTGACTGACCAAAACGTGATTTTGACACCTCTACAGCTCGAGTTCTATTTATGATAGAAACAAAATTCTTGTTTCCGCGGAATGGGGCGTGTCACGTAAATAAGAAATCAAAAGTAAAGTGGAATCCGGCGAATAGGTTTTTAGTAAATGCGATTTTAAAAGTGCTGTTTTTTGTACTTTTAAAATTCTTGTTCAGACCAAAAACTGTTCACAGGGCTACATCGATGTGTAATTATCGGATATTTACGCGGTTTACGGCATTTGAACTGTTCTTATGAGTAGTTATAACCTTTGAAAGTTTCATGTAAAAATATTAATTAGTTTTGGATTTCTGCCAGTTTAAAGTAATTGATTCCCATACTTAACATAGAGCAAAAAAATATTAAGTTACTTAACTCTTGTCAAAATCGTCTTACACACATGATATTGAAACATGTTACTATTGTCGACCCAAGTAAGCTTACCATAGTAAAACAGAACTGTAGCATTTACGGACCGTTTACAAGGTCACTCAAAATATTTTGAGATATGGCTAAAGATTAGTGTAATTATCTGATTTTTAATTGATTTGCTCCATTTGAAAAATTTTTTATGCGTAATTCAAATCGTCAAAGTTTCGTGTAAAGATATTAATAAGTTTATGATTTATATGAGTTTGAAGTAATTAAGTGTGAAGTAATCATTCATACAGTGTGAATAAATATTCGGAAGTTCGGAAGAATAATTTAAATTAAATAAATATAGAAAAACTATATTTCAAGTTGAACGACAGATTCACCTTAATAAAATAAAGGAGAAAAATATGAATATCAAATTCACAACATATCTTTACTTAATAGGTTCTAAAATACAAATATTAAAACATTTAAAAAAATTGTTTCCGCGCAAACATCATATGACTCCAATGTTTCAACACCTTCATTGTTTTTAAAACGTTTTAACATTTGTTTTTAGCACCTATTAAGTAAAGATATATTGTGAATTTGATATTCATATTTTTCTCAAGAATATTTTAATTAGTTGCTGGAATTTTTGTCTTTCGTCTATCTTTAAAAGAAGAAAGCAATACAATCAAAAAAAGTTTTCTACGGCTTTACTCGTTTTAGTTGTCAGAGATCCCGAAAATCACATTTTTACAAAATGTCCGTGTATCCTTTTTGTATCATCGAAAAGTGCACGAAGTTATGCATGAAATTACAACAAACTCCATATATATATATTTGAATATGGCCAGCAGATAGCAGTTGAATTTGGGGATATTCCGCCGGAAGGGGGTGCTGTGATAGCGATTTTTGTACATTTTCCTTTGTGTATATTATCGGAAAATATACGACGTTATGCATTGAATTGAAGCAAACTTCCTATGTATGTTTTTGATTATGGGAGTCAGGTACCAGTTGAAAATGAGATATTCTCAAAGAAAAGGTTGCTGTGAGGGCGATTCTGCGATTTTCTTGAATTTTTTTCAGTTTAAATAAGGAATTTATAATTCTTTGTTGAAAAAAATTGTATATTTATAATATGTAATTTTATACAATTTGGAAGAAAATCGGCCTGAATGTGGCGCTGTAATAGAGGATTTAGGTGCTATTTTTCTTTTGCGTAATCAGAATGTGAATGAAGTTAATGGATACAACTGAACAAAAGATAATATATGCATTCAGAATGCCATGAGCCAGAAACCTATCTCTTGAAAAAATATTTGAATTCAACACTGCAACAGCTATGATTAAATTTAATATTACTTGTATGATCACACACATTTTTTAATGATTAAAGTACAATAAAATCCGGAAGAACTTACTCTTTTTTTAAATAAAATTTTTAAGTATTTTTTTTTTTTTTAAATAAGCATTAAAAAGTTTTGTTACCAATTATAAAATTTTATATTATATTTTATTCACTTAAAATGGTAGTATTTTCTGAATTGTTAAGAATGGAGAAAAAAACTAAGAATTCTAAAAAAAATGGGCTTTAAAATTACATTGTAAAGCTTCATTACACTTTAATGATGGCACTTAAAGCAGGGTAACCATTGTGTTACGAAATTTATGAACTGCAACTGAATTCCTGTACCTGTATCTCTTTTGTATGTTTTTTAGAACACATTAAGTATAAAGTAAGCATATTCTTAAATAACATATTTTTAAAGAAAATATATAAAGCTTCTTTAAAAGAACATATAATCCCTGTACATTAACGTAGTTCCCGGATAAACTATTATAGAAGCTAATACTTTTTTCGGTTTTGTTTGGCACTTTTCTTATTTTAATTTTGATCAATGTCAATTATTTTAAATTTAATGTTGCTTTTTCTATTATTTTGTAAATTATTTCTATCGGTATTAGAATGTGTCTGTTGGTGAAGTATTAAAGTTATGAGACCATTTTTCGTAAACAAAAAATTAAAAAGCAGAATTTTTATACAAGATGTCCTAACGAATATAATTTGCAATTTAAATTATACGAAACGTATAATTATTTTATGTGTATATGTGTTTTATTTAACGTATTATAAAAAAATAGCTTGTTATCTTTGTTTAATGTATTTCTGAAAATATTTTATTTAATCCGAAGTGTCATATAACAATTTAAGGGGTCTTGTACCTTTTAAACGCGACGAAATTTAACGAAAAATTTCAAAGTTTGAATTAGTCTATCTTCAAAACCTTTTTAAGTATAAACATGAAATTTTGTATATTGATTAAACAGATTGTGCTTTGTAATATTCTGTCATTAGAAATTTATTAGCTTTTTACAGAATTTGTATATTATTGAAATCAAAATAGGTCTTTTTTTTTTTACTCCAGAAGTCATTTAGCGCATGATATCTTGAGAAAGTATGTATGGATTGTCATGAAATTTGGTAAAGATACTAAACAAATATGTGGGTTTAAAATGAACTACCTTTAAGTATTTACAAAGGTAATATTTTTAGTTACGACTATTTTTATTTATTAAAAATACAAAATGTGTGTTTAAAATGAACTACTCTTAGACCAAATTATTTTATTAACTATATAAAAAAAAAGTATAAAAATAGTCATAACTAAAAATATTACCATTGTAAATACTTAAAAGTTGTTCATTTTAAACACACATATTTGTTTAGTATCTTTACCAAATTTCATGACAATCCATACATACTTTCTCAAGATATCATGCGCGCAAAGAATTCTAGAGTAAACAAAAGAGCTATTTTGATTTCAACAATACACAAATTCTGTAAAAAGCTAATAAATTTCTAAAGGTAGCATATTACAAACACAATCTGTTTAATCAATGTCCAAAATTTCATGTTTATACATAAAAAGGTTTTGAAGATAGACTAATTCAAACTCTGAAGTTTTTCGTTAATTTGCACCGCGTTTAAAAGGTACAAGACCCCTTAAACTTACATTTTTTAGTCACCATACAAACTTATATACAATTCTAAATAATAAACATTCTTATCTGAAAAGTGAGATGACACACGTAGACTCCTTTCGTTACGAAATATTTTTAAATAGTACAATTTAATTAATCTTCTTACCTTACTTAACCCCTTAACGACCGCCTTAAATTACGGTTTAAAAAATTTAAATTGCTTATTGACACCATTTTTTTGAAAAAGAAATATTCACCTTATTTAATGACAGGTAAAATGATACCATAATAAAGCCAATTACACTATTTTATAAAACTGGTGGGAATCAAACAATCTGATTAAAAGACACAGCCAGTAACCGTCATGGGAGCGAGAATTAAGGGGTTAAGGAACCATTTTAGACGTTATATCTTTTCTTAAAAAAAAATGAATCATAAAGCTGTAATACATGAAGTTGTGTTTTTATTTCTTTGAAATTTCTAAATCAACGTGATTAATTCGTGATATATTTTTCACTAACTATTCAGATTTAATAATTTTTTTCTTGTAATCAGAAAATATAAATATATTTCAGTATTATTTACTTTTCAATATTACTTCTTTTTCATAATTTCCTTATTATCAAAACCATTTCTTTTTTATCCACTTCGATGGAATAACCGAATTGTAATCATTATAGACATTTCATGGAAAAAAAATATACATACAAAAAATTAATTTAATTTTCGAATTTGCGAAAATTATTATAAAATATTCGGGACTTTCTGAATAATTGAAGATCGATTCATCCCACAATTTATAATATTCGTGAAGAAATAGACATAAAAATTAAAATACGACCAGATTTATTACATGAATAAAAAACCTAATCCTGCTTTCCTAGACTAGCAGCAAGTGGAATTCAGTAAAATCGATTTCATTGTCAGTAATTTCTTTTTTTTAAGGAAAAAAATGTATTAACAAAAACTTTTCGTTAAAAATTAACGAATCTCTGAGCAATTTTTTTTTTCTTTTTTTTTTTTTTTGCATTCAAAAAGTCGTACATCACCATGAATAAAAAAATTTATTCCTTGTTCTGAAAAGAATAGTGAAAACGTAGATTACATTAAGAATTTAAAAAAAAAAAATGTATAATGATAATTCTTAAGCTGCAACATCTTTTGGAATTTCAATTTCAAAAAGAAAAAAAAAAGGCAACAAAAGTAATTTGGAAAAAGTGAACGCTAAATGTTTCAAAACCTATTTATGGACCATTTTAATCATCTGCCCTTTAATGTTTTTCAAATCAAGGTGAAAAACGGAGTATACTTTTTTTCTCAAAGAAAGTATATATATATATATATATATATATATATATATGTAACCATTAAAAAGAATTACAAATTACCACAAAGAAACATAGTAAAATATACCGGGTGTCCCAAAAAGGACTGACTGATTTTAAAATTCAATAACTTGCAAACGGTGACAGATATTTAAAAAATTCTTGCAGGAGGGTTATGCATAAGGTCAAAAGTTTTATTACAGTGATTTTCAATTTTAGTTCGATTTACAAACAATAGATGGCGCTGTAAGCAATAGTCGCTAAATTCAGGCTCGATTTTTGGTACTTCGTGGCCCGGATAATACAATTCCGTCTCCTTTTTTCTGCATGAAACAAGATAAAGGACCAAAAATCGAGCCTGTATTTAGCGACTATTGTTAACAGCGCCATCTATTGTTTGTAAATCGAACTAAAATTGAAAATCACTGTAATAAAACTTTTGACCTTATGCATAACCCTCCTGCAAGAATTTTTTTAATATCTGTCACCGTTTGCAAGTTATTGAATTTTAAAATCAGTCAGTCCTTTTTGGGACACCCGGTAGAATTAAAGGATATATGTGTATATATATATATATATAATTGTTTTACAACAAGCAAAGTATTACCCCCATCCTCCTCCTTTTAATAATGCAGCGGAAAGTTTCCTATGTGGAAAAAAATTCTGTTTTTAAAATTTATAGGGAACATAAATAATATTCATGATTTATTCAACAAGCTTTCTTTGGGAAAGATACCTTGTCTAACTTTGCTAATGAACATTTTTTAAAGACCAACAGTGGTGTGAAAATATAATGAAGGATTTTTTTTGTGTGTGTGTGTGTGAATTGACATTGTAAATTGTTAGAAATATATTGCAAAAAAGAATTTTCTAAAAGAAAATACGGAATTGAATTTTCCATTAAGTATGTGGGAGATCATTTTAATTTTCTAAACTAAAATATGCATTTAACCTTTTTTATCATTAAAAAGTGATTTTTATGAAATTGAATATTTTTTATTTTAAAACAATTATAACTTAGTTTTGAAATTTGTCTACTTACATTTTATTGACATCCACATATTCAATATATACTTTTCAATAAATAAGGTATTGTGCATAAATAATGGTTTCACACGTTTCATGGAATTTTCTAAATTTTGTGTTGGTAAAATTATGCATTTAAAAATATATACAGTAGAGTGCCGATTATTGAAACTCCAATTAACCGAACTTCCAATTATCTGAACAGTCTATTTCTCCAAATTTTTTTTTAATCGAACTTATAATTATCCGAACAATCTATTTCTCTCATCTTCTGGTTAAATAGTGACGTAGAAGACCCTGGATATCAGATTTTAAATGAGGATGAGCTTGTGGATGAGATTCAAGATGAAAAAGAAAATGAAGAAAATGAAAACGAATGGTCTGAAAATGACCCAGGTCCTTCACATAACGAAGTCTTTGAGTGTTTGGAAACAACTATGAAATGGCTCGAACGGCAGAAGAACGCTGATCCTATTCATCTAACGTACTTAAGAAGAATTTGAGATGTGACAGCATTGAACATAATGTCTTCTTTGAAGCAAGCAACAATCGAAAACTTCTTTTCTTAAATCATAATCTCTGGAGTTCAGAAAATGATAAAAAGACAAAAAGAAAATTTTAAATGATAAAAAAGTAAACAAACAAACAAAAAATAAAAAAAAATGAAACACGCCAGCTCTAACTGGTGCTGCCAGTCCTAAGCCTGGATAAGGTGTGAAGGTTTTAGTATAATCAGGAACATCCCTTAAATTGTGTGTCATTTATCCGAACTAGCAACGGCTCTGACTTGTTCGGATAATCGGCTTTGTACTGTATTTTCCTTTTGCAAGCTATTAATATACTTTTAATTTATACTAGGTTGAGCAAAAAGTTCTGGAAAATTTGTAAAAGTTGCGTTGTCATGCGCAAATTAACAACAAAAGCAACAAGGATTATTCTTCAAAGTAGAGACCATCATAGAGCACGAATTTATACCATCGTTCTGCCAGATTTCGGCTTTGCTAGAAGTACGAAGTTTGTCACCATACCAGCACCCTCATTAATCTCATCGACGACTTTCAGAATCGTAAGATCTTTTCTCCAATAATGCCGGATCGACATACCCAGATAATATTTTTCAATGGGCATTTCGGAGCCTAAATTCCTGAACTCCTATAGTTATTACCACTAGTACTCCTATATACGATACAAATTCTGGTAACAATTAGATTAAAAATTTCCCAGAACTTTTTGCTCAACCTAATATAATAAATTATTATTTAAAAATTATCTAAGAAAATCACTTATTATCATTACACTAAGGTTATAACATGCTAAAAGTAAAAAAAAGTACATTTAAAATCATATAACTACCTTTTAATCGGATCTACATGTTTTGTACGCACACGTACGCACACCTTATGTAAAAGCGCTGTATGTGCATACAAAACATGTAGATCAAATTAAAAGACATTTCAATGTGTTTAAATGTAATTTTTTCACTTTTAACAATTTAAGCATGTTAGCATGTATAACTATAGTTTAAGCATTATTTTTTCAATATATGTATCACTTTGAAGCCAGTAACACAAGCGGAAAAACTAATACATTAACTAATACTAATGTCCACACTATTAAATAAACGAAAGTATCGTGTAAAGTCAACTAATGTGATAAAGATGTAGTACCAAAAGAAAATTGATAGAAATCAGCTTGGCTGCACGTGCACACACTGGATAATTTTTCTAAATATGTAAAAAATATGCAAAAGATATGCGAGGCGTAAATTATGCATTTAAATGCGGTACTTCTTTTATTTGAGGCTTCATAGGTCTTATTTGATTCGTATCTGGATAGAATGCTTATGATTAAATAAACAGTGTGTCTTCGGATATAATTTTATACAATTAGGATTACACAATGTCAAATGACCTGTAGCACCGGTAGTACGATATTATGGAGTACCATTTATATTTTTATTTGTAAGTCAACAGAAAAAAATTGAGATACTTTAAAAGTTAGTAAAGAACACTTTGACTATTTCTTAACACATTTTCACAGCGTTTAAAGAGGAAGAAAAAAAGACATCAATACTTAGCTTTAAAAAAAGTTTCACTTTTCGGGTAATGGCAGTCGGGGTAATATCGAATAGGGTTATAATGAATATTAAAATTGCAAGAAAAACTACAATTTTAAAGAATATCTAAAATTATTTACTGAGTAAAACGTTAGTGCATCATCTATAAGTCATCAGAATTTTTTTTTTAATTTTAGATTCGTCATGGAACAGTTGTCTAGTTGATATTTCATATTATTCGACACATTTTCTTGAAAAACATAACCTCTTTATCTCATCAGCATGTCAGAATAACAAAAAATAGACTAATATGGCATTAAATATAACTGTTCAAGTTTATACTGAACTTGACTAACATTACTGACAATGAGGTTAGTATGAATTTTATAAAATTTACCTGCAAAATACTGAAAAATGAGAAAGTTCACTGGTTGACAATTAACTGCTATGATAAAAATTTTCACATAAGTACTGAGAGTTTTCTGTGAGACCGCTCGATTGAAAGATGAATAAAACGCTCAATTAACTCGAAAGATAATGTTTCTGTACAAACTTTTTGTAGAAGACTATAATAATTAAAACTCAACAATTAAAAATTTCCAGCGATAGTACTAAGACTCCAAATGAAACGAAATTTCGCTCGTATTGATAATGAAATTAATATTACAAGATAAACTGTGAAAATGAAAAAAAAAAGCAGCAATCTGTGTGACCGCTAAGAACAGTTGAGACTTAAATTGTTTTCGTAATAGTGAAATAGAGGTTTTATCAAGCGATTTATTTGTTATCTTTATACTAACGATATTTGTGCATAATAAGGAACCCTACTAATATCATCAATGTAAACACTTTCAGTATAATGTTGGTTAAAGCGGTTCTCAGAAAGGTATTATTCCCCACTCTACAACGCGAAACTTTCTGAGACATTTTCCCAATTCATTTTGAAACATGAAAGCATGATATTTGCAGACATGATTATTGAAGTAATTTGTAATCGAACAGTTTTTTCTGTTTTCGAATAAATGAAGTACATCTGAAGTTATATACAATTGTTTTCTCATAACGGTAGATATTTTTCTATCCTGTGCGGTCACGACCGGAAATTCGGTTCAAAGAGTCATTTTCGACGAAATTTTCTAAAAAATCTTACTACAAAAAATACAAAACTACAAAAACAGTTCGATTATAGAGCATCTGCTAAAATGATACGTTTGCGAACAAAACAAATTAAAAAATGTATCAGAATGTAGCCAATTTTGAGGTGAAGACAGATTTAAGGGATCATCCCCGTTAACTGTTGAATTTCTTAAAATATTCCAAATAAGATATTTCGAATGCCAAAATTCTTTTCTTTAAGCACATAAAAAAAACCGTACAAAGATGAATGAAGTAACATTCGATAGAATTTTGAGCATCCTTTTGATACAGTAAATTCAGATTTTGTTAAAACGTATTGTTTTATTAAAAATTAACCAAAAAGCACGGCAGTAAATAATCAAAATTGCAAAGCTTTGCTCTTATCTATTGATAATAATGTAAACCGATGCATATAAGCTGTAGTTTTAACTGTATACGATTCTGAAATTTGTTCACCATCTCTTACACTTGATTTCTAGAATTTTTAATCGGGTGTTTTCAAAGATATCCATTTATTGTTCCAAAAAATATTCATAGATATGGGATTATAATAGACTCCGATATATAGTATGTCATTGAATATCGCCACAGTGTCTTGTCAGTTCGTCATGGCGTCTATTTGTCGCAGTGGTAATTTGACGTGGCCGAGAGGTTTTTTTTAAAGAGAATCATAATATACGTAATGCAACTTATTGGTATAATAATAAAAGTTAATTAGTTTTTTATGAGCTGTTATATTTAAATTTTTAATTATAATATTTGGGAATATAGTTATTATACATGACAATTCATTCTCTTCCTTTCTACCCTTCAGTAGTTTGAATGAGCTTTGAAGTTATTTTCGTTCTCACTTGTTCAACAAGATACACTATATGGCCAGAGGGGACTGGTCACTTGCGATTTTACACGTTTTGTTAAATATCTAGAAAAACACATGAGGAATTAACCTGAAACTGCAAGTGTGTAAACAATATTGTATAGGTCATATATTTCCGCGAAGATGTTTTCCAGAAACCCCATAGGGAACCGTCAACAAATTGAAAAAGAACGAATATCTTTTGGATAACCCTGTAAAAACTAATATAGCAAAAGCGTTCAAACTCGGGATTTTTGATACGTGGCTTATTGTAATGTACTGTGTTCATTTGTATGAGGATAGCATGCTTACTCGTAGAGAATTTAAGGTTTTTATAAAAACAGATTCAAATTTCGCCAAGTTTTTTGCATATAATTTGCAGAGTTCTTAATATAAAAAGAAGTTCTTTTCAGAAAATATGACGAACATCACTGTTTATAAAACCATGTAATCATAATTAAAAAATAATAAAAATTGGATGAAAAATGAGCAAGTTTACTAAAAAATGTTTCACTGCGCATGCGCGAATGCGATCAAAATATAATGTGCATAATGTGTTAGCTAAATGTATAGAGCAACTTTTGTAAAAGTCTCAAAAACATAGTTTGAAAAGTCTGATAATAATCATTTATAGAATAAGCTCAATATCCGTTGTTCCCAAAATGAAGCAAAAAGATTAGGAGTTGTATCCATATATCCATTGATTAGTGCCGATATAGCATACACAATATTGCACGTACTACTGTATTTGGATACATCCCCTCATCTTTTTCCTTCCTTTTAGGAATAACGGATTCTGAGCTTATTCTATAAACGATTATTATATTTCATGTCATACACATTTAATGGAGTTTTACAGCATTATGTAGCGCTTTTCTTGCTAGAATCAACAGTATCTTTTTCTTCTTTTTTCTTGTTTAACACTTTTAAATTGTGTTATATCTGTTTAAAAAAGACTTTTATCATTATCTCACTTTTTATATGTACATTAGCTTAAATTTTAATACAGAAAAAAGATGGCAGTTTTTAGAAGAAAATAGCAGTAAATTTAAACAAGTAGTTTTGGTTGTGTAAGATCAAGTATGTCGATTTGGATAATGTAAATGTTAAAACAACATTATACAAACACACTAAGTGTATTAAAGTAAGTAATTAAAAGTGCCGTTTTTCTGTAACTATGTTTATTAGGATTTTCAATTAAATAAATTGCATTTTTTAAAATGTAAGAATTGTAAATTCTTTAAGAAACAGTTTTAGAGGAATATTGAAGCCTATGATATCCTTAAAAGTACAGTCGTGGAAAAAAAGGTAATTCCCCCCCCCCCTACTAACTCCTCAATAAATTATCGTAAACAAAAGTTACTGGTACTGAACGATTGGAAATAAGGTGTACTTTTAAATGAAGTATATAAAATTTGCTTAGGAGGCCATCTACATATTAAAACGAATCCAAACTTCCTTTTTTCATCAACATCAAACCCAATTTTAAAGAGATATTTCAAATCTTTGGTTCAAACTATGTCTAGACACTACATTTCAAGTCATTTGAATGATAAGTTTTTGAATTATAAACATTCAAAATTTAGTGCTTCTAATGTTAAATTACATTTTCATATTTTTATTTATAACTGCTGAAATTATGATCCTAAAGTTCTAATTTTTTGTGTCGCAATAATACTAATATACCCAAACATAAACACGTTGAATTTGCAATTTTTATGATTTTCTGATATGAATTAGGAAATTAATATTAAAAAAAAATATGAATTGCAACCTACAATTTTTTTTGATGGATTCAGATTTATCAAGTCCTGCTTTATGGAAATCCAAAATTTCACATTTTTCTTCTAAGTAGTTTTCAACATATGCTAAAAGAAGGGCAAAATGATGGTTTAAGGGGCCGTTTATGATAGAAGTGACTAAATATTTTGAAATTTTTTATGCTATCCTGTAATCTAACAGGCTTAATTGACTGCTTAAGGTGCCTTGATCAAAAAGGGAGCTCCCTTGGTTAACAATCGAGTACCGAACTTCAATTTGGATACAGCTCTTAAAATACGCTAGTTTTAAAATAATTAATTTCTCGGAAACTTATGGTACGAATTGCATAAAAATTTGTTTTTAGACTAATTTAAGGGTGTAAAGTTTATATGCTGTCAGAATTGTGTACTGCTATTGCAAAAAACAAAGTTATGGTTCGTTTTAATATGTAGATGGCCCCGTAGGCAAATTTTATGTACATCATTTAAAAGTAGACTTTATTTCCAATCGTTCGGTACCAGTAACTTTCTTCCACGATAATTTGTTGAGGAGTTAGTAGGGGGTGTTTATTTTTTTTTCCACGACTGTATCTAGTGTTTTCACAAATTTGCGTAATAATTTAAATAATGAATTTAAAAAATGAAAATATTTTTTTGGACTGCTTACTGACGGTTTCTGGCCGTAGCTTATTATTTGTACATAAAGTTAGCGCCTTATACTTTCAAATTTATTATTCTTTCAAAATTGCACGTCTAAATAACCTGTGGATTGGGTGATAGCTGTTAACTCTTTCTAAGAAGAAATATTCATAGTCCTTAATACTATAATGTGAAACGCATGGTATAAAGGTTTTTAAGTGCAAAATAATAAATTCTATTAATAGGAAAGTACAATCCCGTCCATCAGTATAAATCAAGGTATCTTAGACATGCAATACTTCAAAATTCGCTATCACAGTGGCAAAATTAAATGCTAATATATGTCTATAATATCCATATATCCATTAATTAGTGCCAATATAGCATGCACAATATTGCACGTACTACTGTATTTGGATAGAGCCCCTCATGTTTTTGCTTCATTTTGGGAACAACGGATTTTGAGCTTATTCTATCAACGATAATTTTCAGAATTTTAAAGCTATGTTTTTGAGAATTTCACAAAAGTTGTTCTATACACTTAGCTAATACATTATGCAAATGATATTTTGATTGCATTCGCGCATGCGCAATGAAACATTTTTTAGTAAACCTGCTCATATTTCATCCAATTTTTATTATTTTTTAATTCTGATTGCATTGTTTTATGCACAATGTTGTTTGTCATATTTCTGAAAAGAACCTTTTTAGGTGCGTTCGTAATTATATAAATACGTAGCACCTATAGTCGTCGTTCAGTCCGTCCGTCCGTCTGTCCGTCCGTCTGTCCGTCTGTCCGTCCGTCCGTCTGTCCGCATGTAACAGAGCAAAAACTACCCAACCGAATGGTCTGAAATTTCAAATATATGATTGTTGCAAAATTTTGTCGAGCCATTTCAAATTTTATGAAAATCGGATGTATAGTTTAATTACAGGGACAGTCAAAAGTTTTTCTTTACATTACGGCCAATGGGAAAAATTACTGAAGGTGGATTTTAATGATATTAGAGCCTTCCGAATGATCTGAAATTTTAAAGATATAACTGTTGCAAAATTTTGTCGAGCCCTTTCAAATTTTAGGAAAATCGGATGTATAGTTTAATTACAGGGACAGTCAAAAGTTTTTCTTTACATTACGGCCAATGGGAAAAATTATTGCAAGTGCATTTTAATGATATTACAGCCTTCCGAATGGTCTGAAATTTTAAAGATATAATTGTTGCAAAATTTTGTTGAGCTATTTCAAATTTTAGGAAAATCGGATGTATAGTTTAATTACAGGGACAGTCAAAAGTTTTTCTTTACATTACGGCCAATGGGAAAAATTATTGCAAGTGCATTTTAATGATATTACAGCCTTCCGAATGGTCTGAAATTTTAAAGATATAATTGTTGCAAAATTTTGTTGAGCTATTTCAAATTTTAGGAAAATCGGATGTATAGTTTAATGACAGGGACAGTCAAAAGTTTTTCTTTACATTACGGCCAATGGGAAAAATTATTGCAAGTGCATTTTAATGATATTACAGCCTTCCGAATGGTCTGAAATTTTAAAGATATAATTGTTGCAAAATTTTGTTGAGCTATTTCAAACTTTAGGAAAATCGGATGTATAGTTTCTTTACAGGGACAGTCAAAAGTGTTCCGTTACATTACGGGGAATGGGAAAAAAAAATATTGGAAGTGCATTTTAATGATGTATCAGACTATGCGCTTTATGAAGTGCACAAAATTATACATTCAGTACAATATGGGGTGCAAAAAATAATTATAAAACTAGTTATAGTACGAACGCACCTCATTTGCCACGTTTGACGAGCAATTTCCAACTTGTTTTTATTAAGTTATTATATTATACACTACAAATTATAAGCAAAAAACTTGGCAAAATTTTGGACTCTTTTTATAAAAACTTTAATTTCTCTACGAATATACATGCTATTCTCATAAAAATGAACAAAGTTTATTGCAATTAGGTACTTAAACATAATCTACTGTGCTGAACGCTCTTGCTACATTACTTTTTACAGGGTTATCCAAAAGATATTCGTTATTTTTCAATTTGTTGACGGTCCTCTATGGGGTTTCGGAAAAAAAATCTTCACGGAAATATATGACCTATAATATTCTGTTTACACACCTGGAGTTTCAAGATAATTTCTCATGTATTTTTTTAGATATTTCAGAAGGCGTCTAAAATTGCAAGTGACCGGTCATCTTTGGCAGTATAATGTATATGTTCATTTGCTTTTCTGTAGGGTAACTCCGGGAGAGTCGCCGCATACGGGATAGATGCCGCACCTCTTGTATTTCTTGTAATTATCGATTGATGGTCGTCAAACGCACAGTATAGGTGCGCAATGAGATTATTTTAACCAGTGTGAATCCCATTTCGATGTTTATTTGTAGAAGTACAATCCTTAATTTGACGTGAGTGCATGATTTCACTGTCCAAACTTTTAAACACGTTATGTTTAAATACTGTTCATACAGTAATTACTAAATGCATGCATGATTTCGAAGTCAAAACTAACAAGGAAGGTCTCCATACAGGCATATTCAGAAAAATCTGAAAAAATTACAGAGTGTTCTTACCATGTGGATATATATGTTTATGGAATTTTTTATGGCGGAAACTCGATAGAACTTTCGTAGAAAAATAATGAAAATGTCGTTTATTTGGCGATTTATCATCGGTTGGCGATGAAGAGAAATTTTGAAAAATACTTTTTTATGTCGAATACTCTTTAAGATAAAAATGTTTCATATTGAACTTGTTTAAATAAATTTAATGTAAATGACTTTAGTTATGTCAGTTTAAGATTTATTTAACTATAGTTTTGTCATATATATATATATATATATATATATAATGAAAGTTAAATATCAAATTTTATGAATTAAAGCAAAATTAAAATTAATTAAAATAGTTTCAATGTCTCAAAATTAGGTCCAATTGAGCACTTTCGATTCAGTTCTGTTGCTATGGAATTCTTTGATATTGAAATGAATAATTGGTAAATGAATCTTGCCTTTATTTTGGAATACGCTTAAATATATGAAAGTATGTTTTATATATGAAATTGTATTTAAAGTAATAAAATTAAATAACAAGCAGCATAAATATGCAATACGAAGAAATTCATTTATTAAACTCTCACATTTTTTATGTTTAAATTCATTAAATACTTTTTACACACATTCTAAAAATCAATGAGCAAAAAATTTTCAGGTGCATTAAAAATCGTTTGCTATTGGCGAGGAAAAGTACTGCTCGCCAAATAGCGTGAGACTTTCGTCTTTTCGCGCCAAATAGTCGAAAGTATTTTATTTTTTTACAGACTTTCTACTGTAATTCCGTCGCTAAATTTGACTGATCCTTTATTATATACATAAGTAGTTTAATTAGTATTTTTTTTCAAAATATTCTGAGTATGCCCAGTATGGAGACCTTCCTTGTAAGTGTAGCGTTTGTATAGAGTACTGTGTGTATGGTTACGCCATTCCCCTTAGCGATGACAGGTTAACTGTGATGACCGACGTCTGCACCGTGCAAAATGGGATACATGCCGCACTGCTATTTCGGTATACATGTCACAGTTTCTTTTGTACGGGATGATTAAGTGTTATTAACTTTTCCTTTTATTTTTGCACAGACTAACCATGTTCGGCATGCTATCAAGGTTACTAAAACCAAAGGAGAAAAAGGGGAAAATAAAAAGTAAGAAGGGCAAGAAGGATGCAAGTCAAGATGATAATAATAAAAAATTGGGTTACGCGTAACGCAGACATTCTTTGCAAACTACTCCAAAAAAGAAGAAGCGTAATTGGCTGTGTTGTATCATGTGTTTAAATGTGGTTACATAAAGACTGTACTTTTTCGACACTGTTTCTGTACATTGTAGTCGAAAAACAGGTCTCTTAACCCACTCGGTACCATAGGTGCATATAAGCACCTTCATAAAGAACTTACAAAATTTGTTTCTGGCACCAGTAAAAAAGTAAAGTAATATTTGCTTTGTTTAATTAGAGCATTTTCATGATTACTTAAGTAAAGGTAACTTCATTTAAAAAAAGTGGTGTAAAAGCCACCAGTCCCGAAAGGGCAAACAAATAAATTATGTAAACACAATTTTACTTTCTTTTCTTTTCCCTTTCTAATACATTGATGTTACGTTGTTACTGAAATGACAATTAAAATTTAATGTAAAAAAATATGTCGATAAT
This sequence comes from Maratus speciosus, assembly GCA_963932465.1. Lineage (NCBI taxonomy): Eukaryota > Metazoa > Arthropoda > Arachnida > Araneae > Salticidae > Maratus > Maratus speciosus. The sequence continues at coordinate 373,846,493 of OZ010791.1, read as the reverse complement.
TTTAATAGTGAAAGTAGGCAACAATTATTAATTTGAAACTACTAATACGTTTCATTGCACTCATTTAGCTTCATTTTGTTAGTACATCTTTAATTATAGTCCAGATATGAATACTTTTTAAAATATTTTTATTTATAATTTCATTCTGTTCTTAACCCATTAATCGCCGCTATATAAATTAACCGATAATTTTTTGGAATCATTGTTTTTTCTTAATGAATCGGATGTCATTAAAGTACTTATGAGAAAAAAGTCAAAATAATTTGATTATTTATGAAAAACAGCATGTTCCCGAAATGGGAGCAATGGCGCTTAATGGGGGTAAATTTTTTTACAAAAATAAACTTTTGTTTTCGCGTAGTTATAACAGCTATTTCTCAATTCTTTAGGAATAAAAAGGACTATATCATTCTGAAACAGAAATATTATGAGAAATTGAGATAAATTAAATTTACAATCGTAATAAACATCTACATTTATAATTAAAAAAATTAATTGACCTTTTTATACGCATTTTCATTACACATTTCATTATTTTTCATCATTACATTATTTTTTTTTCTCTATTTTACATAAAAGACGACTGAACAATTTTTATGCTTTTAATATTTTTTCTTTTTTTAATTAGTAAATCACATACTTCTTCGTTGACTTTTGATTTTGGATGCACGGAAAGCTCAACCTCAACAGATATATCACGAGGTAAATTGTCGCTTAAATTGTTTTCTATTCCATATTCTTCATCTGTTATTATTCCGAGATCAGGTGGCAAGCAAACGATTTCCGGATCATGCGAATAATCATCTGAACCTACAGGCCCTGACTATCGCACGGGCACCTGGGGCCCATGCCCTAGGCACGAAATTTCTGAGGGGCACAAAATTTTTCATAATTTCATCTAAATTTCCATTAAGTCATAATTCTGAAGAAAAAAAATGTGATATTTGAGGTATTAATGCGGTGAAATGACAAAGAATAAGCGTGTAACATGTAAAGAAACTAGTATCAGTAAACCAACCAATCTAAAGGGGTACGAAAAATTGGAAGTGTCCTGGACACAGAAACTTACTAGTTGGGCCCTGTGAACCTACTTGTTCAAAATAATCCAAAGCTTGAGACACAGTTAAAAATTTCACAGGCATATTCTCTTTAAAATCGAAATAAAAATTGAAAAGCCTGCTAAAGTATATCTTTTAGCAAAAAGAAGTAATAATAAAGTAAGAAACATATTTTAAGAGTAACACTTCCAAGAAAAGTTTGCTAGGAATGATAAAAAAAATGTTTCTAAAGCTTCTATACAGACTATTTTCACGCTTATAATAAAAGCACCGTATTGGGTCTTCCTAATTTGAGACTTTCCATCTGGCCTTGAAAACTGACGAAAGCGCCATTGCTCCCGTTACGGGAGCAACTCGTTTTTCCATGAATTATGATCAGTCTATTATATAGACCGGGGCTAGTTGGTCCGCTTTTTCTTCTAATAATTTTAAAAAAAATTACCGTTCAACATTTTAAATTTCTTTTTATGTTACCACTATCAGTGTACTTTCAGGAAGAAGTAACAATAGTAAAGTTTGAAAATATTAACTATAAGTATTAGTTTAGAAGCTCAAATTCACACCAAGTCGCTTGGGCCAACCTACCCCGATTGCGGGGTAAGTTGGCCCACGTTACTTTTTAATGTTCTGATAGTGTAAAAGTTTAAGAAATGATCAAAATTTTACCAAATCTTAATTTTTATTTCTTTCGAACGAAAACACAATATAGCCTCCTAAATTAAAATAAAAAATTTTTGTCAATTCACAAGATATCAAATTCACTTAAGTTTATCATAAATCCTCTTAATATTATCCACAATTTTTGTATTGACAAGCTTTTGATAGGAACAATTCTTACAGCAAAAAGAAATTAAAAACAAAAAAAGTGTGTGTGTGTGTGGGGGGGGGGGGGCAGGGAGGTTGTATAAGAAAAAAAAGCACATTTCCCTTAATCCGTTGCGGGCCAACATGCCCCGTACCAAATGGGCCAACTAACCCCGTATCGCCATTTTGGTTTTTCATGACTGTAACGAATTATTCTGACAGTATTTAAATAAAAAAAATGCCCTACAATAACTACGAACAATTATTTTCCTGAATTATTATATATCAAAATCTAAAATGTAATTTACAAACAAATAAAAAACGATTATTTATAAGAGAGGAAATTTACCCACCTTTGCAAAATTTTGGAAATTCTCAATAATTCTTTAACGGACGCTCCGACCTCAATGGTGCTTATGTTGGAGGAGGAAAGCGAAGAAACGCATACTTGGCTGGACTGACAATGTTATCTAACGCAAAGTTAAAAAAATATTGCGAAGGGGCCAACATGCCCCTATGGCCAACTAGCCCCGGTCTACCCTACTTATTAACTACGGATTTAGGCAGTATTAGACAATAGTTATAACCATATTTTAAATAAAAAATGCAATTTTTATTAGTAAGTTATTAAAAAAAAAATTCTTGCGAAAGCTGTCAAAAAGCTAAATTTCGTCTTTTTAAACAAGTTTAAAAAAATAGAAAATGCAAATGAAACTTTTTAAAAAAATTACTGAAGTCATCTCATATATTCAAAATACAAGTAACATAAACTTTTTGACAATATATAAAATGCTCATTTTAGAAAAAAAAATCCCAAAGTAATGTTCCCAAAATGGGAGCAATGGCGCTTAATGGGTTAATACAAGCGCGGCATAACTACCGCACAAGTGCGGCGTCTCAGCCTGAATGTACGGGTGACGCGCCGAAGTGTAATGTTTTAGAAAAAAATTGTTAAAAAATATTAATAATTTGTTTTGAATTTTTTTGTCGCAGTACACGCGTTGTATATTTAACATTAAATAGCGCAACATGATTTTTTAAATTTTATGTCCAACATGGGACTTTATACACAAATTCAAAAAAAAAAATGTGCGGCGTAAATCCCGGAATTACCCGATAATAGAACCGTTTAAGAACTTGGCAACATAATTAAAACGTTTTCTTCTGTCCGTAACTTTATGGTTTATAGTTCAAAGTTCTTTGCAGTTTATTTTAATGATTTTATACTACTTCAAACATAAGGAAATTGGTATGATTACTGGGGTTCACTACAACATGCTTTCTATGGAAGATTGAGCCCACGGAGTTGTGAGCAGCTACCCCCCCCCCCCCCCCACACACACACGCATACTCATTTCGAACACCTAGGCTAAGGTTTAGCGTGTATTCGCTTTTACAAGTCCTTAATATGGGTCACAGTATAATGGGAGACTCAAAGGGTACCTATGATGTTGTGGGTTGCTGCCTAATCATTAAAATGACAATCATTATAACAAGAGCCTAAAGTAAGATATTTTACAATTTATTTGTCTTTTTCTGCAAGAATTTCAAAGTGTCAATTACTGGAGAAGACAGATGTTTTCTACTTTATATTACATGCCCACTACTGGCGCATTTCAAACTCTGCGAATAAATCATTCTGTGTTGGAAATTTTTTCAAAAAGCAAAGTTTGCAGGATAGTTGTATGTAGAAGAAAGAGACAATTGAGATATTGAACACACGCTGTTACTAGAACACTACACTGAAAATTGACAGTGTGTGTACAGTGAAAACTTACAGTGCTCGTTACTTGTAAAGGAACTTTACTAATTATTTTTATTTCGTTTTTAATCAAAAAGTTCTTTAAAATACTTGTTATATTTCAGTCATTGGGGTAAATTAAAATCAAAAGAGCTGTTAAAATATACAACAGCCTTAAATTTCAAGGCGTCAAAGTTGTATTGATCCATAAATACATTCAAACTTGAAAACAAAAATTACAAGTTTTTAAAACTTTTTTTATATGTTAAATAAGTATCTGTTAATCTTAAAACATATAGAGATAGATTGCTTTAGGAACAGCTGTTTCTTAGGTTGTTTTTCGAGAACTCCAAGGAGTCCGTAGGCATCTGCATGATTTCCCAAAAGGTTTTGCGTGCAAATGTAAAAAAAAAAAAAAAAAAAAAAAAAAAAAAAAGGAAATACTAACAGGAGACCATGGTAGGGTTTGATGAACAATGGTGCAGGGCTATTATTTTGTTGCCACACAACATGTATTGACAAACATCTTAATTATTTTTGCAAAGTTTCTATAGGGAGGAATCGAGCTGTCTTATCAACATATGACTTATTTCATATATGTTATAAATGATGAATATATTAAATTTAAAGACACGTACTTAGTATTTAATAAAAATCTGTTAAATGCCTGAAATTGAGCTTTTAGAAAGTTTAGAATATGAGATGAGCTTTAACCTTTTCAGGAGTAAAGTACTTATTTTGCTAAAATGTAGAAATGACACCAGAATTTACGAATATATCTTTTTAATTAAGAAAATGTTTTGCCCACGTGCATTGGAATAAAATTTTTTTTCCAAAAATTCCTCAATGATTGTAGCATTTAAGAATTAAAATTAAATGTTATAAATAATATCCCACCTCCCTTAAAAATGGTCAATGTAACGTTCTTAGATTTATTGTTGTAGTTATTATTTTAGTTAATAATTAAGTTATTTTACTTAATCATATATAACATCAACATTTGAAAAAATATACGCTTGAAGAAGTTTTATCTTAATTGTCAAAGTAGTTAAAGAACAAACAGATGATAATGAAATCTAATATTAGCTTAGTTAAAAGATTTATGTACTTAGTTACTACTATTATATTACATTAAATATAAATGACTTAAATTAAACGCAATACTTTGGGTTTATTTTCGGGCGGCATTTTACGAAGTTTTAAGTAATTTAACTGTTTAGACTTTTAATTAAGTATTAAATTTGTTAAAATTACCAGGTTACTAGAGATTTAGCTAGGCAGATTTAACATTAATTAGGAAGCTACTCCAAAATTTGTTGAATCAAGATAATTAAATCTTTGAAAAGAATTTTTATTTGGAAATATTACATAAAAGTTAAAACATTAGCCATTAAAAGAATATCACGCTTAGGATCCTATGCTCGAAAGATATTTGTCGAAAAAAATTTAAGAATGTTAATTTAACAAAACTATTTTAACAGCACCTAAAACTTTTTTAATGAAAATATTTTTAAATATTTATTTAAAATAACGAATCATTATGACAATTTCCTATAAGAATTTAAATGAGTCTTTTCTTCAGGTAATTTCTTTTGTTCTAAAATATAAATTCCAAAGTATTGTAATTCGTAATTTTTTATAAATATCAAGGTAGCTTCAACTGTAATATTCAAATATTATCTTTCTCTTTGTAATTGAATTATTCAATACAAATCATTTTGTAATAGCTACAGAAATGCAAATCCTCTTTAAAGGTGTTAATGATCGTTTGAAATCAGAATACTTTGTTTGTTCTTGTCTACAATAAAAAAAATATTTCATAATGGTTTAGAAAGTACTGTATTGAGTGATTTTATACATATGATGTATTTTAAGTGGAGTTTCGTTTTCGTAAAATACATACTAACATACACACGTAAATACATATGTTAAACTTAGTCATTGTGTGTAACACAAAAAGTAGGCAAACTATAAGGGATCTAAGGCCTAACTAAACGGTCTCTTGCTACATTATGTTAGAATTTTACACTTGGTTGGTTTTCCAGTTTTAAAGTTATATGTACTCTGCTTATTTCAGCATATCAAAAGTTGAAATAGCTTTTAATAATTTTCAGAATATAGTTTGTGAAATTTATTTTTTGACATAACTCTGGTAAGACGGGTTCCCATCTCCCGGTCCTGGGTTCTTGCATGACCTTTTGCCCCCAGTCCAGTTGGCCCGAAAACCTTCTTTTCCAAAGGCTCCGGTCTCGTCTGCGCACTACCCAGTGCACGTCACGCAGCTTAACTCCCAAACAAAGAGAAGACCAGCCGATTGCGACAGCTCTCAACTACTCAGCCCGAAAAGAACCAAGTGGTCATAAGATCTGGTAAAGCAAACGGGTACATTTGGATTTGTCCATAAATTATCCTACCCAGACATTCTATTTCGGTGCACATTTCATCATCAGTAAAAAATATAATTTAAAATAATGTGTATAACCTGAGACTCCACTGATGGGGAATAAATTATACAGGTGATTTATGTGGCTTGTTTCGCATATTTTCATTGAAATTTCACACGGATTTTGAGGGTCACATTTGTTCATCGAGAGACAAAAAACATTCCTCAAAAATAATTGTCTGACATCGAGATCTCAACGGATCACTATTACTCCTTATCTAGTAAAGTTTCTTATGCCATTCTTCTCTACAAGCACATTCTAACTGTTGTCATTCAAGTGAAGAAATTGTCTGATGCACTCAATCTTCTTATAATTTCACAATGTAGCTCATTATAGCTACTAGCTACAAACATGTTTTCGCCATGCTCTTTATTCAGGCAAAAGTATATAAAAATATTGTGCTTTAAAAATAACCTCTACACACTTTTAAATTCTTAAAAATATTTGTTAACAAAATAAAAACCCAGGAAAAATCTTTCCATGCATCAGTATTTCTGTATAAACATACACAAGCATTATCACTGATGTTAGAAATCGATCATATCAACCTTATGATGGAATCTGTGGCCATTTTTTGTACTTGGTGGTTAAATAAGTGTGTATACAAATGGATGCAAAGTTACATTTACGATAAAAAATAAGATGCATTGCACATTAGGGTGGAGTGAAAAAACAAAAGTCGGAATTTTGATTTTGGATAGCAGCCAAAAGTTGCCTTTTATTACCCCTAATATACGTGCAAAATTTCATGAATTTTGAAAAACTTTTTCAGGGCTCTACTAGGACTTTTATATTTTCATTGTTTCACACAATGGGTTCTTAAAATAAATTGTACATTTACAGGATTTTTTGGTAATCTCGTTTGACATTTTTATATTTAAACTATTTAGTGTAATTCCCTTTATTATTTTTAAACTTTAAGTCTTTATTTCAAAATATTTGATTATTTTTAAATATTCACACAATGAGTTCTTAGTATAAATTGTACAATTACAGGGTTTTTTGGTAATCTCGTTCGACATTTTTATATTTAAAATGTTTAGTGTAATTACCTTTATTATTTTTTAACTTTAAGACTTTACTTTAGAATATTTGAAAGGTTTTACTGAGTTTTAAAAATTGTTTGTTCTCATTTTTAGATTCATTTTTTAATGAGTGCGTGTAGAAGCAAATCGAAGTTTACCATTACTGGAAGAGCAGTTAAAAATATCCTATTTGGTGCCCTTTCAAAACTAAATAAAGCTGTTTTGCCAACAATGGCAGATGACAAAATATCATTTTTACACAAGACAATAATTAAAACGCAACAGGAATGGTAAAGATCCACCAAAGTCAGAGGTAATTAAAATCCAGAGAGAAAAGATCGAAGAAATTTGGAAGAAAGCATCAATTATTGTAGTATCTCAGAAATGTATTGATCAAATGATAGACAACAATTTTTCTGAATACCAGAAGCTTATTCGATTCCTCAAATCTAAAAGAAATGATGGAAAATTTGAGACAGATTTCATCGCAGAACTGTAATTGAAGAACACGTATCTCTGATTGAAGAGTCATGTTCACTGTATCTGGGACACATTACACCATATTCTGGATCAGGAAAAAATATTTCAGAAAGCATTTTAAAATATTGCACTGAAAACAACTTAAACCTTGATAAACTTATGGCTATAGGTTGTGACAGAACAACTGTAAGCACTATGAGAAAGAATGGTGCTATTAGATTTTTTGAAACAAAGATTAATCGTCCATTGCAGTGGTTAATATGCCATCTTCATGCAAACGAATTGCCATTGCCTCATTAATTATCTGAACATCGCGGTCAAACTATAGGCCCACGAGCCTTTTTTGTTGCTATTGGAAAAATCAGTGAATCACTATGAACAATAGACAGTTGTGGAATTTAAAAGAATCTGCCCTTGTCTCCCAGAAATGAACTGTGGAGAGTTAAGTACAGACCAAAATTATTCTTACGACATGTGTCAAAAATTTTCATCTGGCCAATGCTCTTTAAATCTGGTAAATCGCAATCCATGTAAAATGTTTCACTCTAGATGGTTGACAGCTGCCAATCGACTACTTAGATTGTACATTGGAAGCCAGAATCCTTCCCGAAATCTGAAGATTATGATTGAATTTGTAATGAAAGTATATTCACTTACGTTGTTTAAGAAAGATTATCCGTGCAAAAATGGAGATCAAAATGTGTTTTTAAAACAATTAAATTGTCTTGCTATTTCAGGGAACATTTAAAGAAGATTGTCAATCTCATTATTCAACGAAACGTATACATCTATCATTGAGAAAAAAATAATTGGGATGATAACTGATGAAAGTAACCATGTTCGAGAACTTGGATTCCGAAGAATATTGAAGGCAAGGGAAATGGAGTGTTCAACAATACAACAGCTTCATGTTCCAATATTTTTGAACTTCAGACGTGCTATAGACCATATTAACATTATTGACTGGCAAGAATGTGAAATCGCATCACTTCGCATTCTTAATAAAATATCCAGAGATGAGCTGAAAATTCTCTTAAAAAGATCGAAAGTCCCACCTTTTCAATTCCGAAAGTTACCGTCTTATATTCAAACAGTTGAAAGATGCGTGAAATTAGTTACTGAAGCATTAGAGACTGTAGGAGTAGTATCAAGTGACAGATATATGCGAGCAAAAATCAAATCACGAAAAGTAAGGCCAAGTTTTAATACCAAAGGCCAATATAAATTGCAGTGAAACGAAAGATCATTTTGCAGTACACCGTTTATATTCTTTTTATTATATTACTATATGTTCAGAAAAATGTCTTTCCTATGTATTTAGAGAACTATCTTTTATGTATATTCGAAAAATATAAGTGAACCGTATGTCTAATTATTGTGCTTTTTCTTTATCTCCTTTGCGACAATGCAATTCATATTTTAAGGTATTAAAACACAACAATACTTCGATTGTTCACAAGTAATACTTTAGTCAAACATTTTTTATGGGTTATTTTACTGAAATCAGAAATTTAGTAAAAGAAGATTGTTTTTAGAAATTTATACTACATAGTGAAATTTTGGTATTTCAGTATAAAGGGCATAATCTTTAAGAGCTGGTAGAGCCCTAAAGATGAATTCCAAATGAAAGGAAAATTTAACCTTATATTCAGTGTGCCAAAAGGCAACTTTTTAGACCTATCTGAAGAAAAAATCCAAAATAAATTTTTTTTGGTCATTTTCTCGCCACCCTATTTATTGCACATGATATATGTACTGAAATAGAATAAGTAGTTGATTAGCTACACTGAGCATTTAAGAACTAATTGCATGAGATTTTTTGCGCAATTACTGGCAAGTTGTGGATTAAGGAACAGTTACCTGAAATCGTTTTCATTTTCTTATATATTTATTTTGATTTACTATAATGTAATTTTTTTTGTTAACTGGAACATAAATTATTATCATTTATGCTTTTTCTAGTGTTTTCCCATTCGGAAAACATACACAATGCTAGTATATAAGTATGTCTGTTTCCAGTTCGCAAATCATCCAATGTTAAATAAGTATCTTTTCTTGAGGTCATTATATTCAAATGCCCAATTTTGAAATGGCTATAAAAAAGCTAAACATTTCGAATCTTTTAGCGAATTCGATAAAATTTAATTTACATGATTATTCATAAAAGAAAAAATAAGGTTGCTGATGACATTCTATTTACTCATTCACTGGAAATTAAAGATAAATGATTTGAGATATGTATTAAACTATCAATGAAGAATATTTTAAAATGTAAAAATAGCATTTTCAGATGTTTCAAGCGTTTTATGACAAGCATTTATAATTTTTTCTAGAAATTCATTTTGCACCGGAAAACATAAACTGAAAATGTTTTTGTAAAAAGATTTAATACAGTTGATCCATCAGTCTTTTTAATGTAGATGCAATTTTATAGTACACAGATCAGAAAACTCCCAAAAAGAAAATAAACAGCTATTAACTTTCCGTTAATATTTAAAAAATATATATTTTTTTATGATATAAGTTACGTAACAGAGTGTTTTATTATTATTACATATATTTTGGTTCTTTTAATTCATCTAAGTTCACACGTTTACATTCATTGCTTGCAATATTTTCTTGCAAAGACTTCAATTGTTTTTTAAACTTGCATGCGCTATCACAAAACTGTGTTTTGCTACTTGTGCTCAATACAAGAGAAAAAAAAAATGCATTAAGCACGGAAGTGTTTTGCACGGATGTGTATAAAATTAACATATCTGCAATCTTCACCTATAACCTTTATTTGTTGTGATTGGAATATGTCTTTAACCTCATGCACCGTAAAAAGTACATTATAATCACATATAAACAAAATATGCTTCCTTTAATCGCAAAATAATAGGTGGAGACAGAAGATGTGAGTATTTTATACATATTTGTGTGAAAGAAATAATCAATCTGCAAAAGCCTTTTGTTATAGTATGTAGAAGTAGCAAAAACACAATTTTGAGAAGGAAATTCTAATTTGCATATTTCCATGCGATTGTTTTCTTCGATTATGACTTGTTAAATTTTGTAAAACTATTAAAAAAAATTCATTTGTAAAATATTCAAATATCTCGACACACTGATCACATATTATCACAAAGGAAGCTTAATGCAAGCACAGCCTAAAAAGTAGTAGTTACTCATAATCTCAGCCTCTAAATTCGCAAGAAATCACCTAGGAAGAAATTTAAATGCGATGAAGAGTTCAAGGTGTCGCTGGTTTGTAATAATACAGTAATAATTATTCATTTGTCAGGAGAATCCACTTAAAAAAAAAATTTTAAGGAAAAAAAATTGTAACTTCATCTAAACAATTAGGTGAATTCTTGATTATTCGGCTTTTAGGGGGTGAGGAGGGTTTTGGGATGTTTTACTTCTAGAATTTACCAAATAAGTCATTTGTTCCAAAACTTATCACTGAAACAAAGTCGAAAATTAAATTCACTATTTGTTATTTCTATAATGAAAGTACTATTAAAAAATTTTAATGATGACTGATGAATATAAGATAATAATTTTATGTAATACTTGTACATATGTATATTTGAGATGAAAAAGATAAAAAGAAAATACACCCATATATGGGGCATTCTAACAATCTTTTGACTTTTGGGGAAAAAAAATCTGGCGAAATTAAACTTGCTAAAATAACATTTTAATCTGATAGACGAATGCCTTAATGGTTCAAAATAAAGAAAAAATGGTCAGCAGCGAAATTTTTTTTATTTAACTGAGGTTTATGTTAAACCTAAGTTATGGAAAATTAAACTTTGCGAGTTTTATTTTCCTTATCATTTTACCACTAAAACTTTTTTTTTCTTTTAAATTTTTACTTATAATGATTTTAAATAGTACCCACAGGACATTCAAATAAGAAATAATAACAATGTAGTATTTTTAGTACAAAATTTTGATATAACATTGTCTTAAAGGGGCATTAAAGAAGGGACGGTAAGGATGGAACGGTAAGGAAAATTACCACAATTACCACAATTACCCCAATCGGCAAATCATATTAAGACTACGTGATAGCCACAATGTTCATTGATTTTTAGAATCAGTTGTTAACATTGGATTAATTTTTTTTTTAATTTACCTTGAAAAGTGCAGGAATAAACCTTGGGGACGGTAAGACTACCAATAAAGTCACGATCTTGAAATTGATATTTAAATGCTGATTTAAATTCTGCAGTAAATTTCCTGTCAAATAATTTTAGATATTCTTTCTCTAGCATACTTCTGCATGAGAAAACACTTGAAAAAATTCTGTAAAAAACTTAAAAATCAGCATCAGGAACACGGGACGGTATAGGAGTTTCCCTGGTATTTGGATCCCCAACATCGTCCAAAACTTATTTACCGTATTTACCCGCGTATACGTCGATCCCGCGTATAAGTCGACCACCACTTTCCCGATCAAGAAATTTGAATTTTTTTAAATCCCGCGTATAAGTCGACCCCCTGCTTTTCTGATCAAGAGCTTTGAATTTTTTTTTAAATACGTTATTCAAAATCACCTGAAAAAAAAGAAAGTACTAAATATACAATAATAAAGAAACTCTATTTTTTTTCATTTAATCGAAATCATATGTAAGGAAAGTACTAAATATACAATATTGATGATAATAATATACTAAAGTAATATACAAAGTTAAACTGATTCAGTGGCCGATTCAGTATCGGACTCGCCAAGCAAATCACAAAAATCCTCCGTCATTATCGGCTCATCATGATACACGTTTTCAATCTCAGTATCGCTACATTGTTCCTCGTCGTTATCACTTTCGAAAATGGCATCATCTTCTGTGCCGTCTAGTTCATTTCTTGACATTTGATGCAGCATTTCTTGAATGATTTTATAATCATTTCGGAAGGAATTTGATTCCACGCATCTTTAAGCCACTGGCAAATTAATACAATATCGGGCTTTCTAATATTACCGCCCTTTGTAAATGTTGGACGACCGGATGAAATCCACTCTGTCCAATATTTTCTAACATTTGCTTTGAAGGGCTTATTGAGGCAAACGTCTAGGGGTTGAAGGACGGATGTCAACCCTCCCGGGATTACAGCTACAGTTGTCTTCAGTTCTTTTGTCACTTTATTCACGTTTTCAGAAAAGGTACCCACGAAGCGAGTCGTAAACTAAAAGTGAAGGGTTTTTGAAAACACTGCCAGTCTTTTACCCCACACATTTTTAAGCCAGTCGACTGTTTCGTCAGCATCCATTGACCCCTTTGCATGGGCTCGAATCAGCACACCAGATGGAAACGTAAATTTTTTCGGCAACATTTTTCTTTTAAAAATAATAAACGAATGAAGCTTACTACCGTCAGCCAAACAAGAAAGAACGACCGTAATACGGGTTTTTTTCGTGCCCAGTCGTTTTTACCAAAATACTTTTTTCCCCCTTGCAGTTCACTGTTTTATTTTCTGGTAGGTCGAAACTCATGGGTTTTTCGTCCATATTTCCTATATGGCAAAGTTCAAAAGATTTCATTTTTCTTTGATCGATGACGTATTTTTGAAATTTCATAATCTTTGCTTCCAAGTCAGATGGTAATTTTTGTGCCAGTTTAGTGCACTGGCTTAAAGTCAAACCAGGACGATTCATAAATCTAGTGCACCAATGATCTGATGGTCCAAACGTGTTTGTAACACCACACTGTTCTTCTTTTGCAAGCTTCATTGCTCGTAAACGAATGGCAGTTCTAGTGATAGTAAAATCATTCTGCCGGCACTCTACAACCCAATCATGCAATACATTTTCGAGTTCTGGAAAAGGAGATTTTCCATGCCGAAAAGCCGTTTTTGATTTTGGGATGTTTTCTAGCTTTGCCTTATTCTTGCATCAATCACGAATCAATTTTTCGTGAACCCCAAACTGAAGAGAAACAGCACAGTTGTTAGACTCTTCCGCAAAAGAAGTAACTTTAAGTTTAAACCCAGCTGCGTATGAATTGCGTTTCTGTTTTCTAATAACTAAATCAGCCATATTAGTAGAAACAAGGAGAAAAGTGCAGTAAGATAACGAAGAAATAATGAATAAGTCTACTATCAAGAACACTTAAGATATAACGCAGGTCACGTGTTTTTAGAGTCACGTGTTTCTAGCCACTCGCGGACGATTCAATAGCACATAGGGTGGGAGATACATTCTCAGAATTCTATCTACTGATCTCTCAGATGGAGAGGGGGGGAAGTAGTAGGCGTACATTCATCGCCAGCACCAAACCCGTCACTCAGTCTCCTCTTTTTCTCTCCTGGTATGGAAATCGACAGTAAACGACGTCATTGTGCTATGGAATGCGAAAAGAGAACAATTGCCTTTCAGAAGGGCATTTTTTACTTCTGGTTTAAAAAAAAAAATTAAGGACCACCACATAAGTCGACCCCCCAACTTTAAAGTCTTTTTTTGTCCAAAATTTCTCGACTTATACGCGGGTAAATACGGTATCTCGTTAATATTGTTATGCAATCATGCAATGGTATGTTCCCCAGTATATGAAATAAAAAAACACAAAAAAGTGTATTAAAATAAAAATTATTATTCAGGGACATGAAAGTCAAAAATTGTGAGAATGCCCCATATTTATTGTACACATGTATGCAACTCAGAACCAAAGTGGATTACATCACTTTTCTATTAAAGCGAGTTTTGCATCAATTCTTGGTCCATAATAAGCCATAAGTAAATTAACAATGGAACAATCAGAAGTACTTAGTCTCCTTACATGAGAGACCATTAACTATACATCCATATACCGGGTGTCCCAAAAAGGACTGACTGATTTTAAAATTCAATAACTTCCAAACGGTGACAGATATTAAAAAAATTCTTGCAGGAGGGTTATGCATAAAGTCAAAAGTTTTATTACAGTGATTTTCGATTTTAGTTCGAATTACAAACAATAGATGGCGCTGTAAGCAATAGTCGCTAAATACAGGCTCGAATTTTGGTCCTTTCTGTTGTTCCATGCAGTAAAATGAGATGGAAATGTATTATCCAAGCCACGAAGTACCGAAAATCGAGCCTGAATTTAGCCTCTATTGATCGCAGTGCCATCTATTGTTTGTAATTCGAACTGAAATCGAAAATCACTGTAAAGAAACTTTTGACTTTATGCATAACCCTCCTGCAAGAATTTTTTAAATATCTGTCACCGTTTGGAAGTTATTGAATTTTAAAATCAGTCAGTCCGTTTTGGGACACTCGGTATCTTTCAATGATGTTTTATGGACTTTTCCATTTGTACTCAGACTGTCTCATATGACTAAGTGTGACTTTTAAATTTATGTACTTAATTTGATCAGCTTTAATTTTAAGTTACGTTTCACACTACCTTTTTAACGATCAACACAGTTATCAACACAAGGTATTATTTTATTTGTTATAAGAGCGTAAACAGCGTTTTAATACAGTAACATAAGTTATTAGACATTTCAGGAAATTTTAATTTCTTCCTAAACTTTCAAATTTAGTTTATTTGATAACTTTTACCTGTCATTTCTCACTTTGAGGAACGTATACTGTAAAGCATTTTTATAATAAGCAGAATACATTGAACATTAGAATTTCTGTAGATATCATTATCCTTATGCTTTACATTTAATAAAGGTTAATCATATCAGCTGTTTATTTACCAATTAAATTTATTTATCAATTATAATAATTGTGTTAAAATTAATCTAGTGCAAAAGTTAGTTAATGGGATCTTTTAAGAATGTCACGCAGTGACGGGGATGTGTTGGTCTGTGTGCTTATATGGAAGCAAACAAAAATTTTACTGCTCAGCTTAAAAGATTTTTTTATTGCCTTTTTGTTTGTGTGCTTTGGCGAAAATCACTTCTTAATGAAATTAAATTCACTGTTTTGAAATAGATGTAGCAATGATCGTTTTCCCGGTTCTTTTATATTTACCAGAGTTTGTACATTCAAGAAAAAGTGTTATTTGTTCTGTTATTGTAGTAAAAGATGAAAACAGGAATTTTTGCATAAAGAAGGTTAAGAATGTAAATGCAAGTAAATGGAGGAATCAAAGAAATTTAAACAAGATGGTCCCATTAAGGAAATAATATACACAGAAAGGAGTTTATTGTACCTGAATATGTTTGTAGATATAAATTCTTTTCATTTTTTGAAGAAATGTGAAATTAACGAAGTAAAATAAATCGTGATTTTAAAAAAAACTTTAAAGCTGCAAATTTATTTTAAGTGTCTCCATTTAGATAACTTTTATTTTTATAAGTTTCTGAATACGGATGAATTTCATATGAGATGATGTTTGTTTGACATGTAAGATCAAAATAAATAAGATTAAAATAAATAATTGCAAATAAATAAATAAATGCGGCTTTCTATGGGGACGATGAATAATTAGAATAATTGAACCGATCAATAATTCGACCTTAACATAATTTGAAGATCTTGAAAACTTTCTTTCTCCTAACCCAAAAGCTAATAAAATGTAAATAAATTTTTTATTTTGAAGTTATTTTGGTATGAGATGTTTTAGCGGTTAGATGTTTTTAATGCAATACTTTTTGTAAAGAAAAGTAGCCATACAAACTGACTTTCTCTTAAACCAAAAAGCTAATAAATTCGTAATATATTATTTAAAATATTATAAATATTAATTTTGCTATTTTTCGACATGAGATGTTTTAGGGTTTAGATATTTTTAATATAATGCATTTTGTATATATATATCATCATCATCATCATCAACCGTTTTCAATCCACTGCTGGATGTAGGTCTCCTGCAGATTTTTCCAATGTTTCCTGTCTAGTGCTTTAGTCATCCAATTTACACCGGCTACTTTTCTGATTTCATCACTCCATCTTACTTGAGGTCGTCTTCTTGGCCGTTTTACATCTCTGGGATACCACTGTAGGGTGTTTGTGCTCCATCTATTGTCTTGTCTTCTTGCGATGTGCCCAGCCCATTTCCATTTTAGCCGTTTAATTCTTTCAATGATGTCAAAAACTTTCGTCTGACTTCTTATCCAGGTTATTCTTTTTCTGTCTCTTCTAGTTATACCTAGCATACATCTTTCCATACTTCTCTGTGTTGTTTGTAATCTTTGTACCATCCGTTTTGTTAGCGTCCATGTTTCTGCTCCATAAGTTAAAACAGGCAAAACACATTGGTTAAATACCTTTCTTTTCAAACACAGGGCATGCTACTCTTCAGAATAATATTGTTCTTCCCAAAAGCACTCCATCCATTTCTTATTCTTCTATTGATTTCATTCATGACACTATTATCAGATGATATTTCTTGCCCAAGGTACACATAACTTTGCACTTCTTTAATTTCAGTGATGTTCTAGACGATTTTCTTTTTTGATGCAAATGAATTGAACATCACCTTAGTCTTTTCGAAGTTTATTTTTAATCCCACATTAATGCTAGCTTCTGCCAAATCTTTTAGCATATTTTCCAATTCTTCAGGGCTGTTACTGAAAATTAAAATGTCGTCAGCGAATCGGAGATGACTTAAATATTCCCCATTTATTCTAATCCCTTTGTTTTCCCAATCCAGCTTCTTGAAAATATTTTCTAAGACAGCAGTAAAAAGCTTAGGCAAAATGGTGTCTCCTTGTCTTACCCCTCTTCCAAGCTTGATCTTTGCTTTTCCTTTGTCCAAGCGGATGGTTGCTGTTGCTTTCTTGTAAATCTTCTTTATAATATTGATGTAAGGTTTGTCTATACCAATGTCCTCCAGAGATTCTACTACTGCTGATGTGTAGACCGAATCAAATGCTTTTTCATAATCAATAAAGGCAAGGCAAAGAGGTAAATTATATTCCTTATGTTTTTCTATGAGTCCCTTACCGTTTGGATATGATCAATTGTGCTGAATCCACTTCGGAATCCTGCTTGTTCTCTAGGTTGAGCTGAGTCCAGAGCTGATTCAAGTCTTGTCGTTAAAACTTTGGTGAAAAATTTATAAATCACTGACAGTAAGCTGATTGGACGGTAGTTTTTAATGTTTTCCTTCTCTCCTTTCTTGTAAAGTAGCACCATCACAGCATTATTCCAATCTTCTGGTACATCTGACTTCTGGAGACATTTGGAAAACAGTAAGGATAGCATTTTTGCAAATTCTTCTCCTGCTTTTTTGATAAGGTCGATTGTAATTCTATCTTCTCCGGGGCATTTACCTTTTTTCATAATTTTAATGGCTTGTAAAACTTCGTCTGTCATCTCTGGGATTATGGCATCGGTTTCTGTTAAGTTTTCTCGTGGATCACATAAGTTGATTTCCCTCTGATCTTCACATTTATATAAATCGTTATAGAATTTTTCGACAATGTGTACTATTTCTTTACTGATTTTGGTGATTGTTCCATCTGCCCTCTTTAGTGCAAAAATACCTTTTCTTCCAACACAATGTTTTCGCCTAGCTGATTTTAAACTTTTGTTATCGTCTAGAATTTTCTTGAAAAGATCAGAGTTAAATTTTCTGATATCTTATGTAACACATTTTCTTACCGTTTTACATATTTCAGCATATTCAACTCTTATTTAGGATCGTTTTTCTTCATTTTAAATTCTCTGCGTTTCTTCATCAATCTTCTTGTTTCTTCTGTTATTTTCTTTGTCTGCTTTACTTGTGCATCGCCGGCTATCTTCTTTGCAATATCTTGTAGAGTACTAGTTAGTTTCTTGTTCACTACTGTAACATCTTGCTCTTCTTCTAAAGTTGATTGAAGTACTTGGAAACGGTTTTTAAGTTCCAAATGGAATTCTTCTTTATGTTTCTGGAGATTTATTATATCGATTGATTTCTTTGAGTGTTGCAAAAGCTTCATTCTTTCCACTTTAGTATTTAACAGCAGTTTGCATCTAACCAACCTGTGATCACTTCCTGTATTGAAGTTATTGAGAACGCTGCAATCCTGAATAAGATGCTTTTTGTTTGTTAAGATGTAGTCGATTTCACTTGTTGAGCCATTTGCACAACGCCATGTCCATTTTCTTTGTGGCTTTTTCTTGAAAAATGAATTCATGATATACAACTGTTCACATTCTGCAAACTCAATCAATCGGTTTCCTCTTTCATTTCGCACCCCATATCCATGATTTCCTACTTATAACTCACCTTTCTCTTTTTCCCCAATTCTAGCTCGGTATGTTTTATTTAGAAAAGCAATTCCTTGTTTTTACATAATGTATATATATATATATATATATATATATATATATACATTATGTAAAAACAAGGAATTGCTTTTATAAATAAAACATACCGAGTTTTTGAAATTTTAATTAGATGTTGATCTTTTGTTATAGAAGAGTAGTCTAAAACTATAAACATTTTGCTATGTGGTTTTCTTTTGTAAAAAGTAGTAAAAGCTTCGGGCAATAGTAATTTTCTTAAAAAATATTAAATCCGTAGTCAGTATTAATATAAACAGATTTATTTTTCTCAAAAAGCAACAAAATAGTAGTATGTTTTATGTAGAATGAAAATGGCATCGCATGCAGCAATAACTTTCAAGTTTTGACAACGCTTTGAAATCTCTCATTTAGTAAAAAGTAAAGTATTGTAAAAAAAAAAAAAAAAAAAAAAAAAAAAACGGATTACTAAATCTTTCAAAATTTACATATGTAGTGTTTTATTATTTGACTTTTTCGTTTTCTCAAAGGAACGAATTACTATTTTTTTTTTTAACTGTAAAAAAAATTTGTTTACATATTTTTTGAACAGAAATACAGATAATTAAAAATGTAAAATATTGATTTACATAGTTATCTTGTAAATTTCTATTGAAAGTTAGTGACATAGACATGTCGGTTTTAAAATAAGAAACATAATTCTAACTGACATCCAGAAAGTAATATACAAAAAAGTAAAACATACAGCAAAATTACAAAATTAGTTATGCAGATCATAAAAAGATGAAGTTCTCAGCGTGTTCTGAGCTATCCCAGGTAAAAAAATCAGCAAGAAACCTTAAAAAAAAAACTTCAGGGAAACTGAAGGTATTTGGAACTAAAATTACCTTCAGCTTACCTTTAGGTAAAAAACATGTATTTTCCCTTAACCTTCTTGGTTCCAAATACCTGCTGTTTTCCTTTAGGTAAAAAACCTGTTATTTCCCTTCACCGATTTTGGCAGAAATATCTGCAGTTTTCCTTTAGGTATAAAACCTGTATCTTCTCTTTGCATTATATCATTGCACCTGCATATAGACAGCCTTCTATGCAAATTCGCATCAGATCAATACATAATAATGATTACATATCCAGTTCGACAATGATTTGATACATATTATGCATAAAATAAACTTCAAATACTCAAATGAAATTAAAAATTTGTGAAGTTGGTTGATTTAACATTAGCTTTTGGGGGTATCATGTCATGGCTTTGTATAGGCTCGTTTCTGGAAATCAACTATGCTTATAATAAATTGCATGAACAGTGTTGGCAAAATTTAGAAAAGTGCCCCCTTCGTGCGGCAAAGTGGGGGAAGGGGCATTGAAGGTGCATAACATGAATAAGTGGTCACATGCCTTTTGAAAGATATGTCACATGAGGGGTGTCAGTAAAATTTAGAAAAGTGTCCCCCCGGGGGGGAAAGCACCGGAGGTGCGTAACATGAATAAGTGGTCACAGGACTTTCGAACGATATGTCACATGAGGGGTGTCAGCAAAATTTAGAAAAGTGCCCCCCGGGGGGGGGGCAAAGTGGGGGGCAGGGGCATTAGAGGTGCATAACATGAATAAGTGGTCAAAGGCCTTTTGAACGATATGTCACATCAGGGATGTTAACAAAATTTAGAAAAATGCCCCCCCGGGGGGCAAAGTGCGGGGTAGGAGCATTACAGGTGCATAACATAAATAAGGGGTCACAGACCTTTTGAACGATATGTCACATGAGGGGTGTCGGCAAAATTTAGAAAAATGCCCCGAGGGGGGGGGGCAAAGTGGGGGAGGGGCATTAGAGGTGCATAACATGAATAAGTGGTCACAGGCCTTTCCAACAATATGTGACATGAGGGGTGTCAGCAAAATTTAGAAAAGTGCCCCCCGGGGGGGCAAAGTGCGTGTAGGGTCATTAGAGGTGCATAACATGAATAAGTGGTCATAGGCCTTTTGAACGATATGTCACGTCAGGGATGTCAGCAAAATTTAGAAAAGTGCCCCCCCCCCCCCAGTGGGGCAAAGTGGGGGGGAGGGGCATAACATGAATAAGTGGTCACAGACCTTTTGAACGACATGTCACATGAGAGGTGCCAGCAAAATTTAGAAAAGTGCCCCCCGGGGGCAAAGTGGGGGGAGGGGCATTAGAGATGCATAGCATGAATAAGTGGTCACAGACCTTTCCAACGATATGTCACATAAGGGGTGTCAGCAAAATTTAGAAAAGTGCTCCCCCCGTGGGGCAAAGTGGGGGGGGAGCACATTAGAGGTGCATAACATGAATACGTGGTCACAGGCCTTTTGAACGATATGTCACATGAGGGATGTCAGCAAAATTTAGAAAAGCGCCCCCCCCGGGGGGGCAAAGTGGGGGGGTGACATTAGAGGTGCATAACAGGAATAAGTGGTCACAGGCCTTTTGAACAATATGTCACATGAGGGGTGTCAGCAAAATTTAGAAAAGTGCCCCCCCAGGGGGAGCAAAGTGGGGGCAGGGACATCGGATGTGTATAACTATGAATAAGTATCCACAGGCTGTTCCGACAATATGTCACATGAGGGGTTTCAGCAAAATTTAGAAAACCGCCCCCTCAGGGGGAGCAAAGTAGGCGGAGGGGCATCAGGTGCGCATAGCATGAATAAGAGGTCACACGTCTTTCGAACAGTATGTTATATGACAGGTGTTAGAAAAGTGCCCCTCTTTGGGACTAGTATTGTGCCCCCCCCCCCCTTTGAAATTTTTATATATTACAAATAATATTTATCGGAAGGCTCTGTAAAAAAATTCAATCTAAAATGATGAAAATACTGCAATAAAAAAAAAATCTGAAAAGTAAGACATAATAAAATTCCCCAAAGCAGAATATGATTATAAATGCGCCATACATTGACTTCACAGCAGAACATTTCAAATTTTCATTTTCAAGAAAATCCACCATTCAATTGTAGGAAAAATCGCGAAATTTGTCACTCAATGGCAAGAAAAAAAAAAAAATCGGCAAACTCTTTAATCGTTCATTTAAAAAGATTGCGAAAATCATCAATCAGTCGCAATAAAACTTGTGCAATTCGTCAGTCATGGAGAACAATTCATGAAATTCTTTAGCTTGCTGTGGAAAACCATACAAAATTCGACGAACAGTTGCGAGAAAAAAATCCATGATTTTCGCCAATCGGTTGCAGGTAAAAAAACGCAAAATTTGTCGGTGCACCTCTAGAAGAAACAGCGAAAAAAAACCCCACAATCTTCTCTAATCGTTCGCAAGAAAAAGCCTCAAAATTTGCCTATGTTACAAGGAAAAATTCGTGAAAATTGCAAATCGGTTGCGGTTAAAAAAAATCGTGAAGATTGTCAGAAGAATCTGCGAAATTCGTAGATCAGTAGCGGAAAAAAACTCACGACTTTCTCCAATCTGTGTCAAGACTTGCTTACTGGTTCAAGAGAAATATCGCAAAATTTTAAAATCGGTCACAGGGAAAAAAAAAAGCGAAATTCGTCGGTGGATTATCGAAAAAAATAGAATTTGTCAATCAGTCGTGAAAAAAAAAAAAAAACAAAACATGAAGATTTGGCCAATCAGTCGCAGAAAAGCGACAAAGTTCACCAGTCGACCGTGAGAAAATAATCACGATATTCACGGATCTGTCGCAGTAGAATGCGAAATTCGTCGATCGGTTGCAGAAAAAAAAGGGTTTTTTACCAAACGTTTACACGAAAAAGAGAAAAAATTTGCCAATCAGTAAAAAGAAAATATAATGAAATTCGCTTATCAGTCGCATGTAAAAAAAACTCTGAAGTTGTCAGAAAATTCACGAAATTCTTCGATCAGTCGTGGAAAAAACCAACGATTGTTTCCAATCTGTCGCAAGAAAAAATTGGAACATTTGCCAATCAGTCTTCGGTAAAAAAGCATGAAATTCATGGATCAGTCGTGTGAAAAAAAAAACTACGATTTTCTCCAAAAGGTCAATGAAAAATATCACAAAATTCATCCACCAGTCGTGGTTAAAAAATGCGAAATTCGTCAATGAATTGGGGAAAATATATCAAAATTCTTCACCCAATCGCAGGAGAAAAATTGTGAAATTCAACGATTTGGTCAGAGAAAAAAGGCCAAATTCGCCAGTTGACAGAGGGTAAAATCTGAAATAATTCGAAAATCATCAATCGATTATTGGAAAAAACCCCCACTAAATTATCATTCGATTAGGAGGGAGGGGGGGGGGGAACTCACAAAATTCACCAATAATTTCATTCGTGTGAGTATGTCAGGGTTTTATGAAATGTCTTTTGCATTTCTATAAAAGATGCAATTGCACTTCTTCATATATAAAGAAAATTTTCCTGTGACTTTTTTTTTTTTTTTTTTTAACTTCACACAGAACATTTGATTAGCTGAAGTACATTGCAGAACATTGCAAAGTATTCAGCTTTGGAAATGAAATTCTTTGATCAGCCGCAGAGAAAATCTGTGAAATTCTTTCAGCGACCATATGAAAAAAAAATTCAACTGTTTATAGGAAAAAATGAAGTTTGTTGATTAGCTGGGAAGAAAATCGGCAAAATTCATAAACCGGATATGTGAAAAAAATCACACGAGTTTTGCCAATCAGCCGCAAGGAAAAATGCAATATACGCCAATCGGTATGGTTTAGATGTATTATAATCCCGCATTTGCCATTTTTGATTTTTTTCTTGGATGAAAACTCCTTTTTCGCCAAGTAGTAAATGTCGCCAATGGTTAAATATTGTTGATAGATTAATATAACATTGAAAAAACTGGAATATAATAATTATTATTAATTATTAACTATTAATTAAAAAAATTTTTAATTCACACCAAGAAAAAAATCCAAGATGGCGGATGTGGGATTATAAAACATTTGTTCTGAAATAAAATATCACAAAATTTATCAGTTGGTTGCGGGGAAAAAATTGCAAAAATTCTCATTCAGTCACCTGAAAAAAAAACTGAGAAATTCAACCGTCGATTAATGGGGGTAAAAAAATCTAGAAACCCTTCAGTCGATTGCTTTAAAATATTGTGAAATTCGTCAATTGGTCACAGGAAAACAACATGAAATTCAGCACGCAATCATGAGAAACAGTTGTGAAATTTTACCGTTGGCTGCAGATAAAAATGTGAAATTCGTCAATCAGTTACAGGAGAAAAACATAATTCGTCAGTAACAGGGAGGAAAATCAAGAAATTTCATCAGTTGCAGGAAAATATCACAAAATTAAAAAGGTCAAAATAAAAAAGGACTAAATGAAAAATATTTTCAGTGAACAAGGTTCTTGAGTGTTTTTTTTTAAGTGTCCAGCTGGCAGTAATTTTTTTCTAGAGTCCACACTGTTGAAGGCATTTTTAATATAATTATAGAATAAAATGAAATAAGTGATTACTACTCTATTGTTATTCATACTGCTTAATATGTTTCTGAATAATTAATTTGTCAAGACAGTGTTATTGTGAATTTGTATTTTTTTTTTATTATTATTTACATTTGCTTGTGGATATTTCTTTTAAAGGTGATTTCAATATAAAAAAGAATGCAGGTGTGCATTTTTATTATCTTCCTCTTAAATAGGAAAAAAAAAAGAAAGAAATCTTGTTTTTCACCCTTTTATGATATGAATCCATATTTATTAGCATTGTCTAAGCCGCTTTAGCAGGGCGCAGCGCCGGCAGCCCTTTTTCTTTTTTGTGCATAGCAAAGCCCCATTAAACCCTTCTGCTCTTTTTAACACTTCCTATGCTCCCTGTGGCAATTCAACTGATCGCGGGAAAATATCACAAATTCTAGGGACTCTAAACAAACCAGTTCAAAATATTTTTGTGAATAATGTACAAGTGTGCCCTTTTTTAGAATGGTGTTTCCTTTTTGAAAAATTCCCCGCCCGGCAGTCCTTCTTTCTAGTGTCAACACTGCATGTGTAATGTAATATTAATGTTAAAAAAAGGAAGGAGGCACATAATAAAAATGCATACATGCATACTTTTTACACGATTAAATCAAGTTGACAAAAAGATCTAAAAAACACCAACTGACCAGTAGTAGAATTGACATAAAAAAGCCACTGGTCCCAAGGAACAGTAACCATGAGAATTTATTTGTCCGCAGTCATCATCACCGGTCTGCTACATAAAATTCTATTTCATCCCTTTAATCCTTTGAGTGACAATTAATTACTTCATCTAAGATTTAATCGAATTTTCTTTGTTTTTTTAAATAAAATAAAGTTATGCGATATGTGCTTAGTTGCAGTTTTTGCAGGGAGAAGAAAGTTTACGTTTACCTGTCAGATAGGGGGGAGGGGGGGGGAGTTACTGGTACTGCAGATTAGGGATTGACCGAAGCAGCAAATTTGCCGAATACCGAAGCTTCGGTCAAAGTGTACACCGAATATTCGGTATTCGGCAACCGAATACTTAAAAATTTACAATACACATTTTTGCATATATTAGCTTTTTTAATAAATTTTAATTAACATTAGATTCTTAATAATTTAATTCAGTTACATTGTTATTCTTAAATCTAATTTACACAAAAAAATTTAATGACTTCTTTCCACTCACAAATTCATTAACCCATCACTTATTTTTTATTATTTTATCACTAGTCAATACCCTAAAGAACCTATGAAAATATTAAACTATACAGGCTATTATTAAGGATAAGAATTGTCAGAAAAACAAAAGTTCATTCAAATGAAAAGAAACAATGTTGTCAAAGCTGATTTACTGATTGTCTAAGTCTAATTATAAACATATTGAATAGGAATGTTTTCAAATACAAAAGGTATTACATCAATCTGTACATTTAACAATATTTTATATCAAATTACTGATACATATTTATATTTTGATTAATATTTTAACATTGTGGTTATGAAGATAACAAATTTGTGAGATTTTAATTTAATGATTATAAAAGCTATAGGATAGGTATAGGGGCATACTTATTTGATGTGTGTATTTTCTTTAATATACACCTTAGATATACAGAGATGAACTCTGATATACTTATTTCATGTGTATATTAAAGAAAATACACATTAAACAAATTTAAATTAAGAAAACTAATGTAGAAATAATTAAAATTAAATGATAAGGGGAAGATGCCCATCTTCCTTATTTTTTTTTTCTCTATTGTAGACAGTTGTTTTGATTTCACTGCTATGTAGACTATTTTAGAAAGGAAAAAGTTTTTTTTAATTAAAATGGCTTTTGACTTGGTTTTTTGTAGTGCAGCTGAACTCTGAACTCATGCACATTATATTAAAACTCATTGCTTAGCCTATTTTACTTCTAAGTAAAAGAGAATTCTTTTACTTTTAAAAAAAATACTTATCCACAATTATTCGGCCGAATACTTAAAAGTATTCGGCCGAAGCCGAATATTCGGTTTACATGCCGAACCACCGAATACCGAATCGACTATTTGGTATTCGGTCAATCTCTACTGCAGATTATAAAATTTTTCAAATTAGTGGTTCAATTGAATTTCTGGTGGTACAGAACAGTCCCAGCGAACCCCCAAGGAAATCGAAAGCTGAACTGACAATGAATAATATGACTTTTTAAATATTTACTACTCAAAAACATATTAAGCAATATGAACTGAACAAGCACAGAATGAAATCAGTTATTTCTTTTAAGCCTGTAAATGATAAAAGTAACAATGCAAAAAAGAGAAAATTACACAAATAAAATTTACATACACAATAAAACATGCGAATCTGCTCAAAACATAGAAGATTCTCACCCATTACAGAACAGTCCTTTTTAATAATTGTTTTGTACACACAGGAGGTAAACACAGGGGTCGATTCAGGCAAAATTTGAGGGTTTTTTTAGGGCCCTTTCACAAAAGTCTATTTAATAAAATAGGCCCCATCACAAAAATAAATATTATAAAATGAGCCCCTTCACAAAAATAAATTTAATAAAATGGGCCCCTTCACAAAAATAAATTTAATAAAATGGGCCGCTTCACAAAAATAAATTTAATAAAATGGGCCCATTCACAAAATTCCTTTTAATAAAATAGGCCCACTTCATAACATTCTTTTGCATAAAAACTATTTTAAATATGTAATTAGTAAATAAAACCAGGTCATGCGAAACAAAAACTTTAACTGAAATTTAAAGAAGTTTTTGTTAATAAATTCTTGATCCGAATTTGAGTAACTGGATTTTAACTATAGTTACAAAATATTACTTCCCACAAAAATAACTTTTAATTTTCACAAAATGGAACCCAAGAATAAAAACTTGCATCGACCCCTGTTTGTTAAAGGCCCCAAGAATCTATATATATAATTTTTAATGATGTTACGCACTGTAGAACAATATTATTGCTCTAAATTTGTCTTTAAATGTTTTTTCGTGAAAAAATTACTTTATTTAAAATAATTATACACATGTAAAGAATTTTAAAATTATTTTTCCCATATTTCAAATTCTGTATTATAAATTATTCTACAATATATAATTTTTTTAAATTAATTTTTATGAGTCGAATATTGCAGCTAGAGACATTAAACCCCGCTAAATGATTTGCCAGAGATATTACACCTCCACTGAGTATTAATCAAGCATCTATGTTCCTAAAAAGATTATAGCTGCCTGATTTTTAAAGAAACCAAATTACTTACTCATAAAATGATATTCCAATACAGTGATCTGCTTAGAAAGAACTTAGGTCCTTTAAAGGACCCTTCACAAACTTTTTCCCCTCAAAACAAGGGCCCTTGACAAAACGTTTCCACCTCCAAACTGAGCTTTTTGCAAGTTTAATTATCAAGAAGTAATTTAATCCTTCTATCACTTTTATGCATAATGGAAATATATGCATATATCTCCTTAAAAGTATAAACAAGAAACTGAACATAACGATTCTTTGAAATTCTTTAAATTATGACTAGATTTTTCACAAAAATAAAAAGATCAAAAAATAAAATAGTTCTCTCTAGGATGTATTTGAAAAGTGAAGTGTCACGCCGTTTTTAAAACGGAGAGATTTTTATCGCTAATATTTTAAAAAATAGTAAAAATTCATCTTTAGTCATACACGAAGATTTCGTGTAAAACATTATCCCCATACCACAGTATTTCTATACGTGGCGATCTGGTTTACCGAATGTTCAGCATGAATGGCTGAATACAAAGTGCCAATATCAAGCTAAAATATTAAAAATAAGTATAATACAAGGCTCACTTATACCCCTCTTACGGCTATATATATATCCATTTAAAAATTAATTAAAATGTGACTAATATACAGATAAAAAGAGCCCTGCAAAAAGGAAAAATAGAATAGCAAAACGACAGCGTAACGACTACTCCCGCATTTTTTCCGAGTGGCGGAAAAGTAAACATGCTTTCTGTGTGTTGAGTTGATAACTTCCTTCTCATTCTCCCATGACATGGAGTCAGAAATACATCTACATGAGGGCTGCTGTTACGCGAGGGCCCGGGTTCGAGTCCCTGGGTAAGACATGGATGTAATTGTGTATGTACCATTGTAGTTTTATAATATATATAATGGAAAATAAAAATTGTTGTGACTTGTTGTTGTTACTATGTATAATAAGGATCATTCGAGGCGACAGCCATTGTAGCTATAGGCCCCAAAGCATTCTCCACCTCGGATGTCAAATGACAGCTACATGATCAAAAATCAAATGTTGCAACGAAAACTTTGTTTTTGAAGAAGTAACTTTTATAAAAACTGGAATTCACGCCTGATAGAGGATAAGGGCAAATTATGCATGTAATAACCCCACCTATATTTTTCAGCTTTAATCGTGGACGCTACCAAAATGAGGAAAGGGGGGGGGAGGGACCCTGCCCCTCCCTAGATTTTAAAATTTAAGTAACTAGATATTTCTTTTTGTTATGTTTTCAAAAACAATATAAAATGTATTATTTTCGAGTAACTAAATTAAAAGAGCCTCTTTTCTTTAATGTTAGTATGTGCAAAATTCTTAGTTCCTCTTTTTTTAAAGAGGTGCTGTTTGTGTTGTTTTATGATGGCCAATTGTCTACACTTAGGATATTGGGCCGAAGGGGGGGGGGGGGGGTGCCTGGGGTCTTTCAAAGGGAAGCTAATCCGTATTTAAGCAAAAAAATCCAAGGTTCGAAGAAAACCACGAAAAAACTCTGAACGACTAGGCCGACGGGCGCGATTGGTTTCGAACCCAGCATCTCCCGTCTACCAGCTTTGAGAGCAGAACCTCTCGGCCACTGGTGGAGTGGTTTTGAAGAGGAACTAAGAATTTTGAGCTAGGACGACAGGAGTGGCATGGTGGAAGAGGGGGGGGGGGAGCGGAGTGCATTGTATCCCTTCCTGCATTTTGAAATTTAATTAACTAATTTTTTTTTTTTTTTTTTTTTTTTGTCAGATTTAGAAGAGCACAGTAAAATATATTCTTTTCGAAAAACTTAAAATGGAAAACTAAATAAGACATTTTTAGAAAAGGGAGAAGGGAAATTGAGGGCCCTCGTTAGATTTTGAAATTTAACTAAAATATTTTTTGTGCGTGTTTGAATACGATTTTAAATATTAATGAAAGGGACTTTGAAATAATTTGGAGATTTTTTTTTTTAGTGTTCAATTTTTGTACGTGTTAGACTTCGAAGGGTTATTTTTACTGGTGGTAATTTAAGAGAAATTTATGACAAATTTTAGGATAAAAAGGGGACTTTGAAATACTTTCGTGATTATTTTTTTTCGTTTTAGGGGGAATATTTTGAGATTGAAATTTTTGAGCTTGTTAGAGTTGGAGGTGACATTGTTACTGGTTATAATATTAGAAAAAATTGTGACAAATTTAAGGTCAAAAAGGGCTTCGAAAAAATTTCGTGATTTGTTTTTCTTTTTAGGGGGAATTTTCGGGGATTGAAATTTTTGAGCGTGTTAGAGGTGAAATTGTTGGTCGTAATAACTTCATAAATGGGGTAATTAAAAATTTTAACTAGTAGACTCTTCAAAATAATTTCGAGATTTTTCTTTCTTTTTGTAGGGAATTAAAAAATAGTATTTTAAATGGTAATTAAAAATCTCAACGAGGGGACTTTAAGATAATTTTCAGATTTTTATTTCTAGAATGGGATTTTTATATCGCTATTTAAAATGATAATTTTAAATATTAATTAAAAATTTTAACGAGGGGGCGGAGTTAAGAATTTTTGACTGAACCGGTGGAAGACGTTAGATTTCCGGGAATTATCTAATATATTAATTTCGAAATAAATTTAAAATATTAATGAGGAAATGCGGGCATATCAAAATTTTAGATACCATAATGTGCAATAATAAAACCTTTAAGTAAAACTTTCATGTTACCTGGTAAAGAAACAATTTTCATTTTCCTTCAACATACCTTATGTGATATCACGAAAATCTCCTAAGTCATTGAAGGTAATTTGGAGATGATAACTTACAGAAATAAACCTGTATGAAATCTTTTAAATAGAGGTATACTTCTCTTAAGATAACCTTTAGTTTTCATTTGCCTTAAAGATACCCGTTGAAACCTTCAAAATAGCAGCAAAATCTCAAAATTTTTAAAGGTTTTTTTCTGATTTTTTTACCTGGGATGAATTATTTTTTCTTCTAGCTTAAATATGTGCTACTTTTAAAAGAACAGAAGAAGAACTGAATTTACACAAAAACCCATGAATATGAAACAGATAAAGGAGGGGTTATAAAGAGGTGGACCGACAATAGGAAAGCAGGGAAATGGACAGCTAAAAAATGCGTAAACAGAAAAAATAACAAAACAGAAGTTGAGGAAATTAAAGTACACATACACAAGAGAATTCGGGAATGTTTTAGCAAAAAGAAGCTTTAACCCACCGTATTTATGTTCTTTAAAAAAAATATTTCCCCCCCTAAATGCAAGAAGAAGGAAATTATAAAGCTAATAGTACGAAAAAAGCTGTTAGTAAGAAAAGAAGACAGTATCATGCAGATATAAGAAACATTATACGATATAAAATTTCTCATGGGAGTAATTTTTTTTTAATTTAGTGTGTCAAACCTCTCTTATGGTAAGCCAAACCTGAATAATGTTTGGAAGCTTTGATGCAGGTTTTAGATGTATGGGAAATAATAATAAAAAAATAATTTATTGCATTTTCAGTAATCTGACGCCATAGATAGAATACATAACAAAAATTTTATATAAGGCTGGCTGAGATGCAACTGCATTTCAAACACAAATAACAAGTAATTTTGTAAAAAGTAGTTCAAACATCCCTAGTCACCAGTACATTGATTTTGGCCCGTAAATGTCAGGAGTCAGTTCTTCTAAAAGGAATTGTTTTAAAAAAAAAGACCTATAAATTTTTCATTAAAAAATAGCAAAATATAGTTCAATGAAAAAGTACTTTTAACATGACAAGAATCTGAAAAAATCTCAGTTGGCTATGATAAAATTGAAAAAGAAATCGTTTACGCTTTTCTTGTATGCATTATCTCGCAGTGTAACGAAGCCTTTTTTGCTGAGGGTCTACGGTTTTTATATACTCGTCATGTTAAAGTGTTCTCCAGTTCACATACACATTTTGTTTGTATTAAGCTTGTATTTTTTAGTGTAAAACAGTCACGCTTTTATTAACAATCATTGAAATTGTTCAACGGAGAAAAAAACTTGTGAGTTTTCCCAAAAGTTTATATTTGCAGTTTCCAGAAAGAAAGATCCTTATATTTAAGATTTTGCAATGTCAACAATTATAAAAAAATATGTTTTAATGTGCCAACCATCTTAGGTGATTAAACAAGAAACTTAACGGCAGTACTGAGAATACATATAATCAAAAACAGAAAAAACTAGACGAATGTGGCATTCCCAAAACTTTCTTCTATCTCATACATGTTAATACTTCCTGAAAAATACAGCATAGCCACCGGTTAGAGGATTTACACCGAAAGCTAATCAGCAACAATTTATGTGAAATTCTAACTGAATTTGAAGTTTCGTGAAAATCCGTGCATTAGTTTTTGAGTAGAGCTATGGCAGAAATCGTAAAAAATTCTGCATATCACCGCCACCTATTGGGCAATATATACCAAAACCTAATAATCAACAACTTAAGTCAACTTGGTAACTGGATACGAAGTTTGATTAAAATCCGTGCATTACTACTTGAGATAATACTATTTCGGGATTCAGAAAAAATGCAGCATAGCAGCGAAATCTGTTGGGCGATTTACACCAAAACGTACTCAGCGCCAACTCATATCAAGGACTAACTGAAACTGAAGTTTCATAAAAATGCGTGCATTAGTTCTTCAGATAGGGCCTTTAGGGAAATCGTAAAAAATTCAGCATAGCAGCGCCACGTGTTGGGCGATTTACACCAAAACATAGTCAGCGCCAACTCATATCAAGGGCAAACTGAATCTGAAATTTGATGAAAATCCACGCATTAGTTCTTGAGATAGAGACCTTGCGGAAATCGTGAAAAATGCTGTATAGCAGAGCCACCTGTTGGGCGATTTACACCAAATCTTAGTAAACACCAACTCAAATCAAGGTCTAACAGAATCTGAAGTTTTATAATAATTTCTGCATTAGTTCTTGAGATAGAGCCATTCCGGAAATCGTAAAAATGCAGAATATCAGCGCCACCTGTTGAACGATTTGCACCTAAACCTAATCGGCACCAATTTATATCAGGAACTAACTAAATATAATTTTTTATTAAATATCCGTGAATTAGTTCTTGAGATAGAGCGCCCACAAAATTTGTGTCACACACAGACACACAGACAGACTCCCAGACAGACATTTTTGAAAAACATGTTTTTCGGGATCCCTGACCCCTAAAACGTGTAAATTCTTCGAAAACCAGAATTCGAAAATTTTCATGTAGCCAATACTTTCTCTTTGTGAAGATAGAAGAAAGTAAAAAGTTTAACGCATGTATCAATACGACATTTTTTCTCAGATGTTTATAAATACTAGTATCAAAGTTTTTCTTTTGATGGATTTAAATGGCATAACTTTATATTACAACTATAATTATTCCACCTTTGATTTCGAGAGTTAGAAAATTTTTTCTTTGGAAGTTCTTTTCTTTTAAAACTGTCTGTAACGCTCTCGTAATCATCAAGTTTTTTTCTAGTTCTAACGGGTTGGTAAATGTCAGCCAATTTTCCAAGAAATGTTCTGTTATTTCTTCCGGTACGCGAGATTTTAATTTTTAGGTTACTATTATATCTTTTATTTGCCGGAAAGTGTTAGTATTTAATTCTGTGATCCATTCAGTGAAGTAACTTAAAAGCTTTTGAGTATAATTCCTCCATGATTTTTCTGGGGTTTTGCGGTGTCTGTAGAAACACCGTTTTAATTTTTCATTGTTTAACTTGTATCGCTTTAAAATAAGAGTTTTCACAAAATTGTAATTAACTGCATCTTCCGGAGATTCTCTAGCTAGCATATTTGTAATTTCCACCGATTAAAAATCCAACAGGTAGGCTACCCAGTCCTTCTTTGATAATTGTGCCATATCCGCTGTTCTTTCAAACTGTATCAAAAATAATCCCACCTCATAACGTTTTTCATCAAACTTCGGGACAATCTGTGCTAATTGAATTTTTTGAAACTATCTAAACTTTTGATTAATCTCTTTGTTCCGGAAATTCTTGTAATTATGCCTGTTTTTCCCTTTCCAATTCGTGTTCTTTCACTTCTCTGGCGATTTTCTCCCCCCTTTCTTGTTGACATATGTTTTCTTCCCTCTCTTCCTGACGTCTCTTTTCTTCCCCCTTTTCTTGACGTAATTTTTCTTCCCTCTCTTTTTGACATCTCTTTTCTTCCCTATCTTTTTCACGTATTCTTTCTTCCCTATCTTCTTGACGTCTTCTTTCTTTCCTCTCTCATTCTTCATTTATTTTCCCATCCTTAATTACAAAACTCATAAATCCCTTGAGAAATTATACATCATATCCCTCAACTTCTAGTATAGAATTTTTCAGTTCTGCAACTTTGAAATTTTCGACATCCTCAACTCCAACCTCAATCACCACTTGTTGTAAAGCTTCTTTTTCACTACCTTTGCTTAAATAAGCAATATTTGATAAAACAAATTTCAAATATCGAAACAATTCAACAATACTCAAACAATGTCTCTATCCTAATCGGAACCTTCCTTAAAAACGCCTCAAAGCAAACTTAATTTAAACCTGAACGTTCTTTTGTTCATAATTCATCAAATCGAATGATATTTATGTTATTTAAATACTTATATTAGTACTATTGAATAAATTAGAACAGATTTACACAACAATAAAACTATATCCATGAAATAATTCTTGCAATAATTAAAATATACTTTTACCAAAATGTCAAGTTAAAAAAGATAAACATATGTGTTCTAACAAAACAAGAATTTGTCAGTGCAGTTTGTATTAATTTTTAAATACATCCTTAAAAAATACATAGTACATCGTCTTGGTTCTTTTAACACGTTAATATCTTATTAAATTATATTTCAAAACTGAAACAAATATTTACTAGTTGGATGCGCCAATCACAAAACTTTCTTCTATTTCATGTAAATATTTCATTATAATTAGTTTTATTAGTATTTTTATTAGAATTAAGCGTAACTTCATACACTTTTCAATGGTCAATATTGAAAATTGCACAATAATCGCTATTAGAGCGCCCCCTTCAGGCGGAAATTTTCCAAATTCAGGGAGGACCTTCTTGCCATGGCCAATAAGATACACAAAATATTTGGTTCAATTCTATGCATAACTTCATACACTTTTCGATAGTACAATATTCAAAATGCACAAAAATCGCTATCACAGCGCTTCCTACCGGCGGATTTTTTTCTAAATTCAGGGAGGACCTTCTTGCTTTAGACGCAAACATACACAAAAAATTTGGTTCAATTCTATGCATAACTTCGTACACTTTTCAATGGTGCAATATTCAAACTGCGCAAAAATCGCCATTACAGGGCCCCTGACGGCGGATTTTTTCCAAATTAATGGAGCACCTGCCTGCCATAGCCAAAAACTTGAAAAAAAAAATTGGTTCAATTCTATGCATAACTTCATACAATTTTTGATGGTACAATGACGACACACGGACAGACAGACATTTTGTATAAACATATTTTTTGTGATCTCTGACCCCTAAAATGTGTAAATCCGTCCAAAACCGGAAGTCGAAAAAAATTTCGATTACTTTCTAGTACTTTCTTCTATTAAAGATAGAAGAAAGTAATAAATCACAATATTAAATGAACACCTTTTAATTATATTAAATTTTATTTAAGATATGAAAGAAAATCTTTCCTTTATCTTGATTTGAAACGTAAATCGAATTTTCATGCTTTCACTTTGGAAATCGAAAATAAAAGAGCAACAACAAAATAAAATGCTTAACATTCAGTCCCAGTTAAAAAATAAACAAAAAAATACATAAAATTCAAATAAAGAACAGATTTATCAATCTCTGGTTTGTCCCAGACACAGATTACTCGGCTTTTGTTTTAGAATTTAATCTGAATCCGTAATAAACATTTCAATAATCATAGAATTCCAGAAATAATACGTAAAAAAAAAGAAAAAAAATATTTATTTCCTGTACTTACTTTGAAAATAGTACTTTTTAATCTAATCATAAACCTGAAAAACAAAAAAAATGCAAATAGATCTTTTTCTTTCTTTTCTTTTACTTCAAACAATCGGAAACTTAGCTAATATTTTTTTTTTCCTTCTTTCCAAAAACGTGTATTCCTAATGAATAAACAGCTTCACAATGTTATTATGAAATTATAATACAATAATTCAAACTCGTTTATTGTTTTCTTTTTAATCAACAACCTTACAGTAATAACATAGAACGGCAGAGTATTTATTAAATAATAAAATTTTATTTTTCGCACTAAATATAGTTATTTATGTAAAACTGTTCTATCTGTACATTCTATCAAGATTAGCAATCGTAATAAAGAACTCTGCATTCGTATTACGCAAGTTAAATAAACAACAAAAATACAATTCTTAAGCATTACGAAACAGTGTAACATAAATAATTATTTACTTTTCCACTTAATCAATTACTGAATTAAATACCATATTTCTTCTATTAATTGAATAAATATTAAACTGTTATTTCGATATATTTATATGTATTCCTGGTATCATTATAACAAGCATTTATACACTTTACACAGTTAAAAATCTTAACAATACACTTTTAAATCAGCTCCAATGAAACTTAAAAAAAGAATACCTTGACAATAACTAGACTAGTAATCAGATTCTGTTCGACGTCAAAGTAAATATGTCTCGATGAACACAAATTTATCTGCTTAATATCCACGAGGCTGTAATATTTAATGCTGTAATTCTCAATCCTACCGGCTTAGCCAAAATATCACGCCTATTGTAGATTTGATGCACTTGTTGTACAATTAAACAGGTTTAATATACCGGGTAAGTCAAAATGAATATAGCGATTACAAAAGGCTATAACTATTTAATTGAAAAGAATTTATCGATAAGATTGACACAGACTGTAGACGGAACTTCAAAATTTTGTATACATACGTCATAGAGGTTCTATATCAATTCTTTTGTTCACACGGGCAACATCTAGGCGGTAGTCCATTTCACGCCATACATTCTGCAGCATTTGTTCAGTCACAGACGCAAGCGCATTACAATTGCGTACTTTGAGTTCTTCAATTGTTTTGGGCATGGGAAGCAACTTGTCTTTCACATAACCCCTTGAAAAAAATTGGCCATTTTTACCGTCATAATTGGCCATTTTTACTAATGAGACGGCCGCAATAAACAGGTTTCTTGTTGTTGCAAAGTTTCAAATTGCGCATGCGTAGACTTCAGCTTTACTGAACCTGCGCCTTACGCAAAGAAATTTTGAAGTTCCGTCTACATTCTGTGTTAATCTTATTGATAAATTCTTTTCTATTAAAAAGCTATAGTAGTTTGTAATCGCTATATTCATTTTGACTTACCCTGTATATATATATGATGAACACATTGAACACGTTACATAAACATAGAATAACTGATAACACGATTCGTGATTACATATTTCTTAAGGAACATTACACCGTGCGTCACAGCACCCCCTTCGAACACTCTCTCCGAATCTCTAATCGCAGGCCATTACCGTTTGGCGTTTTCTAAAAAAGTCTTGCACCATGGGGTAGAGGTGACTTTCACATCATATTTCCTTGATTCTTCTATTACATGCCATATTTAACAAATATAATTTCTGGTCCCATATTTCTTATTTAAAATAAAATTAGTGTTAATTACAAGATAGATTGTGCGATGCCATATTGGAGAGAATCACAAACATCGCACTTCACAAAATTCATTTTAAAATAAATGCAATAGATGTTAATGAGTTTCAAACCAAACTACATACAATGTCACAGAGGAATGTAGAAGTTCTACAAGAGTTCTTTATATGAAATATAAATTAATATATTACGTCATATATACTACGCATCCAATACGTTGATGTACAGTTAACAACAAGTTCACACAGTTCAACGGTGAAAAAAATATCTTGTGCGACACATATGTTCCGAGAATTATTTCTTGACATTCTTTTCATTTTAAACACACATTTCTTTCATTTTTGACATATTATTAACACCTGGGGTTATATATATGTCTGTTATTGTTGGAATATTCGTTTTTATTGCTGCGCAGAAAAACGTGCCAGTGGGAAACAGTGCAATAAACTGGAACGAAAGATCGTGAAACAACACCAACTCTACCAATTACATTTTTTGCAGAAAGCATAATTTAAGTGTAATAATATATAGATTACACTTTCTATGATTACACTTTCTATGTGTGATTACACTTTCTATATATATGACATAGTTGTAAAAAATAATATTTGTATGGTTCTATCTTTTAAGTACCACTATTTTTAAATAGTAATTGTCACTTTATTTAATCTTAAATTTATGGTATTTAATAAGGCACATATTACTCTTCGAAAATTATAGTTCGAACTTTGTAAATGTATTTTGTCAATAAATCCTTCCAAGAGGATAACAAGTGTTAATATAAAAATGGAAATAATATCCATTACAATAATATCCCAATAATAATAATCCCAGAAATAATATCCCAATGGAAATAATATCCAGCGCTTACCTGAAAATTCTACATCATGTTCGTATTTTAAAAACATATTACACATATTATTTACGTAAAAAATGAATTGGAAATGAATTATGATTGACATTTTATTAAAATTTGAAGCAATCAAATTTTAAAGAGATTTATTAAATGTTAATTTAAAAAATACCTGCCGACCCGGTAGAGGTAGAGGTAGATTTCGAAGTCAAATATACTAATTTCACAAACAAAAACTAAATCATGATTAGAGATAAATCCACTTTAACAATTTTATCTGGCCGCTTTTGACGAGTTTTTATTTCATTTTTATATAATAGCTGGTTTTATCAGAATCATGTTAGGGCGGTATTAAAAAAATACTTTTCCATGCTCAACAACTCGAAATTTTCTGGCATAATTCCAGATTCATTTTTAATAAAAAAAAATATGAAACTTGTTGACGTGATTTTTGAAGAGATTTATAAGCGACCTGTGTTTTTATTTTTGCTCAATTAATTAAAACTTGATATATAAACAATTATTTTCTCAGAAGGACAATATTTTTCGTTTCTAACACAATCGATTCGGGAAATTCCGTTCAAAATGCCCACTTTGACATCATCTTTTGAAATATATTCTGCCTCTATCAAAAAATCGATAATTCCGGTAAATTATATAGTTTCTGAATAAGCGAATCTACCAATTAAATGCGTTTGAGAGCAAAAATGAATTTAAAAATGAGTCAGAAAATAAGCAGTTTGGATTTGAGTGCATCCTTAATACAATGATTTTTCCAATACAATCCGCTTTGGTAAATTCGGTTCAAAATGCCATTTTTACCAGAAAACGTACCACTTGGAAGCCTTTGAGAGCAAAAATGAATTGTAAAATGAGTCAGAAAATAAGCAGTTTGGATTTGAATACAACCTTACTAAGATGATTTTTTTCTTCAACCGCTATGTATTTTTATTTGTTTTTGCTGTAAGAATTGATCCTATCCAAAACTTGTCTATATAGATGTTGTAGACAATATTAAGAAGATATATGATAAATATCATGGGGATTTTATATCTTTTGAATTGACGGAGTTATGTATTTTTTTCTTCTTCAAACCCCCTTTTTGTTTTCGTTTTTAATTTTTTTTGCGGTACGAATTGGTCCTATCAAAAACTTCTGAATATAAAATTTGTAGATAATGTTAAGGAGATTTATAATAAAATTAATTGGATTTGATATCTTGTGAATTGACGAAGTTATGAATTTTTTTCTCCCCAAAACCCTATTTTTTGCGCCCCTTGAGCTCATTTTTAACTTTTTCAAAAATCTGTGATACATAAATTTTTGGCCCTATTTTTATAAGTAATGAAAACTTTAAACTGATTTGATATGTACAAAAATTAAGAAGTTATGGGGGGTTTTCTGTTTTCACAAAACCCCTCCCTATTTCCATCCCCTTGGTCCGATTTTGCCCATTAACGAACTTGACCAAGATTTTATGCCCATTGTATCAGTATGGAAGAGATTGGTGCAGAATTACGAAAGTTATCGTGTCCATTAAAAAGTGATATATATATATATATATATAAAGTTTTTTACTGAGGGTGGTTTTGGGTTCTAGGGGTCGTGATCGGTGTATGTCTGCAAAGTTTTTTCAAAAATTCCAACATAGGAACGATCCTAATAGGTAGTATTTCATACGAATTCTACCTAAAATGTATTTCATTACAAATAATTTGAGATACGTAGTTTCGGCATCAAATACGTGTTTATCCGGGAATGCGGCATTTCCTACACAGAAAAAAGACAAGATCAGAAATTCTTTTTCAAAAGATTGCATCTAATAGGAAAAAAAGCAATACTTGCATAGTGAAATTTCACTTAAAAATTGGAATCTTGGGATTTTTTATGCAGTTTTGATTTATATTACGTGGCAGAAACTTTGGAAAAGAAATTTCTTTCAAAAATGGTAGATCACATTCAATATAAAAAAGAAACGAATTTCTTGTTCTGAATGGAAAGTTGCAAAAAAATGGGGTGTTTTAGGAAAAATAAAAATGACACTGTACGTAGAGATAGCTCTCAAATCGTGACAACTTCGTAGAACTTCTTATTTTGAAAAAGGAACATACACAGAAAAAAATGTTTTGGGAAAATTGAACGCTAAATTTTTCTAAACCTAGTCATGGAACCTTTTATCATCTGCTCTTTCATACTTTCTCATTCAAGGCGTAGAATTTTTTTTGAAAATTCATTTATTACATTTTTGAAACCAGTATATAATTCAGAAGAAACTTTTGGAATAGAAAATGAAATGTTTTGCAGAGGAAAAAAAAAAGTCTTCTTAAAGTTTGATCACAGTAATATTGGAGAGATATTTGAAGAAAGTCCTTTGCAAAAATATGTAGACATTTTAGTTTTTACCGTTTATTAATGAGAAGGATTAGTAAACAAAAAAAAAAAAAAAGGATTTCTCTTTTTTTTTTTTTTTTTTTTTGAAAATTTAATTTAGGAGAAAAAAATAACTAAGTATTCATTTAAAACATATAGCTATTAATAAAAAAAAAATGTAAAAATGTTTATTTTATCCTTTCAAGCAAAATAAATATCTTTATAGATATTTTTTTTCAAAAGAGACTGTGCCAGCCCTATAATAAAATAGCAATATCAAATTTATAAATTTTATTAACCAATTATACTGTTCTTATTTATGCTCACATTGTTAATGTAATTTTTGAAAGGGCTGTTTAGTATATTCTTAATTTTAAAAAAAAGTTATAATTAAAACAGTCTTCTAGCAGGAAAGAATCTACTCAACTCTTAATACCAAAAATTCAACCGATCTCCATACGCGTGCGCAAAAGTCACAGAACGCTGTTTAATTTCATCAGTTAATGTATAGTTGCGAAACGACTGCGCTGTCTGCTGTAACAGACTTAGATAAAGCATGGTAAATTAAATTATATTGAAAATATTATATTAAAAGATACCGTATTAGTTTCTGCGTTCAACTTTTAGAAATTTGCAAAAAATTAACTCCTACAAAAATACAAAATAGTAAAGAAAAAAAAAAACACATTAGATTTTTATGATGCATACAATCTTTCAGATTATTTTCCCGATCAATTTTATTTTCATTTTTTTTTTTTTTAAGAGAAAGGAAAATAAAAATTACAGTGCCTTGCTATACAAGCAAAAAATACATCGGGAAAAGTTGTTTCATTTAAAACTTTTTCTTAACTATATTTTTTACATGATATTTTCAATGTATAAAAAAGGGGGATGATGAAGCGTGTGGCCGTTTTCTTTTATTTTGGAGCCATTATTCATCAAAGATTCACATTCTATATCTGCATAACTACTATTTCTTAAAAAGATAATAAATCATGCATTTAATAATAATAATAATAATAATAATAAAGATGCTATAAACATTGAAATCTGATTACTTGAAAGGAAAAAAAAGCACAGCTGAAAATAAAGACAGTAAAAAGAAATTTTTTTTTTGCATTATCTCTATCTATTTTTTGTATTATATCTTATTTCTATCGTAACTACATTTTTAATGAAATTTCAAAGCTGCAGGGAAGGATTTCTTTTTTCTTATGTTTTTTCCTTTAAGCAAATACCCGATTTTTTTGATTAAAAAAGTTTCTGTATGAACAGAACTATAAGAATTACGCGATACAGCTATATATATATATGGAATAGAATGTAAAAAGGGGTTATATTTTAGGATATTAGGATATTCCATATATTTTAGGCTACTCCATATTATATATATGGAATAAAATATAAAAAGTGATTATAGCTTTAGATTATATTTTTTAATTCCCTTTTCTATCTTGTTTGTTTTAAGTATTTTAATTTCCAAATATATTGAAAAAAATTCTTTAAAATAATTTTTTTATTTCTTATGAAACATGTTGATTTTACTTGTTGAAAAAAAGATTTAGATATAGTCCTTAATTTGTAACCAAAGTAGAAATTTTTATACACCACTTGGTAGGCTATAAAAGCGGCTGAAATGTGATGCAGCGTGTATAAGTTCTATCACTGACTAGTGAGTAGAATTCCAGGATAAATTTACCTACATAAATTATCATCTAATCTTAACAAAATATGAGTTGTATTTTATAGTTTGATTTTCAATTTACTTATGAAAATGTCCCATAACCATTGTAGTAAACTTATATATTATAAACTTATATAAGCCGGAACGGAATTTGATGTACTATTGCAAATGAATTGATCTATCTGAATAACAAATAACAAACTCGTCCTTTCGTAACGCTGACGTCATCTTGATGGTGGCAACAACAGACAATTATAAATTTAATTTTTACTGCATATTTTTAAACTTCTAAATAAGCACATATTCTATTTTTAGATCGTCGAATAGGAGGAGGGGGAATTGCTCTTTCAAATGCAATTTTTTTGAAAACTGTATAGCTATTTACTCAACTAATATTGTTTTAAAATAGTTTCCAAGCATAATTTTGTTAATAATCTGCCACTATCGCGTGCAAAATAATACGAAAGATAATCCTTTTGCACATAAATTAATATAAATAGCTCAGCATTTGTTTCCCGTTTATATTCAAAAAAGAAATTTAAACATTCATCAATTAACAAATGCAACAAAAATGTAAGTAAAACACAAATTTAAGACATGTAACCGGACGATGCGCTTAAACCATTGAAATAAACAGAATCAAAAATGCTCATCGCAAAGAGTTATATTTGGGGAAATCTTCTGCTGTTAACTCTTGGTGGGAGTCATATGAAAGCATCGCTTTTAATACATTTCAAAACTTTGTTTGAAAGCATTATTTTTATCTTTCATGAAAAATATGATTTTTGGTATTGTTAGTGGACATTGTAGAAGATATATTAAATGTAAAAAAGCTATTGGAGTTATCAAAAATGTGTTCACCTATATTCTGTAACACGGAAAACAAGGGTTTATCCCGTTTTATTAATAAAACATAGAGGCTTGTTTGTGTGTGTGTTAGTTAGGTCTAGATTGTTAGAAAAATCTACCATACGTAGAAGTTCATAAGTTCGGTTCCGGATAGAAGAAGACAGATCCGAATGCAACTGAGGCTCAGATTTTGGATTTTGTTATATCATATTTTTTGTTATTCTACTAGGGGGCTCGGGCCCCTACGAGCTATGCTCGCCAACTCCCGTTTAGACACCGCAGTCTCTAAAAGCACGCTAATTTGATCGGCTTTAAAAAAATTTTGGAAGATTGAATTATACTTTAAAAAACAGTGGCGATCTCTCTATAAATGGGTTTCTATTCATTACTCTTTGATTGGGGTATTTTAAGGAAAAATCAGCTGCTGTTAAAAGATACAATGGCTGTTTTCGTCTTTGATTAAATAAAATCAGTTAAACATTTCAAAATAATGTAATATAAAATGAATTAAGTAAACAGAGTCTTTGGGTCTCCCGGTATTTTTTAACAAAGCGAAAAGAAAATTCTTTTAAATAGGACATTTTAAATTAATCGTTTTTAATCTGACATAATTGTCACCAAACTTTTCTTTCTCTTTTTAATATTCACGTGAAAATACTTTTGTTAGAAATGAAATATTATTTGCGCTGTCCTAACAAAAATAGTTGAAAAGATCTTCTCAAAATATCAAATAAATTTCTCGCGAAATTATTTAATTTAAACTGTTTTGCAATATTATTTTTTGTTCATTTTACGTAATAAGTGTAATGTGACGTAAATGTGACGTAATTTGTCCTATTTGAGACTTCTAACGCATGTAAATGAATTTATTATTTTACAATATCATTTCTCTTTTAAAATTCACTTGTAAATATAGTTTTTATGAAGTAATTTTCAATAAGCGCCTGCTTTTTATACGTAATTATTTATATGTAACTTGAAAGATTTTTTTCTGTTTGTAATAATCATGTGTAAATAAATTTTTTATTTGAAGAAAACATTATTGTTTGTGCTTTTTATACAGCTGGCAACAGTTTAAATTAATACCATTTTCTAAAATAAATAAAAAATATCTCTCGAAATACTGAAAATTTGAATTTAAAATAGAAATAAAACCTCCAAATTGAGTCAAATTAAAATATAAATACAGTCTGCACACCGGAAAATTCTAACGTATAAAATAATCTAAAAATGAGTTAATTCCCATGTATAGTTTTTGCTCCTATAAAACTTTTTTAATGGAACGATTCTGTCCAAATTAATTCTGTCTGCGTTAAATATCTCTTAAAATAATTCTTCGATTTGAAAACTGTCTACATCAGCGTGTTTATCAAACATTTATCTATAATGCTGCCGATTTTCATATTTTTGTATGCAATATTTTTCTTAATATTTACAGAGAAAGACCTCCGGTCACAAAAAATTCAAAACCGGCGGCGGCAGCGTAATTTACTTCTTTTTAGAATAGAGAGATTCTTGAAAGAAAAAAAAATTCGCGTATGTATTCGATTTCTCATGTTTTGAGGTGATATTGAGCCACTCTTAAAAACAATCTAAATTGAACATTTTCGCCTGATAGTAATTTTTTTTCTATTTCCAATACGATTGATTCAAAATTCGTAATGCAATTTTTGTAATCTGTATTTCGCGTGGTTTGATTTTATTAAAAAATTTCAATTTTATAAGTTATTTTTCCAATATTATACTTTCGGAACTAAATTAAAAGAATTGAAAAATATGAAATAATTTATAATAATCATATATTAAAACTCTAAGAAAATATTCCGTTTAGCGCGAAACTGACACATTTGCGAATGATTGAAATAAAATATAGATCCTGTTCAGTTTTAGAGAAAAGTTCGTGAACATCCGGTTAGCTCAGTGTTAGTTAAAAGATGACTTTTGTAGATAACGCGGGTTCAACCCC
This sequence comes from Maratus speciosus, assembly GCA_963932465.1. NCBI lineage: Eukaryota > Metazoa > Arthropoda > Arachnida > Araneae > Salticidae > Maratus > Maratus speciosus. The sequence continues at coordinate 373,801,728 of OZ010791.1, read as the reverse complement.
AACGCCCGTCAAAATGATATCTGTAATTTTTTTTTGGTGACAATTCATTTCAATAATATCATTTTATTTCAGGGGGAGAAGTTATGAGATTTGTGTCTTTTTTATTATTATTATGCGAATGCTTTATATTAAATAAAATTTAGCACTCATCAATATTTAAAAAAAAGTTTATATTAAAAATATTTAAGAGAACATATTTTGCATGCAATTATCAATTAAATAAGATCTTATCTATAATTCTTGTAATATTTTCTGACTGTTATTAAGAATATATATGTGTGTACAAATAAACTTTTCTCATTCATTTCCGTTAAGAAAGGAAAAGAAAACAGAAAGAAAGAAAAAAAAATATCATATAAGAACTATGGAAGAATCCTTTATACCCATTGTTTAATAATTAAATAATGTATGAAAATGAAAAATAAATTTCAAGTAAATAGAAAATGCATATAATAAACCGATAACATCAAATTTTAACTTTAAGTTTTTAGAAAGAGGTTGATAAAAATGAAGTTTATGAAAACTTTTAACGGTCGTGTACATAAAAAAAATATTATTGTTATTTTTTTCAAAAGATTGAGACTGAAGTAAGTATAAAAAAAAAAAAAAAACTCTACTCTATATTTTAATTAAACTTGAAAAAAATTTTAGCATAATTGGCTATAATTACAAACTATTGGTTATAAATTACATTCTTTTATTTCATTCGGTTTAGAGAATCTGCAACTTAGGGAGTTATAGATTTTCTAAGTAGGTTAGACTGACAGCACCATATATCCCCTTAAATCTCAAGGAATCACTTATACAATATACTAATTTATCAAAATTTCAATAATTAATTTAAAATAAACTACTTGTAAATTCAAGTATTTTTCTAATGAAACATTCAAATGGTTTACCGTCAAATCATGAAGGGTACTATCTAGTTTTCTATTAAAGCAATTAAGGACATCGATTTTTCCTCTGAAACACAGCCAAGAAAGTTAGAGAAAAATTCCAGTGTTTGTTACACAAGTAAATTTATCATTAGAAACAGTTACTATAATAACGCTCGTGACCTCCCGGTAGCTTTTTCAGAAAGTCTCACGTTTCCAGCAACAGCTTGGCTAGTTGGCGAAAATTAGAACTTTCAGTCAGCTCTGTCGCCAAAGTTCAATAGTTGTCCTTGTTTTTTGTTTTGATTCGAAATGGCGGCAGGTGTCCTAGGATATTTTAGAATTATAATCTTACCCAAATTAATAAAATATTTTCAACCATGTGTTCTACGTGAAAAGAAAAGTTCTTCGAAAGAAACCATACTGCGAATTGATACTTGCACAAATTATGAAGCCGAGTATTTAAAAAAATAAACGGTCAAGTGTGAGCATTACTCGCACACAGAGGGTTCCGTAGAATAAATATATGAATTTGTAATTGTATTATAAAAAAAAAAAAAAAAAACGTTGCTAAAAGAATACTAAGACTTTGTAAAAAACTATACAACGTAGGGTTGGGTATAACTGTATATATTAGAAAAGTGAAAATGGATATACCATGAAATTTCAAAGACATATGGAACATAAATAATATAAAATATAGCTATTCGCATAACTCTTTTTTTTTAATATTATCCTAATCTGTTTATGATGAACTTAATTCGGTACTGACAATAAAAGCAGTGCATAGTTAAACTTCATTTGGCATTTCATGAAACTAAATTCAGCGTAGTAATAACCTTTATTTCTACAGTGTAGCTAAAACAAAACCTTAGTTCAAAGTTTAAATTTGGCATTGTGCTAAGCGCGCTTCGAATTGAGGTCAAAAAGTTGCAACGCCGACTTGGTTAGTGCCGCGTTTTTCCAGATAGGTGTTTAATTAACTTTTAAAGTCACTCGAGGCGTATTGAGAGATACAATCAATGCAAACTATCGCGAATCCCACAGTATTTATGCGATTCATTCTAATTAAATCTTTCGAGGGCGAGGCCCTTAAAAAACGGATACGTAATTTTAATTCCAAAACAGACAAATGGCACCAAGAATATTTAATTAAAATTTTGCTTTTATCATGTACGTGAAAATAAGCAAGTTCGCATTTACTAATAAATTCGTTTATAAATTCTGGTGTCAGTTCATTTTTTCATAAGTTTATAAATAGAATTACTCTGTGCCGGAAAGGATTAAGTGGTCGCAGGACTCTTAAAGCATCAAAATTTAAGAAATTTTAATTTTTTTAGATGTTAATCTCCTATCTTTTCTGAATATTTTGATATAATTGTTTCCTTGAAATTCCCATTAGAATAGAAATTTTGGTTTTTACAATTATACCCGCTCAATAGCTGAAGCGGCGTTTCCGAAACTTTAAAGTCATTATTTTCCAAATGGCGTTTTGGGGGCATAACGCGCAGGGTACCTCAAAAACTTCTGAATATTTTTTCATGAAATTTTCGAAACATATATTTCATGTTAGTCTGTATAAACTGAACCTAAAATTTCCTTTTTATTGTTCAAAAAATATTTTTTTAGGTGATTTTACTGTTGAAATTTTAAAAATTTTGTATTAGCTAAATGCAACATTGTATTAAAAATATAGAAATGCTTTAAATACAAATTTATTTAAGTTCAGGGAAATTATTACAATCTGAAATATAAGTAAGCACCACAATTTTCATTCTAGTTGCAATATTTATTTTGTAATCCTGCGCGTAAACTGTTATGCCAATTTTTTGTTCGACAAATGTCTAACAGTGTCGAGCCCCCTATAAATACTAATTCTGTATCTTGCAATTTTTTAAATACATGAAACGAAAGAACATACTTATATCTTTCATTCCAATTAAAATTCTGTTTTAAAATCATATACATTTTAAGACATTAAATGTTGAAAATGGTCTTTTTTTCATTTTTTCCACTTTTTAGAGTCCCGAGACCCCTTAAATTAGTATGTTTTTAACAATTTGACGTTTATTGATTTTATACTGTTACTGGACATTACAATACACATATATATCATTAAAAGTTATTAACTAGGCACAGAGTACGCCGCCCCTGTCCTTGTGTATGTCAAAACTGACCGTACCTTTAAGTGTTAATATCTCGGCTAATTACTGATGATTTTTTTTTTCGAAAATCATTATGAACAATGCTTTTATTCTTCTGCAACGATAGGTATATGCAGCGATGCTCAACAATTTTTCTGAATGCCCGTAAATCGAAATTTGTGTATAACAGAAAAATGCTAATTACTCAAAAACTATGTGACCTAGGGTAATCGCTATAATTTTCCGGCAAGGTTTATATTAACGTCTACTACCTCTAATTTTTTCATAATTTTAGTTTCAGTAGATTCGGAATTAGATGGGAGGGGGGGGGGGGGGAGGGGGACATATTTTTGCGCTACATTTTCAACAATATCTTTGAAAATATAATACTTAAAATTAAAAGGAATGTATTTTTGAGTTCAGAGTTACAACAGCTTTCACAGGATACCCCACATGATATACAAAGATTATATGTTTTTTTTTCAAGTAGCATAAATAGCCCCTCTACATTTTTACTAAATATATTTATGAATGTTTATTAATCTGAAAATATGTGGGTCAATGGTCTTTATCACTTCCCCGAATTTGAACTTTTCACTTTCCATAGATTACGAGTAAAATGGCTGTGACAGACAGACAGACGTACGGACAGACACAGGAGTGATCTTATAATGGTTCCGTTTTTACTTTTTATGTACGGAACCCTAAAAATATTCTCAGAACTTAATATTTAATTGAATATTATTCATTCCTTATGGATTTACTTAAAAACTCGTTATCTTTATAAATCGTGATGTTTCATTGTATATAAATGTGAATTTATGGGGATGATGAATCAATGTAGCTTTAGTGCATTTCGATGTATATAAACGCATATTTATGAGGGTACCGTGGCAGAGAAGTACTGTCCTTTCTGCGACGAACTTCATTAATACCAAATCATTCTCCAGGTATAACACCCAAAAGCGAGTAAAAAGGACAGGTCAAACTGAATAAAAGGCAACATATTGCCCCACCCCCAACCCCCATCCCTAACCCAGCGTCTTTAGAAATCTCCTTTTTGATGGGAGATGAATTTCGGGGGGGGGGGGTAGAAGGAATGATGAATTGTTATCTTTTGTTACTTCAAAGTAACAAATAAGACAGCTAGAGCAATTTTTAAACTCTCTATGATAGTGAGATGGGGACATAGTTTTTAAATAATTAATAATTTATCAATTAAGCGAATTAAAAAATGGTAAAAACAAACCGAAAAATTAAAAAATTGTAATATTTAACATTTGTGTGTTTGGGGGGTAGAGGGTCGGGGGGCAGAATTGGAATAATTGATAATTTGTTTATAATTACCTCAAAGTAATAAATACGATAGAAAAAAAAGTAATAAAAAATGAAAGTGTGTGCAAAAAAGAGAATTCAGGATTTTTTTTTATTTCATTCTATTTGTTTCCTTTTCTTTTTCTCTTTTTATGATATTTATTAATTTATTCTTTTTTAAAAATCAACAATCAGAGCAAAACCGTAAACTTTATGCACTGTTAAGGATAAACGAATTGGACAGTGAGCATTTCAGACACGATTTTAATTAATCCTTTCTGCAAGGCAACAAAGAACTTTAAATTGTCTAAAAATAGCGCGCTGGTGAATAAAAAGGAGAGAATATTCGGGATGGGGGATTACATCAGATTTATCATTCTTTTATTGCCATTTCAATGTAATAAATAGGGCATTTGTTTTTTCTAATGAGAGTTTTAGACTTTAAACTATGTGCTAGACGACGGTAAAGGGTGTGTGAGTGGGGGAAAAGAATATTAAAATATGATGCATTACTACTCTTTCAAAATAACAAATAAACAACTAAGACGAAATAATATAAAAAAATGGGGCAAAAATTTTAAAATAAATAAAAAGAATTTTAAAGATTTTGAATTTTGAACATTAAGGGGAGACCAATGTTTCCTTCATAAACATTTAGATAATAATAAATGTTTAACACCCTTAAAATGTAATTGTTTTAATTACAGGCTTTAACTTGCAATTAATTAATTGAAATTATTTTAACTGTGATTGATTTAATTTCAGGAAACGGCTAAATAAATTATTTATCGTTTAATGTAATTGCAATTGAATTCTACTTTGTTATAATTTGCTATTAATTTCTAATTACAATTAAATTAAAAGCAATTAATTTTTAATGAATTATTTCAGTAAAAATATATTTCATTATTCTACTCAACACATTATACAATTATGAAGCTTAAATAATTAAAAAAAAACTAAATTGAAGAGTAGTAATGCACATAATATTATACGAAAGTTCAGTTGTGTTATAAAAAGCTAATCAATAGAACTAATTTAGTACAAGAAAATCTTCTTTTCTGTTTTTATTTTTATCTCTAAAAAATAAGTTTTTAAATTTCTTCGAACATTTTGAATTAATGAAATCGAAGAATATTACTGAAGTGAAAAAAAGACTTCTCGGATGTTCGGATTCTCGACTTACTTATTCTTAAATTATACGTATTGTGAAATTAAAAACATTTAAAATTGAAAAAAGTTCTTTGTTTTAAAGTAATGTTTTAATTGTAAACCGCAGTAAAATAACATTTCTTCATACTATCTTCTCCACTTGATAACATTTCTGGAAAACAAACGAACTAAAGCACTCTCTTTGCTGCAACAAAAAAAATGGGGTTGTTGTTTCCTTTGCGTATTACGCCACAAACCAAAAAGGGTGAATATTCTGTACGTATAATTAAATTCAGCACCACGCCAACCATTACTCTGGCGTCAATATGCTGAAAACGCGAGGCTTTCTGAAAAAGCCTCACGGTCATAACTTTAATATTATTATTTTGCAGGTGCAAAGGGCTGAATTAATATTTTACGTTTAAAATGGCCTCGAAGTTAAATTTCCCCCGTTCCTCCCTCGAACCTGTGAAAATACTTCCCATAGAATAATGTTTAAATTTAACGACAATTAAAATGTGTTTAACATTATTATTGTTAGTTCGCTGAAAGCCGAGCTGGTCAACTAGTATGAATAAAGCCTTTTCCCAGGCTTGCATGAGGATTTTATATGCATTGATAGGCTTAAATAAGCTATTTGAGTATTAAACCTACAGCTGCTAGCGACTTTTTCAGTGGATTATTAAAAAAAAAAAAATTAAGCCCACCACATTTTTGAAGTATATAGAAATAGTAACTTTATTTAATTACAGATTAAATAATGTGAGAATAAGCCGAGTTATACGCTTTTAAGAAAGTGGTGTCAATCAAGCAATCTGAATAATAATAATAAAAAAAGTAGCCCACTGGGACGAGAAAATCGCGTTTCCCGTAGCTGGAGGATTGATAGCTTAAAGACATTTTTATATTACCGGCCGATGAAAAATACAAAGCCGCTGTCGACATACGGAAATTCAGCATACTTGCATTCTCATTTAAACAGAAAGAAGAATCTCCTCTTGAACCGGTCCAAACGTAGATTAAAAAACAAAACAAAACAAACAAACAAACAGATTATCTAAAATAATCTCTATGGGTGATCTTTTAAACGCCCTTTCTGCTAGCTGGCTAAACGTCCCATGCGGTGGCACACTTTGCACGACCCTTGAGGCTAATTTTCATAAGAAAAGAAATTTTAAATATTTCACATTGACAAGAATTATAGAAGGTTGTCTAAACTTCAATAAACATGGTGAAATAATACACAATTTGATAATTTCATTCTAAATCAAGGATCCGTCTCCTCCCACACACAAACACACACCCAAACATGATTTTTTGGCCAAGGATAATGAACCTCCATTTAAATTATGAGCAATGAAAGTGGGCCATTCCAATATACAGGGTGGTTATAATTAAACTTCCCCTATAAACAGCATCCCACAGCGCAAACGAATGAACGGAATGCAATGAAATTTGGTATATAGACTATACACGAGATGCGCTCACGGAATTTCGAAAAAAAAAATTGTTCCAAAATGTCCACCAGAGGGCGCCTTTTCCGGAAAAAACATTAAATTTAATACAATAAACGGCCAAAAAAGCCGGTTTTACATTGTATTACTCATAATTCTTGTTCTGGATTGTTAATATTGTCTCTGTATTCCGTTTGGGTCGTTTCTTGTGTTAAATTTAATGTTTTTTTCCGAAAAAAGCGCTCTCTGGTGGACATTTTGGAACTATTTTTTTTTTCGAAATTCCGTGAGCGCACTCGTGTATAGTCTATATACCAAATATTGCATTCCATTCACCTGTTTGCGCTGAAGGATGCCGTTTATAGGGGAAGTTTAATTATAACCACCCTGTAGATATCCAAGAAATATTATGATCACGATATTCAAAAAGAATTGACGATTGTGAAGGAAAATTTTCAATTACTAGTATAGCTTGAATGATCGTAATTACATAATTCATCAAGTTGATACTTTGAAATAAACTGCAATCTCTGCACAATCCGAAAGCGTTCTATAGCACTTCACAACTTGAGTGGATAATGATTTGCACTTCCTTAGATGAAATTCTATCCCTCTTAAAATTTACACCGAGAATTTCGAATTATCCTGTATAATCTATGGTAATATTTTTACGAGTAGACTAGAAAGGATTAGATATTTTAAAAATGTATAAAATATGGAGAATAAATTGTATGGGAATGTGCTTGCACTAAAATAAATGTGATAAATACGGTATATATATATATATTGCTACAAAAAGCCTAAAGCTGGCGTTGAATTCTAATTCTTTTTAAGGAAGTCTTAGTCTTTCTTAGTCTTTTTTAAAGAACAATCTTTAACGAAAAAAAAAGAAAGGTGGCGGCGTTAAATGAATGCTAAATTTGCCTATCAAATGAGATTTAGCAAGAGAAAACTAGAGTAAGTCACTTACATATCCTGAATTAAACATGATTTCACACTGTCGTGGTGAGTTTATTAGCACAAGAAATCACAATTTCTAATCCTGTGAACATGCTATTCCCAAATGTTTCAAGAGATTTTCAGCCCCTGGATTTCCTTGCGGAAATACGGGTTATGTTCCCTGAGAAAGGCCACCGCGGAGGGCATTCTTTTTTTTTTTGGGGGGGGGGGGGAGTGCATATCACACGTGTAGATACTTGACCGTCTCAAACAGTAAAAAAAAAAACAAAAAAAAAACACCTGGATGTTTTAAGGATATCTGGCATAGTTTCCAATCCTCCGTTTTTTGGGAAACACTATTTCATAATATTTAGGAATCTATCTCCTATTTATCTTGATTAAAATCAATACTTTTATAAAATTTATGAAAAGTAACGTAGAATATATTATTCTTTTTTGTGATAAATGTATAATCCTTTAGTTGAAATATGTTTTGTTTCTGAAATAAGGAAAATATCAACGATAATTTACCATGCTAATTATGAAAACAGAGCAAATCATAGGCAGTGCCGAATTTATGATGAGATAATTAACCTTGCAGTAATTAATTTCAGAATGGAAAGTGGATTTTAACGATGACGAAGGCATAATATTATTTAATATTTTCATATAATGCTCCTATTGCCCATGCATAATAAAGCTTTCGAAGTAATTCCCCAAACTTATGAATAACGCTTGTTATCAGTTTTTGAAGAAAAAAAAACTTCTGTTAAAATAATAAAGTAGAAGAGTTAGAAAAAAAAAATGAAAATTATTTATAGAGAAGTCAATTTGAAATGTACTGAACCCTGTGATATAGTATTCCAATTATTAAGGCGGGCGGAGGGGGGATAAACTTCGTTCTTGTGTAATATAATAATAAAATTTACGAATATATTATAATTATTGTCACATTGCATGAATCTCATACAAAGGTTAGTTTGTATTACAAATTTCTTTTGATACGCTATGCCAAGGACCATCTAATACATAAATGCTTACAACATGCTAATTTACCGAATTCATTGTGATGACATACATACATTATATCAAATAATGTATGTATGTTTATCAAGTTTATAGAAATAATTAAAAAAATCACGTGCTTAAAAGTAACTGTGATTAAATTTTCAGAAGTTTTTAAGAAAAAAAAAAGGAAATGGCAAACTCTTTAAAAATAACCTTGTTAAAGCAATTTAAAGCGATAGTACTTGAAAAAGATTAAAAAAGGCTTAAAAAATGCAAGCACAGTAAACACTCGATTTAACGGACTAATTGGGACTAAGATGTGTCCGTTAAATCGCAAAGTACTATTTATAATATTATTTTGTTATAATTATAGTACATATATATATTATTACGTACTTGTAATTACATATATTATTACAGTGCAAATTACATATATATATATATAATATATATACACAATATATACAGTGTATATACATACATTGTATATATACAATATATGTATATACATAAATATATATATATATATATATATATATATATATATATATATATAAACACAATACATTACTTTTAATAATACAATATTGGTAATGAAATACAAACGAATTAACACATATGCAACTTTCTGCATGCATAGAACGAAAAGCATATCACATGGCCGCATAGGTCACCAGCATCATTGCGCATGCTTAGAACGAAAATCACACTGCAGTGAGAATCAAAGCGCGCGCTTTCGGCGTTTCGTGTTCTTTCCCTTTTATCAAGGTTTCGTTCATTTGATCACGAGACATTGTGTCGCCACAGATATAATAAATATTTTTTTATTTTACCGAGAAATCGCTTTTTAAAAATAGTAAAAAGAAATGCTTTGTCGTTGGTCATTGCTTGATTTTTTACATATAAAAGCTTAAAAGAGGGTTGCGTGTTGATTCTCAAGTAGGGGAGGGGGAGGGGGGCAGTAATACTTTTTTTTTCGAAACGTGTTTCATCGTTTTAGAAGCTGTTTTATCATGGAGGCTTCCAGTAAATAATAGTGATAAATAAATATTTGACATTTGTCAAATATAAAAATTTGAAATACGGGCGTTGAATTTCAGGTTAGGGAGAGGGGAATAATTTTAAATTAACGATTTTGATTTGTTAATTTAAGGATAAAGTGTTTTAAAAGGGATATTAAACGAAACCCTCTGTGCGATCTGCGATCACACTTACCCACTTGTTTTATTTTAATTTTTGTTTAATTTTTAATTTTTAATTTTTTTTTAATTAATCCGTTGAATCCGAAGTCCGTTGAACCGAGGCCCGTTAAATCGAGGGTTTACTGTACTTTTATTCTGCTCCTTGTATCGCATCTGAAAATATAGTCCTCTTTTAGTGCTATTTTCACTGATGCAAATGTACCCAGTTTTTACACCACTTTAAAATCCTTTCGACAGAAAGATTGATAATCCTTTTCTTCCTTACGACAGATTCGCCATCACGCCCCGGTTGTAATTGTATCTGTTAAAAGAAGCTTTCATCTAAGCGTAACTTAATTTTTCAAAAATATCTGTTGAAGGATCTTGATAAATGACCATAACATGATATAATTTAATAGAGTGATAAATTTAATGACTGCATTCTTACTTTAAAATTACGGCATTATTTGCTATTTATTTTTTTAATTTCCATACACATGCTGTTTAATGCTCAACTTTAAGTTGTTTCCAGATTTATATTAACTTACATTTTTTAACTTATATAACTTATATTACTTACATATTTTAACTTATATAACTTGGAATAACTTACATATTTTACATTATACATTTTCAATAATATGTTTTTTTTTAAATACAGGTGAATGTGTATTACAGATCACGACAGTTTAATAGCATTGTATAACAAATTATTAAAAATTAACTGCACAACAATATTCTACGCAAAAAAATATAATTAAAATTTACATTAATGCTATTTTAACTGGAATATAATATAAATAAATAGAAAAACTCCTAGAGATACTCCTCTATAACCGATTTAAAAAGTAAAAAAAAAAAAAGAATTAAATTAATTTTAAAAAATTACTGGAATTGTCCACACATACACATATGTATATATGTATATATATTATGTATTGATTTTACAGATGACTTGTTTTGTTATAATATATTCATTTGATTTACAAATCCAACAATAACTTAAACCAATTACGAAAAAAATAGTGGATCATTTTCAATCTGGTACATTTCACATTAGGCTTTTTTTCTCCAATAATATGAAAAGGAATAAAAAATGCAATAAATATGCACTCTGGGATAAAAATATTTTGGAAAATACAAAATTCTTGCCACATTAAACTGCATTTAAGCATGTTCCTACAATACCTTTTGACACATTCCTGACGGCTAGTTTTCGTTTTTTAAAAAGAAAACTCCACCTGTGTGCGTTAATATTGATTGTTGAATTGTACAACAAAAATATTTTCTGCAATCGTTTTTATATTACAAATAAATGTATTCGAGGTGGAACCCGTTGAATCTCGACGAAAGAGAATGTTTTAAACGGAACTGTTACACTGATTCATAATAAGCTTATAAAATTAATTACAATAAAAAGTTCGTCTTACATTGGTTACTCTAACAGTTAAAACAAATATTATTTAAACCTAAAACTCTCAAAATACCATTTCCATAAATGTCAATTGCTCAAATTATGGAAAAATTGAAATGACGAAGTCATCAGTTGAGGTTGTCATGCTTTGTATTACTGGATGAAAATTTCAACAAAAATGATTTCACTTTGACACAAACATAGAATTTTTCCCCGGATGAAATCTAAGCATAACATCGTTTTCACTGTGTTAAAACTTATCTAGACACATCTCATATCCGTATTCACCATTTACAAGATATTTCAGCATGCATCATATTATTAACAAATACGTTTCTAAACTCTAATTCACGTTTGTCAACTAAAACTTTGCATGTGAAAAGATAAAATACTTAGTTTTATAAAATAAAATGATCGTTTTCTTTTAAATATGGCGTAAATTTTACTCACTGAAGCATTTCGTTTAACGTCTCATGCTCAGCAATAGCGGAATGAAAAGTATTGAAATGTAGTAGCTTTATGAAAGAAAATGCGTGAATTTGAAAGCATGACGTCATTTTCTGTTTAAAATGTTTTAAAGTTATTTTTAATTATAATGAGAAAAATACATCAATATGGATATAATGAATGAATATCAATAAACCCCATTATTTCCCTTTCCTCTTCAAAAATGGGAGTAATCCGATTGCCACCATTTTGAAGAAATTTCATAAAAAGCTTTTAAAATTAAATAAAAAATATAGAAATGGGAATATTTTAAAAGTACCTAGTGTGGGCATATCTGCAAATGAACAGCTTTCACTTAAAAAATTAGTTATCGTAATCGGTTCAGTAAAAAGTTCAGGCGAAATGAATAAAAAACAGCTAAGTCTTTTAAATATATAGATAATAATGATACTGTTTCTTACCGAAGTATTTCCATGCATTTCATCATATTCTACTTACATGAATATGAATATTGTGTATATTTTTGAAGAAAAAAAAAGTAGCATAAATTATAAAAGTACAGCCCATTGGTCGAGTGCACATATTCAAAAAATGCGAATACGCATCTGGCGTCACAATCGTTTTTCGATATGAACCCAATCTTTAAAAAAAAAAAAAAAAAAAAAAAAAAAAAAAAAAGTAATAATTTGTTATTTATAGAACTATTGTTTCCACAATCGTGATTTAGTTTAAAGGCATGCAAACACCATATACTGTTATAATAACAAAATTTAATACAATGATTTACGTATGATATTTTAAGAAACATAAAAAGAACACAATTGTCTGTTTCATAAAAAGTAATAGTACGGAGATTTTTATTGAAATAAAAAGGTAAAAGGAATTCATGTAATTTTTGTTTTGAGATTGCCTTTTAAAATTTAAAATTTAATATTTTATTAGAGACCATTTACCTTATTCTTTAAGTACTATTATATAAGAATGCGGGAATAATGGAAATACTAAATTATGTAAACTGAGAGTTTAATACAATGCTGGCTATCTTTTATATTTAGTAAAGTTATATACTAGTTTACAACGTAATTTGGGATATTTCTTGTTGAAATTAAGTATTATTTTTTGTTTGTTGACGCTGGAGAAATTTGTTTTAACCACTTCTCAGTGTTTCATGTGAAAAAATTTGTAATCATCGTGATTTATTTTTTCGTAGTCATTTAAATATGTACGTTTTAGGAGAAGGAAATTTGTCGTATTATTATAATAAACATGCATTTGAGGTATAAAAAATTTTCAATGTAAAAGCAGATAATGAGCTATTTTAAAGAAATTTAAGCAAGCTGGTAACAATAAAGAGAATAATAAACATGTAATGCATTTTATTCAATCTTTATATTTCTTTTAAGTTAAACCCAGGTTTTATACAGAAGCTTGAATGTAAAGAATCGAGTTAAAGGAACAGAATCTGGTAAGTTGAAGAATTCTAACAACTAAGAGTTTATTTTTTACAAAAATGGTTTTAGAGTCAAGATTTAGATTTTTACGTTTGTTAGTTTATGAAAAAAGTACGAAATAGATGAGGAACATTTTTTTTTAAATTTTTTTTTACATAAAAACAAATAACTTATCTGCTTATTTCGAAATGCCCTTCCCCATTTAAAAAATATAAATTCATATTTTTTTTGTATTTTCAGAAAAAAATCAGGACTTTGTGCTATTTTGAGAATTGTTATTTGCGTTATTTTGAGATAAATAGTTTTAGTAATTAATACTTAAAAGAAATATTTTTGTAGAGGATAGTAAAAGAAAAAAAGTATTCTTCCAAAATGAGAGCTATGAAGTCATGTATTAAATAATTTCTGCTAACTCACTTTTAACGTGAAATATGAATTTATGTAATTTTTTTTTGTTTAGTTTTTATTTTGCTCTAGCTACATAAAAAGCAGTTGAGTTGCATTTCTATTTTAAATGGTCTTTTGAGTTTTTGAGAAAAAGTGTATTAAGAATGTAGTTTTAAAATTAAAATGTATTAATTAATACGGAAAAAATTTAATTATCATTTATAATCTTTTCAATCGCAGTATGTTCCTTAAAAATTGATTGATTAGCGCTCGATTTTCAGAAAGATTGTTTGATCGATTCTCCCGATTTTTCATTGTTTGAAAAAAACTGTCTTCGATATCTGAATGCGACAAGTTTCAAAATTGTAGCAAGAATTATTATTTATAAAACTTCATTAGACCTATCAATCGTTTTAAGACTCCTGAAACTGGATCAATTATTTTCAGAGTTTTGAGCATTGATAGATTCATTTTCTCGGTTTTACCCGTTTTCTCAAAAACTACTTTAGATATGGGAATGCGACAAACTGCAGATTGAAGCCAGAAATATGCTTATATGACCTTAATAAGTTTAGTGTACAAATGTTACTGAACCTATTTCGGACAAATAGACTGACAAAAAAAAGAAAAAAAAATGTTATTTACTATACTTCATCTAGTTAGCCGAATGCATTTACAGATAGGTGTTTTCATGAAAATTAGAGACAGACAGTGTAATTATATATATATGTATAGATGTTTGACAGAACCTTTGTAGTAACTTGTTATTGAAAGATAAGACGTTGCTCAATATTGGAGAGAATTAATTTCTATCAAAAACAAATTTATGAAAAAAAAGAAAATAAGACATTTTTGGATCGAAGACAAACAAAATTGCACGTCACTAAAGTGTCGAGAACTTTCTGAAATGTCTTTTTTTCGATATGAAAAATATAGAGAAGAAATGTTCTCTGAACAGAAAGCACTGAATCTTAAAAAAAATATAAATGGTCTGTTTTCATTTGTCATTCATATTTTCTAAATCTAGGTGAAGAGAGAATTTGAAGTATTTTCTAACTTTTTGAAAAGTAATATATTTTATATTTAATGGGACGATGGACTACAAAAACTACGTTTCATTATTTATATTATTGCAACAAGACATACTTGAATGAAGGGTTCTTTGCAACGAATTCCATAAATATTTAAAGTTCGATTTACTTCAGTAATTGCTAAAAAGGTCTTATCCTCCCCTCCCATAAAATCAGCAAAGAAGTTTTTAGATATAAACTGTCTATATGTTTCGCCTTCACTGATTCTTTTATCAAGACAAATGTAAATTTTCTACAATTTCCAGATCCATCATGTAACGATTTGAAACGCTAACACTCACGTTTTTCACGTTCTCTCTCAGAATACTCCCGGTACTTAATTTTATTCTAATTTTATTTTTATTTCTATACTCGTCACCATGGAGTAACACAACACATAGTTTTGATAAGTTAAATAATGCTGTGTCTTTGCGTGCTGAATTTTTATATGTTATCATTTCAACAATAACTCTAGAACATTCTTGCAGAACATAATGTGCATAACAGAGATATCTTTTATTTAAAAGGACACACACGATTTCAATTAAAGTACTGAGCGATAAATAGTGGATATGTGTTTTCAGATGTGGCATACGTTGTTATTTTGAACTCATCTAAATAAACTAAATCTAACTAAATATTTACATGGGTCATTTCATGTCACTTGTAGAACAGCTTTTCTATATATTTCTGCTATTTTAACAATGTTATTATATCCTCAAATTTAAACGACCAGGCTAATATGAAAAATGTAGAGATTTTGGTTATTTTTAATGTATGGTTTATGTTTGAACAACTTATAAGTCAATAGATACAGGTATTTATGTAAGTGTCGCGCTCAGGACATTTTGTTAGTTTTTCATGGAATAGCCCTGACACGGGCAGATTACTTAGGTCTAGGATTTAAAATCTAGAGATTTTTATTGTCTACTGTTTTTATTGTTTATGTATTATTAAAAAAGAGCAGCTTACTAAGGTCTAGGGTTTAAAATGTGAATATTTTTAAACCTATTAAAAGGCTATTCCTTATCACGTGTGGAACAGCTTTTCTACATATTACTGCAGTTTTAACAATGCTATTGCATCGTCAAATAAAAACAACCATGCTAACATGAAAATATGGGTTATTTTGTTAATTTTAATGTATAGTTTGATTCCCTAAGAGGGGCTGCTCAGACAAGGTAACCAAGTCTGTAGAGTATAGTGTCCCGCCCGGTCGCCTTTATTAAGCTGTTAAAATATACAGGTTTCAGCCAGACCTGAGTCGCCAAAATTGCGACAATGGGCATTATTTCCGTAAATTCTATGAAGATAAGAATTCACATAAAGAGCTCTGTCCGCTGGGGCACAGACTGCCCCTTCGCGACAGCCAGCAGGTGGAAAAGGTGTGGTTGCTGCTATGGCAAAGCTGCGTGTACTGTCCCGAAAGTCCAGATTTGGAGTGCTGCTCTGATATTTTGTTTGCTTCCGACGCATGATCGCTAGGAAGCGAGAACACAAATTTCTTTTTGAAATTGATAAATATGCTTTAATGTTGCCAGCAGTGACGGCCTTGAGAGTATGTTTAATAGCCAAGATTCTTTTTTTGTGGGGAAACTGTGAAATTTGATATGCCAGGTTTCTATTAGGGTACAGTGATATTTTCTATGCTCTGGTGTGCCTTATTCTCCGCATTCGCAGAGAGGCGAGGAGGTGCAGTGGAATTTTTTAGGTAAGTTTTGAAAGGGCCATGACCCGTCAGGTATGCGGTGGTGGATATTAAGCGATGATATACATTCCTATAGTCTTTAGGTATGAGGTTGTGTGTGTAGCGTCCGTTGTCAGAGTCTGCCCGCCTAGCCTGCCAGGCTGGAAGAATCTGTCTTTTAAGATTCGTCTGACATGAGACAGGGAACTGGGAATTCAAAATCTATTGCCTGTTTTTCTGTTGCTGCCTTGGCCAGTACGTCGGCTCGCTCATTGCCCTCAACGCCAATGTGGGCCGAGACATGACCAATGGAACATTTGTGGACTAGTGTTAAGAGTTGTTGTTTAATTTGCAGTACTAATGGGTGTTTGGTACGGTGTGCGAAAATTGCTTGGAGGCTGGAGAGGCTATCACCGTAAACCCTAACGAAGGGGAAAAATTGACCAGAGATCCACTCCAATGCCCGCAGGATCGCGAGGAGCTCCGCTTGATAGACGGAGTTATGATCCCTAATACTGTTGGCCCACTGAGGGGTCACCTCCCCATCATCCATGACATAGAATGCTGTTGCCACGCCTGATTAAGTTCGGGACCCATCCGTGTACACAGTTGGATCTCGGGATGTCTTATAGGTGCGTTTTTCTGGATTAACTTGTAAATGAGACGTCTCTTTCGCAGGATACAATATCCAACTGCTGACTTTCGTCTGTATGACTGTGTTAGGGGCGTGTGATGCGTTGATTCGTGTTTTAAGTGAATGATTTTATTTATTAAGTATTCAAATTCTAGGATGATTGTTATGGGAGGACTCCCCGTTATCACTCCAAGGGCCTCTGAGAAGATTGAGTTATAGCCTCTGTTCATTTGGAGTAGGAACATCATTTGAGATGAGATCAATTTGTTCTTCGCCTGCTGGGTGAGTTTGTCTCCCCAAATGCCTGCGCAGTAAAGATGACCCGTTCCACTATGGTGTGGTACCATATTTTAAGCATTTGGGGCTTTATGCTCCAAATTTTTGCTCTAAGTTTACGAGAGTTATTGAAGAACTTTATGAGTTTTTCTCTAGTATTGTTAATGTGTGCCCTCCAGCTCATGTTTTTGTATATTATGAGTCCTAAAAGAGTTATTTTGTCTTTATGTTTCACCACCTACCCATCGATTCGCATCATTGAGGAGCGTTCAAGATCGTGTGGTTTGGAAAGGCAACTTCTTGTGATTTGCCTGTGGAGATCTGGAGGTGTAAACGAGTCAGCAGCTTGAGGAAGAGGGGGGAGAGCTCGAGCTGCCAGGTCTTCAATGCCGATTCTCCGACGGCCCGAGAGGACAAGTACAAGACGCGTAATCATCGGCTAACGCGAAATGGAGGAACGTAAAATTCTTGAATTCTCTGAGGATTACGTTAGCTATCAAAAGCCTTAGAATGGGAACTAGACAAGAGCCCTGTGGGCCCCCTTTCTGTAGATTATGAATTGAGGAGACTGAGCCCCAATTTATTGAAATGCTTCGCTCTGATAGATAGGACTTGATGGTTCCAGTCAGATTTCCCGGACAGCCAATGTCAATGAGTTGAAGCAAGATGTCCCGCCACTCGACGTTGCCAAAGGCACCTTTAATGTCGAGTGAGACAAGGGAAGTGTAGTTTCCGGCTGTGACGCTGGAGGTGCAGGAGGATAGAATTTCCGATAAAGCAATCTCGCAGGATCTGCGCTCTCTGAACCAGAATTGTCTGTGGTGAAAGTAGGTTGTTAGATTCTAAAACAATGTACTAGTCTGTTAGCAATAAGTTTATCTAATGATTTTCCTAGAGTTGGATGCGGTCAGATCGATCTGTATGAAGAGGGTTCAGAGGTATCCTTCCCTTGCTTCGGGAAGTATACTACTTCCACTTGCCTCAGTGTGAGCGGGAAGTAATTATGCGCAAGGCAAAGATTTGCCCAACGGGTGAGTAGTTTTGGTATGATTTTGTAGGTCAGTTTTAGAATTTTGAAGTGTATGCAGTCTGGACTCGGGGCTTTGGTATCGTCGACTGTGCAGAACTGTTGATAGTTCTGCTTTAGTGAAGGGGAGGTTATAAGGGGCGTCAAAGTTCAAATCTGAATTGTCTATATTAGGGTATGTCGAAGGTCCGAAAAGTTGTTTTATAAGGTGCTCTAGGTTTGCTTGGCGTGAAGATACGTGTGAAGGCAGCTTGAGTCCAATCTCGTCAGGTTTGAAAAATTTTCCAGAAATTTTTTTTTGATCAGTGCCATTCGGGTTCGTCTGGCCGCTGCAGAACTTCCACCATGACTTGTTCCTAGTGCCCAGAATACTGCGTTTGTATTTAATGTATTTCACATTTTAATAAGTTATGAGTTAATAAATATAGGTATTTATGTAAGCGTCACGTGGCGGGACGTTTTGTCCGTTTTTATGGAATGGCCCACATACTACGTTCTCTGCATAAATTTTATAGATATTATATATATATATATATATATATATATACTTACAGGAAATATTTAGTAAGCATTATTGCTTATGAGCGTGAATTGCTTAAGGATGTTTTTTAATCGAATTTTGCATTTTATAGCAGAAATATATTTAGTTCACCGAGATATTTTTATAAAACATAATCATATTCATATACGACACGCAAATAATCAACACTGCGCAAATAACTGAATGCCGTCTATAGAGGGTAATTTCTGGAAGTACGTTTTCAGTTGTGTTGTGGGTTTTTTTCCCGAAGAAAAATTTAGTTTAATATATGGAGTGTATAAAAGTGTGTAGATAATATTCAAAGTAATAATTATGCGACTGCATTTCACTCTATTGGTGTAAATTGCTGAAGATTCATTTCCGACTGTAATGCGGTTTGTAACTAAGCTAAATGTTAGCTCTTTAAATAGAACATATACACAGCTATAGATCATACACTGAGATGAACAAAGTAATTCCAGTTTTCCGGCGGTAGACGATAAATGTTGAAAACTTGTTTTTGCCGTTTTAAACGTTAAGGTTTCATTACCGTATTCTGGAATGTTAGAAAGTGTTTCATAATCGATACTCTACTCAATTTTGTTTCTTTCTTGATTTCTTAGTTTTCATTTTTAATATGTTGTAAACCGTTTGAGCTAAGAAATTTATTTTAGAAATGGTATATTAGCATTCAATAAAAAGTAGAAAATAAATATGTAAAATTCCTCTGAAAGAGAAACTGAAAAAACGTTTTAAGAACAATAAAAACGGCACTACACGTAAATATAATTTTTAGGTTTCAACTCACCCCGAAGTCATTTACAAAACAAACTCCGGGTGAGTCGAAACATATCAACAATCGAAATAAATATATTTTTACTGGTTTTAAAGTTTTAATGTACACCTTTTTAGCCTTTGAAATTAGTATATTATTACAAGGTATTAATTTGCTACATAAGGCTAATTCAATTAATGTTTCTAAGCAAATGTACTTAAAAGTGTACACCTGTATTTTATATACAAATTTTGCTATACGAGTATAGGTGATTTTAGTAGCGAAAAAAATCATTTTCGAAGGAGATCACGGATCTTGCTATACCATAAAAGCTATCAAAAATTGGTTAATGATAATGAAATGTTATTTGATTTGCCAATTCAATTGAACAATAGGAAGCATTATAAAGAATGAATTGAGTGCAATGCTGAATTTTTTATTCAAATGGCAAGAAATATAATCCTTCAAAGTTGTAATATTTGTATCTTATTGAATATTTATACAGGGTGTCCGGTCTCAACGGTGTCCAATGGCTAATTCCTAAACCGTTAGTCGTAGACATATAGTTCCAATTGCAAAAAAGTTTTAAATCAGGTAAAGAAATATTTTAAAAGCGATTTGGGTCAATAAAAACATTTATTAAAAAATTACGAAATTTAAATTTTTATACGGTCCCCCGGTCCTATGAGTTATATTTAGTAAAATTTTCCTTTTACACTGACAAGTATTACAAAAAAAAGTCCCGTTATTCTACGATTAAAATTGACCGAGTAATAGCTGTTTAAAGTTGGAGCATATTTTTTGCTGCAAATTGGGAGTCATTCACAAATTTAGTCGAAATTATTATTTCGTCAGATATATTTAAAAAAAAAAAAGGTTGGGAGTAAAATTAACATTGCAATATAAATTTGAAATCTTTAATCATGCTGACATATTTATGCAAAATATACAATTTGTAATAAACATTTAAGTAGAAAGAAAAAACAGAAATTTTGTTAAATAAAATTATGCTAAATTAACAGTCTCAATTCTTTACAAAATGATACGTATTTAAAAATATTATTAGATTGCACTAGCCTGCAAAAGTTGGGTTGTGTTATGTGTTTTAGCTTTTGATAATTGATTCTTATGTATTATGTACCGCTGAATCCAAAATTGACTTTCTTTTTTAACCATCACATCAGAATTTTTCTCAAATTGCAAATTTCAAAGTTAAAATTGAACCTCATCCCCCATCTCATCGGACCACTCAGCTGCTTAGCTGTAAGAGTCCCAGGATAAGCAAAACACTAAATAAATTATTGAATAAAATAACATAAAATAATAATAATTTGTAATAAACATTTAAGAAGAAAGAAAAAACAGAAATTTTGTTAAATAAAATTATGCTAAATTGACAGCCTCAATTCTTTACAAAATGATACGTATTTAAAAATATTATTATTGCACTAGCCTGCAAAAGTTGGGTTGTGTTATGTTTTTTAGCTTTTGATAATTGATTCTTATGTATTATGTATCGCTGAATCCGAAATTGACTTTCTTTTTTAACCATCACATCAGAATTTTTCTCAAATTGCAAATTTCAAAGTTAAAATTGAACCTCCTCCCCCATCTCATCGGACCACTCAGCTGCTTAGCTGTAAGAGTCCCAGGATAAGCAAAACACTAAATAAATTATTGAATAAAATAACATAAAATAAACTAAAAAAAGTTTTACATGTGTTTTATAGTATGAGATTTTCGCTATATTTTAACTTACACATTTACGATTTGCAAAAATATTCTAACGTGATGGTAAAACGTGATGGTTGGATATGAAGGTCATTTTCAGATTCAGCGCTAAAAAGTATGTAAAAATCAATTATCAAAAGTTAAAAAACACAGCCATCTTCTCTACTTTATAGTATCCGATTTTTGTTATTCTTTTACTTTGACAATTTATGATTTACGAAATATCCTGACACGATGGTTAAAAATTAAGGTAATTTTTGGATTCAGTGCTAAAAAATACATAAAAGTTAAAAAACCCAACAATCGCAGTCTTCCATTACCAATCTAGAACTTTTTCTTAAACTTCTAGACTGTAATCTATCCGCAATTTTTTGTGTTATCCTGTAAAATAAGTATAAATAGTAACCACCGAAAATCATAATAATATTAGATTGTTATCGAATTTGCGCCAGTATGTAAAATGTAATCTCGATCGGATATTTGAAAGTTAGGTAAAGTTCGAGTACAAATTTTGAAATGGAAAAACATACATATAATCGTCGAAGTAACATAAAAATTTATAAAAATAACATAATTTTTGTGAAAAGAAATCATAAAAGAAACAGTCTCAAATCCTGACAAAATAAATCATGTTATTTTAGCCAATCTAAAACTTAATGAATGTTATCTTAATCGTAATACTTGTACAATTTTTTTCAAAGCGCAGATACACATGAAAAAAGATCTTCGAATACTTTAAGCACTTGGTATGTGGCCCCTCAAAGCCAAGCCGAACTCATTTGTTTTCAGAGCAGAAAAGTGGCATAAGTCATGCATTTTTAAAGTTTCATAACTCGGTCAATTTTAGTGTTATTTGAATGGGACTTTTTTGTATTACTTGTCAGTGTAAAAGGAAAATTTTACTAAATATAACTTATAGGACCGGGGGACCGTATAAAAATTTAAATTTCGTAATTTTTTAAGAAATGTTTTTATTGACCAAAATCGCTTTTAAAATATTTCTTTACCTTATTTAAAACGTTTTTGTAATTGCAACTATATGTCTACGACTAACGGTTTAGGAATTAGATATTGGACACCGTTGAGACCGGACACCCTGTATATGCATATATATCTTAAACATAAATGAGCAAGACAGTTCATTATACACATTATATGATGTTTATTAATTCTCAGAATTGTGTAAATTTCATGATTCATTACTTTTGTTTAATGTCCCTATAATTTTTGCAAGAGATATATGTGCAGTGGTTTCTTCTAGAAACTGTGGACACACAAATATCTACTTCTTCCGACCACCGTCCGCCACGCACTATACTTATCTTTATACTTATCGATTATACAGTATTTTCTAAAATATCGATTTCGAATGTCTCATACAGTTCTGAAAACCTTGTGCTAAAAAACATTGCCAATTATTTAGGATATTTTCTTTATTATGTTTAATTACTGTTAGTAATTTCTATTAAATGTTTGAATTCACAGCATCAATAAGTAAATAAAACGTTGGTGATATATACAGAAATAACCATCTTTTTGCACTGAGTTTGCATCAACTTATTTTGTACCCTGTCGTGTTTGAATATATATGCGTCATGTAAGTGTGAATAGATGCTGAATAGGTTTAAATACAAGTTCTCATTAGAGACTACCTATGCACAAATTTAGTAAGTTTCATGTACAAAAT
Source organism: Maratus speciosus (assembly GCA_963932465.1). Classification (NCBI taxonomy): domain Eukaryota; kingdom Metazoa; phylum Arthropoda; class Arachnida; order Araneae; family Salticidae; genus Maratus; species Maratus speciosus. The sequence continues at coordinate 373,778,555 of OZ010791.1, read as the reverse complement.
GATAAAAGTTACTTTAGAATTTTTTAATTACTTTTTTTTAAATTGTTTACTATTTAACCTCTTGAGACCCGAAGTTAAAATAATATTTCGAATGCGCATTCATTGCGTTTGCACAAACAAAATGACACCATTGATGACCGAAAAAATGTTTGTTTCTGAAATTAATACCTTATGGGGCTGGTAATTTAGGCTCCCAAATATTAATTTAAAATTACTAGCCCCCAAAATATCAATTTAATTATCAATAATCTAAATTCATACAATGAAAACAATAAAGTCTCTTGATAAGTGAATAAACTGCAAAACCTTAATTTTTTTTAATTGTAAAGTGTTTGGGTTAAATAATTATGAAAATTCAATAATTTCTTGCCCGCGCTGCCTTGAAAGCATGTTGCAAACTGATATGAAAACAACATTTATTGTATGCGCAAACCAGCTTTAGTGTTGACCTTTATTGGTTCCGTTTTAAAGCCAATACATTCAGCTATGTAGAAGAGAAGTTTAAATGCGAAAAATCAGTTAAGTTTTTATAAGAAAAATCACCAAGGTACCCATTTGGGTACTCAGGGCTGAAAAAGTTAAAGTATGAATCTTAACATTTAGTTTTATTACGACAATAACATTACTATGATGTTCAGTGATAAGTAATTTTGAAAGCTAACCTAGTTACAATATTTTGTGAAATCAGTTTCAGCATTAAATTATATTTATTGAAAATATTTTTCTTTTAGTTCAGCACAGCTAATACTGAAAATGATAGTTGAAAAACAATGTGCATGCTAGAAAAGGTCAAAGTACTATTTGCATATTAAATTTTTATTTTTAAATTTGAATCTAAAAACGAGATAAACATTTTTTACAGTTTTCATTTATAACATACGACTGAGCCTCTGAGCAAACATTTTTTCATTCAAAAAATCGTATATCACCATAAATAAAAAACATATTGCTTGTTTTTTTGTTTTTTTAAAGAAGATTGAAAAAGTAGATTACTTTAAGAAGAAAAAGAACACGGTACATAATGATAATTCTTAAGCATTTTTTTTTTTGGAATTTCAAGTAAAAAAATAAAAGTGAAAAATGGAAAAAGTGAACGCTAAATTTTTCAAAACTTAGTTATGAAACATTTTATCATCTGCCCTTTAATGTTTTTTGAATAAAGGTGAAGGAAGTGCTTTCCAATATATATATATATATATATATATATATATATATATATATATATATATATATATTCCTTACATTGTTTTAAACCAAGCATAGATTTAAACTCCCAATTTTTTAAAATGCAATTCAAATTTTTCTCTAAGGAAAAAAAAATTCTGTTTTTAAAATTTATAGGGAATATAAATAATACTGATGATTTATTTAGAAAGCTTTCTTTGAAAAAGGCTCATTGTCAATTTTAGCTAATGGAATTTTTTAAAAGAAGGTTACCTTTGGGTTAAAAATATGATGAACTTTTTTCTGATGATGATCTAAAGTGTTAAAAATAGATTGCAAAAAATAACTTTTGATAAAAAAAAAGTATATATTGAGATGAATTTATCAATGAAAATGTGGAAGGATATTTTATTTTTCCAAACTAAAAAAAATGTATTTAATCTGATTTCTTTCCACTTAAAAACGATTTTTTGAAATTTTATAGCTGTAATTTAAAAATACTTATATCTAAGTTTCAAAATTAGTGTATTTTAATTAATTTATATCCACATGTTCAATAAACACATTTTGAAGATATTGCATAGTGTGAACCCTTTTAAATTTTTACAGTTTCAATTTTTTTTCTCCAACCTGGCTTTCCAACCTGGCCTTTTATTCCGGACGTGGCTGGGGACCTACGAAACCTTGCTTCCGCAAAAGAGTCGGAATAAGTAGAAGAATAAAGGGCTGCAGACGAAAAGAGGCCTCTCGCCGCGGTGAGTTGAAAAAAAAATTGAAAATTCAAACCGGAAAAATTTAAAAGGGAAATTGCACAAATTAAAGACACCGAAAAGCGGGAAGGGAGGGCTTAGTGTCCTGAAGCTACCGAACAACTCCTGCTGCGTCGAGCTTATTATTAGTCTTGGTCGGCGGTGTATGTTTTTGCACGTTTCATGGAATTTTCTGAATTATGTGTTCAAGAAACGCTTCTAAAATTCTTCATTTAAAAAATATATGTTTTCCTTTTTTAGCTATTAATATATTAATAATTTATGTAAAAAATCATATTTTAAAATTACGTAAGAAACATGACAATAACATGCAAAAGTGAAAAGGTACATTTAAAGGCATATAAATACCTTTTTATCTGATTTAGATGTTTCGTTCGCACACGTACTTAAAGCCGCCGCTTGAGCGTCCGAGACACTTAGATCAGATTAAAAGGTATTTCTACGCCTCTAAATCCACTTCTTTCACTTTTAGCAGGTTATAACTTTTTGTTAAGCATTATTTTTCAATATATCTGCCTACATTGAATTCAGTAACACACGTGGAAAAACAATAAATGGTATTATCCATAGTACTAAATAAACGAAAGTGTCGTGGCAAAGTCTACTAATGTGGCAACATTTTAGTACCGAAAGAAAATTAAAAGAAATCAGCTTGGCTGCATCCACTGGGTAATTTGTTGAAATATATAAAAAAATACGCAAAAATAGTCGGGACCAGTGTTGCCAGTGGGCTACTTTTTTTTTAATTCCAATTTCTTGATTGGCATGACTTTTTTGAAATGATAAAACTCCTTTTGTTTTCAACTAAATTAATATGCCATTAAAGAAGGGAAATTTCATCATTTCAAAATAGTGGTGCCAATCAAGAAATCGGAATTAAAAAAAGATTGCCCACTGGCAACTCTGGCCGGGACGTAAATTATGCGATTAAATATACACTGCTCAAAACAATTAAAGGATATTGCAGTTTTAGGTGGATTTTGTATCTGGTAAACTGTTTAGCTGATTGATACATGGTCGACAGACATAGTAGGTTATATGAGAATAAATTACACATGTTTGGCAGAAATAAATGCATTTTATTGCGCATTTGTGTACTAAAGGAAAAAAACACAATTTGTGCATATGAGAAAAAAAGAATAAGAAAAGGTGTTTTCTTCAAAGAAAATCATTTTCAGTAGGGGGTATGGTTTCCACGGGCGGCCAGCAACGTTGAACACCTTTGAGGCATGGACTCAATGAGGCTATTAATGACGAGTTGGGGTATTCTGCCCCACTCTTCCAGAAGAGCTCTTTCCAGTTCTTGGAGAGTTAGTGGGGGTTGTTGGCGGACAGAAACTCGTCTTCCTAGAGCGTTCCAAACGTGCTCGATTGGATTCATGTCTGGAGAACACGCTGGCCATTCCATTCGAACGATTCCTTCCTCGAAAAGGAAATCCTCCACCAGGTTTGCACGATGTGGCCTGCAGTTATCGTCCATTAAAATGAAGTTATCTCCGATTACTGCAGCTTAAGGGACTACAATAGGTCTGAGGATCTCATCCCTATATCGGCGACCAGTCAGAGCTCCATCTCGAATGATGTAGAGGTCAGTGCGCCCGTCAATGGAGATGCCACCACACACCAACACTCCTCCACCGCCAAATCTGACACTTTCGTGCACGAACGCAGGATTATTCCTACTGCCACGGTCCCTGCAGATGAAAATACGCCTATTATCCGGATGCACAGAAAAACGGGACTCGTCAGAAAACAGAATATTGCTCCATTCATTTCTCCTCTAGTTGACATGCTTGGTTGCCCACTCCCTGCGGTCGCGACGATGCCTTGATGTTAATCTAACACATACCATCTGTCGGCGAGCATACAGACCTACAGCATGGAGCCGGTTTTGGACAGTCTGAGTTGAAATCGTGGTGCCCGTAGCCGAGCGGAGGTGTTGTTGGAGAAGAGTAGCGTTCATGGTTCGGTGTCTCCGAGCTGTTAACGCTAAATACCGATCTTCATTGGGCGTTGTTGCCCGTCTACGACCTTGCCCTGGTCTTCGGCCTGCACATCCACTCTCCAAAAAACGGTTCCAGATCCTGGAAATGATACTTTGTGACACTCCAATGGCTTGCGCTACTTCGGCTTGAGTTTGGCCCCCTTCTAACCTACCAACAATTCTCAAAGTTTCTGAATCTGTCAAATGACTTCGCTGAGACATCGTACTCATCGAAACAAAGCAATCACTGAATGCCGATCATCCTTGTCTTCATTCTCTTTTATCCAGTTGAAAGTCAAATTTCATTCGTTGCCGCTGAAGTGACGTTTTTGACGTCGAACTCAAAATTTGCATACTCCACAGTTTGAAAGCCAGAAAAATTTGCATTTGTGATTCTCTTCTTCTATTTTCGGCAAAAAAAATTTCGTTTATATCTTTATTTTATATAAAACTTCAAATATCCATTAATTGTTTTGAGCAGTGTACTTCTTTTCTTTGAGGTTTCATAGGACTCGCGTCTGGATTAAATGTTTATTATTAATGAAAGAGTTTGGCTTTGGAAACAATTTTACATAATTAGGGCTACAAAATATCAAATAACCTGTAATACAGGTGGTATATAAAACGAGGCTCCATGAAATAATATTTTTATCTGCTTTAGATGAAACTTTTTAAATTCTATGTTAAATAAAATTACAAAGAAGCTAAAATAAATATTTATTTCAATAACGTAGATGTACAAAAATAAATTCTGTTAAAAACATACTTTTATTAGTAGGCTAGGATATAGAAAATAATTTTTTAATAAAAATCTGGAGATCAAAACGGATATTTACATGAGCATAAAATATATCTTTTTAAACAACTTCAGTTGAGGTTGCATGATTATGAAGCCCAAAATTCCATTATATTACATCATATTTGATCATTTATCATTATCACGCAACAGATTTTAAAAATTATATCACGCTCCAAAAATTTTATTTAGGCATATACTGTTTTAAAAAGAGTATGGATTGCGGGTACATCATAAAAATGTGAAGAGGAAAATCAATTCACCCTTTTTTCTTTTCTAAAATCACTTTAAACTTAAGATTGCATTTGCATTAATGCATATATAAATAGGATCTGAACTACAATAAGCAAGCTAAAAGTTTGAAAAGTTTTGGACCTTTTTTCTGTCTTTTATTTTCAATCTTTTTCTAATGCTATATTTTCTTAGCATTATTCTGTATTAAATTGCGAATTAAAAAGTTCGTGGTGTTATGAGACAGATATTCAAAATATGAAATATGAAATTTCATGGGTTGACACTTAACTATTATGATAGAAATTGTTGTATATGTATTGTGGTTTTTTTACGGCAGCTCGAATGTAAGATGAATAAAAGGTTCTGTTAAATCACGGGATACTATTTCTATACTAACTGTTTGTTCAGAATCACAACAATGAAAGTACACCTTTCAAAATTCTCTACCGATAGTACTAAGATTCCAAATGAAACGAATTTCGCCATTATCTATAGTGCTATTATCTCCACTAGTGGAATTGGAACTTACAAGTTAATCTGTGGATATTGAAAAAAAGCAGTGTCCTGTGAGACCGCTAACAGGAGTTAAAAGTCAAATTGTTTTTTTATAGTACAATAGTTGTTTTTTAAAGTGATTTATTTGTTTTTTTAATATTATCAAAATTTATGCGTAATGATGAATACTAATTTTATCAATATAGACACGCTCAGTGTAATATTGATTAAAGCGGTGCTCAGAAAAGTATATTCATTGCGAAATTAGCTCTATGCATTGCGAAAGTTTTGACTAGGGAATATATTCAGCTGTCTGCTGTGGATTTTGACAAGATGATATCGTTCGAATGCTGTTGTCACGAGGATCAAGAGATGTATATTAACTATACTCCCGAATCTTAAGTCACGAGTTATGGATCCTTTTCTGTTTCGTAAGAAGATAAATAATGAAATGAAAAACAGCATCAGATTTCTTGAAAAGCTATCGAAGGAAGAAATTTTGTCTTATAATTAATTATGATTGTGCTTTTAATTATGATTTTGTTTTTTTTGTGTTTAACCCTTTATGTACTGAATTATGAATTCATGAAAATTTTATCTTCTAAAGCATTTTTCGTGAATTTTTGAAACCACAGTAAAAGATTTGTATAATGATTTAATAAATTTTAGAAGGATTTTAGGATGATTGGAGGATTTAGGAGGATTAATTAAATTTGAATTTATAGGGATTTTGTGCAATATTTATAACCCCACTCAAACATTTTATTTTAAATATTTATCTTAGTATTTTGTAGAATTAGGAAATGTACAAATATAATAATCTTACAATAGACATATAGAAATATTTCCGAATTGAAAATCCCCCCCCCCCCCCTCCCAATTCCTAGAAAGCTGAAAAGATGCAAAGATAAAACAAATCATCCTTTTAAAAATATTTTTGTTTTGTGCAACCAATAATGCTTTTGGAACAAGATAAAGTAATTCATGTATAACTCATTCTAAACTGTATTACTACTAATCGATGTATTAAATGAATTTTATAACATGTTATTTTAATGGTACTTATAAGTACCGTCAGTAGATAAGGATTTAAACACTAGACACAAACAAGTAAGTGCTTTATTGTTTGACATTCATGGCAGGGTTCTTTAGTACGAGGGAAGCATAAATGTTTTTCCGATCGAAAGAGTGGATTCACATTTCGAAATAAGGCTCTTGGAAAGCATACTGATGTACTGCTTCGAACTTGACGAAGAGGTTGTAGGCCAAATAATATATTTTTAGTATACCCTCTACAGTAATAAGGATAACGTCACAGCAAATAATACTTCGGTGACTCTCTGAATATTCTCTTACTTTATTTACTAAGTACTTGTAGTCTTGGAAGACGTAATCATCCAATCGTTGAAGGTATTTTGCTGATCTAGCTGTGTGGAAGGCTAGCTATATAACACAACCTAGTTTTTTATACACAAATTTCCACCCCATCTCACCAGTATGGAGATAGAAATCTAGTTACCAAACAGAATCGTGAAAACCATTATCATGTTTAATTATTAGACAAAGTTGCTGTATTCGGTAGCTTTTAAGGACTGTTTCCTAGAAATCCGCACAAACATTGCAGTTATGCAAAAAAGCAAAGAAGTACAAATCAGGCAAAACCAACACGTGAAGTGTTGCGTTATCGTTTATAAGGGCACGACCATTAGCCAAAAGTTTATTAAGTAATCTGTGTTTTCCGAGAATGGAGTCGAAAGAGGAGTGTCTGCGTACGCGTGTGTACAAATTTTACGAAAGCACTATTCATCCTCTTAACAAGTTCATCATGAATCATTTTTCGCCGAAAATATTCCCAAACGAACTCTGCGTTATACGATCTTTTACAACGTTACTAGAAGGGACTCCCGGCTTAAAAACAACCGAGATCGGGTAGGATGGCCCAAAAACTGACCAAGTCAAAGTTATATCGTGTTTGAAACGACTGTTTGGCAAAAACGACCGACTATTAGGAGACCGATCATTAGAACGACCATCTCACGGCTACCAAATTCAGTGTTTCACTCGGCTACCTACATATGGCAATCATCAAGAAGCTTAATATCAAATATCACAGAAAAGGGTCATACCAAAATTAATAGAAAAGCAAATGGTTGCCGCAAAAAACAAGCGTGGTCTCTTGTTCAGGAAATTCTCTGATCGAGCATTAATTTTGGATGACGAGTCATATTTCACGCTCACACACTACACTTTTAACAATAATGGTAGCTACAACACATCTGACGTCTCCGTGACGTATCCTGACATCAAATTCGCTACTCATGTGAAAGTCGACAGACAAGATCCTCGTTTGGATTGCGATGGGTCCGAAAGGCTTGAGTCGTCCGTTCATCCGAAAGTCTACGTTAGCTGGCAATTGGCAACGACATTTGAATAAGTGCATTCGCCGTCGTCTCATCTCCTACATCCGTAGCAATTACTACGGCGATGATTACGTCTTCTGGCCAAACGTGGTCAGCAGCCATTGCTGCAAAATCGTTCTTATCCACTTCCACCAGAAAAACACCACTTTCGTGGAGAAGTCCTACAACCCGGCTAAGGTTCCCGAAATTCGACCAATTGAGCTATTCTGAGTGTATCTTAAGTCTAAAGTGTATGCTAAAGTCTGGAAAGTAGATAATACCCAGAAATTTATCAATCGAATCAAGTACTGCCGCAAAATTATGGACCTAAATTTTTTTATAACTTCTAGAAAATACCACCAAAAGTAAAATCGATAATGTCCGTAGAAACGGTTTAATTAAAACCCGAAAACAGTTTTACAGAGTAATGTGGTTATCAAAATTACCTTTCAGTGCCCATTTTTGTTCTTTGTCTCTTTTTTTCATAGATTTCCAATCAAGAAACTTTTGTGCGGATTTCTAGGAAACAGTTCCTAGAGGAATCTCATGATGTTTTCCCCTTCTTTATTTCTCTTCCTCGGAAACGGAAAAGGACGCATATCTCGTGAACTAATGGATTCAGGAGTATATTTCCTATACACTCATTGATTCTTGTGACAAGAACTAAACAAAAACACTCTTGTCAAAATCCATAACTGAGAGTTGGGAACGTTACCTAGTGAGACATTTTCTAACTGCTTTTTAAACATAAAAGCATGATATTTGCAAACATGATCATAGAAGTAATCTATTATCGAACAGTTTTCATTTTACAATAAATGAGATACATCTCAAGTTATAAGCAATTATTTTCTCAAGGCGGTATATTTTTTCTTTCTTGCGCTATCACGTCCGGAAATGAAATTCAGAATGTTATATTTCACGACTTTTTTGAAATTCTTTCGCTTTTATCACAAAAACTGAATAAATGTTCATTTACAGAGCATCTGCTAAAATCATACGTTTCGAACATAAACAGATTAAAAAATGTCCCAGAAAGTAGTCAGTCAACAGTTTGAAAGGAATATTCTCGTTAATGATGCATTTCTTAAGATATTCCAATGTGCTCCCATCTTAAGAAACTTTCATCAATGAAATTCTCATGATATTTTTTATGCTAATATCTTATTTTCTATGCACGTACATAGAAAACACACTGAGATAAATAAAGTATCATTTGATACGGTTTTGTGGAAGATTTTGATATAGTACGCTCACATTTGTTTAAAACTTTCTATTTGATTGAAAATTGAAGTACACTGCTCAAAACAATTAAAGGATATTTGAAGTTTTATATAAAATAAAGATATAAACGAAATTTTTTTTGCCGAAAATAGAAGAAGAGAATCACAAATGCAAATTTTTCTGTTTTTCAAACTGTGGAGTATGCAAATTTTGAGTTCGACGTCAAAAACGTCGCTTCAGCGGCAGCGAATGAAATTTGACTTTAAACTGGATAAAAGAGAATGAAGACAAGGATGATCGGCATTCAGTGATTGCTTTGTTTCGATGAGTACGATGTCTCAGCGAAATCATTTGACAGATTCAGAAGCTTTGAGAATTGTTGGTAGGTTAGAAGGGGGCTAAACTCAAGCCGAAGTAGTGCAAGCCATTGGAGTGTCACAAAGTGTCATTTCCAGGATCTGGAACCGTTTTTTGGAGAGTGGATGTGCAGGCCGAAGACCAGGGCAAGGCCGTAGACGGGCAACAACGCCCAATGAAGATCGGTATTTAGCGTTAACAGCTCGGAGACACCGAACCATGAACGCGACTCTTCTCCAACAACACCTTCGCTCGGCTACAGGCACCACGATTTCAACTCAGACTGTCCGAAACCGGCTCCATGCTGTAGGTCTGTATGCTCGCCGACCGATGGTATGTGTTAGATTAACATCAAGGCATCGTCGCGACCGCAGGGAGTGGGCAACGGAGCATGTCAACTGGAGGAGAAATGAATGGAGCAATATTCTGTTTTCTGACGAGTCCCGTTTTTCTGTGCATCCGGATAATAGGCGTATTTTTATCTGGAGGGACCGTGGCAGTAGGAATAATCCTGCGTTCGTGCACTAAAGTGTCAGATTTGGCGGTGGAGGAGTGTTGGTATATGGTGGCATCTCCATTGACGGGCGCACTGACCTCTACATCATTCGAGATGGAGCTCTGACTGGTCGCCGATATAGGGATGAGATCCTCAGACCTATTGTAGTTCCTTACGCTGCAGCAATCGGAGATAACTTCATTTTAATGGACGATAACTGCAGGCCACATCGTGCAAACCTGGTGGAGGATTTCCTTTTCGAGGAAGGAATCGTTCGAATGGAATGGCCAGCGTGTTCTCCAGACATGAATCCAATCGTGCACGTTTGGAACGCTCTAGGAAGACGAGTTTCTGGCCGCCAACAACCCCCACAAACTCTCCAAGAACTGGAAAGAGCTCTTCTGGAAGAGTGGGGCAGAATACCCCAACTCGTCATTAATAGCCTCATTGAGTCCATGCCTCAAAGGTGTTCAACGTTGCTGGCCGCCCGTGGAAACCATACCCCCTACTGAAAATGATTTTCTTTGAAGAAAACACCTTTTCTTATTCTTTTTTTCTCATATGCACAAATTGTGTTTTTTTCCTTTAGTACACAAATGCGCAATAAAATGCATTTTTTTTCTGCAAACATGTGTAATTTATTCTCATATAACGTACTATGTCTGTCGACCATGTATCAATCAGCTAAACAGTTTACCAGATACAAAATCCACCTAAAACTGCAATATCCTTTAATTGTTTTGAGCAGTGTATATTGCCAATTAATGAAATAGCGTATCAACAAATGCTCTCAAAGACTGAAACTTTGAACATATCTATTGGTAATTATATAAACTGTTACATATAAGTCTTATTTTAAACTCTGCAATTGTGGAATTTGTTCACCATCGCTTACACTTGATTTCTAGAAATTTGAAATGTGCATTTTCAAAGCTATCCATTTATTATTGCAAAAAATATTCATAAAAAAGGGATTAAAATAAAATCTGATGTAGCGTGGCATTGAATGTCGCTACAGTGTCTTGTCAGTTTGTCGTGAGTCTATTAGTCGCAGTGATAACGTGACGTGGCTGTAATGTTTTTAAAGAGAAACATAACATACACTCCAAAAGTTATGGAACAAGGACTGGATGCTTTTGATTGTACACGGTTTGTCGAATACCTACCAAAATTATTGACGAATTGTTCTTGAACTTACATCTAAAGAAAATGTTTCATTTCATATTTCTCGGAGAGAATTTAGTGGGGAGGACAGTTAGGGGTTTAATAATAAATTCAATAATAAAATAATATTTGCGATCACCGAGACAACACAAAATGCTTAAAATGGTTTGTCACTGTGTTTAATGACTATTTGGGTCCTGTTGAATGTTTGTGTGCATTCGTGTAAATATAGCACGCATATTCGTGAAGATCTTATTGTGTCTGTTAAAAATTCATACAGAGCATACAGAGCATACAGAGTTTTCAACGGATTTCAACACAGCTTTCCGAAAACCAGACAAATAACAGTAACAACAGTATGCTGCAATTAAAACAGGAATATATTGAATATTTGAGGAGATAAGAGCATTTTTATGAAATAACTTTTAACTGAGCATGCGAGGAATACCTTAAAATTTTTATTTCATAATTTGGTAGTCAGCTATTTTGGGCAACTTCTATAAAAAGTCCAGTCAAATATTGTGAAAACTCAGAAAGATATAGTAAGTTGATTGAAAAGTTGTGGAAAATCCCTTATAATAAAGCTATTTTTAGAAAACAACTCACTATATCGCCTATGTCTTTGTGAATTTTCGCGATATTTCACGAAAATGTTTCATATAAATTGCCTTAAATAGCTGACTACCAAATTATAAAATAAAAATTTTAGAATCTTCCACGCATGCTCAGTTAAAAATTACTTTATACAAATGCCTATATCTCATCAAATATTCAATATATGTATGTTTAATTGCAGTATACTGTTACTACTTTTCTTTGTCAGGTTTTTGGAAAGTTGTGTTAAATTTGGTTAAAAACTCTATATGCTATAAACAAAAACCTTTTGAATCTTTCACAGGCACAGTAACATCTTCAAGATTATGAGTGCTATGCTTACACAAACGCACACAAACGTTGACCAGGACCCAAATAGTCATTTAACCCAGTGACAAACCATTTACAGGAGTTTCTATTACATAGGTGATCGCAAATATTATTCTATTATTAAATTTATTATCAGCACCCTTATTGTTCTCCCAACTAAGTCTCCACCAAGAAATATGAAATCAAACATGTTCTTTACATCCCAGAAGCTCAAGAAGAATTTGCCAATAATTTTAGTAGATATTCGATTAACCGTGTACAATCGAAAGCATCCAGTCCTTGCTCCTTAACTTTTGGACGCCAGTATACTTAAGGCAACAATTTGGTATAATAATAATAGTTATTTCGGTCATTATGAATTGTTATACTTGAATTTTCATTTATGATATTTGAAAATATAAAAAAGTTAAAATCTTTAACAACAATTTTACACACAAATAACGTACAGAACGACAAAAAAAATTCCTTACGATCGTTTCGAGGATTCCTGGTTCCCCTTCCTCAGTGAGAAAAACAACAACAATAACAACAACAATTAAAATGGGTTCGAAGAACCTCTCGGTTATAGCCCCGAGTACTGGCTTATGGACTGATTGAAAAGGTGGAAACAAGAGTATGTGTATCCTAAAGAAATGACGTAATTAACCAGAACCAACTGAAAAAGAGCCACTGCTCTGGATCACTCCACACTGGTGAAAGAAAAGGTGTGCTGTTCATATAATGTACCAAGGAGGAAGTGTGTTTATGAATATAGTGAGCTTCGAAAAAGTCTAGATCAAAAACTGAGTTACATTTTTGAATAATTTTTGCCTCTGGATAATTAAACCGGTGGTTGGAATTCCAACAATGTTTCGCTATTGTAGATTTCTCAAATCCCTGCTTTCTAACGTAATTCTGGTGTTCTTTCAGCCTAATTCGAAGTGCACGCTTCGTCTGCTCAATGGAAGAGAGGCCGCACTCACAAAAATTTTTGTAAATGCCCAAGGTAATATGGTCGTCAATAGGATCTGGAGAATGAAATTTTATTGGTTGGAGAGAAAACAACTTTAAAACTAAACCTATTGAGAATACGAGAAATTTGTGTACTGATTTTTGGAAAATAAGGTAAGACAATAACATTTTTAAATTCTTTATTTGCTGGAACAGAATCGGTGATTATCTGAGGTTTAGATAAATCAAAACCAGCACCCCATTCCTTTCACCTATGTGGAGAGATCCTGCGCAGTGACTCTTTTTCAGTTGGTTCTAGTTAATTACGTCATTTCCTTAGGATATACATACTCCTGTTTTCGCCTTTTCAACCAATCCATAAGTCAGTACTCGGGGCTATAACCGAGGGGTTCTTCGAACCCATTTTAATTCTTTTTTTCCCTCACTGAGGAAGGGGATCCTGGAATCCTCGAAACGATCGTACGGAACTTTTTTTGTCGTTCTGTACGTTATTTGTGCGCAAAATCGTTGTTAAAGATTACTATTACATTTCGCACAAAATTTAATTTATGTTTATTTGGAAATATATTTATGGCAATTAAAAAATAATTTTCCTTTTTTATACCCTTCAGTAGTTTCAATCGGTTTTGAAGTTATTTTTTTTTCTCACTTGATCAACAACGTAGGACATTTACCTATAAGAAAATCGCTCGCAACACGTGACAAATTAATAACGTTAATCGTTACATCATCTTTACCTGAGATGCATAAAACACACCCCATTTTAACACAATGAAATAAGTTTTCTATGAAAGAAAAGTTTTCAAAAATATAAATATACAATTACGATTATCCGAGAGCCATAGCATAAAAGTTTAAGTTGTAGGTGTCATATCTCAATAATAGTTGAGATCTGTGTTAATAGATGGCAGCACTACACAATCTGGAATTGTAAGGCTTTGCACGTAGCCAAGAATATTTCTGCGCAGTGGTAAGATGTGCTTTGTTCTGAGAGCTGCGCTTAGCAGCTGCTGTAAATAATGTATATAATAAACTATAAGTAATATTATAGTTATGTTTTCTTCCTTAGTTAAGAGTAATTAGTTATAATAAGAGAGCGGCATTATAAAAGTGGCGACGAAATGGGAATTTAACCCAAAGTGGAAAGAAAAAATTTTTTTCGAAAGAAAAAAAGAAAAAGTGGCACGGAAAATGGCAGATGAAGAAATAATTTCTCTAAAACGCTTGGAAGAATATAATGCAAATGTTCCTTAGACTATTTACGTCAATAAAATTGATTTTTATTTCTCAGCAAATAGCATCAAAAATGATGAAATGAAAAAGAACATATTATTAAGTTCTGTGGGAACAACAACGTTTGCTATTTTACGTGATATAATTGTTCCGAATACGCTGAAAGAAATCAGTTACGAGGATCTTTTAAAGAAAGCTAAGGATCATTTTTCTCCACGCCCTAGTGAAATTGTGGTACGATTTAAGTTCCAGAAACGACTAAGGAAGCAAAGAGAAGATATAGCCGATTTCGTACGAGATTTGCGTCGTTTATCCGAACATTGTAACTTCGGGAATACGCTTAATGACCGCCTCCGTGATCAGTTGGTGTTTGGGATTCAAGATGAAAAGATACAGCAAAAATTACTGGATTCCAGAGATTTAACGTTCCAAACAGCGGTAGAAATAGCTGAGTCTTTCGAGTCTGCTGAGGCTGGAGTAAAATCCCTACACATTGGAGATAATAGGACTGTCAATCAAGTGCGTGTTTCTAAAGGAGAGAAATCGAAAGTAGATAAGTATACTCATGTACCTAAGCCCAAAGAAGATAAATTCGCGCCTGAGAAACCGTGTTATAGATGTTCTAAAAATCATAATGCGAAATTCTGCCCTTTTAAATCGGCAGAATGTCATTTTTGCCATCGATTAGGTCATCTTAAAGTTTGTTGCAGAAATCGAAAATTTGGAATGAAAAGCGAGAAACCTTTTAAGAACAGAAAAATTAAAACTGTTCAGGAAGAATATTGTTTACATTTTATGGATGACAACTCCAATAAGGTGTCATGGATTAAATCGGTTAAAATAAATGGTGTAAAAATACAATTTGAAATCGATAGTGGTGCGGCTCATACGATTGTAAGTAAAAGTGTTGCTCATAAATTGTTCTCAGGTAAGCTGCCTTTAATTAAATCTAATATTAAGCTGCAAACTTATACTAAAGACTCTTTAACTGTTTTGGGGGAAATGAAAGTAAATGCTGTTCTTAATGAATATTCTATACCTGATTTAAGAATATTTGTAATTAAAGAGGAGGGTCCGAGTCTAATCGGAAAAACTTGGTTAAAAGCATCAAAATTATTTTGGCCTAATGTAAATATGATTAAAAGTATTTCGAAAGATGATTTAATTAGAAATTTTCCTAATGTTTTTGCTGACGGGATCGGAACAATCAAGGGTCCTCCCGCGTCAATAAAATTGAAAAAAGACGCAAAACCAGTTTTTCTGAAGTCTCGACCTGTTCGTTTTCCTTTAAGGAAAGCTACTGATGTTGAATTGGAACGATTAACAAATGAGGGTATTTTAAAACCTGTTGATCATTCAGAATGGGCTAGTCCTATAATAATTGTTCCTAAGCCTAACGGTTCTGTTAGAATATGTGGTGATTATAGAGCAACAGTAAATTCAAATACTGAAAATGACAATTATCCTCTTCCTAGAATGGAAGAATTATTTTCTAAATTATCAGGTGGTAAATTTTTTACTGTTTTTGATTTAAAAGATGCATATTTACAACAACCTGTAGATAATGAAAGTAGTAAGATTTTGACTATAAATACTCATAAAGGTTTGTTTAATGTATTACGATTAGCATTTGGGGTAAAATGTGCTCCTGGTATGTTCCAATGAAAAATTGAACATATTTAAAAAAAATTTGAATATGTTGGTGTATTTTTAGATGATGTTATTATTAGTGCTAGTAATGAATCAGAACATTCTGAAAGAGTTTTAAATGTTCTGAAATGCTTTTCTGAGCATGGTATAAGATTAAATAAGGAAAAATTAAAATTTATGGTTTCGGAAGTTTCTTATTTAGGTCATAAAATATCCCAGGAAGGAATTAGACCTATTCCAGAAAAAAGTTAATGCTATTTTGAATGCTCCTATTCAAATAATGTGTCACAATTGCGTTCATTTTTAGGCTTAATTTCTTATTATAGAAACTTTCTGCCTAATATTTCAGATGTTTTAGAACCTTTACATAGATTATTAGATAATAATGTAAACTGGACATGGTCAGAAAAGCATGAAAAAGCGTTTCAAAAAGTGAAACAATTATTAACTACATCTCCTGTTTTAGAATTATATGATGTAAACAAAGATATAGTTTTAAACTGTGATGCTTCTGAATATGGTATAGGGTCAATTTTAAGCCACATTGTTGAGGGTAAAGAGAAACCCATTGCTTATGCTTCGAGAACTTTAAATAAAACTGAAAGAAATTATGCTATGATTGATAAAGAAGCTTTATCTGTAATGTTTGGTGTCACTAAATTTCATCAATATTTAGCTGGGAAAAAATATTAAAATTATAACAGATCATAAACCTTTAATTCGATTATTTGATCCTGTTAAAAAGGTACCTGATACATTATCACCTAGAATGCTGAGATGGTCATTAATGTTAGCTGGGTATGATTATACAATTGAGTATCGCGAGGGTAAAAATAATAAAAATGCGGATGCATTAAGTAGATTACCTCTCCCAGAAACTGTAAATATAGTGAGTAACCCTGCGGAAATAATGTTTGTTTCAAATAATGATAATTGGCCTGTTACTTCTAAAACTATTGCAAAGTGGACAACTGAAAATCCTGTAACTAAACAGATTTTAGAGTGGGTGTTACATGGGTGGCCGCGAAAGATCAAACAAGAAGAATATCAACCATATTTTCGTAGAAGGGAGGAAATTTCCTGTCTAGAAAATTGTCTATTGTGGGGACATAAAGTGATCATTCCAGAGGAAGGCCGTGAATATATATTAAAATTACTGCATTCCGTTCATCAGGGTATATCAAGCATGATAGCGAAAGCTAGAGTGGGGGTGTAGTTTGGTGGCCAAATATGGATAAAGAAATTGAACAAATGGTAAATTCTTGTAATAGATGCCAGATGTTTGCGAGGGATTGTCCCAAAATGGAACCCTTGAAATGGAAATCTGAACTGCCCTGGGAAAGGATCCATATCGATCATGCCGGTCCTTTTGAAGGTAAAATGTTTTTAATAGTAGTCGATTCTTATACTAAATGGTTGGAGGTAGAAGTAGTACCCAGGTCTGATAGTAAAACTACAATTAAGGTATTAAGAAGAATTTTTGCCACATTTGGATTACCTGTTGAATTGGTCAGTGATAATGGTCCCGCGTTCACAAGTGATGAATTTGAGGAATTTCTTAAAAATAATGGAATTAAGCATACGCCTGTTCCACCTTATCATCCGTCTTCGAACGGACAAGCGGAAAGATATGTGCAAACTGTGAAAAATTGTCTTTAAAAGCTAGATAAAAGTGACATAACATTGTCAATTTCACGATTTTTGTTAGAAAATCATTCCACTCCTCATTCGGTGACTGGTAAAACTCCTGCTGAATTAATGTTTGGAAGGCCATTTCGAACAGCCCTTCACTTGGTATTACCATCAAAACCTAAAAATACAGCAACCCCTGCACAAATATAAACTTCATGATTTAGTTTTTGATAAAAATTTTGGAAAAGGGGAGAAATGGGTAAAAGGAAAAATTATTAAATTATTGGGGAGTAGATGGGTTTTAGTAAATAGATGTGACTGAGTAATGTGCAAACGTCACGTTGATCAGTTGAGACGTAATAAACAGATAAGTGATGAAATACCAGAGAGAGTTGTAGAGATAAATCGAAATGATAAACTAATGTCAGACAAAGTTGAAAATATGGGACATAGTGGTAAAAATTACAGTGATTATGATAGGTATGAAAGGGTTAACCAAAACCGTTTTTCGGAAATTAATGGAAAAATAAAAGAACAGTTTAATAATGATAATACGATAGAACCAAGCCAATCTCAGCCTTCGCGTGATATTGTGACAGGTACAGTTGTAAGTAATAAAAATGATGCTATGACAGATAAAACTGTAAAAGACAATTTGACTAAAAACAATGACGAGGACTGTCAGAAAAGTGCTCCAGTTCGAAGAAGTCATAGAACAAGATTGCCTGTAGTTCGTTTGAACTATGAGGGGAGTGGTGTCATATCTCAATAATAGTTGAGATCTGTGTTAATAGATGGCAGCACTACACAATCTGGAATTGTAAGGCTTTGCACGTAGCCAAGAATATTTCTGCGCAGTGGTAAGATGTGTTTTGTTCTGAGAGCTGCGCTTAGCAGCTGCTGTAAATAATGTATATAATAAACTATAAGTAATATTATAGTTATGCTTTCTTCCTTCGTTAAGAGTAATTAGTTATAATAAGAGAGCGGCATTATAAAAGTAGGGGTAATAAAAGAATACAAATTTGTTTCTGCCTGTCTAAATTGAGCCGAATTATCACCACGATGAACTCGTTGTTTTTGAACTTTTGTACGACGCCTTGAATTTTAATACTAATTACTTTTCGAAGTTTTCTCCCCTTATTTTTCTGAGATTAAATAAGTCAAAGAAAACGTTTAGAAACTTTATCGACTATAAGTCAAAATTCAGGGTACCGTACAAAAGTTTATCCGCCCAAGACAGCCAATCATTTTTATGTCAATGCCTAGTTGTTGCTATTGTTCAGGGGCGGTGAAATAGCTTGAAATTATATGGATTTGAACTATTTAATCAATAATAATAATATGCAAACTCCATATGTGTTATGCAAGATATATTTGTATTATGTGTATGTTAACCGTTGAATGCAGGTGTTATTTATGTGTGTTTTATTATATATAGTAGATCGATGTAATAGTAAAATCTGTTCATCGTTGTCCGGTCATCCAAGTCTGTCCTATAGATGGCTGGTGACTTCCCCAACATGGTTTATTCGTGAAAATTTGCAGACCCAAGAATCGGGCGGAGTAGATCAGTGGTTAGAGCGGCAGCCTGGAATGCTGTGGTTAAAGGTTCGATTCCTGGCTCTGGCTAATTTTTCATTCCAGTTGGGATTATTGTATTTATTGTATGTGTGTCTGTTTAAAATTTGTAATTAACAATCTGTTTATTATATACTGTTAACCATTAAATGCAGGCGTTATTTATGTGTGTTTTTATTATATATTGTAGTGCGTGTGTGTTTTATTGTATACGTGTTTGTCTGAATAAATCATGGGATTTGGATGCATTTAGACGAGTAGTAGTAAAACTGCGACAAGCCGTCATTTTATGTGGGGCCATAGAAACTCAATTTTTATTTATTAATTATAAAAATTTCAAACGCGTCTAAAACGAATTTAAGATTTTCTCTATTTTTTATATATTGTTATGGGAAGATGAAACCCTCCATGTTATTTATAAATAATTTATAATTATGTTAAAACACAATAAATGTCATTTCCTTAGAGAAAATTTGTCTTTAAATTTAGTCATTTTTGCTTTACAGTATTATATATATATGTATTTTAACCTTCAATACCTATCAAAAGTTATTTAAAATTAATAAAAATGGACCTGAATATTTTTAGAATTTTAAAAGATAACGATTTTGCATTTTAAAAAGTTTGATTTAAAAAAGAAATTTGTTGAATATTATTTTTTACGACTTGGAAATTTTGCAAATTATTAATTTTTATAATTATTGTCATATGTAATGCTGATTATATTAATTTAGATATACTGTTTTGTTAAAGTATTTTTGTTATCTTGCTATTTAGTTCCCATTTTTTTACGTTATTATAAAAACACAATGTATTGCAGCCCTCCAAACATCACGAACTTAGATATGTGTGTTTGTTCTTTTCATATGTGTATTCATCTCAAAGGCTTTGTGACGATTTTTGCTAACAGGTTTTATAGCTTTCCGTGATAGTTTGTTTAAAATAACATAGAAAACAGTAAGTTAATTTAAGTATATAAAATTAAGAAAATATAATAACGGAAATATTTTAAATGCTTCTTTAAAAAATTTAAAATTTCTATTTAAAATAAGATTAAATTCGTTAGGTGTTTGGTTGCTTTATATCCTAACTATTATAAAAAGAACGTGAGCAATTGAGATACTGTAATTTAATCCCCGTTCTTAAATTACGTAAAATAATAACGGCTATGTTTTGTATTCACTGTTACCATTTAAGGTTAATCCAGCTTTGCAACTAAATTGAGAGCTTTTCTTCCTAAATTAAACAAGATCTATTGTAAATAAATGCTATCTTTATGTTGCGCTACACCTGGATCGAAAAAAAGACGGGATTTTATTATTTATTTTTGAGTTGTTTTATAATGTGTTACCATGGCAACAGAAATATTTAGAAGCATGATACAAAATATTATAGACTTTTTGAGAATAATCAATAGATGAAAAATCTATGATAAAATTAAATAATGCCCTGCAACTCCCAAAGTTCTTTATATAATGCTGTAAAAAATAGAAAAAATAGCACAAAAAAAAGAAATTTATTTTAAGTTTATCAAAACTGATCTGTAAAGAAAAAAGAATCCCTGCCAGCTCGGTCTACAGGCATAGGTAGATTTCAAAGTTAAGTACTAATTTCACCAAGAAAAACTGAAAACTAAAAACACAAACTAAATGAAACCTTACGAAGTCATCATGCCAATTACACCTCTTAATTGCCTTATTGAACGATTTACAGACATGTGATTTTATTTCTTCTACAACATTTTTTTGATGCAAGTGTTGACCCTATCAAAAACTTGTCAGCGTAAAAGTTGTAGATAATATTAAGAGGATTTATAGTAAATATAAATGGATTTCATATCCTGTGAATTGACGAAGCTATGATTTTTTTCTTCTTTAACCCACACTTTTCTCTTGTTTTTATTTATTTATTTATTTATTTTTGCGGTATCAAAAACGTGTCAATATAAATGTTTATGTAATATGAAACTGATTTATAATAAGTTTAAGTGGATTTGACACGTTGTGAATTAACAAAGATATGATTTTTTTCTTAAAACCATATCTTTTGCGTTCCTTGAGGCCATTTTTAATTACATAAAATCTATCATACATAGATTTTAGGCCCATTTCCTAGAAGTGATAACAACTTTAAACTGATTAGATACGTATCATAATTAAGAAGTTAAGGTTTTTTTCTGTTTTCACAAAAATCCTCCCATTTGCACCATCTTCGTCATATTTTGCCATTAACGAAGTTGAACGAGATTTTCTGTCGTTTAATTTTATATATCAGGTTGGAAGAGATTTGTGTAGAATTTTAGGAGCTATCATATCTATAAAACGTGATATATACCGGGTGTCCTAAAAAGGACTGACTGATTTTAAAATGAAATAACTTGCAAACGGTGACAGATATTTAAAAAATTCTTGCAGGAGGGTTATGCATAAGGTCAAGAGTTTTTTTACAGTGATTTTTGATTTTAGTTCGAATTACAATCAATACATAGCGCTGTAAGAAATAGGCGCTAAATACAGGCCCGATTTTTTGGGCTTTCTCTTCATCCATGCGGAAAAAGGAGTTTAAAATATATTGCGTCGGTCCCGAAGTACCAAAAATCGAGCCTGAATTTAGCGTCTATTGATTGCAGTGCCATCTATTATTTGTAATTCGAACTAAAATCGAAAATCACTGTAAAAAATCTTTTGACCTTATGCATAACCCTCCTGCAAGAATTTTTTAAATATCTGTCACCGTTTGCAAGTTATTGAATTTTAAAATCAGTCAGTCATTTTTAGGACACCCGGTATATATATATATATATATAGTTTTGAGCTGAGGGTGGTTTTGTCGTCCAGGGGTCATGATCGGCGTAGATCTGCAAAAGATTTTCAGAAATTCCAACATAGGGGAGAATGTAATAAGCACAGTTCCTTATGAAATCTATCTAAAACTGGCGTTTATGAAGAAAAAATTAAAGTAATCTAAATCACATCCGTTAGATTTGATAAAATTAAAGCAACTGTAGTTATTTAATACTTAGCCATTTTTAATTTAGATTATCTATAAATATTTAATAAAATATAAATTTTATTAAATATTTATAGATATTACTTAACTGTAATAAGAATCTGTTATTTAGTTTTATATATAAAGTGTGATTCAACATGAGTACTTAGTTTATGGAGTTTGTAGATGGTTAATAACCATGTTAAATTTATTATTATAAGCAAATTGTTCAAAGGGATATAAGAAATATTAAACATTTAGACTATACAAAATAAAAATTTGCATTTAGTAAAGAAAATTATTATAATATCCTTTTAAATTATTTGATGTGGGGTTATATTCTTTAGGAATTTTATTACTCTATACCTTAAATGTTATTAAAATGATGTGAGCAAAAACATGAAATAGGTACATAAGTTTATAAACCTAGCGCTAAGATTACTTTAATGTAATTCTGGTCATGTTTTGTGTTTAATGTCTTACAAGTTTAATAGATCTTTGCAGCATAATGTAGAGCTTTTCTTGCTAGAATTAACAGCATCTTTTCTTATTTTTTCTTGTTTAACACTTTTAAATTGTGTTATATTTGTATAAAAAAGGCTTTTGTCATTATCTCACTTTTTAGATGCACATTAGCATAAATTTTAATACTAAGAAAAGATGGCTGTTTTTAGATGACAATAACAGTAAATTTAAGTAAGTAGCTTGGTTGTATAAGATCAAGTATGTGGATTTAGATAATGGAAGTTGTTAAAATAAATACAATGTAAACAAACTAAGTGCATTAAAGTAAGTAATTTAAAGTGTTGTTTTTCTTTATGTTTAGTATAATTTCCAATTAAACAAATTGCATTTTTTTAAATAGGAGAATTATGAATTCTTTAAGAAACAGTTTTAGAGCTATATTTTAGTCTCTGAAATATTTTAAAATACAGAGAGTGTTTACACATTTTTGTAATCATTTTAAATAATGGATTTAAAAAATTGTAAGTGCTTTTTGGGTAAAATATCTCGTAACAACATTTTTTTTATAATTAAATTTATCCCCTGATACTTTCAATTTTATTCCTCTTTTAAAATGACGTATGCAAAGCAGCTGTGTTTTGAAAGATACGTTTTATCGCTTTCCGAGAAAAAATATCCTTAGTCCGTAATAACATAATATAAAACGAATTATTTACAAGTTTCTAATTGCAAAATAATCAACATTATTCATCGGAAAAGGAAATCCAGTCCATCAGTACACATGGAAAAAAAGATTCCAAATGAAATAAAAGACATAGAAAAATCGAGTCCATTCCGAGGCTGAAAAGAAAGTTTTAGTAAAGAATTTACGATTGTCGCAGCTTTCTCTTACAAATGGAACATAAAAAATAAGAATAATGGGAAAATGTTTTTTTAAATTAACTGCTCATACTATCAGGAGAACGTGTTACGTCTGTATTTATAGATAAAATTCTATTTCTTTATCAAAATAATCTCCATCAGGATAATATTAACAGCCATACCTCAAAATCTACTGATATTTCTTTTAGAAAAAATGAGAAATGAAACCGGAATTGAGGTTATTCCATTTAAATGCGCCCCACTTAAGTCCCCCAACATATCTCTTATAGATTACCGTGCATTTGAACTTTAACTCTTAAGTGGTGAGGTGATTTTTTTATAACGTAAGTGGTGAGGTGGGGTGTATGTAACACCAAAATTTGATTTCTTGTGCACTCCTTAAAATTTACCAAATTAAAATAAGAAAATTTCCTGTGAATTTTTATTATTTACATGTATAAAAACGACTGAAAAGTACTGTAAGTGTACATAAATATGCATATAAGTTCACGTATCTAAATACCACAATAGTTTTGTTTGCAAATCTAGAGATCATATGCATTAATCTCTCTTTGATGCAAAACATCCAATCTCACCAATTAAGGGTTAAAAACATGCTCTTTAATTGGGGGATCTTAAAACTTTGGATGGACTCTGGAAGATTGTGGTCGAGGACCGGAACAAAATCAACTTTGACATTTTAAGAAAAGCTTCATTATTTTGGAAATCAAGATGTAATATGATAGTTCAAGAAAATGGCTATCGGTTTGAACTTATTAGAAATCAAAATTCGTATCTTTTCTATACAGGGTGATTCAGCTCGTCGGTGACAAACTTTAAGGATCGATAGAGCACACCTAGACGAACATTTTTGAATAGGGAATGTAGGGTCCCTGACGCGATGGTAAGGCGCTAGGCGCTTTCGAAAATTTGGGTGCCGAAATTCGAAACGTCATAAAAACTAGGGAAATGGTTAGATTTTCTTGCTTGTTGCGTCGAAATGATTCTGTTTGTTTAGACTTTCTTCAGTACCAATTTGATAAGGGTATCTCTTAAAACATGGATAGGGGGCGCTGCAGACTTTGGAGAGCTAGACAACAACTTTAAGCCCGTTATTTTGATAATTTAACACATGCTCGCCAAAGTTTATACTCTAACTTAAAGTTTGAACCCAAAAGTAGAGCCCTGCAAAAAGCGTAAGAGCCGGAATAAAATGTCAAAGTACAGGGTGGTCGAAACTCGAAGGCTCCTAGGAGATAAACAAACAGATTTCTTGACTTATGGCATGCATTTTCATGATTCTGTTTGCTGGGGCTCTCTGAAACTCAGTTGAACGGTACAAAAAGAAACATCGATAGGGGGCGCTTTGGGCAAAAAACATAATTCGTTGACATTTCGGACGCTAACTGGAAACGGGGCGCTACGATCAGTTAGAAACAAAACAAGAGAGTAATTTACTTATCATAAGAAGCTATTAAAACTGCAGTTTGTTTGTTTTTTTTAACAAACATAGCTGGTTTCAATCATGCACAATGCGCGCAATAAAATTTACATAAGGTGCTTTTTGCTGATTTATGCAAAAGATATCGTACCATATCGATATGCAAAAGATACGTAATGCGTAGACGACAACGCGAGATGACGTAGTTGTATGCGCAGACACGTCTTTTGAACGTGCGGTACCTACTTAAGCTTCGGGTTACTTGTCTGCAGATCGGTAGTAGGATGGAACGGTACACAAACTCTGAATTGGCTGACATGCATTTGGCGTATGGCGCTGCTGATTGTAATGGACGAGCCGCTCAGCGGTTGTACGCCGAGCGTTACCCCAACAGGCAAATCCCCTGCCATGCCTTCTTCGCTCGAGTACACCAGAGGTTGTCCACAACGGGATCTTTCGACGGAGGCAGGCCTGAACGGGAGCGATCAGTGAGCACCCCCGACAACGAAGAGGCTGTGCTTAACCTGGTTGAGGACAACCCAGGTCTTAGCACGAGAGATATCGCCAGACATGTTGGCATTTCGCAAGCAACTGCGTGGCGCATCTTACGTTCCCGGAATCTGCACCCCTACCACATCCAGCGGGTGCAGTTGTTCAGAGAGCAGGATTTTGGCCCTCGAGTGGAATTCTCAAGATGGTACTTGGCGATGAGATCCAGGGATCCCCGTTTTGTAAACAGCATTTTGTTTACGGACGAGTCCACCTTCAGCCGGGAGGGAATGTGGAACGCCCACAACAGTCATGTGTGGTGTGATGAAAATCCACATGAAACCAGAAGCCGAGCAGCCCAGGAGCGTTTCTCAGTAAATGTGTGGGCCGGCATTCTGGGGGATTGCCTCATTGGCCCTTATTTGTTACCTGAACGGCTGACAGGTGGAAATTACCTGATTTTCCTGGATCAAGTGCTGCCGCAGCTTCTGGATGAGGCGCACGTACCCGAAGGTTCGCGTCGCCAGATGTGGTTCCAGCACGATGGAGCTCCGGCCCATTACACGAACGACGTGCGTCTCCATCTAAACGCAAGGTATGGCCAGCGGTGGATCGGGCGTGGGGGTCCAGTTCACTGGCCTGCCCGATCACCAGACCTCACCTGCTTGGATTTCTTCCTTTGGGGTTACCTGAAGGCCGAGGTATACCATACACCTGTCAGCAGTGCTGAAGAACTTGTGGCGCGCATTGTGGCAGCTGCAGGGCAGATCAGAGATACTCCTGGCATTGTTGGAAACACACACTCCTCAATGCGACGGAGGTGCGAAGCCTGCATCATGGCCCAAGGTCGAAATTTCGAGCATCTTCTGTAGTGTTATTTTTTGTAAATAAATTTCCAGTATCATTGATGTTTTTGGTCTAAATTTATTCAGAAGTGTTGAGCAGAGGTAGAAAATGTGTTTTCATTATTACTAACTGATCGTAGCGCCCCGTTTCCAGTTAGCGTCCGAAATGTCAACGAATTATGTTTTTTGCCCAAAGCGCCCCTATCGATGTTTCTTTTTGTACCGTTCAACTGAGTTTCAGAGAGCCCCAGCAAACAGAATCATGAAAATGCATGCCATAAGTCAAGAAATCTGTTTGTTTATCTCCTAGGAGCCTTCGAGTTTCGACCACCCTGTACTTTGACATTTTATTCCGGCTCTTACGCTTTTTGCAGGGCTCTACTTTTGGGTTCAAACTTTAAGTTAGAGTATAAACTTTGGCGAGCATGTGTTAAATTATCAAAATAACGGGCTTAAAGTTGTTGTCTAGCTCTCCAAAGTCTGCAGCGCCCCCTATCCATGTTTTAAGAGATACGCTTATCAAATTGGTACTGAAGAAAGTCTAAACAAACAGAATCATTTCGACGCAACAAGCAAGAAAATCTAACCATTTCCCTAGTTTTTATGACGTTTCGAATTTCGGCACCCAAATTTTCGAAAGCGCCTAGCGCCTTACCATCGCGTCAGGGACCCTACATTCCCTATTCAAAAATGTTCGTCTAGGTGTGCTCTATCGATCCTTAAAGTTTGTCACCGACGAGCTGAATCACCCTGTATATTTATTTTTTCAAAATCGTTACAAAAATGTGTGAACATCCTGAGCAATAGGAATTTCCTATTTGAAAAATTAATGGTTGAGGGATATGGTGAACTGAGGGATGTTCTCTTGAAGAAAAGTGAAGGACTAGTGTCGATAAGCATTTAAAAGTGACCCTGTAACATTTATAGAAATTTTAAAGTATATCATAGAATAACTATTAACTAATAATAAGCAATAAAAAATATTCACTAAACTTTAAGTAAATAATAAATAATGCGTATTAAAATTATTTAATCGATATGGAAAGTACTTTAAATTTATATATTTATTGAGACTGCAGAAATATAGTCTATTTATTGATATTGCAGAAATCTAATTTTATGTAAATATATAAAAATACATAAAATAATTATATAAAATAAAATAAATTATTTTTATTTAATTTGTATCAGAACTGTTTTTAAATTATGAGCGAGTTGAGGTGCAAAACTTATTTAATGATTTATAAACCATATAAGCTTTAACATAAACGTATACCAAAATGAATATGGTAAATAATTCGCTCTGTCTGAAGCAGAGAGATAATATGAAAAAAAGCAAAAATACAAACAACACACACGTTTAACCACGAAAATAGACCTGTCTAATAATTGTTGCAGTGAACGTAAATATTATATAATATTGAAACTTTTCTCTTCATCATGTAAAGAAACCGCTTTCACAGCCTTATCAATCTCAGTCTTTTAAAGTATTTACAGAGTATATATATGTATAGAACAATTATTAATGAATAATATACGTACCGTTAAATGTTCTTTAACATTCCAGCCGCCACAGGAGACTTTTACAGTAGGTTACTTCTTTAAAATTATGTTTGTTTGATTCCTACGACTTTTTTGAAGTAGAAATAGTCATTTTATTTAATTAAAGTTAAAATAAGGTGAGAATAAGCTTAATTATACGATTTTTTAAAAAAACAGTGGTGGGAATCAGGCAATCTAAATTTTAAAAAAGTAGCCCACTGGAACGCGAAAATAGCGTTTTCCGTGGTTGGATAGTTAAAAGTTTACACGGAGTCTCGGACAGCATCTGTCCGGCTTTAGCATGAATTTTTTAAAGACACTTTGTTAAAAGCTTTTTAAAAACAACTAACTAAATAATATATAATGGATACTAAAAATTAAATAGTACATAGTGCCATAACATCATAATAATTTGTTCAATGACAGTACAGAAATATAGTTTATTTATTTATTGATAACTTAGACATACATTTAATTTAATGACAGTACAGAAATGTTATTTATTTATGGATGTTATAGAAAAATACATTTGTCATTCAAAAATGCCCATTCAGTAATTTTTTCAGTTATTATGTACGCTTAAGTTATGACTATTTTCATCACTTGATCCTGAATAACAGCATAGTTTTCATCTTGGAAATTTTCAAGTTTTAACATGTGTCTTTTGGAAAGATTTTTTTTTTTTATAAATAATGCACAATTGTATATTCAATAATAATAATAATTACACTTGACTATTCAAATGAACTAATAGAGTAAAATGTTTTTTATCCCAAAAAAGAAACATCTTTATTTCTTAAAGAAACATCTTTCTTCTAAACAAAAGTTTGTTTTTCATCCATGAGAGAATTGCAGTATAAATTTTAGATTAATGTTTTATAAATTCTTAGACCTTCAGCATAAACGTATATCAAAATCAAAATTCTACCCCTCATTCGATTCTTGTGTAAAAGGTACTCAGTTTGAGCGTCTTATTTTTTAGGATACTACTTAGTATTTAATGAAAATCCGTTAAAAGCACAAAATTTAACTTTTTTATGCATTTATCGAAGTTGGTGCATTGACTTAGTCCACATTTAATTTAGTTTAGAATATAACATGAGCTTTAATCTTTTCCGAGGTAAAGTACTTTTTTTGCTAAAATATTGATATGATTGATCGCACCAGAACTTTCGAATACTTTTTGAAAGTACGAAAAATCTTTTATTCCCAAGTGTATTGTAAAAGAAACTAATTATTCCCAAAATTCTTGTGTGATTTAGACCATTTAACCATTTAGGAATTAAAATTAAATGGTTAAAATAAAATTCCACCTCCCTTAAAAAGGTTAAATAAAAGTTCTTAGATCTATTGGTATAATTAATTTATTTTACTTGATTTTTGCACACCAATATTCCAAAGAATATACGCTCGAAGAGATTTTAGCACAATTGTCAAAGTAGTTAACGAACAAACAGGTGATAATGAAATCTAATATTTGCTTAATGAAAAGTTTTATGTACTTAGTTACTACTATTATATTACATTAAATATAAATGACTTAAATTAAACGCAGTACTTCGGGTTTATTTTCCGAAACATTTTCCGAAGATTGCAGTAATTTAACTATTTTGCGTTTTAAGTAAGTATTAAATTTGTTAAAATTACCAGCTTACTACAGCTTTTAGCTAGGCGGATCTAATAATAATTTAAAAACTACTTCAAAATTTGTTGAATCAAGATAATTAAATCTTTGAATTTTTTTGTTTGGCAATTTTTGAAAATAATTTCACGATAAGATTTCTATACTCGAAAGAAATTTTGGGAAGAAAAACTAAGATCATTAATTTCACAAAACTGTGTTAACTTTCCAAAAATATTTTTTTAAAGAAAATATTTTAAAATGTTACTACTAGTAATCATCTTACCTTTACAAATGTTGGAAAATGAAGAAATTGTCTTAAGCGCTTAAACTTCTTGTAATTGCTCAATATGTATCTTTTTCCCCCATGATCTTTATTCTTAAAAAATTTGTAAAAATATTTTCCTTTAAATATAAATTCTATCTACATAAATTTTTAAATCGTAAAAATATTTTTAAGTTAAATAAAACCTCATAAAAACACTCTTTCCTTGCATTAGGGTTCATCAGAAGCATACAAAACATTATCACTAATGAAGTTTTTCTAAAACTCGAACATAACAATATTATGGTGCAATCTGCTGCCATTTTTTGCACTTGGGGGTTAAATAAGTAAGTATAGAAATAAATACAAAATGAGATTTATTTAAAAAAACCTCTTGCACTAAAATATGTACCTGATGAGCTACATCTTGCACTAAAAAATTACTATGCATTAGTTGTTTGTAGAAATAAATACAAGCATTATCACTGATGCAATTTTTCTAAAAATCGTTCACAATAATTTTATGATGCAAACTTTGACCATTTTTTGCACTTGCTGGTTAAATGGGTATAAAATGGCAATTATGATAAAAACAAGCTACATATGATATATGCACTAAAATAGAATAAGTAGCTGATCAGTTACACCGTGCATTAAATGCTATGCATCAGTTTTTCTGTACGAACATACACAAGCAATATGATTGATTCAGTGTTTGCAAAAATCGATCATATCGATCATATGATGCAATATGTGGCCATTTTTTGTACTCAGTTGTTAAATAAGAGTGTATACGAATAGATGCAAACTAACATTTACGATAAAAATAAGCTCCATATGATATATGTACTGAAATAAAATATGTAGTTGATCAGCTACACCGTGAATTAAAGGATTACTTACATGAGATTTTTTGAACAATTACAAGCAAGTCGTGTATTAGGGAACAGTCACTTGAAATAGTTTTCCTTTTTTTTATAACAAATATTTATTTTAATATTTTAGTACAATGTAATTTTGTTTATTAGGTGACACAAAAATGATTACCTTTTATGCTATTTGTAATTTTTCCTTATTCGGAGTGCACGTATAATGCTAGTACTCGAGCATGAACGTTTATGTTTGCAAATCATTCAATGTTATAAAAATAACTTTTCTTGAGGTCCTTAGAATAAAATTCCACATTTTGAGATAACTATAAAAATGCTAAAATTTTGAAATTTTTACAGATTTTGATTAAAGCTAAAACTATTTACCAATCAATGTTCCACAAATTGAACCTGAACTTTGTGACATTGTAACTGTTTAAATATTTGTTTAATTTGATTGAAAATTTAAATGCATTTTTTGAACGATATTTTCTAACATATTGTAAAGTAATGATTAATGACTGTTTGTGGTTCCAAACTTGGTGCTTGCTGAAATGCAACATAAAACGTAGCGTTCATTTATCTATACATTTAGACTTCAATTGTGTGTGTGTGAGCTGTGATGGTAATTAATGTATTGTGTGCTGTTTTTTATTTTTGTCATATATAAATAAACTATAATGCCAACGTACCACAAGTGGAACTAAACTGTATCTCATCTTATAATTGATATATCAGCTCAAAATTTTGCACACAATCTTAGCAGTAATCTAACTTATCAAAACCAAAAT
The DNA here is from genome assembly GCA_963932465.1 of Maratus speciosus. Lineage (NCBI taxonomy): Eukaryota > Metazoa > Arthropoda > Arachnida > Araneae > Salticidae > Maratus > Maratus speciosus. The sequence continues at coordinate 373,747,324 of OZ010791.1, read as the reverse complement.
TTCAATGAATCTGACTAGTATTTGTGGTAGCATTGTGGGATGGGAAAACCGTTAATTTACATATATGATTGCCCTTAAAAATTTCTTAAGTCTGTCGAGGATTCTATTTATTTATTCACTGATAGTTAACGAGTTATGGTTTGAGGTATGTTATAAATTTTTATTAAGTTTTTATTTTTAGCCAAGGATGTAATCAGCGTTATTATCAACAACATTTTGTCATCTAGTTTGGACATTTTCTAGGTCGGATCGATAAAAATGAATTGGCTTTTGAGCAAAATATCTGGAAATGACATGTTTGATATCATCCAAATGTTTATTTATTTTTTCATGTAGATGGTGCTGTAGTGAGCGGAATAAATAAAAATTAGATGGCGCAATAGTGTGTGAGGCAGTAAATCCCACCCCAGTTCATTAATTTTTTCCAGTATTTGTCTTGCTCACTGCGGTCTGGCATTATCATGTTGCAGAGGAACGCCTTTACTGTTGAAAATCGCTGATCCCATTTCAATTAAAGATTGATTCACTCGATCCAATTATTCACTATAAAACATTCGCAGTCCAGGTTTGAGCACTTAAAGATGCACGTTTCAACGAATACTGCACCAAGCACACAAAAGCACACAAAAGCGCCTTTTTGGGATGTAAGCATGGCTCCTGTCGATTCATTCATATAGCCACTGCCTTTTGCATTTTGGAATATCATAGAGGAAACATTTTTGATCTTCAATGACGCTTTTGTATTGTGCGGTTGAAGCAATAAGTTGTATGTTGTGGATCGATTAGCTTCGTTTTCTTCGGACAAATTATGAGAGACCTAAACACTTGATCTGCTTACATTAACAATCTGTTGCAAATGTTTTTGAATGGTTGACCAAGATTGGTTTAGAGCGTTTGACATGTTCTCGATTGTCTGAGACAGATTTGCTTCCACAATAATTTGCTTGGCCCGTAATTAGTCAAATCCTATATCGAAAACATGAGCAACAATAGCTCTACTTTCTTATACGAGAGACCATTAACTATAAATATATTTATATATATCTGGATAATATTTTATGGACATTATCCTTGATTCTGATTGTCTCACATAAAGAAGCGCGACTTTTAATTTATGTAGTGATTTTGATCAATTTTAATTTGTTTTACAATGTGCACCAGATTTTAAACAAGCAAAAGAATTATCAGCACAAGATATTATTTTATTTGCTTTAACATAAGTTATTAGAAATTTCAGGAAATTCGAAACTGTACTTCCTAAACTTAGAAATTTAGTATGTTCGATAACTTTTACCTGTCACCTTTCACTTTCAGCAATGTTGTGTAGTTTTCTTTGATCTACCAGTGCAAGTAACGTATGACATATAATATCTAAAATGATGGCTGTGGGACAGGGAAAGTTGGTACTTTACTCTATTTTGAAACTAAATGTTTACAGATTTTTTTTTCGTATCTAACACACAGTATTGTTGTTCATAATACCACAATCCACGCCCCATTTTTACTGTATATAAAAATGAAAATCTAATGTATTATTTGTATCTAATGTTATTTAAATAAATAAAGTATTAGAAAATAATGATTTAAATAACATAAATATAATGTAAAATTTCCATAACGAAATATAATAGTAACTTTTTACAAAATATTGCCCCAAGCCTTTGAACATTAAGCTTTCTATAGAGATTATTTAACGTATGCTTTAAATATAATAAAGCTTAAACTATCTGAACTTTTAAAAATTTCATCCACTGATGGGCATGTTTTTCACTGTGTGCTTATATGGAAGGAAATTAAAATTTTACTGTTCGATTTAAAACCTATCTTTTTAAATTGCCTTTTTGATTGTATGCTTTGGTAAATACCACTTCTTACTAAATCTAAATGCGCAGTGTTGAAATGAATGCGGTTTACAATATATTTACTTGTTAATTCTATCATCACATGTAGCAATGATCATTTTCCTACTTCTTTGATATTTACTAGAGCTTGTATATTTATGGAGAATGGGTATTTGTTCTTTTATTGCAGTTCAAAATGAAAACATGCGTTTTTGCATAAAGAAGGTTAAGAATGTAAATGGAAGTAATGGGTGATAATAAAGAAATTTAAATAACATGTTCAAATTAAATAAAATAGTCTGCACACAAAAAAAATTATTCTACTCATATATGTTTTTAAACATAAAAATAATTTTTCAAAAAATGTGAAATTAAAGGAGTAAAATAAATCGTGATAAAAAATCTTTAAAGGCTGAAAATTAATTTTAAAGTGTCTCCATTTTGATATTTAAACTTGTATAAGTTTTGAATATTATATGATGTTTGTTTGACATATTAAATCTTTAGAGTTAATTAATAATTAGAAATAAAAAAGCAAATAAATGCCGCTTTCTATGTGACCGAAAAGTATTCCGAATAATTAAATCGATGAATAATTCGACCTTAAAGGATTTTGAAGATCTTGCAAAATTATTTTCTCCCAATCCAAAAAAACTCTTACGTCCTTATTATATATTTGAAGTAAATTAATATATAAATACAATTTAATTTAATATATAAATTAAATTATAAATTATAATATTAATTTAGTATATAAATACATTATTATTTTATTGATATTTTTATGTGAGCTGTTTTGGTGGTTAGATATTTTTAATGAATAATTTTTGCATTGAAACATCATGCATTATTTAACAAAAAGGAGCTTTTTTTGTAATTAAGACGTACAGAGTTATTGAAAGTTTAATTAGATGCTGATCTTTCGTTTCAAAAGAGTACTCTAAATCTATAAACATTTATTTGGTAGTTTTTTTTTTTTTTTTTTTTTTTTTTTTTTTTTTTTTTTTTTTTTTTTTTGTAACACGAAGAAAAAGTTTCGTGCAATAATATACATATATATTTATGTTAAATATATAATAGGTATAAACATTTATTTTTCTAAAAAAAAGACAAAAATGTGCTAAGTTTAAAATAGAATTAAATTGACATCGAATGAAGCTATAGCTCTCAAGTTTTGACATCGTTTTGAAATGCCTTATTTCGAAAAAGAAAAGGATAGTGAACAAATTTTCTTTCAAAACGGATTACTAAATTTTTCAAAATTTAATATGTATTCTTTTATCATTTGAGGTTCTTGCTTTCTGTAAAAAGTAAGGAAGGAAATTCTGGAATATTTTTACAACTGTGAAAAATGAGTTTTATATATCGTTTTAAATAAAAATTTAGTCAATTTTAAATGCAAAATACTAGAGTGCACAGTCATCTTTTACATTTCTATTGAACATTAGTGATATAGATTTGTCAGCTTTCATATAAAAACCTTAATTTCATTGACTACGTATCCTGAAAGTAACATATAAAAAAAGATGGAAAAAACTAAAAAATTGCAAAACGCAATATATACACTGTGAAAAGATCATATATTCAACGTGTTTTGAGGCATTTGAACCCTTTTACCTGAAGTTAAAGAACGTGCTGCTGTTAAAAGAACAGAAGCAAGACTTACATTAGATAAAAAAGCAATTTCTTTCTCATTAACCCCTTAACTCTTTTGTCCGAGCGCAGCTCGGGCAAAAAGATTTTGCTATCTTCGATACTAAAAGCTTTTAAATACCATTTAATTTTAACTGTAATCTTTGTTTTGTTAAATGACATACCTTTTTTCGACTGTACAAAGTCAAATATTTTAATAAAAAAAAGTGGTGCCGGGCCCTTATTACGGGACTGCCAAGAAGAGTTATGTGTTTCACGCGTGTTTGGGTATGTGGATTTCTTTATACCCTCGAAACATCCCAACGGTTGGATACATTTTAATGAATGAGGTCTCTATCGATCCGTCTTAACTGTACGATTGTTATAGGCTAGGTTTTGCTTTTATAAATTCAAAATGGCGGTAGAGACGAAAATTTTTTTTATCCACCATATTGAGTGGCATATCATTGGATAGGTCTTTCAAAATGAAGAGGATTTCTTATTGACTATTTTATAGTCAGAAGCTTCGTTTAAATATTACACAACCTGGAAGGTGTGTAGGTAGGATCTCTAGCTTCACTACAACTCTAACATTCATAGACATCTATAGCCCTCATAAAAACAGTGTTTATAGATAAGGACTAATAATTAAACACAACCTAAAAACCACCAATACAAGTAAATAAAAAAGCATAGGTAAGTAATATAAAAAATAGTTTCGCATTGATGAGAAATAATTAATTAGTTCGCTTTTTACGCAGTCGCGTTTTTTGATTTTTTGATTTTAATTAAATTTATTTTTAATTTGTTGTGTCAAAAAATGAAACAGTTAAGGTGTTAAATGTATATTTTTCCGTGTACTACAGCTAAGATATTTTTAGAACTCATTGAAAGGGTTCAACGAAAAAAAAAATATCTTGTGAGTTTTCCATAAAGTCCATTTTTAGGTGCGTTCGTAATTATATAAATACGTAGCACCTATAGTCGTCGTTCAGTCCGTCCGTCCGTCTGTCCGTCTGTCCGCATGTAACAGAGCAAAAACTTCCCAACCGAATGGTCTGAAATTTCAAATATATGATTGTTGCAAAATTTTGTCGAGCCATTTCAAATTTTATGAAAATCGGATGTATAGTTTAATTACAGGGACAATCAAAAGTTTTTCTTTACATTACGGCCAATGGGAAAAATTATTGCAAGTGCATTTTAATGATATTAGAGCCTTCCGAATGATCTGAAATTTTAAAGATATAACTGTTGCAAAATTTTGTCGAGCCATTTCAAATTTTAGGAAAATCGGATGTATAGTTTAATTACAGGGACAGTCAAAAGTTTGTCTTTACATTACGGCCAATGGGAAAATTATTGCAAGTGCATTTTAATGATATTACAGCCTTCCGAATGATCTGAAATTTTAAAGATATAACTATTGCAAAATTTTGTCGAGCCATTTCAAATTTTAGGAAAATCGGATGTATAGTTTAATTACAGGGACAGTCAAAAGTTTTTCTTTACATTACGGCCAATGGGAAAAATTATTGCAAGTGCATTTTAATGATATTAGAGCCTTCCGAATGATCTGAAATTTTAAAGATATAACTGTTGCAAAATTTTGTCGAGCCATTTCAAGTTTTAGGAAAATTGGATGCATAGTTTAATTACAGGGACAGTCAAAAGTTTTTCTTTACATTACGGCCAATGGGAAAAATTATTGCAAGTGCATTTTAATGATATTACAGCCTTCCGAATGGTCTGAAATTTTAAAGATATAATTGTTGCAAAGTTTTGTTGAGCTATTTCAAATTTTAGGAAAATCGGATGTATAGTTTAATTACAGGGACAGTCGAAAGTGTTCCGTTACATTACGGGGAATGGGAAAAATTATTGCAAGTGCATTTTAATGATATTACAGCCTTCCGAATGGTCTGAAATTTTAAAGATATAATTGTTGCAAAGTTTTGTTGAGCTATTTCAAATTTTAGGAAAATCGGATGTATAGTTTAATTACAGGGACAGTCAAAAGTGTTCCGTTACATTACGGGGAATGGGAAAAAATTATTGGAAGTGCATTTTAATGATGTATCAGACTATGCGCTTTATGAAGTGCAAAAAAGTATACATTCAGTACAATATGGGGTGCAAAAAATAATTATAAAACTAGTTATAGTACGAACGCACCTCATTTGCCACGTTTGACGAGCAATTTCCAACTTGTTTTTTCTCGGATGTTTATTGATCGATCGACTGAAGATTCTGTCTTTGATCGGCAATAATGTCAGTCGCATAGGATAACACGAGTATTATACCCATTGACTGGATGCAAGATGGCATGTACTATGTCCCTAAGGGGCACCGCTTAAAGTGGAGACGTGAACCAGCTTCCCTAGCCAAACTTACTTCAGATGCGTTGGGGCAATTAGTAAAGTTTTATGAATTTGCTATTTGCCAGCGAAAATTAATCACGCATAAAGCCTTAGCAGCTGTAAACTGTGCTGCCACGAATGAAGGCAGGCAAATTCAACAAGCCAAGCTTGACAACCAAAAAGTCAGGCTCAGCGCCATTGAGAAAGAGATGAAGGAGCTTATGCTAATAATCCAACCGGAGCAGAGTTTGTCATTAAACGACACACCAGCAGATGGCGACATTGGTACGATCCAGGCCACTACAATGGATTATACAAATGAGGTAACTGATTCTGGCAGTAATGACTACCCCCTAATCTTATTGCTCCTAAAGCCCTTAAAAGGAATAGAAATGAATTAGAAGAAGACTTTACCTTCCAAAGAAATAAAATATCTAACTTAATAAATGTAAAAACCAGTAATATGTACGCCGATCTTGGCGAAGTTGAGTTAGATAACAATAGTGTCCCTCAGTCACCCCCAACTATCTCTAAGCGTGTAATCCCGCCAAAAATTAACATTATCACTGTAAAAATCCCTGAAAGTATCAGAGAAAAAAATCTCATAAATAACATCGAAGCAAAAAGCCATACCAATTTCACGGTAAGCCCCAGCGGCATTTTCACAAAATTCCACCCTGCCACCATTAAGGACTACCAGGAAATTATTAAAGTGTTGGTAGAAGAAAACGTTCAACATTTCACGTTCCTGAGTAAATCCATCCAACCCCTCAAAGTGGTTGTCCGCGGGCTGCCAATAGATATGGAAAACGATATGATTCTCGGAGAACTTCAAAAAACCTTCCCTGCTACCAAAGTCGCCCAAATGACCAACTTCAGAACAAAAAATAGAATGCCCCTCTTCCAAATTCAATTCGAGGACGGACCCTCCACAATCTTTAAACAAATCTTTAAAGTAACAACCCTCCTTCATCATATAGTAAATATAGAAAATTATAACCCCCACCCGTGTGATGCAATGTTACAATTGTCAATATTGGTGCCACTCCAGCGCCATCTGCCGACTTAACTCACGCTGTTGCAAGTGTGACGGCAACCATACGACCCCAAACTGCACCAAAGGCAAAGGAAAAATCGAAGACCACATTTTCTGTAACTGCGGACAAAGTCATGCAGCATTTTATCGCAGCTCCTCTAAATTTCCAAAAACTAAATAGACCCAAATTTAATTCAACCCCCATCAACCCCAATTTTTCTTATGCATCCACCTTAAAACCAAAAATAGCACCAACCCAGGCCTCATCCCAATGCACCCATCCCCAACCCACATCTGATTGTAGTTTCAACTTCTCCGACTTAAAGGTATCATGGATGAAATAGCTAAACGATTTCAAGTACAAACTTTCAACAAGTCAACATTAAATATAAAAAAATCTTGCATCAAATTAAAGCCGCCAATGACCCTATGACTAAAATGTCCATTCTTATGAGAGCCTTCGAAAAACCGCAAATTCTGGCTCCTTAATGTGTTCCAGAAGATTTTTGAATATTTTTTAATATTTTTTGTGGAATTGTGATGGCGTTAAAGGGAATATTCCTGAGCTCAGTGCGTTTGTTAAGGAGCATAACCCCAATATTCTTTTACTTCAAGAAACAAAACTCCGATCTGGCATCTCTTTGTAAATTCCAAATTTCCACACCTTTCGTAATGATTTTAATAACCGCAAACAGCTCGCAACCCATTAGGGACACAGCTGTTTGCATTAAAAATAGTCTAAATTTTTATCCTGCCACCCCTGCCCGGCTTCCAAACATTGTCAACGCTACAGGTGTTACGATAAACATTCCTGCCACTCCGGCCCTTACCTTTTTCTCAGTTTATTGCCCCGTTAACTAGAGCGCGAGTGACGTCATGAATGAGCTTAGAAACCTCCTCCGGCACGACGCCAACACTTTCCTGATTGGCGACTTTAACGCCCATCACCCTTCCTGAAGCTGCAACTACAGCAACGCATATGGCAATAAAATCCATAATTTCCTTCAGAATACAACTGCGGACATTATTTTTCCGGCTACCCCAACCAGATCTGCTAACAACAATAGAAGCACAATTGATTTTGGACTTTTTAACGGATTTAACTATGTTAAAATCATGCAATCACTCCCGGAACTGAGTTCAGATCACAACCCGATAAACCTCAAAATTTAAATCAAAATTCCACTCCCCCCTCCTAAAATTATCAACAGAATTAATTGGACTCAGTTTCAAAATATCATTAACGAAATCCCCCCCCCCACCTTCTTCTCGAAATCAACAGCACTAACCACATTGAAACCCTTACTGAAACCATCACAACTGAAATTAAGGATGCTGTTGATCGTACTACTGTTCAGATTTACGACAACGAATTTTACAGATTAGATCCCCATGTCCGCAGATTAACTACTAACAAAAACCGTGCTAGGAAAATTTGGCAACGTACGCGCAGAATTTCGGACAAAATTATCATGAAAACAGCTCTGCAAGAACTTAAAAATTTTCTCAACCGGTTGCGCCAAGACAGCTGGTGTCTATATCTGCAATCACTCTCGCCAGAGGGCGACAGCATACGGAAGGCAGCCAAAAGGTTTAAGAGCACTGGGCACTAAATTGCTCCCCCCCCCATTAATATTCCAAATTCTGATGACTGTGCGTACACTGATGAAAAAAAACAGACGCTATTGCTAGCAGCCTGGAATTGCAGTTCACAGGAAACCCAATTGTTAATTATGAAACTGAGAGAGAATTAAAGGAGACCGTCAAGGATTTCTTAAGCAACCTCACCCACCCACTTTTTCTATCACCCATGCTGACGTTATAAAAGAAATCAGTAAATTTAAAAATAAAAAAATCCCCAGGCGTCAGCAAGATTTCTAAGGAAATGCTTAAGAAACTCCCCTATTCCTATATTCAAAAGATTATCCTTCTAATTAACAGCCTATTTAAATTCTCTTATTTCCCATTGTACTGGAAGACTGCATTAATTGCTCCTATCCTTAAAATTTCCAAACCACCCGATAACCCCACCAGCTATTGCCCCATTTCCCTTCTGAACTCCTTAAGTAAACTTTCTGAAGCCTTTATTGCCAAGCATCTCAATAGCCACATCAGTAATAATAATTTAATGTCACCTGTGTAATTCGGCTTCAGAGCTGAGCTATCTGCTCCTCATCAGGTTTATAGACTGGTGGAACATATTACAACTGCAAAAATCACTAAAAGTTATGCAGCCGCTATGGAGAAGATCGAGTTCGATGAGGTTGGTGGTTCATGGGTTCGCTGAAATGGTGTAAAAAAACACCAACATATAGATGTTGCACAATAGATAGATGCACAATTAGTCTTTATTCATTTTTCAATACGAAGAAGGACATCTCACAAAAAGGGGGCCTCAAATACGAAGCTCTGTAAAAGCAGAGATTAAAGATATCTCTATGTGTAGAAACATATCCGTTCATGACAAACTGCTACGCAGCGTCACAAAAGGAAAAAGAAAACAACAGCGGTCCTTTTTGCGGACCGTTCAGCAGGGCGGTCGGGAGCGAACTCTCTGGTGATGCGTACTCAAATCACATGCCTTGGCATATTGTATTATTGCCAACTAATCAAGTTTTTGACGCCGATATTATAGAGACAAAGGATTGGCTGCAGGATTAGCAGACAAATAACGTGGCAGCCCAGCCTTTCGGCGCACCCACCGGATGTGAAACAAGCCTACATGTTTCAAGACTAAGAGCGACATCAAGTCTCGATTTTGTTTATATTACCAACAGATTGCAGTTAAATGTGATTGAGTAATCTTTAATAAATGTATGTGAAATGTAGAAAGCATAATGATAAATGAAATTATAATTTAAAACTGCAATTCCAATAAATACATCTTTTCTTTATTTAATTTTTTACCCGTCAAGTTCTAATAGGAAATGAGAGTAGTTTATTTATAGCGCAAATAAAATACGTTAAAGAAAACGAACGGTTAAAAGAAAATGCAGCTGTACGGAGTTAAATGTGATCGTGATTGCATTTTAAATAAAAACTGTTAGGAATGGAAATATAAATAAATATGCGAGAATGATAATTTTGGATAAGTAGAAAAAAATATGAAAATATAAATCTTTATGTGTATTGAGTAAAGATCCTTGTGAAAGGAAAAAGGAAAAAAAATAACTAAATAAATGTAGAACTATGAATTGTTTTAGGAAAAAAAGACTTGCAATAGTGAATTTACTTGTTTAAAGTAGATTTTGAAAAACGGGGGGTGAACTTGATATGTTGCAGATAATATCTGCCACAACCGCAGTCTCCCTTGATATTGTAAAAGCGTTTGACAAAGTATGGATTCTTGGCCTTATTTTCAAATTAATTACAACTTCCCCCTATATTTAATTAAACTTATTTACCATTATCTTCCAGACAGCATTTTTTATGTTCTTGTGAATGGTAAACTCTCTAGGAACCTTTTGGCCCCCTTTGGAATTCCTCAAGGATCCCGTATTTCGGGAATCCTTTTTAACCTTTTTATTAATGACATGTCTCATCACCCTTTTACCCAATTGGCAAAATATGTGGATGGTAGTTGTGTTTTTGCTACTAATCGTAACCGTAAATATGCTATTCTTTCTATTTCTCGCCTTCTCAAAATTCCCTCTAACTGGTTCCAAAAAATGGCGAATTAAAATTAACGTAAATAAAACACAAGCCATCCTCTTCTGTAACTTAATGGAAAATAACCGTAATAAAAATAAAATTAACTTTAATAACACTGATTTGGCATGGTAAAACACATGTAAATATTTGGGAATCCTTCTTGACTAAAAACTTGTCTTCCTACAACACATCCACTACGCGCGCAATAAGTTTCGAGCTGCAATAAATTTAATTTCCCCTTATTAGCTCTTAACAATGATATGTCTAATAAATATAAATTGCTCCTTTACAACTCCTTTTTAAGCCCTATTCTAATTTATGGATGTGAAAGTTAGAGCTCCGCTGCCTATTGCCACATCAAACTCCTAACACAATCCGAAAATTCTACCATTAGACTTATTTTTGTCCCCACCAGTGGCCGAGAGGTTCTGCTTTTGAAGCTGGTAGACGGGAGGTGCTGGGTTCGATCCCAATCGCGCCCGTCGGCCTAATCGTTCGGAGTTTTCGTGGTTTTCTTCGAACCTTGGTTCTCCAAGCGTTAATACGGGTTAGGTTCCCTTAGAAAGACCTCCACGGAAGGCACTCCCCCCCTTAGTGCCCCCACATATCCCACTTGCAGATAATTGGCCGACATAAATACAACCAACCAACTAGACTTATTTTTGATGTGCCGTACTACGTTCGAAATTTTCATCTCTATAAAGAAATTGATTATCCCAGATTAAATACTTACATTCAAGATTTAAATACTAACTTTAATCTCTCTTTGGAAAACTCTGAAAACAGTGCTCTAAATTCACTTCCAGCGTATGATATATTTGACATCCATAACAGAAAAAGACCGAAATTAGGTATGATTTTAGATACACTGCATATCTTCTAAATTTAATTTTAAATTTTTAATATTTATCTTTATTTTTAATTGTATTTCTGTATTTTTTAAACTTTGTTTTTTTCTTGTCTCTGCTCAACAAACTCTTAAAATTCTACAATAAAATTATCTCAGCCAATGATAACTCTTCTTTTTAAGATAAGCTCCTGCCATGTCTCTCTGCATCTATAAATGCACCGCTGTCCAGCGGGTTTTTGTCATTTCCTTTCAGCTACCGTTGTGTGCATCTCTCCTAATCCAGGCGAAGCTGAGGTATACAAAGGGCCTTTTTCAAGGCCACGAGCTGCGTATGCCGGCTGGAAGCTTGGTAGCTTGGTCCTTCATTGGTTGCTTTGGGCGCCGTGTTGGATTGGGCACGGGGGACACTGCCCATCGGCCAGTTGTTTTCCAGTTTAGTTTTTAGTATTTTTAATTCTATTACTTGTCCTTTTTTAATTTAGTAAATTTTAAATTCTTTTTATTTTTTCATATGAGCTCAAGAAATTGTTGTTTGCCCCCCCCCCTCCTCCCCCAGTAATTTTAAGTTTTCTCCCCAGTACTGCCATGATTCAGTTCCTATTAGTATCTCCATATTATTACACTCGGGGATGTGCGGCAATTGGCTCCAGGCTCCTCGGCAAACTGTCAGAAATCTCTCTCAGATGTTTATATCCACTATCACAGGTTTTTTCTTTTGATGCATGTTAAGGGAATAAACGTATCAGAGTACTGGGCTTCTATTCAGAACTGTTTTACGCCTAAATTTCACAAAATGCGTTTTCATAGAAAAGTATAATTTTCATGCTGATCGTTTTTTTTTCAAAATGGCGTAATGGAATCATATCTAAATGCATATAGGGAGATCAGAAAATAAGTGGCCAAATTTGACAAGGTGGTAGAAGGAACCTAAACAAAAATTTTTAGTCTTAGTATGTATGTTCGGCAATGGCTCGTTTAAGGGCTGGTGACGAAGAAAAATGTGAAAGACGTAATGAAAGATATCATATAAACACCAATAAATGGCGCTTATGTTCTTCATTTCCAGACACACATTTTATGATAATTTTTTTTTATTTTGATCCTTTCTACAACCTTTAAAAATTTTGCCAGTTATTTTCCGATCACTGACTGAAAAATGATATTTTAGTGAGATTCGAAATAACTTTTTAGTAATTACAGAAAGGTAGAGCACACTACAAAAAAAAAAAAAAAAAAAAAAAACTGTTTGAGAAACTAGAGCCGTTGTTCATTTATTCTTTCAAAAATCTAGGATGTCGCAGTGCAATTCCATTTCGACGTCCTGGATCTTTGTTCACAATTTTGACAATAATTAAGGTATTTTAGCTACATTTTAAACATTTATACAGCTGTGTGAGAAATTCGATGACAATAATAAGAACAGAGTAATTCGTTAAGTGACATCGTCAGTAATGTGAATCACATTCCGAAATATTTCACGTCCAATTCAACGCTGTGTCCTTGCAGATGTTGGCTACTGGAGCGGTTTTAGCGATGTAGGCTAATGGGGGGGGGGGGCAGATGCCACAGCTTTACTTTTCTTCTTGTAAAATGTATAAAAAAGCAAAAAACTACAAACTAAGTACCATAAATCATTAATCAAACTCTTTAGAATCCAATTTCTATGTTAAACAAGTTAAAACCCTTTTAATAAAGTAGACAATTATTTTCCCAAACGTCATTTTTTTAACATAATTTTTTATGTGCTGGGTAACATGCCGCATGAGGTGTGGGGCAAATGCCTCATAGGGAAAAAAGCTAGGCTGTTTTTTTATTTTTCAGGGAAATCACAATTTTATTTTCTTAAACTACTTAATATGAAAATAAATAACATTAAACTTACAAAATATATATATCAGTAAATTGTGAAAAGTTTAAAGAAAATGCAAAAGTTTAAGCTCTATAAATAGAACTTAAGACCTAAAATGAAAATGAAAAGAAATAGGGAGCGATAGTGTCGACCACATAATTTCTGTGGCATGTTTACCATAGCGGCATCTATCTTCATTTTACCCCAATTACATTTTGCATACAAAAAAATTAAGAATGTTGAAATTTCCTTAAAATATCTTCATTATTGTTGAAGTCACGGACAAAAATTCGAGGCCAGGTTAGAGTGAGACGCCTTGTGTTTTTCACTGAATAAATAGAATGTGATTCTAGTTGTCAACACACACACACACACACAAAAGCTTTGTTGTAGTGTTTTCTACCTTCATGAAATTTATTGAATAGTATTCTGAATCACCGAAAAGTTACGCGAGAAAAATCAAATAATAAAGATTTAAAAAAAAAAAGAAAGAAAGAGAAGTAATTGCATGAATTAGTCCGACAGCAGAAACTCAGCAGGACTGGAATTTTAGAATTGTTGGTGAATTAGGTACACTTTAAAGAAATTAGTTTTATTTGACAGAATATTTAATGTCATGTTGCTTTGATTTTTCTATTGCATACGATTTTTTTTTTTCAAACAGGATTTCTGGTCCCATATTTCTTATCTAAGAAATTAATTTTATTTTCAAGTTGAATTGTGTGATGCTCTGTTAGAGGAAATTATAAACACCATATGTCACTATTTCATTTTTGAATGCATGTATTTGCTGTTTAAGAGCTTAAAACTGAACGAATTCAATTAAAAAGATGAATGTCGTAATGTACCCCGAGGACAAAATATGAATTATAAATTATAATATTGCGTAATCAGTACTACTCGTCCAATAGGCTGATGCACAGCTAACCCATTTATTCCGAGAATTATTTCTTAAGATTATTTTCATTTTAAACATACAACTCTCTCCTTTGTAATCTACCATTAATGCCTGGGGATATAGACCGTCTGGTGGCTACGAAAAAAATCTCTTTATCGTGTTCGCGCCTGAAATTCTAGAACTAGGTAGAACTTGACAAGCATATTAAAATGGAATTGGTCTACCAAGTGACACCTTGCTGGAAACAACCTGCCGACGTAATTTTAGTAAATGATTGGTATATCACCATTGAGTTTTCCAATGAAATTCCTGCATCCTTTTTAATCTCTTTCCATGCTAATATGCTGTCTGATGCAGAAATTTCATTGGAAAACGCAATAGGGGTCTAAAAATCAACCACTAAAATTTGGTCTAAAGGTGTTTCCACAAAGATATGCCTTACCAGTTCCATCTTAGCATGCTAACCGATTTCTATCTCCTAGAATTTCAACAGTGAACTCAATGAGGTAAATGTTTGTGCGGCAGCCGGTCGCACAAATATCAATTTGACTAACTACATTTTATGCAAAAGGCAAAAAAAAATGTGTAATTGTTGGATAATTACAAAGAAATAACAAAATGCATTGCTGCTGATTATATTTTTGATATATATGACATAGTTGTAGAAAATAGTATTAGAAGGAATAATAAATTTCAAATACCAGTATTTTAAAATAGTAATTTTCACCTCATTTATTCACAAATTTCCGTCGTTAAGTAATGAACAGAATGTATTTCGAAAATAACATTACGAATCCTGAAAATATATGTTGTCAAGAAATCTTTCTAAGCGGACTAAAAGAGTTAATATATAAATGAAAAAAAAATATATTATTAGCTCTTAACAGAAATTTTACGTATATGTTCATATTATAAAGCATTTGGCACGTATTACGCACATTAAAATCCAATAGAAAAGAAATTCTGAATAACATTTTATAAACTTTTTTAAGATATTAAAAGATTTATGGTATTTATTGAAAAGATTAATTTGTAAATATATTACACTACTAATAATTTGGGCTAAGTAGCTTCACCATTAAATACGTGTTTATCTGGAAATTCGGTATTTATCACACAGAAAAAGATAAGACCAGAAATTCTTCTTTGAAAAGTTTGCATATAATAGAAAAAATAAGCTTTATTTGCATAATGAAATTTCAGTTTAAAATTGGAATCTAAAATCTAGTTATTTTTTTATGCAGTTTTGATTTATATCACGTTTGATTTATATCATCTTTGAAAAAGAAATTTCTTTCAAAAATGGTAGATCATCACTCAGTATAAAAAATAAACGAATTTCTTGTTCTGAATGGAAGGTTGCAAAAAATGTAGTGCTTTAGGTAGAATAAAAATGGCACTGTACGTGGCAATAACTCTCAAATCGTGACAGCGTTTTAGAATTTCTTAGTTTAAAGAAGGAACACACAGAGAAAAAATATTTGGCAAAAATTGAACACTAAATTTTTCCAAACCTAGTCGTGGAACCTTTTATCATCTGCACTTTCATGTTTTCTGATTCAAGGTGTAGAAAGAGTTGTTGAGAGTTCATTTATTACATTTTTCAAAAACCAGTATATATAATTCACAAGAAACTTTTGGAATAGAAAATAGAAAGTTTGTACGTCGTTTTCGTCGTTAGAAAATTACGTCGTTTTAAAGTTTGATCACAATAATATTGATGATATTTTTACAGAAGTTTCTTCATAAAAAATATGTAGACATTTTAGCTTTTGCCGTTTAATAATGAGAAAGATTAGTAAAAAAAAAAAAAAATAGATTTTTTTTTTTATTAAAGTTTCTAAATTAAGAGGAAAAATTAACTAAGTAATAATTTAAAACATATACTGTATAATAAAAAGGGTTTATTTTATCCGGTGAAGCAAAATAAGTATCTTTACAGATATTTTTTTTTTCAAAAGAGTCTTTCTTTTATGCTGTGCGAGCATTAGTATGGAATAGTAATACCAAATTTATAAAATTTAATAACTTATTACACTACACTTATTTATGATCACATAGTTAAGGTAAATTCTTTAATGGGTTGTTTAGCATATTCATAATTTAAATATCTTATTTTAATTAAGCTATAATTGTAGCGGGAAGGAATTTACTCAACTCCTAATACCACAAGCTCATGCGATCTCCATGCGTATGCGCGAAAAAGACAGAACGCTATTTAATTTCATGAGTTAATGTTTTGTTATAGGCCCGAAACGTCCCTGCTGTCTGTTGTAACACAATTAGATAAAATATGGCGAATTAAGTTATATTGAACATATCATATTAAAAGATACTGCATTAATATATGCGTTCAAAGTTTAGAAATTTACAAAAAGTTAACTCCTAATTATACAAACAAGATAGTAAAGGACGAAAATAAAAACATTTTAATTTTTTCTAAATTTTTAACGCATAGTCTTTCAAATTATTTTCCTGAATGAGTTTCAAAAAGAAACAGAGAAAATAAATTAAAAATTTCAGTTCTTTGATATACAAGTAAAAAATACATCGGAAAAACTTTTTCAAAAGAGTCTTTCTTTTATGCTGTGCGAGCATTATTATGGAATAGTAATACCAAATTTATAAAATTTAATAACTTATTACACTACACTTATTTATGATCAATAGTTAAGGTAAATTCTTTAATGGGTTGCTTAGCATATTCATAATTTAAATACCTTATTTTAATTAAGCTATAATTGTAGCGGGAAGGAATTTACTCAACTCCTAATACCACAAACTCATGCGATCTCCATGCGTATGCGCGAAAAAGACATAACACTATTTAATTTCATGAGTTAATGTTTTGTTATAGCCCCGAAACGTCCCTGCTGTCTGTTGTAACACAATTAGATAAAACATGGCGAATTAAGTTATATTGAACATATCATATTAAAAGATACTGCATTAATATATGCGTTCAAAGTTTAGAAATTTACAAAAAAGTTAACTCCTAATTATAAAAAGCAGATAGTAAAGGACGAAAATAAAAACATTTTAATTTTTTCTAAATTTTTAAAGCATAGTCTTTCAAATTATTTTCCTGAATGAGGTTAAAAAAGAAACAGAGAAAGTAAATTAAAAATTTCAGTTCTTTGATATACAAGTAAAAAATACATCGCAAAAACTTTTCATTTAAAACATTTTCTTAACTATATTTTTCACATGGTGCATTCAATAAATAAAAAAGGGAATAATGAAGCGTGTTTCGTGTATCTTTTGTTTTTAACCTTTATTCATCAAAGATTCACATTCTATATCTGCATAACTATTAACATGTCTCGAAAAGATAATACATCATGGAATTAATAATAATAGTAATAAATAAGCTAGAAACTTTGAAATCTGATTACTTGAAAGGAAAAAGAGAGCACAGCTGAAAATAAAGACCGCAAAAAGATTTTTTTTTTTTAAATCTCGCCTCTGCATTTTTAATGAAATTTCAAATCTGAAGGGAAGGATTTCTTTTTCTTTTTAAATATTTTTTAAAAAAATACCCAAATTTTGTGATTAAAAAATGTTTCTCCAAGAACTTAGCTATAATAATTACACGATACAGCAACATATATGTAATAGAATATAAGATGGTCTTAGCTTCAGATTATTATTTTTAAGTTTTTTATCTTGTTTGTTTTATCTGTTTTAATTTCCAAATGCGTTGAAAACACTCTTTAAAAGTTTTTTTTTATTTCTTATGTAACATGTTGACCTTCTTTATTGAATAATGACTTAGATATGGTTGTTAATTTGTAACCTAAATGGAAATTTTTGCGATCATTAGTTAGTCTGTAAAAGCGACAGAAAAGTAATGCTGCCTGTATGAATTTTGTCACTGAATAGTAAGTAGCATCACAGGGATAATTTATGTACATAAATCATGATCTGATTTTAACAAAATACAAGCCATATTTTATATTTTATATTTTGATTTTGAATTTACTTCTGAAAAAAAAGCGAAAACATAATGTCCCCAAACCATTGTAATAAACTTATATATAGCTGAACGGAAATTAATGTACAGATCAGAATAATCTAAGGCTTATATTTTGGATTTTGTTTCATTTGATTTTTTGTTATTTTGTTCTTGAAAGTAAAAGTTCTCGTATGTCTTCGATTTCCAAAGTTTAGCGGCGATCTTGAGCCAGTCTTAAAAAGAATCTAAATTCAATGTATATGTTCGACATAGTATTTTTTGTCCTCTTTCAAATAAATTGTATTCTGAATTCATACAGCGATTTTTAAGTCTGTATTCCACATGTTTTTATTAAACAATATCTTTTTTATACCTAATCCTATATTTTACAGTCTTGTATGGAAAAAAAATGGAATTAAATTAAAAAACGGGCGAGTGCGAGTATTACTCGCACTCAGAGGGTTCCGTACAATATATATATATGTTTGTATTATTCAAAAAATCGTTTCTAAAAGAATATTAAGACTTTTTAAAAAACAATAACGCAGGGTTTGGTATGGCTGTAGAAATGTATGGATGGGTATCTCTCTATTCTAAAAAATGTAACTTACGCTGTCACCGCCGCCGCCGGTTTTGAATTTCTTGTAACCGGAGGTCTTTCTCCGTTAATATTAAGAAAAATACTGCATGCAAAAATATGAAAATCGGCAGTATTACACTGTAAAAAAAAGAAAAGAAAAAACGGACTAAAAAATGGAAATACTACTGGCCATCTAGACGCCAGTACTATTTCCGTTTTTTACGGGAATTTTTACCCATAAATTACAGAAAAATTTCCGTTTTTAATCAGAAGAACGGAAATTTTTCTGTAATTTATGGGTAAAAATTCCCGTAAAAAACGGAAATAGTACTGGCGTCTAGATTGCCAGTAGTATTTCCGTTTTTTGGTCCGTTTTTTTTTTTACAGTGTATAGAGAAATGTTTGATAAACACGCGGGTGCAGACAGTTTTCAAATCGAATAATTATTTTAAGAGATATTTAATGCTAAAGTTGGACAAAATCGTTCCATTACAAAAAGTTTTATAGGAGCAATAACTATATATAGGAATTATTTCATTTTTAGATCATTTTATACACTATAATTTCCCGGTGTGCAGACTGCATTCACTTTTTTAATTTGACTCATTTTTGAGGTTTTATTTCTATTTTAAATTCAAATTTTTAGCATTTCGAGAGACAATTTTTACGTATTTTAGAAATTGGTATTAATTTAAACTGTTGCCAACTGCATAAACAGCGCAAATAATACTGTTTACTTCAAATTAAAAATTTATTTTACACGTGACTATTATTAACAGAAAAAAAATTAGGATTAAATAATTACGTATGAAAAGCAGGATCTTATTGAAAATACTTCATAAAAACTATACTTACACGTGAATTTTAAAAGAGAAAGGTATTTCAAAATAATAAATTCATTAACATGCGTTAGAAGTCTTAAATAGCAGAAATTACGTCACATTACACTTATTACGTAAAATGAACAAAAAGTAATATTGCAAAACAGTTTAAATTTAAAAATTGCGCGAGACATTATTTTGATATTTTAAGATTATATTAATAATATTAATATTAATTTTATTGAACGCGTTTAGACTGCTTTCGAGCGACTATTTAGTAATTTAATAAAAATAAAAAAGATTACAAACTGAAAATGAAGTGTCATCGTCAAAAAATATGATTTGAAAGAGAAAAATCTGTGAAGATGAAAATAAAGAAATTGCTTAAATGGTTTAGATTCGTTAACCTTCTGTGTCGTTTCCGTCAAAAGAAGGCATTGGTATTTGTGAAATATATTTGCATTCTGATGCAGATTTGCTTATTTTATTGGCTTATTTTGAAATGTTTAACTGATTTTGTTTAACCAAAGACGAAAACAGCCGTTGTATCTTTTAACAGCAGCTAATTTTTCCTTAAAATTCCCCAATCGAAGAGAAATGAATAAAAACGCGTTTATAGGGAGATCGTCACTGTTTTTTAAATTATAATTCAATCTTTCAAAATCTGTTTAAAGCCGATCAAATTAGCGTGCTTTTAAAGACTGCGGTGTCTGAACGGGGGTTGGCGAGCGTAGCTCGTAGGGGGCCGAGCCCCCTTGTACTATAAAAATTCAAAGATATATGAGGCTTAAATAATATCAAACATTGCTATTCTGTACAAGTCTTTTTTTAAATTTTACCCTAATCTCTTTATGATGAACTAAATTCGGTACTGACAATAAAATTAGTGCATATTTAAACATCATTTGGCATTTCATAAAACTAAATTCAGTGTATTAATGATATTTTCTTTTTACAGTGTAGATAAAAGAAAACCCCTGTTCAAAGTTTAAATTTGAAATTCTGCTAAACGCGCTTCGAAAGGAGGTCGCAAATTTGCAACGCCGCCTTGGTCCGTGCCGCGTTTTTCCTGATAGGTTTTTAATTAGCTTTTCAAGGCACATGAAGCGTATTGAGAGATCCACTCAATGCAAACTAGTCGTGAATCCCATAGTATTTATGTGATTTATTCTAATTAAATTAGACTGTTTTTAACAATGTGGCGTTCATTGATTTTATACTGCTACTGTGCATTGCATTACACAAATATATCATTAAAACTTGTTATCTGATCTTTAAAATCCGATGGTACATAAAGTACACCGCCCCTGTCATTATGTATGCCCAAACCGTCTGTGTCTTTAAGGGTTAATATCTCGTCTAATTACAGACGATTTTTAACGAAAATCATTATCAACAATGTTTTTATACTTTTGTTGAGATAGGTATCACCAGCGCTTCTGAACATTTTTGCTGAATGTCTAATAATAGAAATTTTCGTGTAACGAAAAAATGCGCTTTTCTCAAAAGCTACGTGACTTAAGGTAATCGCTATCATTTTCTTGCAAGGTTTGAATTAACGTCTACTACCTCTATCTTTTTTATAATTTCAATTTCAGTATATTCCGAAATAGAAGGGGCGGGACATATTTTTGCACTACATTTTCGACTATATCTCAGACAATATAATACCTAAAATTAAAAGAAATGCATTTTTGAGTTCAGCGTTACGAAAACTTTTACACGATACCCCACACGGTATACAAAGAAAAGATTGTTTTCTTCAAGTAACTTAATTAGCTTTCCTATAATTTTCCTAAATATATTTGTGAATGTTTAATGATCTGCAAATATGTGGTTCAATAGTTTTTATTACTTCCCCCGATTTGAACTTCCCATGTTCCATATTTTCCGGGTAAAATTGCAGTGACAGACACAGGTTCCGTATAATGGTTCCGTTTTTGCTTTTTAAGAACAGAACCCTAAAAAAGAGAAAAATATGAAAGAGTTCAAAAAATATATTATTAAAGAAATTGAGGACACCGATCTTTTCTCTGAAACACAGCGAAGAAAGATAGATAAAAGTTCTAGCATTGGTTACCCAAGTAACCCTTTATCACCAAAAAGAGCTACTACAATGACACACGTGACCTCTTGGTCAGGAACTTTTTCTATTTTTATTCGGCACTTTGAAAGGGTTGAATAAAGATTTCATGATTAAAATGGCCTAGATGTTAAATTCACCCTCCCTCCCTCGAACATGCTAAAACACATCACGTAGAAAAATGTCTGAATTCAACACTCATTTTATATGTGATTAAGATTTGTATCTTTGGCTCGCGGAAAGCCGGGCGGGTCAACCAGTATTCAAATAGTAAAGACGTGAATTATCACTCTGCTAACTAAGCTTAAACCAAGAGAGTGAAAAAAATATCCAAGCCGGGAATCGAACCCGGTTCCCTGGAATAGCGCTCCACTGTTCTACCACTATGCCACGAGGACGATGGTGCCCAGCTTGGCATCCCTCACTCACATAAGTCGTTAAGACTGCTACCGCAGCTATTAGATGGAAAGTCTTCATGAGCACACAATCCTGCGGCGTAACATGAAGACTTTTCCATCTAATAGCTGCGGTATCAGTCTTACCGACTTATGTGAGTGAGGGATGGCAAGCTGTGCATCGTCCTCGTGGCTTAGTGGTAGAGCACTGAAGCGCTATTCAAGGGGCCCGGGTTCGATTCCCGGCTTGGAAATTTTTCACTCTGTTGGTTTACGCTTAGTTAGCAAAGTGATAATTCACGTCTTTACTATTTCAATAATTTCAAGCGTAATTTCACTGCTGTAAAGTAGTTGAAAAAAATAATTAAATTGCAACTAGTGTTCAATACAGCTTTTTCCCAGTTTGTACGAGAATTTCATATGTATTAATAGGCGTAAATAGGAACTATTATTTTCAAGTCACTTATTGACCCCGCAGTCAACAGGCCGTGTTGCTTCGAATCCTCTTGACTCTCATTTGATTAAGGGGGCTCAGAGCTTGATCGATACCGAAAAACATGTAAACAGAGCTCTCGCTTCGAGTCCATATAAAAACAGTAGTATTCAATGTAACTTATTTAAACTTTCTGATATTTTTAAGGTATGTTTGTAGTCTTATAAAATTATAAAATGAAATACTCCAATGTAATAAAATAAAAAATGTAGCAAAATTTATATAACATAATTTTCGAAAAAAAAATTTAGCTGTCATATCACCATCCGTAAGATATCTTAGCGTTGAATTGACATAAGAACCTAATTTTTGCTTTAAATAATCAGTAAACTTTACTCTAAGAATGATTTAAGGATGTAACTATCACTCAAAGGGAATTGTATTAAAAAAAACCTCTCAAATTTGAAAATAAAAAACCCCTGAAAAATACAATTATTTTTTCAATTAAAAATACTCAAAATATTAAACTATCTAAAATATATTAATTCATTCTATAGATAATGATGTTATATGCTTTCAAAAAAATTTTAAGCCATTCCGTCAAATAGTTTTTTTTTTTTTTTAAATCTTAAGGATAGTCGTCAAAAATAAAGTGAGAAAACGCGACTTAAAGTTGCAATTAAATAGGTGCGACTTTGAAAGTGATTGTTACATAAATTCTTATAACTCCGTTAAAAATACAAATATTTTTATGTGGTTTTTTGAACTGTACTCAGAATTAATTGAGTAATCAAAATACATACTAAAAAAATATATAGATTTTTTTAAAGCCCTGAACCCCCCTAAAGTAGGCTGAAATGAACAGTCGTGATCGATGGCGTTCCGAGTCCTGGTGTTTTGCGGTCTGTCTCTTACTTTGGATGCGATCATAAGCGTACATAGAATTTCTTATAGAGAGGCAGTTGGTTAGGGCAATGAAAAATATTTGTTTCTTTTGGCTGCGAAAAACAGCAATACTTGAAAAAAAACTATCATACAATAAAATTCCAATTAATCAGCAATCATTTACAGCTTTTCAAATTTATATTTTTAGTACTTTATTTAAAAAATATTCGTAATTAAAAAAAAATTATAGATGTTCTGTATGACTTGATATAGCAACATAAACAGGGTGTTCCAAAATTCGACCTTCAAATTAAAAAGTGTGACAGAAGCCATCAAGAAGATGAAAATTGACCGCAGAACATAGGTCGCAAACCACGAATTTAATCAAAAATGCTGGGTGTTACCCTAACTCAATTTGCGTTGACAATAATACTTTCACAAAACCGAAGTATATTATAATGAAACCTTTAATAAAAATGCTCACTTTCGTTATAAATAAAAAAACACATAAAAAAAGAACTTTCCACTGTACTCACCAGCAGTATGCACTTGACGCTCCACATTTCGGATTGTGATTATCCGTTTATCGATTGCGTGAGCACCTTGTTTTCCCAGAATTTTTCGTAATGTTATAACCTTTCACACAATACAAGGCACATATCGTTGTATTTCCATTGCAATACTTTTAATTTTTCTCAAAATTATTGTCGTCAACCAAAAACCAACTAGGATAAAACCGCCGTATTTGTGACTAAATAAGTGGTTTGCGACCTTATTTTTTATGTCAATTTAGATGGTATCCTCTTCATGCATTCTATCACCTCACTTAATTTGTCGGTCAAATTTTAGAACACCCTGTATTTGGAATAGATTACAAAAAAATATTTGTGTTTAGATTATTAGCCCTCGGTATGCTATTTCTTTCTACCAGCAAATAAATTGTCATTTCCAAAAAATAACGTTCCGTTGCATAAACTAGCCGTAAAACAATGTAGATGTATCTTTGTACTGTTAAATACTCTACTGTAAATTTTTAAACTTCTAAGCATCGCACATTTTCAACTTTTATACCGTCATAGTTCAGAAAAATACTACTTTTTAATGCAATTTGTTTGAAAACTCCATCTCAATTTATTTTTGAAATATTCATTTTTTTTTGTAGTTTTTAGCGACATTTGTTTCATTTTGACAACTCAATTACTCCATTTCTGTAGAAAGCAAAGAAAAAATAGCTGGAAAATAGTAGTTATATCTTTTTGTTGCCATTTTCCCATAACTACGAAAAAAGAATTTAATTAAAATACGTGCTATTTTGAAAAAATATAAATGAATGATTTCTGATAAAATATGGAGCTATTATAAAATATATTTAATTTATTTATCTATATTACAAACAAATGAAGGCATATGAATCATTAGATAGCCGATTTTTTTTGTCGAGTTTCTTGTGTGACATGTTTTTTTTTTTTTTTTTTTTTTTTGTGTGTGTGTGTGTATTATTCAGTAATAGTGACGTCATATGAATACTTTACATTAGATGTTGTTTAAGACTGGGTCGTAAATGAGGAATTCTTCGGAGGAAGTGAATGACGTCATTTTATATAAAATAAAAGCGTGTGTTTTAAGTCTTAAAACTCAAATATGTTTTGTATTATCTATATTTATATACATATATATTTTTTTTTCGGGGCCGACACTAAATTCTGAAAAAGCAGAATTCCTGTTTTCTCGTTATTTTTTATTTCCCTCTCTCTCTATGTTTCTCTTTTTAACTGTTTTAATTTTCAAATGCGTTGAAAAAAATTCTCAAATTTTTTTAATTCGTTACGAAACTTGCTGACTTCATTTATTGAATAAATATTTAGATATTGTTGTTCATTTTCAACCAAAACTGAATTTTGGTTGAACAATACACATTATTATTTTAAACACAATCATTCTGATTGGTAAAGTTATCATACGAATTCAATTTTCCAACTGAGCGGAAAACTGTTGATACCTATTTTTTTCTCTCAGATAGAAAAATTGAAATCGCTTAATAAAAATGCACCTTAATTGTTTAATTTTACCAAAGTAGAATGACTCCTCCTTCATTAAGTAACCATATTGAAGAGTGCAGGAGCCTTCAATCATTGAGGTCAGTTAAAGAATATATTAAACCGCGACTTTTACTTAATTTACTCTGCCATATGCTGAATGTACATTACGTTGGAGCTTTTTTTTTTTTTTTATTACGACGAATACTTATTTTCGTACAGAATTTTAAGACTTTAACAGGATTCTAATTCTATAATTGCTCAGTTACTATGCAATTTACTTTTACATTTATTCATATTGTTATGTTATTTGCGCATTTACTTATATATTTCCATTGCAGGATATATTTGCCATAAGAATTTCATCTGGAAAATCTGTTCTGCTAATCATAAAATGAGTGATATGAGATATATTCGATGCTCATATTCTCAATACAAATACTGGAATTTCATTCCTAGAGAATTTTTCAAATCGAATTTTATAAAAAGTCAAACTTTAAAACTAATAGTAATGTAAATGTGAAACATGTTATTAGGATTATTGGAGGGCCTAGAGAATTTTTATGTCGAATTTGGGGTTATTTGTTACATAAAAATAAAGCTTGTGTTTATTTTAATACGGAGATAGTCCACCTAAAGAAAAAAATTAAATTATCAAAAATAGGTATTATTATCTATTGAATAATACTTGTTATATTTTTTGTCGAATAGGATAAAAGGTTGTATAGGATGTTTACTCTTTAATTTCCTACTGCCAGATCTATTTACCAAAATTAGTGATTACCGTATTTACTCGTGTATACCGCGCATCCCGTACTTTACAAGAAAAAAGGGCGTTAAATTTATGTTATATAACGCACACCATAAATTTGACATGAAAGGGAATGAATAACCAAATAGATTTCAGTAAAAAAAGTCAAAACAAATGTTACGTCAGGCCGGGAAAGAAGGCAAAAATCAAGTTTTAGACTCGAGTCGTGACTGAGTGTGGAAGGGCATCAGAGACGTATTATGTGATGAATGCTTAGGGGACGTCATATACTTAACGAAATACTTGAGAGCGTCTTTTGATAAAGTGCGAGTAATGCTAGGAAAATTACTATTCCAAGAGAAGATTTCAAGGGGAGATATGGCTGGGTACGACGCTTTATGATGCGCAACAGTCTCTCTATCAGGAGAAGGAGAATATTAACGCTGTTGCAGAAGCCGTTGGAAGAATACGAAGAACAGCGTACCAAGTTCTTCCAGTACGTTATAAGGTTACGAAAGCAAAAGGGATATCAGAGGTCACAAATCGGTATTGCAGGTCAAAATCCATTATATTTTGATGTGCCGGAAACCACAACGGTTCATCCCATTGGAAATAGAAGCGCTCAAGGAGCAGACAAGCAAAGATGCACCGTTATGCTGGCCATTACGGTTGACGGCCGCAAATTGACACCATGTGTTTTTTATATGTAAAACTATCCTAAAGGAATCTTTTCCAGTCGGCATAATTGCAAGACCACAATAAAAAGGGTGGATGACGTATGAGCTCATGAACGATTGGATTAAAGTTGCGCGGGAATGTTGGCTAGGTGCTTTACGTCAGCCATCGATGCTGATCCTGGACAGCTTCTGTGACACACGACGTCTGGAGTAAAAGCGACATTTCGTCGCTCAAGTGATTTGGTTGTGATACCAGGTGGGATGACGAAAGTGCTTCTTCCCTTAGATGTTGTCATAAACCGACCATTTAAATCTGCATTTCGGCATGTCTATAATCGGTGAATGACAACAACAAATCACAACTTCACTGCAAGCGGGAGAAGGAAGCGTGCGTCACTCTCAACTGTATATGAATGGATATGTGAAGCTTGAAATTCCTTCTCAGCCGAGATGTTAGTAAAGAGCTTCAAAGTGACTAAAATTTCAAATCAGATGGTTGGACTTGAAGACGATGTGATTTATGAGGATATTGACTGAACCAGTGATGACGAGGAATTGCTAATTAGCGTTTAAATAATGTTGCTAGTGCTGTTGTATAAAAAAAATGCAAGGGATGAAATAAAGATGCAGCAATATTTCTATTAAGTAAGATTTTTCCAGTTTTTATTTCTTCTTTGAATACATTTCTTGATTCATATGTATATCGTGTGATTGCATCCAGCAGTAAAAAATTATTTCATGTATAACGCATACCTAGGGATTTCGCCCTAAATTTATGAAACAAAAAGTGCGCGTTATATTCGAGTAAATACGGTATTTTTTGTCCATATACACTGCTCAAAACAATTAGGGGAGCACATGGCTTTAACAAAATTACGCAATTATTTAGACCGATAAATAACGTAAAATAAAACAGCCATAATTTAAAGCGTAATAGAAAACAGATTAAAAAAAAAAACCTCACATGCAAATTAAAGCTTATGACGTCAAAAAGTGGAAAAGGGAGATAAGTGTAGACATCGGGATTTGGCAGAAACGTCTGTTTCTCTGTCTCAGATGTAAAATTCAATTCCTCAGCTTGTGTTTTGAGAAAAGGTGACTAAAAAATGTCACGACAATTTGATTTATCGAAATCCATGGCTTGGCGTGTTATCGGGACATTTGAATCTGGGGAAGCACAACGAAGTGTAGTGGAAGCTGTTGGGGTCACAAGAAGCGTCAATGCAAGTCTGTAGAATCGATTCCAAGACTCATGGAATGGTAGACATCGACAAGGGCAAGGTCGGCCATGTGCTGCCACAGAAACGGATGACCAACATATCCTGTTAACAATTCGTCGGGACGGAACGGGCTACTCTGCTGCAAATTCAGCTTTTCTTGGCCACAGGCCGAAGAGTGTCCATCTAAATAGTCAGAAATAGGCTTCATCAGAGTAGTCTCTGTGCATGTAAGCCAATGGCCTGTATTTCGTTGATCTCAAGCAACTGTGCGGCCCAGAGAAGGTTGGCAACTGAACATAGAGTTTGGAAGCAAGGTTTTGGAGTCAAATTCTGTTTACAGACGAGTTCCAATTCAGTCTGGATGTGAAATCTGATGTATTTTGGCATGGAGAGAAAGAGGTACTCAAAATAATCCCACATTCGTTCGTGAAAGATCACATTACAGACAAGGTGGGTTGATGCTACGGGCTGGAATCAGCATAGGTGGTCGTACGGGCCTGCATAAGTTCGAAATGGCACTTTGACGATCCGAAGTTATACAGACGAGGTACTGAGACCTCATGTCGTATGTTATGTTACAGCAATTAGTGATTTCTTTTTTCCATGCATGATAATGCCAGACCTCATACAGTTCGTCTTGTGGAAAACATGCTTGGAGCTAAAACAATACAGCGTATGGAATGACCAGCATGCTCTCCTGACCTAAGTCAAATCTATTATGTTTGGGACATACTCAGACGATGCACTGCCGTTAGACCAAGGCCTCCTTTTACTTTCCGGGACTTGGAGATTGCAATTCTTGAGTAGTGGAACAATATTCCCCAAAGTCTTATCGATAAACTCATCGCATCCATGAAAAATAGGTGTGCAGCAGTCTTAACTGTTCGAGGAGACACCACGCCATATTAAAAATCTTTCATCATTTCTAAACAATACTTCCTTTGAATTATTTACATGAAACCAAATTGTTGCCCTAAACCATCTTTTCAAAGAAAAAATCTCCCTTACAATTTTTTTTTGCGTCTTTTTTCTGTATTGTGCATCGATACACATGTACTATCCATTTTATGAATACACATGGCTGTCGTAAACTGTTCTCTTCAATTTTTTGATTGTTCCCCTAGTTTTTTTGAGCAGTGTTGTTAATTAAAAAAGAAGGTTTCAAAAACAAGATAGACTTCTATTTTCAAAATATAAAAACGTATTTTTCTGAAAATGCAATTTTAAATTAGTTTGAAAAATGAAATTCCTATTTTCTTTGTACCTGTTGAGCGTTATTAATGTAAACTATTTTTATATGCATTACTATACCAATGATATAATGTAATGCTATACGTAATAGTCCTTTAAAACTTTGATTTAGTTCTATTTGGCAGTATTTAAAAATCAGACTTCTAGTTTAAGCTTCTTTTTCAATATTCAGTGTTGTTTTCAAATAACTTTATAATTAATTTCAAAGCAGTTTAGCACAAAGCGTTAATGAACAAGAAATTTTACAAAGTTAATTCTTTATTAGATTCATAAACACTTAATTTACTTGAACCTTTGTGAAATGTTATCCAGAATTAAACTCCATGTACTATATATTTAATAAAAAGTTAATTACATGTAGTATAGTAAAATAAAGAGACTGTTATAGAAGGTAACAGGCAAATAAAACTTTTATTATGCAAATATTAGAGTTCATTACTGTGAATTTCTTAATTAACTGCTTAGTCAACAGAACAGGTAGCGCTTCAAGCGTGTATGCTTTAGATTAATTTATTGAATTTAGAATAAGAACTTTATTTCATGCTGTAACACCGGTTCTAAAAATGTTTAGCTTAAAAAAAAAAACATTTTATGGTTTAATGATTTAAAAGCTAGTTCATATGTGCTTTTAATAAATTTTCAATAAAAAACATAGTAGGCCGAGTTGCTCTTTAATACTTTTACCGACACCGAATGTGACGATGTGGCTTTTTTTCAGACAATTACAAAGCAATTTTTAGTATTTATAGATTCGGTTCATGATTGCCAATCACGGCGATGTTTGTTTTTTGTTTTCTCAAATTTGTTGCTAAAATCACTTTAAAATGTTGCAAGATGAACTGGAAAAATACTAAAAAAAAATTCGCTATAACATTTTTGTATTTATTTGATAAAATTTTATGGGAATATGCACAATATTTTAATAGTATAATATGCATAATTATATGTTTTGTCTAAATTTATATAAAATAAGGTTTTAAGTTGTATATTATATACTATAATTAGTATTTTTATGAATTACTAAAAATATATATGTTTATTTATTTACAGAGACTAATAACACTATAAGCATTAGTAATAATAAACTAAGAAAAATATTATTTGAGGCCTAAAAACAATTTGTTTCATAATCATCTTGGATTTTACATAAATAGCATTCCCCTAAATTGCTAATACAAATATGTACCCATTCGTGCCTAACGCCCTATATTTTGTACATTACAAAAATGCATAAAAATAGGCTTGAACATATAATTTCACAATTTAAAAAATTACTTATTTCAAAGAAGTCTACTAGCTAATATTATGTATTATTTATTTCGATAATTGATAGAAAACCCCCCATATAAACTCACTTTTTACATTTCGCCATCTTGAAAATGAAAAATCCATAAACTATCTTATGCTGTCATCTTTTGGTAACAGATAAAGACATTTTTATATAATTATTTCATACAATTTTCATGTTATAAAGAAGAAGGAAATTATACAAATTTATTAAAATTCGAAGCGTCCCAAAAATTGGATGCTAGACACAAATGGGTTAATTTTAACCAGGTTTAATTCACAATATGAAACTTTAGTTATTTTTACACGTTGAGCGAGTCAGTGCAGGGAACTGTATTTTAGATACATGATGACAAATTATCAATAGTTCTGTATAACACGAAATTGTCTTCAAATGGATATTAATGACACCCGTGCCGTATCCATGTGATATAGTGCCCGGGGTATATTTCTGTCACAAGGTTTTGTATGTTATGTCAGTCAATGCGTTAATAAGAAAATTATAATTACCAGGGGTGAGTTTTGCTTGAGATTGCACAAATTTATGTTATTAAATTTGTGGATGAACGCGAATGTCTTCCTTTATCTTCCATACAATATGAATTGTTCTTCAGAATTTTGGGGAGAAAGTGTTAATTAATTCATGCTGTTTTTGTTAATTTCTTCTATCTATAATAGAAGAAAACTATGTAATCTGAAAAAAAAAAAAAAACATTTCCACGACTTTATGCGTTTTAAGGATAGGAGATTTCGAAAATCATGTTTTTACACAATTTCCGTGTGTTCTATTTGTATCGTCGAAAAGTGCATGAATTTATGCATAGATGTTTGAATGTTATCAAACATAATGATGGGTTCGAAATATTCTATAGATTAAAGTTGATTTGCTTGATCACAATATTTATTCAGATACGTAGAAAATAAGTAGACATGGAACATTCGAAGAGATGTTGAATTGTCAATATGTACATGTTTACAAAATATAAATTAAGTTTACCTTGAATATGGATCATCGTTCTCTATTTTGTCAAACGTTAATCGTAATATACGTGCCACTTTAATTTTTCGCCATAGTAATACAGAAAATTGATGAAAATTCTTCTAAAAACTTGTATAGCCACATACGATAAGAAAACATAAATATTCACCCCCTTCCCCCATAAAAAAATCCTTTTAACTACTCGACAAAAGCAGATGCTAACTTCTTTTCGTAAATTTTAACCACTTCTCATGAGAAATAAACGGTCAAGTGTGAGTATTACTCGCGCTCAGAGGATTCTGTGCAATAAATGCATGAATTATTAACAGTATTATTAAATAAATCGTTACTAAAAGAAAAATACGACTTTGTAAAAAACTATACAATGTAGGTTTTGGTGTAGCTGTATGTGTATATGTACTTAGAAAAGTATGAATGAGTATACGCGAAAATTTCAAAGAGATATGAATCCTAAATAATATCAAATATTGCTATTCTGTATAACTCTTATATCTTATACTCTTATCCGAATCTGTTTATGATGAACTTGATTCGGCACTGATAATAAAGTAGTGCACATTTAAACTTCATTTGGCATTTCATAAAACAAAATTCAGCGTCATAATACACTTTTCTTTTATAATGTAGCTATAACAAAACTTTCACTGTTAAAAATTTGCTGCATTGTGTACAGTCATGTGACCGTTTTTTGAAAAAAACGGTTTCATAACAGTAATTTAACCATATTCTGACCATGAAATGGCCAATAATATGGTCAAAATAGTGTTAAATTACCGTTGTGTAACCGTTTTCGACAAAAACGGTCAAATGACTAGACAGAATGCTGCAAATTTTTATCAGTGCTTGTTCAAAGTTTAAACTTGGCATTTTGCTAAGAGCGCTTCGGAAGCAGGCCGCAAAGTAGTAACGCCGCCTTTGTCTGTGCCGAGTTTTCTCAGATAGATTTTTAATTAACTTTTAAAGGCACGGGAGGCGTATTGAGATATCTACTCAATGGAAACTAGTGGTGAATCCCATAATATTTATGTAATTAATTCTAATTAAATTAGTCTGTTTTTAACAACTGGACGTTTATTTCTTTTATACTGCAACTGGAGATTGTATTACACAAATGTATCATTGAAATTTGTTATCTAAGCTTTAACAGCCGAAGTTACATAAAGTACTCCGCCACTGTCATTATGTATGTCCAAATCGTCCATGTCTTTAAGGGTTAATATCTCGGCTAATTACTGACAATTTTTTTCTAAAATTATTATCAACAATGCTTTTATACTTTTGCTACGATAGGTTCCTCAAGATCTCCTCAACACCTTTACTGAATGCCCGCAAATCGAAATATGTGTGTAACGGAAAAAAGCACTTTTCTCAAAAACTATGTGACATAGGGAAATCGCTATAATTTTCCTGCAAGATTTATATTAACGTCTACTTCCTCTAAGTTTTTCATAATTTTAGTTTCAGTAGATTCGGAAATAGATGGGGGCATATTTTTGCGCTACATTTTCGACGATAACTCTGACAATATATTACCTAAAATTAAAAGGAATGTATTTTATGAGTTCAGCGTTATGAAAGCTTTCACATGACATCCCACACGTTAAAAGAAAAAAGATTCTTTTCAAGTAACGTTGTTATCCCCTCTACATTTTTTAATAAAAATATTAGTAAATGTTTAATATTATGCAAATATGTGGGTCAATAGTCTTTATTACTTCCCCCAATTTGAACTTTCCACTTCCATAGTTTAGGAGTAAAATGGCTGTGACGGACGGGCAGACAGACACAGGAGTGATCTTATAATGGTTCCGTTTTTACTTTTTAAGTACGGAATCCTAAAAAAATGTAAAGGAAAGGTAAAGAAAAACATGTTATTGCGCTTAAGAAATAAAATAAAATATCACAGCTGCATTTTGCGGAATCTCTGCGTATAAATGAATATTAATTTACCAATTCCGAACAATAGAATTGAACAAAAATTTGGATAAGGCCAGCTGCTCGCAGTTGAAATTGGGGATGTTCCGTTTGAAGCGGGTTCTGAGATAGAGATTTTTGTGCCCTTTTTCTTATTGTATTATCAAAAAGTGTCCGAAGTTATGCACTGAATTGAACCAAACTTCATATGTATGTTTTTGATTATGGGAGTCAAGTACAAGTTGAAAATGGCGATATTCTCCCTGAAAGGGGCGCTGTGATAGTGATTCTGTGATTTTCTTGATTTATTGCATTTTAAAGGAAGTATTTATAAGTATTTTTGGACGAAATTAATATTTATAATATGTAATGTCATAGGCCGACATTTATACAGTTTTGAAGAAAATCTGCCTGAGAGTAGCATTGTAGTAGCGAATTTATGCGTTATTTTCCTTTTGCATCATCAAAATCTGAATTAAATTATGGTAACTAAACTAAACTTCATGTACGTGTTCAGAATGTCATGGCCCAAAAATCTCTTCCGCTAAAAAATGTTTGAATTCAACACTGCAAGAGCTATGATTAAACTAGTATATCCCATTTTTATGATTACACACATTTTTCTGATACTTGTAGTAGAGAATACAGTATGTATTACGTTATTTCGCGGAAGAACGTAATCTTAAAATTCATATAAAAAAGCAAAAATAACTGCCCTAAAATTACTTGCTGGTGCGTACATATAATATAAAATTATTTAAATTACATTAGAAATATCTTAAAAATACATTAAAAAACATTATAAATACAAAATGTTTTCAGCCTTCATACGGCCGTCATCAGTAGGTATTTAAAAGTTCTTATTACTTTTTTTACGCTTATTGGATAATCTTCTAGAAAAGATCATTGTAATTTAAAGGTTGTATGGCAGATAAGATGCCAGATAAAGGTATTCAAATTTCAACAAAACAAGTTTTATCTATTATAGCATTTTTATATGAATTTTAATGCAACCTATAAAAGTAGATTTTTATAAATCCAAAATTATCTTTTGTAGAAATAATTACCAGGAAGCCATTAGAAGAAAATGTATTGAAATAATTGCTAATAAAGATATAAACTTGTAACGATGCACTATCATACGATATCCATGTAGTTTGGAAGGTATTGCTGCATAAAAGATAAAAGCTTGTATTTTTGTAAATTTCAATACCTTTATATGGCATCTTATATACCGTACAACCTTTAAATTACAATGATTTCTTCTAGACTATTCTCGAATAAGTACAAAGAATAGTACTGTCAACATTTAAATACCCACTGATGACAGTTGTGTGATGGCTGAAAACGTTTTGGATATTTAAGGGTTTTTAATGTATCATAAGGTATTTCTAAGCTATTTTAAATAGTTTTATATTACATGTATGCAACTTGCAAGTAATTTTAGTACAGTTATTTGTGCTTTTTATACGAATTTTAATTATTTCGTCAAGGTGAATTTAGCACTATAATTTTAACTTTCAATTATTGAACATAATCTAGTTTTAAATAAAAGTTTCAACAATTTTGTTTTTAAATAAGCATTAAAAAGTTCCTGGTACCAATTATAAGTTTTTATATTACATTTTATTCACTTAAAGTATTAGTATTTTTCAGTTATTTTCATATTAATTCAGTAATTTTTCATATTAATTCAGTTATTTTCATATTAACTTGCTTAAAAGTATAAACTTAGAATAAATATTATAATGATTAACCAACCGCCTATCCATTCACAATTTCTTTTAAATATGTTGAAACTGAACATTTCTAGGTAACATAAATAAAAAAAACCAGATACCAATAGTTTTAACTCATTTTGTTTGTTTACACTACTTATATTTTAACATTTGTTTCATTAATGCACATTTGATTTTCAATTTCTGAACTGCTTGTTTAAATTTATTATATTTGCAACATAAAAATATCCACCTTCCTTTTAAGTATTTAATTTTATGATAAATATGTGAAAGGAATGGGCTGATGATAAAAGCTTTTTTTCAGTGCAGATGTAGCTCGATTTGCATTGTTGTGAAATGGAGAAAACTGTGAATTCTAACAAAAGAGGTTTTAAAATTATGTTGTAAAGTTTCATTATACTTTCATAATGGCACCCAACTTAAAGCAGGGCAACCACTGTGTTACGAAATTTAAGAACTGCAACTAAATTCCTGAATCTCTTTTGTATATTTTTTAGAACACATTAAGTATAAAGTCAGTATATTGTTAAATAGCGTATTTTTAAAGAAAATATATAAAGCTTCTTTAAAAGAACTTATAATCCCTATACATTAACGTATTACACGGATAAACCACGACAGAAACTAATACTTTTTTAGGTTTTGTTTACCAATTTTCTTATTTTAATTTCGATCCATAATAATTATTTTAATTTTAATGCTACATTTTCTATTATTTTAATTTTGATGGTACATTTTCTATTATTTAATTAATTATTTCTATCGGAGATATAAAGTTACTCTTGCTGAATTATAATAGATATAAACAGTCAAGTGCGAGTGATTCTCGAGCTCATAGGATTACATACAAGAAATATATGAATTATTAACTGTATTATTAAAAAAAATGTTGCTAAAAGAATAATAAGATTGTGTAAAAAAGTATACAACTTAAGGGTTGGGTGTAGCTGTATAAACTGGAAGAGTATGAATAGGTATACCATAAAAGTTAAAAGAGATATGAAGCCTAATTAATACGAAATATTTCTATCCTGTATAACTATTTTTTTTTTAATCTTATCCTAATCTGTTTATGATGAACTGAATTCAGTACTGACAATAAAAGTAGAGAATATTTAAACTTCATTTGGCATTTCATAAAACTAAATTCAGCGTAGTAATAATCTTTTCTTTGTACAGTGTAGCTAAAACAAAAGCCTTGTTCAAAGTTCAAACGACATTGTACTAAGCGCTCTTCGAAAGGAGGTCACAAAGTAGCAACGCCGCCTTCGTTTCGTGCAGTATAATTTCGTTTAGAAAAATAGGAACAAAAATCATTTATCATATTCCAAATTTATGAGGCAGAACCACGGTTGTTTTTCAATTGTCTATATCAGTGTCTATAATATAATCGAAAAGTTTTTGTTTTGTTATATTATTTTCAGTTACCTTTTACGTTACGTTTTAGTATATTTTAATTTTTGTCGGAAACATGCTTCAAATTCTTTCAGCTGAAAATTCCACCAAATTTCACATAACGACAACTAAAAACAAAATACAATATATTCTTGTGATAAATTCTATTTTTACAGATTATAATAAATTAACAATAATTATTTGATGCAGAGTATTTCTAGTTCGCTTTATATATGCATTTTGAAATCGGAAAAATCATCTAAGAAAATTATAACTTTCAAAATCTAACCATTTTTGAATTGTTATATTACATAATCAATTTTATCATAGAGGTATTTCAAATTCTTTCGTCTCAAAATTTCAGTTTTAGTATAATTACTTTTTGTTGTTTTAACATATTATCGGTTTTTACACAAATTTAGACGGTGAATTAATTGAATTAGAAAAAAAAAAAAAAAAAAAAAGGAAAAAAAAAAAAGGAAAAAGAAAAGAAATTAAAAAAGTTGCAAATTAAGTTTGTCTTTCCTTGTGATAAAAAGTTGTTTTTCCGAGGAAATCTTCTTAAAAAAAGTTTTATTTAAAAATAAATTAGCTCTAATTAAAATAATAAAACTTTGTATTAACAACCATAAAATCAAACCAACACTATAACGGCTTTACCGTTATATATTCATTATTCCTCCTTTCCCCTAAAAAAAAAACAACTTTTAACATTACTGGTTTATTATAAATTGTCATTATTCTCTCTCCCCCCTCTTCAAATAAAATATTTAGTTTAAATTTGACATTTTAGAGTTAATTTCATATGTCTTTATTCATTCTCTCCCCCCCCCCTCTTACTACTGTAAGTTTCGCTTTTACTTTTAAAGTTCTTTTCAAATGCAGACATCATTTTTCTCGGTTCCTTTTTCTGTCTTTCAAATTCACACGGACAGAAAAAGATCTTAACCACAGCTATTTTCCCTTGACATGAAATAGAAAAATAAAATACAAATGAATGTCTTTTCGCTTTGCAGCCGACGATATCTAATGCATATTTTCCCAGCCTCTGGGCTTGCATTAGTATTCAATTCTCACCTTTGTTCTTTGTCGGATACAAACCATATGCCCATTGCTGACTAATTTGCAGCTGTAGTTAGATCTGTAACGTGCATATAAAAATCACGTGTTCCTATTCCTTTAAGCCTCCCTGCTTACCGCAGGAATGTTAAGATACGTGTAACCATATATAGCTCGACATGGCGTAGGTTTCAGTTCTATGTAATACTTCGGGATGCTTCTGATTCCTTTGTCCACGCCAACAATATTCATCGCCAATACAGTACATATGTTCCTATTCATCTCGCCAATGAGTGAGTGATTGTAATGAATATTCGACCACTACTCCCTCTGATCTTGAATGTGAGAGACCTCAGCTCGCTGCCCTTCGGGGTCGCCCCCGTCGGGCGGTCTTGCGTTTGACTTCTCCCGTCCCACTGCACTATCATGGCCCTCCTTTTAAAAAGTTTCATAATAAAGAAGTAAGTCCTCGAAATCTTCGTGTTGGAGTTTTTTTCATTCGTTCATGAACCTGGAATCTCTAATAATCTTCTCCATATAAAATTGGCGCCGTTGCCCAGATTTTTCTCCAACAGTAATAAAAAAAAAAAATACGGGGAGAAGTTTCATTCCGTTTCACTCTTTTCTTATCATCGACGTGAACGACCGACAGTTTTTCGTTTCTCACTGGAGTTCCGGCTTCCTCATCCGACTCCGAGCACTCATTCTCCGGCGTCATCTTTACGGGACTTCCCCTGCCCTCGCTGCCCTGATGAACTATTGTGCCGTCGTTGCCGGCGATCCCTCAACATCTCTCTGTGATTCTACTGTCTCAGATACTATCTACTTCGAAGGTGACTACCCCCCATCCTTTGCTGATTTTTCCTGATTCAATATTCTGTTGTTTCTCCAAAGCCTAACTCAAGAATTTTTAAACTTCTATCGTGTAATCGTCAATAAAGTCGAGAAACCTTCTCCGATTGCGGTGCGCTTCCCTCAAAAAAAAGGAGACATCCGAACAGTAAACTGCTACGTCGGTCCTGTGATGTGTCTTCACCTGAAAATAACCACCCCCGCTCCTAAAAAAAAGGTGATTTTCACCTGTTTGTGTGCTTTCTGCTCTTCCATTCCGTGTGACCGCTTAGTGTAAAATTGTGTCTCCAATAACGCTCTGTTCCACTTATGAAATAATATTTTTTAGTGCGACCATATCCAAGGGAATCTCCATCAGTATGTTTGATATTTGTGTTTAAAAAAAAAGTGCCATCTGAATGTACATCCACTCCAGATAGTTTCCTAAAAGGAAATGTTTTGTGAAAAAGTCCTCACCTAGCTGTGGTATGAATTATCCGCACAAGTAACACACATTTTAAACGAAGTTCTCAGTGCAACAAGTCCAGGAAATGTGCGCCGTTTCGCTTTGTTTGTGATCTTGTAATTAATATTTGCAGTGCAAAGTGTCCAGGAATCCCACAGATTTGGTGAAAAGATAATGAAATATGCTAAAAAGATATATAATTTCGCGAAAGTGTCATCTTGTGTTAGGTATAACAAATTGTGTCCGAAGGAATAATAATAATAAAAAAATTGATTTACTTTGTGCTTCTTTGTGGTGATATCTTCAATTTTTCTAAAAAAAAAAAAAAAATAGAATGCACCGAGTGTGCCATGAATTAGAGGAATAATGTTTTCCTTTTGTGGTGTATTATCAAGATATAAAAAAAAAATTACCCCAGTGATGTGCAACTGCTTCAGTAAAAAAAAAAAAAAGAAACCACTCTGCATTAAAAAAAAAGAGTGTACTAAGTCACACTTCACATGTTGTGTCATCTATCATTCAACATTATTATAGCATTCAGAGTATGAAAATAGGACGTTAATGATATTTTTGTTTTAATTTTTTTCCGTTGCAAATTGTCACTAAAATCTTTTTATTTTAACTTTTTCTTAAAATAACAAGCGTTGTTTCCTTCTCGCTCTGTTTTCGTGCTCCAAATGAATGCTCTCTACAAAAATGACATACATAGTTGATCGAATGAAATGAAAACACTTGTGTCACAATACTTTATACAAAAAAAAAAGAAACACAGTTTGCATGTAAGTATGAACAGGGAATGCTTTTACATTAAATTATTTACTCTAAATTGTTATAGCCTTTTTTTTCTTTCTTTTCAATATCAGTAAATTATCAGTTTCTATTCATGTTATGGTTCCCTATTTATACTTGTACTTTTACCATTTGGATTTTCATAAGTTTGTTGATTTGTCAGCTTGAACGTTTTTAACAGTGATGGCATATTTGTTCCTTATTATCTCCTTCCAAGCTGTGTTTGTTTGTTTGTTTTTTTAAGTACTTTTGCAGTTAAAATGATAAAATTATTATACTTTTATTAATATTTCACTTATAATGTTTTTATGGTTAAATCATGACATACTTCTCATTTTTTTTTTCTTCCGTGAATTTACATAAACATGCTATGTTTCCTTTTTCGTAAAAATGATTTTTACGCATTCAAAAATCTAGAGTTTAACCCTTTAGCCCCACTAGCATATTTTGAAAGTACACTTATTCTGACGATAGGCAACAAAAAGTTCTCTGCTCCAAGTTTTGCAGTATTGGATATTTT
Organism: Maratus speciosus; assembly: GCA_963932465.1. NCBI lineage: Eukaryota > Metazoa > Arthropoda > Arachnida > Araneae > Salticidae > Maratus > Maratus speciosus. The sequence goes on along the minus strand of OZ010791.1, from coordinate 373,707,120 downwards.
TATATAAATATGTGCATATTTCGCTCACAACGTTTGCACATTTTCACGTGTTTGTGATATTTGCACACTTTTCAGAATGTGTTGCTCCACTCTGACCTTGTTTGCCTTTTTTCTGTATTTTAGACCAGAATTACAAGTTCGTTACGTGTTTTTTTTTAATTTTATTGAATTTCGGACACTTTAATCTTACTGAATGTAGACAGAAATTTAACTTACAGAAATCTTGTGGTTGATCCACTCATGTTTTTACACTCCCCCCCCCCTTCATTTTTTCCTTTTGTGTATAATTTATTTATGCGACTTATTGTGTTTTATTTTATGTGCATGCATTTCATTTCTGATAACTATAGTTTTTGCATACTTACACCTGTTTGATATACTCGTATTATTTATTTTGCATTATTTGTGTTGCTCTCTCTCTCTCAAAAAAAAAAAAAAAAGAATTCCTCTTTTTTTTTCATTTTGGCTGTCAAAAAAAAAAAAAAGTAAACAACAGAAATTAAATAAACACGAGATAATTAAAAAAAAGGGTTTTGGAGATAACAGACAATTCACCAGTTTATTTTTACAATATGGCAGCAAATGATGAAAATTCTGTTAGTGATTTTAATCACCCCATTTCTGTATCTCCATGGGTAGATTATTTCGAGGAGATATTATTAAGATATTTGGATTCCATTAATATGGAAGCCACATCTATTCAAAATTCACTTAAGACCGAAAATGCTGCATCCTTGTCTGAAAATATTATGGATTTCCTTCAGATCATTATATTCAATTTTCATGTGCTTAAACTAAACTTTAATGTTCTAAAAGATTATTATTCCAAATTAAAACAGGATAAAGATAATTTATTTCTTGTAAATCAGAAACTTAAAGAGAGATTACATGAAATCACAGGCAAACAGAAATGTAAGAAGAAGCGTACTAAATGTAGTAAGACTATGGTTGATCAGGTGGTAAATGTCAACAACAAACTCCCTCCATCTGCCCTAGCTAAATCTACACAAACTGTCCCCTCTTATATAAGTAAACAAGAAAAGTTACCACAACTGGAAAATGATAAAAAAGACACATATCTTAGCTCCGACCTGCACACTCAAGGTAAGCACAATGAAAAATTTACAGATATTAGCGATTCCTCTTTAAAGTCCTTATCCCCTGCTAAACTTAATGTACCTAAGTCTATTCGTGTCATTATTTTTAACCTCCCTGAAAATTTAAATATTCCTGATATCTTGGTTGGTATTTCAGATTTAATCCATATACCTGAACCTGATTTACACTTTGTTAAAAAGTACAAACTCCTACATATCAAGTCCTTTAATTGGATCTTTGAGCTTGCACCACAGGATGCTAGGCAATTATTAATGCATAGGGAAATTATCATACAATCAAAACCGTACCCTGTTAAAGAATATATAAATGTTAGACGTTGTTTTAAGTGTCAAGCATACAATGATCATCTTGCAATTTCATGTTATAATGACATTAGATGCTCTGTGTGTGCCTGCCACACATTGACCCTCGATGTAGAAATCCTCCAAAATGCATTAATTGCATTAGAAATAATGGTAGCAATAACACCAAATTTGACATTTTCCACAGTGCTTTTGCACCTTATTGTCCATCATTAAAAAAAATTCATCAAGCAAATGCGAGAGAAAGTATACAACTGCAATACATTCCCATAAACATCTCATACAGCTTCCTTTTTAGGAAACAAACAAACAAAAAAAAAACAATGTAACATACATTTTACATTTTTATTTAACACACATTACTGTGAAGGAGTTACAATCTACAGCATTCCTTTTAAAGTTTTTTTTTATTTTCCTATACATTTACACACATATGTCAGTTTTCGACAGCATTATTCATACTGATTTGAAGTTTGAAATTAACTTAATTCTTTCAAGATTTTTTTATAAACACAAGTGTACAGTGAGTTGCTTTTTCATTTGATTATTTAGCCGGCAAATAGTTAAATGAATCTCGAAATCGAACATTTGTAAAAATTTTTCTGATGCGGGACATCAGACATTGGGATTTTCACATTTGAGGTAGATGTTACTGAAAGAGTACACATTAATTCAACTTTAAAATTCATCATTACACTAGTTACATCTTTAGATTTAATTTTTTTAGAAATTTGGATATAATTTCACTTGTTAAGTTTATTTAGTTACATTTCATCACACAAGTAGCATTTCCTGGTTACATATCATCCTTTTTCACTTTCCTTTACTTAAAAGCACAATTTTTTGGTTTGTTTGTTTTAACTTTAGGCGAAGCATTTTTGTACTTGTGATACAATGCTCTTGGTTCCATATGTACACACTGAGTTTGTGTTCATAGTTCATACAACTGAGTTCATAGGTTACACATCTGAGTTCATAGTTCACTGAGTTCATAGTTCATTGAGTTCATAGAAAAAAACACTTTACACGAGTTCATAGCATTGTCAATTCTTTGTGTACTTCAGGGACCAATTGCACTGTCATTTTTTTCTTTCATGACAATACTTAGTTCATAGATTTTTTTCCTTACACATATATGTTCACAGTTTGTTTTTCTTTTTGTGATTTGTTTTGCATATTAATTCATACCAATTTTTGTTTTGGTAGACACTTTAGTTCATTGGAATATTTTTTTGTTAGACACATGAGTTCATAGTAAGTTTTTTTTTTCTCACACATTTGAGTTCATCGTATTACTTTTACACTTTAAGTCAGTGAAATACTTGCTCACACTTTGTTCATTGAGGTACTTAGACTGCTGTGTTCACAAACATACATCTAAGTCGTTGAAATTTTCCTTTTCTTTCACTGATATACACTGTTTTAGTTCATAGTGAAATCCTTTTTCTTTGCTTCGTTCATTGAAATACACATTTTTTTTCTTTGGTTCATAGACATATACTTACAATTTAGTTCATGATATTACAACTTAGTTCATTGTTATTACAATTGAGTTCATTGATATTTTGTTTGGTAAAAAACAAACAAAACACACATTATACAGAATTGAAAATATTTTGTTTCTACACTGTAAAAAAATTCCGCAACGTTCCTGGGAAAAAATGGGCAGCTGAGTTGCCCATTATTTCCAAGAAACATTTCTTGAAAATGACTGGAACTTTACTGTATATGTTAAAAACTTTCTACAGAAATGCCAGTAAGTTTCCTGCGAAATACCAGGAATATTTCTGTTGACAGCAAAACATTACTGACATTTCACAGCATGCGGGATCCGCAGACGATTTTTACATTTCCGGTTGACAATTTTCGCTTTATTATCATTATTTGTTAGAATGAAAAAATATTTTGAAATTGACATCAAAATTATTATTTATAATTTACACTAAAAAATAAATTTTCAGTTAAAATTCAATAAAGTAAATATATATATGATATATTGTTTCTGAACTTTGCTTAAAATATAAAAATATATACATGTAAATAATAATTAGAAAAAAAATCTAGACATAAAATATTTTGGATTTTCGTTAGTAATTATGTTAGTTTACAAGTTAGATAAAATACATATAAATTTTCATGAAAAAAAAAACCTAAACGTAATTGTATATTTTTTCCGAAAATAAAAAAAAATTCAAATTTGCAGCAATTCAAAGTGTCAAATATATATCAAATTTAAAGCAAATTGTAATAAAGTGTTAAAATATAAAATTAATTAAAAAAGAAAAAAAAAGTCCAGAGGTAGCATCGAACTCGGGCCGTACGGGTGGCGTGCGAGCTTTCTGCGCCCACACCACGAAAGACACGTTGAGAGCTGCAAACTAATGGGTATTTGAAACGTATGCTAAACTTCAGCATCTAATTTCTGAAAATCTAAGTCCCATTTGAAGAAATCCTTTCACAAGAATAATTAGAGATAAGAACTCTAAAACATACTTTAAATTAATCAAAATTGGTGAGAATCATGTTTGATGGTCCCCTGTTTAATGGAGATCCAAATAATAGGTGTATTTTGTTTTACACGGTCTGCTCCTTAAACATTCCACAGACAAGTACGAGATATAATCTCTTAGCGATGTCACGGAAGTATTGTATTTTCATCTGAATTGTCTTGACAATAGAGACGTAAAGGATTATGTCGTCTATTGATTTATTTGCATTCCATATTGATTTTTTTTACATTCATTTAAGGAATTCTTTTTCGACACTCGCGCGCGAGCAACGGATTATAGCAAAAAAATAATAAATGGCGGCCGCAGCGTTTTGCTGTTTCCAACTTTTGGTTTAGGAACGTTTCAGATAAGAAAACCAGAATTTCACAGGAAAGAGCTGAATTATTCTGAAAACCTGAGAAAAGGCGAAACGTTCCTGGATTTTACATGGAACATTACCATTTCTTTTTACAGTGTAGGTTTCAACGTTACACATTAGGATATTTCTTTTTTGTTTTCATTTTACCAGGAACTACTTTTGACCTCACATGATATGCACAAATTAAACATTTATTAGAAGGTTAAGTTTTAACAGATTCTTAATTTTTCCTTCATTAATATATTTCTTTTATGCCACGACATTTCATGTCACCATCACTTTGTTTCACAACATAGAATGCCCAGTTTACAGGATGCTACCCCTTCACATGCATTTTCTTTAAATTTCAAACTTATGATGTTTTTATTGTTTTCATCACACTTGTTTTGGTTTTCTAGATGTACATAATTACACGTTTTCTTTTAAATTTGGGGATTAAATAAAATCTCTGGTTAAGCTTCACTTAGACAATACACACGTCTAAGATATTATGTCGTTCTTGTAATAACATAACTTCACAATAACAAAAAAAGTTTTTTTTTTCGTTTGTAGCTTTAGTAACCTAGTGCAGTTACAATAAATGTTTAAAACATTAGTTAAGGTCATACAATACACATACAGTTCAGATCCTGCTCGATACCTTGTAAGGAATACAAAGTTAGAATTTACTTAAAAAAAAAAATAAATAAAAATTGTGGTTGTTATACTTACCCGATCATGTCACCAGTCTCTCCACACCTCGGATTGACCTTTTACCTTTGATACATGAGATATTTATCTCAGTTTTTTTTTATTTATTTATCCCCTCTGAAGTTTTGTTCCCGTTCAAAATTTTTGCCCTAAGGGTCCAAACTTCATTCTGTAGAGAGACAAAACCCTTGAATTGTTGTTTCAATTCAATAAACATAACTTTTTTATATGATACATTGACGCATGCTCCTTTGAAGATCAATGTGATCTTTGGGGAGCAGGGACCTATGTGTCACTTGATGTATGGGTCTCATAACTCCCTCCCCCCCCCTAGGGCTGATGTTCTAAACTGACGCCATCACACTTGTTTATTAACAAGATTAAGGGCTACACCCATTCATAGGCATGCTATATGCATCCCGTTCTTTAGTAGTCCTGTGCGGTGTGCACGAAAACCAATTTTCTACTTTTTTATTTTTTTTATATTAATTCATTTAGCTTTTATTCACAGACATGTATATGTCATTTATTTTCTATTTCATTTTAAAGTAGTATCTGTATCTTTTGTTGCTTGCATTTATATTATATTATTTTTATTTTGAGAAGATATTATAACAAGTTACTAAAAAAAAAAATATTTACTTCTCTTATTTTGGTCATGAAAAATGCTGGTACCAGCCTCTTAATCAAATACTAAAAAGATATTTAAAAAGGATCCTGTTAAATCAAAAAATTATTATTTGCAGTTTCTGGTGACTGTAAAGACTAATGAATACCAAGAAATGAATAAAAATAAAAAGTCGCCATTTATCATGACCTGAAAAGTTTTGCTTTAGGCAAACATTTAAAGAATTGCAAGCACACAGTTATATGTTATATATATATATATATGGAGGCTTATCTTTCTTATTATGTTATATCTGTTTTAAATACTTATATGTATGGGGTGGACAAAGTAATCTTCAAATGTAAAAAAAAAAACTGTTACAAGATTCAGTTTATTTTTTCTGGTGGTAATGGGTGATATATATAACGGCTTTACCGTTATATATTCATTATTCCTCCTTTCCCCTCAAAAAAATCAACTTTTAACTTTACTGGTTTATTATAAATTGTCATTATTCTTCCCCCCCCCCCCCTTCAAATAAAATATTTAGTTTAAATTTGACATTTTAGAGTTAATTTCATATGTCTTTATTCATTCTCTTCCCCCCCCTCTCACTACTGTAAGTTTCGCTTTTACTTTTTAAAGTTCTTTTCAAATGCAACCACAGCTATTTTCCCTTGACATGAAATAGAAAAATAAAATACAAATGAATGTCTTTTCGCTTTGCAGCCGACGATATCTAATGCATATTTTCCCAGCCTCTGGGCTTGCATTAGTATTCAATTCTCACCCTTGTACTTTGTCGGATACAAACCATATGCCCATTGCTGACTAATTTGCAGCTGTAGTTAGATCTGTAACGTGCATATAAAAATCACGTGTTCCTATTCCTTTAAGCCTCCCTGCTTACCGCAGGAATGTTAAGATACGTGTAACCATATATAGCTCGCCATGGCGTAGGTTTCAGTTCTATGTAATACTTCGGGATGCTTCTGATTCCTTTGTCCACGCCACCAATATTCATCGCCAATACAGTACATATGTTCCTATTCATCTCGCCAATGAGTGAGTGATTGTAATGAATATTCGACCACTACTCCCTCTGATCTTGAATGTGAGAGACCTCAGCTCGCTGCCCTTCGGGGTCGCCCCCGTCGGGCGGTCTTCCGTTTGACTTCTCCCGTCCCACTGTACTATCATGGCCCTCCTTTTAAAAAGTTTCATAATAAAGAAGTAAGTCCTCGAAATCTTCGTGTTGGAGTTTTTTCTCATTCGTTCATGAACCTGGAATCTCTAATAATCTCCTCCATATAAAATTGGCGCCGTTGCCCAGATTTTTCTCCAACAGTAATAAAAAAAAAATACGGGGAGAAGTTTCATTCCGTTTCACTCTTTTCTTATCATCGACGTGAACGACCGACAGTTTTTCGTTTCTCACTGGAGTTCCGGCTTCCTCATCCGACTCCGAGCACTCATTCTCCGGCGTCATTTTTACGGGACTTCCCCTGCCCTCGCTGCCCTGATGAACTATTTAGCCGTCGTTGCCGGCGATCCCTCAACATCTCTCTGTGATTCTACTGTCTCAGATACTATCTACTTCGAAGGTGACTACCCCCCATCCTTTGCTGATTTTTCCTGATTCAATATTCTGTTGTTTCTCCAAAGCCTAACTCAAGAATTTTTAAACTTCTATCGTGTAATCGTCAATAAAGTCGAGAAACCTTCTCCGATTGCGGTGCGCTTCCCTCAAAAAAAAAGGAGACATCCGAATGGTAAACTGCTACGTCGGTCCTGTGATGTGTCTTCACCTGAAAATAACCACCCCCGCTCCTAAAAAAAAGGTGATTTTCACCTGTTTGTGTGCTTTCTGCTCTTCCATTCCGTGTGACCGCTTAGTGTAAAATTGTGTCTCCAATAACGCTCTGTTCCACTTATGAAATAATATTTTTTAGTGCGACCATATCCAAGGGAATCTCCATCAGTATGTTTGATATTTGTGTTTAAAAAAAAAGTGCCATCTGAATGTACATCCACTCCAGATAGTTTCCTAAAAGGAAATGTTTTGTGAAAAAGTCCTCACTTAGCTGTGGTATGAATTATCCGCACAAGTAACACACATTTTAAACGAAGTTCTCAGTGCAACAAGTCCAGGAAATGTGCGCCGTTTCGCTTTGTTTGTGATCTTGTGATTAATATTTGCAGTGCAAAGTGTCCAGGAATCCCACAGATTTGGTGAAAAGATAATGAAATATGCTAAAAAGATATATAATTTCGCGAAAGTGTCATCTTGTGTTAGGTATAACAAATTGTGTCCGAAGGAATAATAATAATAAAAAAATTGATTTACTTTGTGCTTCTTTGTGGTGATATCTTCAATTTTTCTAAAAAAAAAAATAGAATGCACCGAGTGTGCCATGAATTAGAGGAATAATGTTTTCCTTTTGTGGTGTATTATCAAGATATAAAAAAAAATTACCCCAGTGATGTGCAACTGCTTCAGTAAAAAAAAAAAAAGAAACCACTCTGCATTAAAAAAAAAGAGTGTACTAAGTCACACTTCACATGTTGTGTCATCTATCATTCAACATTATTATAGCATTCAGAATATGAAAATAGGACGTTAATGATATTTTTGTTTTAATTTTTTTCCATTGCAAATTGTCACTAAAATCTTTTTATTTTAACTTTTTCTTAAAAAAACAAGCGTTGTTTCCTTCTCGCTCTGTTTTCGTGCTCCAAATGAATGCTCTCTACAAAAATGACATACATAGTTGATCGAATGAAATGAAAACACTTGTGTCACAATACTTTATACAAAAAAAAAAAAAAACACAGTTTGCATGTAAGTATGAACAGGGAATGCTTTTACATTAAATTATTTACTCTAAATTGTTATAGCCTTTTTTTTCTTTCTTTTCAATATCAGTAAATTATCAGTTTCTATTCATGTTATGGTTCCCTATTCATACTTGTACTTTTACCATTTGGATTTTCATAAGTTTGTTGATTTGTCAGCTTGAACGTTTTTAACAGTGATGGCATATTTGTTCCTTATTATCTCCTTCCAAGCTGTGTTTGTTTGTTTGTTTTTTTAAGTACTTTTGCAGTTAAAATGATAAAATTATTATACTTTTATTAATATTTCACTTATAATGTTTTTATGGTTAAATCATGACATACTTCTCATTTTTTTTTCTTCCGTGAATTTACATAAACATGCTATGTTTCCTTTTTCGTAAAAATGATTTTTACGCATTCAAAAATCTAGAGTTTAACCCTTTAGCCCCACTAGCATATTTTGAAAGTACACTTATTCTGACGATAGGCAACAAAAAGTTCTCTGCTCCAAGTTTTGCAGTATTGGATATTTTTATATAAATATGTGCATATTTCGCTCACAACGTTTGCACATTTTCACGTGTTTGTGATATTTGCACACTTTTCAGAATGTGTTGCTCCACTCTGACCTTGTTTGCCTTTTTTCTGTATTTTAGACCAGAATTACAAGTTCGTTACGTGTTTTTTTAATTTTATTGAATTTCGGACACTTTAATCTTACTGAATGTAGACAGAAATTTAACTTACAGAAATCTTGTGGTTGATCCACTCATGTTTTTACACTTCCCCCCCCCCCTTCATTTTTTCCTTTTGTGTATAATTTATTTATGCGACTTATTGAGTTTTATTTTATGTGCATGCATTTCATTTCTGATAACTATAGTTTTTGCATACTTACACCTTTTTGATATACTCGTATTATTTATTTTGCATTATTTGTGTTGCTCTCTCTCTCAAAAAAAAAAAAAAAAAAAAAAAAAAGGAATTCCTCTTTTTTTTCATTTTGGCTGTCAAAAAAAAAGTAAACAACAGAAATTAAATAAACACGAGATAATAAAAAAAGGGTTTTGGAGATAACAGACAATTCACCAGTTTATTTTTACAATATGGCAGCAAATGATGAAAATTCTGTTAGTGATTTTAATCACCCCATTTCTGTATCTCCATGGGTAGATTATTTCGAGGAGATATTATTAAGATATTTGGATTCCATTAATATGGAAGCCACATCTATTCAAAATTCACTTAAGACCGAAAATGCTGCATCCTTGTCTGAAAATATTATGGATTTCCTTCAGATCATTATATTCAATTTTCATGTGCTTAAACTAAACTTTAATGTTCTAAAAGATTATTATTCCAAATTAAAACAGGATAAAGATAATTTATTTCTTGTAAATCAGAAACTTAAAGAGAGATTACATGAAATCACAGGCAAACAGAAATGTAAGAAGAAGCGTACTAAATGTAGTAAGACTATGGTTGATCAGGTGGTAAATGTCAACAACAAACTCCCTCCATCTGCCCTAGCTAAATCTACACAAACTGTCCCCTCTTATATAAGTAAACAAGAAAAGTTACCACAACTGGAAAATGATAAAAAAGACACATATCTTAGCTCCGACCTGCACACTCAAGGTAAGCACAATGAAAAATTTACAGATATTAGTGATTCCTCTTTAAAGTCCTTATCCCCTGCTAAACTTAATGTACCTAAGCCTATTCGTGTCATTATTTTTAACCTCCCTGAAAATTTAAATATTCCTGATATCTTGGTTGGTATTTCAGATTTAATCCATATACCTGAACCTGATTTACACTTTGTTAAAAAGTACAAACTCCTACATATCAAGTCCTTTAATTGGATCTTTGAGCTTGCACCACAGGATGCTAGGCAATTATTAATGCATAGGGAAATTATCATACAATCAAAACCGTACCCTGTTAAAGAATATATAAATGTTAGACGTTGTTTTAAGTGTCAAGCATACAATGATCATCTTGCAATTTCATGTTATAATGACATTAGATGCTCTGTGTGTGCCTTGCCACACATTGACCCTCAATGTAGAAATCCTCCAAATTGCATTAATTGCATTAGAAATAATGATAGCAATAACACCAAATTTGACATTTTCCACAGTGCTTTTGCACCTTATTGTCCATCATTAAAAAAAATTCATCAAGCAAATGCGAGAGAAAGTATACAACTGCAATACATTCCCATAAACATCTCATACAGCTTCCTTTTTAGGAAACAAAAAAAAAAAACAAAAAAAAAACAATGTAACATACATTTTACATTTTTATTTAACACACATTACTGTGAAGGAGTTACAATCTACAGCATTCCTTTTAAAGTTTTTTTTTTATTTTCCTATACATTTACACACATATGTCAGTTTTCGACAGCATTATTCATACTGATTTGAAGTTTGAAATTAACTTAATTCTTTCAAGATTTTTTTATAAACACAAGTGTACAGTGAGTTGCTTTTTCATCTGATTATTTAGCCGGCAAATAGTTAAATGAATCTCGAAATCGAACATTTGTGAAAATTTTTCTGATGCGGGACATCAGACATTGGGATTTTCACATTTGAGGTAGATGTTACTGAAAGAGTACACATTAATTCAACTTTAAAATTCATCATTACACTAGTTACATCTTTAGATTTAATTTTTTTTAGAAATTTGGATATAATTTCACTTGTTAAGTTTATTTAGTTACATTTCATCACACAAGTAGCATTTCCTGGTTACATATCATCCTTTTTCACTTTCCTTTACTTAAAAGCACAATTTTTTGGTTTGTTTGTTTTAACTTTAGGCGAAGCATTTTTGTACTTGTGATACAATGCTCTTGGTTCCATATGTACACACTGAGTTTGTGTTCATAGTTCATACAACTGAGTTCATAGGTTACACAACTGAGTTCATAGTTCACTGAGTTCATACTTCATTGACTTCATAGAAAAAAACACTTTACACGAGTTCATAGCATTGTCAATTCTTTGTGTACTTCAGGGACCAATTGCACTATCATTTTTTTCTTTCATGACAATACTTAGTTCATAGATTTTTTTCCTTACACATATACCGGGTGTCCCAAAAAGGACTGACTGATTTTAAAATTCAATAACTTGTAAACGGTGACAGATATTTAAAAAATTCTTGCAGGAGGGTTATGCATAAGGTCAAAAGTTTTTTTACAGTGATTTTCAATTTTAGTTCGAATTACAAACAATAGATGGCGCTGCGATCGATAGACGCTAAATTCAGGCTCGATTTTTGGTACTTCGTGGTCCGGATAATACATTTCCATCTCCTTTTTCCGCATAGAACAAGATAAAGGACCAAAAATCGAGCCTGTATTTAGCGACTATTGCTTACAGCGCCATCTATTGTTTGTAATTCGAACTAAAATTGAAAATCACTGTAAAAAAACTTTTGACCTTATGCATAACCCTCTTGCAAGAATTTTTTAAATATCTGTCACCGTTTACAAGTTATTGAATTTTAAAATCAGTCAGTCCTTTTTGGGACACCCGGTATGTTCACAGTTTGTTTTTCTTTTTGTGATTTGTTTTGCATATTAATTCATACCAATTTTTGTTTTGGTAGACACTTTAGTTCATTGGAATATTTTTTTGATAGACACATGAGTTCATAGTAAGTTTTTTTTTTCTCACACATTTGAGTTCATCGTATTACTTTTACACTTTAAGTCAGTGAAATGCTTGCTCACACTTTGTTCATTGAGGTACTTAGACTGCTGTGTTCACAAACATACATCTAAGTCGTTGAAATTTTCCTTTTCTTTCACTGATATACACTGTTTTAGTTCATAGTGAAATCCTTTTTCTTTGCTTCGTTCATTGAAATACACATTTTTTTTTCTTTGGTTCATAGACATATACTTACAATTTAGTTCATGATATTACAACTTAGTTCATTGTTATTACAATTGAGTTCATTGATATTTTGTTTGGTAAAAAAAAAAAAAAAAAACACACATTATACAGAATTGAAAATATTTTGTTTCTACACTGTAAAAAAATTCCGCAACGTTCCTAGAAAAAAATGGGCAGCTGAGTTGCCCATTATTTCCAAGAAACATTTCTTGAAAATGACTGGAACTTTACTGTATATGTTAAAAACTTTCTACAGAAATGCCAGTAAGTTTCCTGCGAAATACCAGGAATATTTCTGTTGACAGCAAAACATTACTGACATTTCACAGCATGCGGGATCCGCAGACGATTTTTACATTTCCGGTTGACAATTTTCGCTTCATTATCATTATTTGTTAGAATGAAAAAATATTTTGAAATTGACATCAAAATTATTATTTATAATTTACACGAAAAAATAAATTTTCAGTTAAAATTCAATAAAGTAAATATATATATGATATATTGTTTCTGAACTTTGCTTAAAATATAAAAATATATACATGTAAATAATAATTAGAAAAAAAATCTAGACATAAAATATTTTGGATTTTCGTTAGTAATTATGTTAGTTTACAAGTTAGATAAAATACATATAAATTTTCATGAAAAAAAAAAAAAAACCTAAACGTAATTGTATATTTTTTCCGAAAATAAAAAAAAATTCAAATTTGCAGCAATTCAAAGTGTCAAATATATATCAAATTTAAAGCAAATTGTAATAAAGTGTTAAAATATAAAATTAATTAAAAAAGAAAAAAAGTCCAGAGGTAGCATCGAACTCGGGCCGTACGGGTGGCGTGCGAGCTTTCTGCGTCCACACCACGAAAGACACGTTGAGAGCTGCAAACTAATGGGTATTTGAAACGTAAACTAAACTTCGGCATCTAATTTCTGAAAATCTAAGTCCCATTTGAAGAAATCCTTTCACAAGAATAATTAGAGATAAGAACTCTAAAACATACTTTAAATTAATCAAAATTGGTGAGAATCATGTTTGATGGTCCCCTGGTTAATGGAGATCCAAATAATAGGTGTATTTTGTTTTACACGGTCTGCTCCTTAAACATTCCACAGACAAGTACGAGATATAATCTCTTAGCGATGTCACGGAAGTATTGTATTTTTATCTGAATTGTCTTGACAATAGAGACGTAAAGGATTATGTCGTCTATTGATTTATTTGCATTCCATATTGATTTTTTTACATTCATTTAAGGAATTCTTTTTCGACACTCGCGCGCGAGCAACGGATTATAGCAAAAAAATAATAAATGGCGGCCGCAGCGTTTTGCTGTTTCCAACTTTTGGTTTAGGAACGTTTCAGCTAAGAAAACCAGAATTTCACAGGAAAGAGCTAAATTATTCTGAAAACCTGAGAAAAGGCGAAACGTTCCTGGATTTTACATGGAACATTACCATTTCTTTTTACAGTGTAGGTTTCAACGTTACACATTAGGATATTTCTTTTTTGTTTTCATTTTACCAGGAACTACTTTTGACCTCACATGATATGCACAAATTAAACATTTATTAGAAGGTTAAGTTTTAACAGATTCTTAATTTTTCCTTCATTACTATATTTCTTTTATGCCACGACATTTCATGTCACCATCACTTTGTTTCACAACAAAGAATGCCCAGTTTACAGGATGCTACCCCTTCACATGCATTTTCTTTAAATTTCAAACTTATGATGTTTTTATTGTTTTCATCATACTTGTTTTGGTTTTCTAGATGTACATAATTACACGTTTTCTTTTAAATTTGGGGATTAAATAAAATCTCTGGTTAAGCTTCACTTAGACAATACACACGTCTAAGATATTATGTCGTTCTTGTAATAACATAACTTCACAATAACAAAAAAAGTTTTTTTTTCGTTTGTAGCATTAGTAACCTAGTGCAGTTACAATAAATGTTTAAAACATTAGTTAAGGTCATACAATACACATACAGTTCAGATCCTGCTCGATACCTTGTAAGGAATACAAAGTTAGAATTTACTTTAAAAAAAATAAATAAAAATTGTGGTTGTTATACTTACCCGATCATGTCACCAGTGTCTCCACACCTCGGATTGACCTTTTACCTTTGATATGTGAGATATTTATCTCAGTTTTTTTTTATTTATTTATCCCCTCTGAAGTTTTGTTCCCGTTCAAAATTTTTGCCCTAAGGGTCCAAACTTCATTCTGTAGAGAGACAAAACCCTTGAATTGTTGTTTCAATTCAATAAACATAACTTTTTTATATGATACATTGACGCATGCTCCTTTGAAGATCAATGTGATCTTTGGGGAGCAGGGACCTATGTGTCACTTGATGTATGGGTCTCATAACTCCCTCCCCCCCTAGGGCTGATGTTCTAAACTGACGCCATCACACTTGTTTATTAACAAGATTAAGGGCTACACCCATTCATAGGCATGCTATATGCATCCCGTTCTTTAGTAGTCCTGTGCGGTGTGCACGAAAACCAATTTTCTACTTTTTTATTTTTTTTATATTACTTCATTTAGCTTTTATTCACAGACATGTATATGTCATTTATTTTCTATTTCATTTTAAAGTAGTATCTGTATCTTTTGTTGCTTGCATTTATATTATATTATTTTTATTTTGAGAAGATATTATAACAAGTTACTAAAAAAAAAATATTTACTTCTCTTATTTTGGTCATGAAAAATGCTGGTACCAGCCTCTTAATCAAATACTAAAAAGATATTTAAAAAGGATCCTGTTAAATCAAAAAATTATTATTTGCAGTTTCTGGTGACTGTAAAGACTAATGAATACCAAGAAATGAATAAAAATAAAAAGTCGCCATTTATCATGACCTGAAAAGTTTTGCTTTAGGCAAACATTTAAAGAATTGCAAGCACACAGTTATATGTTATATATATATATATATGGAGGCTTATCTTTCTTATTATGTTATATCTGTTTTAAATACTTATATGTATGGGGTGGACAAAGTAATCTTCAAATGTAAAAAAAAAAAACTCTTACAAGATTCAGTTTATTTTTTCTGGTGGTAATGGGTGATATATATAACGGCTTTACCGTTATATATTCATTATTCCTCCTTTCCCCTCAAAAAAATCAACTTTTAACTTTACTGGTTTATTATAAATTGTCATTATTCTTCACCCCCCCCCCCTTCAAATAAAATATTTATTTTAAATTTGATATTTTAGAGTTAATTTCATATGTCTTTATTCATTCTCTTCCCCCCCCCCTTCTCACTACTGTAAGTTTCGCTTTTACTTTTTAAAGTTCTTTTCAAATGCAACCACAGCTATTTTCCCTTGACATTAAATAGAAAAATAAAATACAAATGAATGTCTTTTCGCTTTGCAGCCGACGATATCTAATGCATATTTTCCCAGCCTCTGGGCTTGCATTAGTATTCAATTCTCACCCTTGTACTTTGTCGGATACAAACCATATGCCCATTGCTGACTAATTTGCAGCTGTAGTTAGATCTGTAACGTGCATATAAAAATCACGTGTTCCTATTCCTTTAAGCCTCCCTGCTTACCGCAGGAATGTTAAGATACGTGTAACCATATATAGCTCGCCATGGCGTAGGTTTCAGTTCTATGTAATACTTCGGGATGCTTCTGATTCCTTTGTCCACGCCATCAATATTCATCGCCAATACAGTACATATGTTCCTATCCATCTCGCCAATGAGTGAGTGATTGTAATGAATATTCGACCACTACTCCCTCTGATCTTGAATGTGAGAGACCTCAGCTCGCTGCCCTTCGGGGTCGCCCCCGTCGGGCGGTCTTGTGTTTGACTTCTCCCGTCCCACTGTACTATCATGGCCCTCCTTTTAAAAAGTTTCATAATAAAGAAGTAAGTCCTCGAAAGCTTCGTGTTGGAGTTTTTTTTTTTTCATTCATTCATGAACCTGGAATCTCTAATAATCTCCTCCATAAACACAGTGGGCGCACTTCGAGCTGTAAAATATAACAGCCCTTCTCTTCAATTGTGACCCTTTCCCTTTACGGACACGTATGTACATTGGCTGTTAACGGGCTGTTATATTTTCCGGTCCGAAACGCGTTCTGTGTGTTGTTTTTGTTTCATGGTGATTTATTCAAAGTTTTATTATGTTAATTATGTTTTAAAGCCAGTTTTTTGTGCTCTTTCGACTATAAATTAGCTCTCCTTTTTTCACAAATTACATTTACGGTTATAATATAATTGTGCACATTAATATATATTATTTTATATCTATACTGATAGTTTATGCTGATTGTTTTTTTTAATATGTCATTCTATATCTTTTAGTGCATATTTTTACAAATAAGATATGTCTTCTTTATATATATGAGAAATAAAAAGTTTCAAATAGTTAACGGCAAAACTACTACTTAATTGTGAAACTACTTACCTCAAATAGTTAGTATTGAGGTACATTTTAAAATTAACTCTTTATGAACTAAATAAAAATTTAAATAGCCTTAAACTTCGTTTTCTATAAGATTTATTAAATCTTTTAGAATTAAGTTCAATTTTTTTTCCTAATGTGACTAATATGTATCTAAAGTATTAAAATTATCACCGTTTGAACAATATGAACTATTTGGAAAAATTTCGGTTAAGCGAATAATAGATTTTATTCTCATTTGTGTTGTTACTGTGTATGAATTGTTTTGGAGTACTTTCACGAGTAATGGAAATTACGCAATTTCTTGAAATACATGTCATACGAAGATCAGTTGCATTGTGCCATTAATTATATAACTTTCAATTAACCCAAGCATTTCTTTCTGTACATTGCTTCTTTAAATTTAAAGCTTCTAAAAAACTGCTACGAACCAAGAGATATTAATATATAATATGTATCAATTTCACTCTTACCAAAGCACTCTATTTAAAAACAAATTTCTTTGAGAAGAAGAAATACAGTTCTTTTTCTTGTAGAGCGATGATCTACCATTTTCGAAGGCAATCTTTTTCCTGAAGCTTTTGCCACGAGTTATAGATCAAACCACATAAATATACTCCATATTTTAGATTACAACAGTGCTAAAAAGTGTGGGCACTTCACAGAAATCCCTATTTGCAAACCAATTTAACATCTAGACTAACAAATTGATTTATCTTTTGTGTTGCTTTATTCAAAATTGTAAATACAATTTATGTAAATAGTTTCTTTACGTCAAATTATCCATTTGCATACATTTCACTTAGTTTGGATACAATGACTCAAAGAAAACATTTACATAGATTTTACTTAAAATTTTGAATAACCTGACACAAAAGATAAGTCAATTTATTGAAATAAATACATTTCCATTCATAGTATAGAATCAAGGAAAGTTATGTATTTAACAGTGAATTTGAAAATTACAAGTTTTGTTTAGATGTGTAAATATATCAATACAAAACCCCTTAACGGGTGAAAAGTTTGTGACGCAGCAATTTATCTGATGACTCAAAAAAAATTAAATATGGATTAAAAAATGATATCAAATTTTGAGGGGCGTTATGCAATTAATTAAAAAATATATATTTGTATTAATAATTTCATCATTTTATTTTTGTTCTTTTTATAATTGCATGTCCAAAACACTTATCTTCAACTTGAAAAGATGCATAAAACTTTATTCACTGATGCGTTTTCACCCACATCTTTCATAAATTCAAAATATGATTTTTAAAGATATGATATAAAATGTAAGTGACGCCTTTATGTGGCTTTAAAAGGTTTGTTTTAAAATTCAATTTAAATTGCTTTGGATTTCTTAAAATATATATTTACACATCTAAAAAATACTTTTAATTTTCCAATTCACTGTTAAATATATAATTTTCATTGAATGTATGCTGTACATTGAAAGGTATTTATTTCAATAAATTGATTTATCTTTGTGTCACGTTATTCAAAATTGTAAGTAATATTTATGTAAATGGTTTCTTTGCGTCAAATTATCCATTTATATGCGTTTCACTTAATTTGGATACAATGCTATTCTTGAAGATATGTCTCCAACAAGAATTTCCTCAGGAAAATATGTTATGCAATCCAACCTATAATAAAGCTATAACTGCTTAGAAGTTCGGAACGGGTTCCGAAAGGAAAAGTATCCTCATAAAAAAAAAACTGCAACCAAAAACGAAGATTTAAAAATGTGCTTTGTAGATATCGATCTAAGCTATCCAATACAAAAAAAAATCATTTAAATTTTATTAATGTACATGAGATAGTTAAAAAAATGTTCCCATAGGATTAACAATAGCAAGAGTGTGTTTTCGCTTGAAGTAGCCCCTTAAATACTATTTGTAAAAATATGTCATGTGGCTGCTATGTAAAAAAAAAAAAAAAAAAAAAAAAAAGTCGAGTCCTCTGCCGGAAAGGCCATTATGATATGGATAATATGGGATATATTCGACGCTCATATTCTCGATAAAAATACCGGAACTTAACTTTTAGAGAACCTCTGAAATTCAATCTTTATAGCATAGTAAATAAACGTTAAAACTAATCGTACGAATAAATGTGAAAAATGTTATTAGTTTTATTGGAGGTTGTAGAGAAATTTTTTATCATATTTGGAGTTATTATTTATAAAAAGATAAAGCTTGTCATTATTTTAATATGGAGATAGTTAACATAAAGGAAAAATTAAAATGAGCAAACATAGATGTTATTATTGATCAAATATCACCGGTATCATCTCATTATATCTATGGAGAATCCAGTATAGGGTGATTACACTTTATATTTCAACGACCATAAATATTTTTTAACATTAATGATTATTTTTATTCCATATATTTAATTTAAAAAAAAGGATCTCCAAAAGAAAGCTAGCCTCTTATTTTCCAAATATAAAAAGTTATTTTATGTTAATGCATTGCAATTTAGTTAAAAAAAAAGAAACTCCTATTTTATTTGTATCTGTTGAGCAATATTAATGTGAACTATTTACATATGTATTACTATACCAATGATATGAAGAAATTCTACACATAATAGTCGCTAAAAAATTTGAATAAGTTCTACTAGGCCGTATTTTATAATCAGACTTCTAGTTTAAGCTTTACATTTCAAGATTCAGCTGATTTTCAAATAATGTTATAATTAACTTCAAAGCAGTTTAGCACAAAGCCTTAATAAACAAGCAATTTTACAAAGTTAATTCTTAATTAAATTCATAAACACTTAAATTACTTGAACCTTTGTAAAATGTTATCCGGAATTAAACTCCAAGTATTATATTTAATACAAGTTAATTACATGTAGTATAATAAAGAAAAGAGACTGTTATAGCAGTAACAGACATATACAACTTTTATTGTGCTAATATTAGACTTCATTACTGCGCATATCTTAGCTACCCGTAAGGCATGGTGACGTCACGTCGACGTCGTTGTGAAGTCACGCTGTGACATTGTGACCGTCGTTGTGACGTCACGTGACGTCGATGTGAAGTCATTGTGACTAGAATGTGAGGTCGTTATGGCCGTTTTAGAGCTCTTTTGTGACGTCACATTGTGACGACTTTGTGAAGTCACGGTGTGACAAATTTGTGAAGAGTGTGTCATTTGTGACTATTTTGGTATTAGCTTTGTGAAGAATTTTTGACGAATGTGACAATGCTTTAAAGTCACATTGAGATCAATTTGTGAAATATGTGTCATTTGTGACGAAATTGTCTTTAACACTGTGATGATTCTGTGACGACAGCGACACTGCTTTGAAGTCACATTGTGACAATTTTGTGAAAATTGTGTGATTTGTGACGATTTTGTCATTAACGTTGTGATGAATATGTGACTAGTGGCAATGTTGTGAAGTCACACTATGACATACTTGTACAGTTGTAAACACGTATGCATGTCACACATAGTCATAATTATGCATGTTGTAAAATCATTTACATCTATAATGTTAATATACTTCGGCGATACATCGCAATTAAAACTTGGGGGCCGCTATAACAAGGGTATATCAAAACAATTTTATTGAATCAAAATGCAATGCCCCGCAGACTTCAATTTTTGTTGCACCTTTCTTTCCTATTGCAATAAATGAGAATATTGAAGACAACTGAATGATCGATCTATCACTTTTTTTTTTTTTCAAAATTAGCTATTTGTTAAAAGCATTAAAATTACCAAAGAAACAATTTGTTTAAATTTTCAAATCTTTATCAAAATAAAATTTGTGTTAAAAATATAATATGTTATAATATATACAGTACTTTTTATATTCTTTAAACTATAGAAAATACTGAATGAAATTAATTTATTTCATTTAATACGTATTACAAACTCGAAGTCACTGGTGAAGTTGAATTTTTTCGATTACACAACATTTATAATAATTAAAAAAAAAATGAAAGATAAAAAGAAATGCCGATATTAAGTAATTAAATTTTATATGTTTTATGATATTGATTACCATAATATATATATATATATATATATATATGATTGTAATTCAAACAAGTTGGGGCTGAGAAAATAGGATACTTCTTTGTTATAGAGGCCCCTATAAATTTGATTATGCAAAAATTGCAGTAACGACATTGCTAAGATCATTGGGAAGTTTATGCATGCTTTATATATATATATATATATATATATATATATATATATATATACACTCGAAACGCTCATCATGTGCCATATAGTCATTGTATACGTATTGTTTACGTCTTTTATGCCACATACATGCATTACAAAATTTCCGAAGTACATTTTAGCAATAACCATTTGAAACTACTCAAATGAAAAATACAGCTTTGGTATAGAAAATTCACTGAGTATCACCAGTATCATTATGTTGAGAATTCTAAGAACAATTTCGGCAATAATCGTTATGTTGGAAGATAGCAGCAATAAATAAAATCGTATTTTTATGCTCACTGTAAAAGTAAGTAAAACATTTGGGTATGCATAGAACGGTGATACAAAGGGTTCATTTATTTTACATCAGGGTTTGCTTGAAGTAAAATCCATACATAAAACAACTTTTTGATTATTAAAAAATAACTTTAATAACTGATTGCCAAAATTACATTTTTATTTATGAAATTATATATTATAAAAATAACTCTTACTATCTATGATTTTTTAAAACAATAATACCTTATTGTTTATAAAACACAGCACCGCAGCTACTCTATTTTGCATCTAATGTGAAAGTTTTTATGTTTTGCCAAAGATCTATCTGGCTGGATATATGTTGCCATGACATCTATAACTCTAATATTATCATAAATAGTACAAAGAGATTAGAATCTACAACGAAATTTTTAGAATAAAGTCTGGTGAAAGTTTTATAAATACAGTAGAACGCCGATTATCGGAACCCCAATTAACCGAACTTCCAATTATCCGAACAGCATATTTCTCTCAAAGAATTCTTTTTAACCGAATTTCCAATTATCCAAATATTTATCTCTCTAAAAAAGAAAAAAAAAACACCTAACTTCCAATTTATTTTTTGCTTAAATTATAATCTCTGAAGTTTAGAAAATGATAAAAAGAGAAAAAAAAAATTAAATAATAAAAAAGTAAACAAAAAACAATTAAAAAAATATTAAGCACTCCAGTACTAACTGGTGCTGTCAGTCCTAAACCTAGATAAAGTGTGAAGGTTTTAGAATAGTCAGGAACATCCCTTAAACTGTCTGCCCATTTATCCGAACTTTTGCTTATCCGAACTAGGGTCGATCCCGACTTGTTCGGACAATCGGCGCTCTACTGTATATATTGTATTAGAAATACAAATAATCATATTTATTTTTATATGACACAATAAAACAAAATAATGAACACAGTATCAAATGGTTAACTACTTTTTAATGTAAATAAAGTATAAAAATTGAGACCATAAACACAAAATAGAGCCACACATAGGTTCATTATTATTATTATTATTTTATTTACAAGATTATGGTAATTATAAATAAGAAATCCATTTTAATCACGCTGTTTATAAAGAGTGTATAATATCGATACTTTGAAATTTATCTCGATAAAATCATTCAGGAAATAAAATGAGAAAATTATCCAGAAAAAAAAGTAAATAATAAAAGATGGTTATTACATTTTAGATTCATACCGTTCAAGTATTTGCGTTATTTTTAAAGTAAAATCATATTTAAACACTTACTGATTGCGTAACTTCTATATTTTCATTTGCCAACAGACTTCTAGTTCACTTTGAAAACATTTCAGTAAGAATGTTTAACAACTGAAAAGCTTTCACCCGCTATGACTATTTCTTTATAGATTTTAAAACATTTCTCAGGTTGAATAATACATTAAATAATCATTTTTTTTTCTTAACGTTACATATCTACGATCTCTTTTAATAGTATACGTTTCCGTTGTGTCTTATTTTTTATAAATTCCTCTTCTGAGCAGATGCAATTTTTTAAAATAAAAACATGCAATGTAAATTGTTTAAGACCATCACTTAATACAAAATTAAAAAATTATGTTTGCCAATAATTTTATTCCATAAAAAGCATTTTTTAAAAATAATTTAATTATCTTTAAATGTTTATTAATTATATTAATGATTGATTATAATACTTGTCCATATACTTTCATATTTATGACACCATGTGGTTTTAACCAAATATTTAAATATGAAAATAAACCAGATTAAAATGCAATTTAAATCACTAATTTTAATAATCTGATCAAAGCTGTTGAAAAGGAAGTCAGATATTTTAACAAAATAAAAAATAAATGTAATGAAATATTTGTGTTCTATAACATGTTCATTAGAAGATAACTAAAATCATTGTAATTTAAAAAAAAAAAGCAAACAGGGAAAATAGTATTTTAGATATTTCAACAAAATAAAAAATAAATGTAATGAAATATTTATGTTTTACAGCATGTTTATGAGAAGCTAACTAAAATTGTTGTGATTAAAAAAAAGCAAACAGGGAAAATAATATTTTTACATACCTAATTTCATTGACGTTGTACGTGATACTTTGATTTTGGGGAACCAATTAAATCCGATAATAAGTACGATAGCAATGACTTGAATCATCTTCAACAAGTCAAAGCTACCGTAATTTTCTCGGGTTTATATTTTGTTAGCTGAACTAACTTGGATCCTGAGAACGTTCTTGTTTTAGTTTTTAAATCCGTGTCAACACGTCTATGCTGTCCAGTGTCCACATAACTTTCCGCGTTTATTCTAAAAAGCTTTACTGTTACTTTTATCCGTTATTCTGCGGCCGAGTCGTTCGTAACAACTGAAATAGTGTAGATGCAGACGATTTTTAAGTTTCGAAGTTCGAAGCAGATGTTTCTCGGTTTATTTGTTTTTCTATACAACAGTTTCGGAAGGAAATTAAATGCGTAATAATTTTATCAAATTGTCTCTAATTCAATTTCCTGTTTGAAAATGTTTTATTGTATTTCACCTTTTATTTTTATCAGTTTTATTGAATTGTAAAGTTTCATTTACGTAAATTATAATAATAATATTATCCATAATTAGAGTTTACTACATAAAACATTGCTTATTTTTTCAAAATGTGTACAAATTAATTTAATGGTAATAATGATGACCCCTCCTTTTTTTAAAAGTAAAATTTGTATCACAGGTAATATATACAAAATATCTTCTTAAAAAATACAAGAAGATTATCGAGAAGAGATGAGTTTTTCTTTGTCAATCTGTCATTCTCTTAATATTAATTTTCTGTAAATTAAAACATCTTGTAAAATAATTTTTAAAGATATATTTTGAAAACAAAAAATAAATTATGTCATGGACTTTGCATAAATTTTGTACATTAATTTTATATTTGGAAAATGTCAATTTTATTTTAACGTCTGAAAGAAGTAAAATTAAAAAAAAAAAAAAAAAAAAAAAAAAAAAAAGTTACTTAAAATAGTGAAACACTAAGAAGAAAAAAAAATGACTTGAATGCAAATTATAAAGCAAGAAATGCATATATGACTAAACTTTGAAGACGCTTTCTGCGTGCGCATTAAAAGCTGCAGACTTAACTGTAATAGAAAGTTTTTAGTTTGAAACCACAGAAATGTTTCGACTACTCTTTGAGAAACTTCTAGTATAACAGATGATCATTTACAAAAATCTTTATAAAAGATAAGTCGAGGTCTGTTTACATAAAACATTTTTTTAATACTAATATGAAATTCGCATAATTAGGAAATCTTTTTGTGTCGCTGATGAATTAATTACATTTTATGTTATATGAAAATAAAAGTTTTGGTTAGAGGCACAGAGGCAACTTGGACCACGGTTAAAAAAATTTTTAAATCCGGCAGAAAAATATTTTTTTACAGTAAATAACATGTTTTTAATAATTTTTGTAATTTTTTAAAGTTTTCTAAGAAGTTCACATCTCAGTCACAATGGGATATCACTGAGTGGTGGCATTTTGGTCACAGATGTGACGTGACCACAGTGACTTACAGTGACGTCACAATGACGTCATTGTGACAATGCATGCTATGAGGGTAACTACTTAGTCAACAGGACAGGTAACGCCTCAAGCGTATATGCTTCAGATTAATTTAATGAATTTAGAATAAGCACTTTATTTCAAGATGTAACAACGGTTCTAAAAATGTTTAATTAAAAATATTTTATGGTTTAATGATTTAACAGATGGGTCATAGGTGTTTTTAATAAATTTTCAATAAAAAACATAGTAGGCCTAGTTACTCTATAATACGTTGACCGACACAGAATGTGATGATGTGGCTTTTTTGGCAGACAATTACAAAGCAATAGCAGTTTTCAATTTTTTTAGATTCAGTTCATAATTACCAATCGCGGCAATGCTTGTTAATTGTAACCAGTTTTAATTCAACAATATCAAACTTTAGTTATTTTTACACGTTGAACTCCATACTGAAATCACTAAACATAGCTGGGTTGGGGGGCACTACAGGGAGTTACATTTTAGATACATGGTGATGCATTATCAATAGCCCCGTTTCATAACAAAAAATTGCAATCAATGGGAATATTCATGCCACACGTATTCTAATATGGTGCACCAGGCAAATTTCCCTAACACGTATTCGTGTGGTATGAGGTCATTGTTTTAATAAGGGAATTTTAAGTGAGTTTTACTTGTGATTGCATAGATTTGAGTTATTAACATTGTGGGTGAACGCGAATGTCTTCCTTTATCTTTCATATAGAATGAATTGTTTTCTGGAATTTTGGGAAAAATATATTAATTAGTTGCTGCTTTTTTTGTTTTATTTCTTCTATCTATAATAGAAGAAAGCAACGTAACCTAAAAATTTTTTTTTCGACGGCTTTACACGTTTTAGGAGTCAGAGATCCCGAAAACCAAGTTTTTACAAAATATCTATATGTGGTCCTCTTTGTATCACCAAAAAGTGCATGAATTTATGCATAGAATTGAACCAAACTTCCTACATATATAAATTTGGATGACTCCAGCGTTTCGCAGATATTATAAAGGATATTCTGCCGGAAGCGCGCGCTGTGATAGTAATTTTTGTTCATTTTCCTTATTGTTTTATCGGAAAGTGCACGAAGGTATGCTTAGAAATGAATCATATTTCAAAGGTATGCTTTTGACTATGAAAGCCAGATACCAGTTGGAAAAGGAGGTATTCTCCCAAAAAAGAGGTGCAGTGATATTGATACAGTGATTTTCTTGATTTTTTGCAGTTTAAATGAAGAATTCATAAGTATTTTTGGGCGAAATATTATATTTATAGTATATAGTGTCATAGGACGAGGTTTAAACAATTTTTAAAGAAAATCAGTCTGAATGTGGTGCTGTAATAGCGAATTTTAGTGATATTTTCCTTTATCATCATCAGAATGTGAATAAAGTTATGGATGCAACTTAACAACAAAACTTCATATTTGTCTTTAGAATGTCCTGTGCTAGAAATCTCTCCCAGGAAAAAAGCTTGAAGTCAACACTGCAATTTTACGATCACACTTATTTTTCTAACAATTATAGTCTTATAGAATGCACAAACTCCGGAAGAAAGTAATCTCATTTTAAATAAAAGTTTTTACTATTATTTTTAATAAGAATTTAAAAGTACATTTTATTAGCTTAAAATGTTAGTATTTTTCAGTTATTTTCATATTCTTTTGAACAACTTGTTTAAAAATATAAAATTAGAATAACTGTTAATAAATCGCCCATTTTTCATAATTACTTTGAAATATGTTGAAACATTTCTAGATATCATAAAAAAACAGATATTAATAGTTTTAATTCATTTTGTTTGTTTACATTACTTTTATTTCAACAACATTCTTTTTCTTAATGCACATTTTTGATTTTTCGTTTCTGGACTGATTGTTTTAAATTATTATATTTTGCAACATACTGTATCCACCTTTTTTAAGTATGTAAATTTATGATAAATATGTGAAAGGAACGCGCTAATGATAAGAGCATTTTTTCAGTGCAGATGTAGATGGATTTAAAATCTTAATAAAGGGGAAATACTAAGAATTCTAACAAAAAGGGCTTTAAAACCCTACGAGCGTCTGGAGTGCTTTCCAGCATTTTAATAAAAATGCTTATAAAAATATTCTTAATTTAAATTTTGTTTCCCTGTTTGTTTCTAAAATACACTTCATGGCACTTTATTTTACATACATTTAAAAATACAATTCTGCTTAAAATATTTTTTTTTACAACAGATTTAAGTTGTTTTAGAGAAACGTAAAAATACGTCGAAACCACTCAGAGGGAAAGTTATGTTGTAAAGCTCCATTATACTTTCATGACGCCACACAACTTAAAGCAGAGCTGTCATTGTGTTACGAAATTTAAGAACTGCAACTGAATTCCTGTACCTCTTTTGTATCTATATTTTTAATACATTAAGTATAAAGTAAGCATCTTCTCAAGTAACATATTTTTAAAGAAAATATATAAAGTTTCTTTAAAAGAATGTATAATCCCTGTACATAACGAATGCATAATTTCGCGTAATCGACCTGTGAACTAGTTTCCATGGTCATGGGATCTCACATCAATTAATTATTTTCTGTGGGGATATGGGAAGTCGATGCTCTTCTCCTGTAAGCTAGAGACGTTAGGTCACTTGTTGGAAATCAACATTTGCCGCGTTATTGCTGGTATACTGCCCAAGCTGCTCCGTAAAATTGTCGAATATTGGATTTCGGGATTGTGCTTCATTCGAGCAAGCCGCTGCTCTCATATGCCCTAAATTAATTTTAAACACTAGTGGCATAAAATTATTATTTATTTAATAAAAGCAATAACATGGCTTTAACAGTATTTTTATGTGTTTTATTTCATTTTAAATTTGTATACCTCTGTAAAAACACCCTATAATAGGCTGATGCAAAAGTTCTGTCATATTTTAATACCTTTAACACCGGTAAAATTTCAATACCTCATAAACGTATAATAGCTTCTTGCATTGAGCTACATTTAAAATTATCAGGTATTAAAATTTTACCAATATTAAAGGTATTTAAATTAGATATTAAGATGTGAGAGAACTTTTGCATCAATCTGTTATTAGGAAAAAAAAAAAAAAAAAAGCAATTTAACAAATTACAACGATCATTTGGAAAATGATTTTTTCAAAGACTAGAATTTAAGACATAAAAAATCGCACGGAGTTGATCATACATTACGTACGCCATGAATTAAGCATTAATAGTGTTATTACACGTAAAAATTGCAAACGACAAAAATCGCCTGCGATTCGTACGTATTATCCACCTGAAACTTATGTAATATCCAAGCATATTATGGTGTTATTACACGAGGGGTCAAAGTCGCTTCAAATTGCAGGCATCTCCATGTTATTCATAGGGCGCCAGGTGAATCGCTCCGAAAGCAAGCAACTTTTTTCTGTCGGAGCGTCTTTGACGCCTGAAACGAAGCGAGTCGCCAGTAGCCAAACAAATACTTGGAAATCTGATAATAGAAAAGCCTTTTCCCGAACACCCAATGAAATGCTTGGAAAATACGTATGTTTCAGGAAATCTGACGAGACGAGAGGCGGCTTTTGTCGCTTGCAATTATCCACCTGAAATTTACCTATTATCTAAGCATTTCATTGGCTGTTCGGGAAAAGGCTTTTTCATCGTCAGATATCCAAGAAATCTGACGACCAATTTTAAATGAAATTTCATTCTTAAACTTCTAAACATCCCACAATATTACTTTTTACACCGTCGTATAGAGAAAAAAATGTACTTTTAAATGCAATTTGTTTGAAAGCTGTTGTCTCAATTTGTTTCTGAGTTATTAATTTTTTTGTAGTTTTTATTTCTTTTTCGTCATAGTGGCAACAGAAGTATCCATCTCTTGTTGAAAGTAAAGGGAAATACAGATTACTGTATAGACCAATCAGAAAACGAATAAATTGCGGATTAAACCAATAAGAAGCTTCAGACATCCTTTTGATTTCCTACCCTGACGAGGACAATAACCATTTTTCCAAATGGTAAAAAAAAAAGAACTTTGTGCACCGTTTCCCTACACACAGGCATGTTTTTGGATTTCAGTTTGGCGTTCAACGTGTAAATATACCTAAAATTGAATATTTTAAATTAAAAATGTATAAAATTACCAACTGGCATAAAACTAAAAACATTGCCACGAGTTGGAATTGCGAATCGACTTGATAAACATTTAAAACCGCATTGTAAATGCCCATAAAGCCACTTCTTCGCAAACTGTGGTGGTCAATGTTTTAAATAGAGAGTTAAAAATTTTCATTATCAAATTATATATTTTCATTTAACATTTAACATATTAATTGAAATTCTCATAAATTTTCATAAAATCTTTCAGTTTTTACGGAAACTTATAATGACAGCTACACTTGAAGATGTTGCGATATAATCTTTTGGATCTAATTAGTTACAAGATTACACGTGAACAATATTTTATGAAAGTATTTCTATATATTATATTTTGTTTGTTAATCTACTTAAAAAATGGAGGAGGTTCTAAATTCGACGTGCATTTTTTTATATATGCCTGCTTACCTATTACTCCGAAACTACGTGACCGATGCATGTGATTTTTTTTTAATTGAAAGACGATACTATTGCATTAGTCCCATTTAAATTTCATCGAAATTGGTTCAGTGTTTTTAAGAAATTTAACAACAACAACAAAATAAATTCTTTAAAATATTTCATTTTCAAAGAGTTTCATCAAGTACGTAGCGCTATTTTTTGGCGAGAAATTGGTTATCCGGCGATATTCCTCTCTTTGTTGTAAGGAAATTAAAAAGCATAGTTTTAGTCCTTAAAGAGGCACATAACTTTTGAGTTCGTCGGGACAACGAAAAACATCGCTTTTTTCAAAGTACCAAAACACAAATAATATGTAATTAAGATCTTTTCTTTCGTTTTTTGCTAAAGTATATATTTTTACCTATGTTATCCAGAAAAATAAAAGTTTTATATACAAAATTAATATTTAAATTTTAAATTAAAAAAAAATCATCTTTCTAATGCGTGAATTAAAATCATCATATGCTGCGCGCATGAAAAAAATCTAAATTATGCCTGCAGAAAACAATTTCTGAACAAAATAGAATCATAACATACCTATTTCTAAATTAAAACCAAATGTATACAAAAATTTTTGTTTAAAGAAATATATTTTTTGTTTGGTTTTAGCATGAATAGTATTAAAAAAAAAACTCATATTTGGTTCATTTTTTAAAGCTGTAATTTATATAGTCTGAAAGTGACAGTTCGTGCAAACTGCAAAATTACTAATCTAAGTTTTTACTAAGTTTCAATATCTGCGGTCCTTCAATTGTACTGACCGTCTATAAATGATTATAATTTAAGGAAAAATGTAGATTTTTGAATGGGCTTTTTTTGCATATTGGTGAGAAATTAAAATAAAATTCAGAATAAAACAAAATCCGAACCCGATTTTTTGAAAGTTTAAACGTCCTGTGCCCCCTTAAAAACATTCATGATGTAAACAAACAGTAAATAAATAAAAAAAATTTCCAGATTTACAAAAAATATTTACAAAACTAGTTAAAAAAAAGCAATTTAACAAATTACAACGACCATTTGGAAAATGATTTTTTCGAAGATTAAAATTTAAGGCATAAAAAATCGCACGGAGTTGATCATACATTACGTACGCCATGAATTAAACATTAATAGTGTTATTACACGTAAAAATTGCAAGCGACAAAAATCGCCTGTGACCCGCCAGATTTCTTAAAACTTACGTATTATCCACCTGAAACTTGCGTACTATCCAAGCATTTCATTGGCTGTTCGGGAAAAGACTTTTTCATCGTCAGATTTCCGACCCAATTTAAATGAAATTTCATTCGTAAACTTCTAAACATCCCGCAATATTACTTTTTACACTGCCGTATAGAGAAAATATTTACTTTTAAATGCAATTTGTTTGAAAGCTGTTAAAGAATAATCGTCATGTATTCCACGAAATTTCACGTTATCACAATTCAAGATATTTTTATTGGGAGAGCATAGTTATAGACTTCACGATTCGTTTTAAATCATATTTGGGAGAGCTTATTAGATGAAAACTTCACGATTCATGTAAAATCACATTAAAATAATAAAACATATTTCACAACTGAAAATGGCGCTGGTGTTGTTCAGTACAAGTACAAGTCAAGCACAGGATGATTAAAAACTTTGTTAATTATTTTTACACTTATAAATATTTACAGTATTTACAATGAAAACATTTGGATAATATTTCTTTAAAAACATGTAAATATTCCACACTGGGAATTCAAGATAATTTCTTTTATATGTTCAAGAATATTTATTTCTCCCTTTTCGGAAGATCAAGAAATACACAGCCAGCATGCTGCTTTCGAGATTCACCTTCGCAATAAAAACAAAACTAAAAAAAAAAAGAGTTAAAAAATGTTTTGAAATATCAATTCTCTCGAAGGTCACGTGATCCTTCACGGCGCCTGCTTGGCTAAGAGAGACCCGAGAGAGAAGGTTGCAAAATATTCCACAAACTCCCCCCCGATGAACAAGGGTTCATCAAAATGGTGATTCAAATAATTAAAGTAGAAATAAAAGTTATTCTAAAAAATCATCAGTTACACTATACATAAATACAATACAAAATCAAAATATATACTTACATACTGGACTTCAATAAAATAAAACATTTAAAAAAAAATGAGAACAAGTTTCTGTTACTAAAAATAGAAAGAACAGTTTAAATCTATACAACTTTTTCTAGAATATTCAATACAAAAAAAATTAAACTAAAAATTAGAAATATCAAACAAGAAACATTTTTTTTTTTTTAAGTGAAAAAAAAAAAAATCTTTTTAAAGTCAATAGCAAAGACAGTTCAAGATTTGTTTTAAAAGTCAAATGTCCATGAGAGTTTTTGAGTCTCTAATAATATCAAAGCTTTTTTTTTTTTTGTCCACAAATACCCAACTTCCAGAAAGTTCTTGATACATGTTCATATGCATAAAAATCACATCATATATTTCAAAGTCAGAAGTTTTATTCTGGTCCGTGTAGTGAACAGATTGTAAGTTGAGAAGATACTCATTTTTCAAGCGCTTCCAA
This sequence comes from Maratus speciosus, assembly GCA_963932465.1. Lineage (NCBI taxonomy): Eukaryota > Metazoa > Arthropoda > Arachnida > Araneae > Salticidae > Maratus > Maratus speciosus. The sequence goes on along the minus strand of OZ010791.1, from coordinate 373,675,158 downwards.
AAATGATTCAGTCTCGCGCAAACGGAAGCGTTTCACTAAAGATTCCTTGGTTGCAGGTAAACACAAGATATGCTTTAGAGTTGCTATAACTAGTTGACCAGGGTGAACGCTAAATTTCTTGGAGATCGCACGTTTGTTTAGGACTGATTTAATGCACTGTCTAGATTTTAAAACCCAAAACTTTTTATGAGTTTGTACTAATGTACTGGACACTCCCGAATGAAAAACTTTTTCATGTGCATCTTTCACGACTATTTCAGTAAGTTTATGTTTTGCAGGAATCACAAGGGGATGTTTTTCATAACATGAGGAATCAGACTTTTGTAACCGTCCTCGTAGCAACAGCAAAACATCATCTGACAACATAGGATTTAACTGAAGAAGATTCGACTCTTTAGGGATACTCTTGTTACATTTCATGGATTTTATAACTTCAGGGAAACTTTCTTTCTGCACCAGCTTTAACCAAAAATTTTCAGCATGTAACATTTCCTCAGCTGATAATTGTGAAAATGTTCTTTTCTCTACCTTTAATTTTATATTAGAAATAAATCTAAATAGCCACACAGTTACTCGATACAATTTCTTTAGGAAGCTATACTTTTCAAGATTAAAAATGGGAATTTCATCAGCTTTATTTGTTTGAACAACACAAGAAATGGTTGCTGATTTTCGAGACTTCTCTTTAGAAACATCAGGTAATTGTGTAGCGATAATTTTAACGCTAGGCCACTGATCTTCGGGCAAGGAAAGAAATTCAGGAACATACACATTAGGGTTAGCACCAGGAAAAATATGCAACTGGAGACGCTCCTTTTCCATGATCAGGTTGCTAAAATACTGCCAGGGAATTTTCAAGTGAGCGAGAGCCGGGATTTCTGAAAGCCAATTTTGCCAATCATTTTCTAGTTCACCAGAAAAAAAAGAAGCAATAAATCCGGCTGAATCAAAGAACATAGTTGCAATTTTCAAAACATTGCGTTTAACAGAAGAATCATTATTTAATTTTTCTAACAAGGGTCGTAATTCTAGTCCTAATTTATCTTCTGTATTGTTCCAGATCAGTTCTAAAATTTTCAAGGAAGTATTTGGGGGTTCAGAACACGAAACAGGAATGTTTTCATCATCTAAAACATTAGAATTTAAGTTAGGGCCGTGATTCAAACATTCGTTTAATGATAGAGAATCACTATATTTGGAAGAAGCATCATAGACTATGCGCATTTTTGTTGTAGTTTTATCGTCACGGATAACAGGTCTGTGTGGCATGTAATAGAAATTATTAGAATGTTTCTCGGCGCACAATTCTATTACACCCTCATTAAACTGCTCTAGCAAAATGGAGTTATATTCCTTAAATAAAGAATCGTTTTTCAAGAATTTATTTTCTAATCTAGAAAACCGATTCTTTGCTACTTCAAGATTATTTCTAAGCAATTCACGAGAATTTTTCCACAATAATTTTGTTTCATAACGCCCATTTACGAATTTTAAATTTTCTTTAACTTCTTTTATTACCCCATAATCGGTAATGTTCTTTTCATTGCTTTCAGCAATGCCAATTGATTCAAGATCCCAAAATGCTTTCAGCTGAGTATTCATATTTTCAACTGAAACACGCAAACAAGCTACTTCTTTTTTATTCGACTCTATCTGCCCTTGCACCGTATGGCCGAAAATACTTTCTGCAACGTATAATTCTTTTGTCAATTTTCCCTCGATACCCTTTAATATTTTCCACAAAAAGTCAGACCCTAGCAAAATATTTATTTCCTGTTCAAGACCTGTATCAGCAGGCTTAAAGCCTCTTGTTCTCATTATCTCTAGAAGTTCTGGTTCTAGGGTTTTCACAGAAGCTCCAGTTATATTATCAACCACTAGTGCTTCGATATTTATCGAGTTAATAGGTTGCACAACACTGGATAATTCTAGAGCAACTGCTTCATAACAAGATTCATAAGGGCGTCTCCGCCCAAAAGAATAAACTAATAAATTTTCTCTTCGCAATGGCTTCAATTTTAGTTTTTGTACTAGCGATCTCTTCACGAAGCATTTTTCTGAACCACTATCACATAAAACGCGAGCCAACAAGCATTGTTTACCAGCAGACACAGAAACTGTACAAGTCTGCAATAATGTTGCTTTATTTTATTTATATTTTTGTTCCGACATCATAGATACAATTGCACCTTTCATTTCTTTTTCAGGATTTTCTTTTGTTGTTACTTTAAAACAAAACAAAGGACTATGGGTAGTGTTACCACATTTGGAACACGGGTTAATTTTTGTTCTACAGTTTACAGATAAATGTGACTTATTTGTGCATTTGTAACAGCGGCCTTCTTTCTTTAATTTATATCGTTTTTGTTCATCAGTGGATTTCGAACAATTTAGTCCTACATGATCAGAAGACTTGCAAAATATGCAAAAGTCTTTTGTAGATGTATTTAAAGCAGCAGCTGAAGGTATATTTTTCTTTTGAGGAAAATTTTGATATTTACTTGAAGAATTTTCATATTTAGTTTTAGAATTTTCATAAACTTTGCTTTGGGAATTGTTTACTAAATTAGTAGCTTCACGACATCTTAATTCCGTTTTAATAAAATTTATTAAATCGGTGACTTCACAGTCCTTATCGGGGTCACGTTTTCGATGGAAATCTAGTATCAAATTTTCGGGTAACAATCTTAATATTATTGGTAGTATTAAATGGCCGTAGGAGCCTGATGTCACTCCTAACGTATCAAGATTTCTCATACAAGTTTCGATATTATCATACAACTTTCTTAAAGAAATAACATTGTTAGTGGATTTCACTGGTTCAAGATTTAGAATTTTATTCATGTAACAGTTTATGATATTTTCCCGCTTACCATACCTTTCTTCTAACAATTTTAAACAAGTAGAATAATTTTGATGTGTCAGTTCAAAACCAGATACAATATTATATGCAGGACCAGACAACAAGGATTTGAGATATTGCAATTTTTCAATTTTTGATAACGATTCGTTTGAATGTATCGCACTAGTAAATAAATTAAAAAAGTCCTTCCGGCCAGTGCCGGGAGGAAGAGGTAGCTTTCATATTCCTTATTTTAAAAAAGCCAACTTATATTATTCAAACACACGAAGCTCAATTTAGTGGAAACCGAATATAGGAGATTCAATACTAATTTTTATCAATATAATGAATGAGAATTTCGCGAAATTAGTCAGCTTTATCCAAGCTGCTTTTCTTTAAAGTAACTTATATTTGGCTGCCAAATTCGGCGATTTCTTAAAGTGCCTGTCATTTTAAGACAACATGGTGGATGAGGCTAAGCAGTGAACTTGGTCGAGACCTTAGTAATTGCTGTGCACATGCTCACTCACATCGGAATCGGTTAATATATAGGAGTGCTGTCGCGTGCAAAAAATCAGATTTTTCAAAATGTCACCCACAATAGAAATTGAAACTGCTATATCTGAGCCATTTTTTAAGGTAAAGACAAACAAAAAATGCTCCTGAATCCTTATATCAAGATCAAATACTTAAGAAAGAAACCTTTTTCAATTTCTATTTTTTTTTACACCTCACTTTAAATATATATATATTTTTTAATTTAATGGCCGCCATTTTGAAACAAGATGGCTGATGAATCTGGCCAGCGAACTTGGTCGAGGTGTTGATGTATACTATCCATATGCCTTCTTACATCGAAACAGGCGAATACGTGTGTTATCGCGTGGCAAATACAAGATCGTTTCAAAATGTTAGCCATGCTAGAAATTCAAAGTGCTATAAATCAACCATTTTTTAAGATATCAACAAAAGAACAAATTTTCAGAAACAAAAACTGCTCCGGAACCTTTGTATCAAGGCCAAACACATAAAAAAAATCTTTTTCATTTTCCAATTTTTTAATACCTCATTTTGAATTTTAAATTTAATTTTTTTTAAATGGCAACCCTTCTGAAACAAGATGGCGAATGAAGCTGGCCAACGAACTCGGTCGAGACATTGGTATGTACTATGTACAGACCAAGTTACATCCAAATAGGTTCATAAATACGCCTGTTATCGCGTGACAAAAATCAGGTCGTTTTAAAATGTCAGCCACAAGAGAAATTCAAAATGCTATTACTCAGCCATTTTTTTTTAGATATAGACGAAGGAAAAACTGTTCCGGAATCTTTGTATTAAGGTCAAACACATACAAAAAAGATCTTTTTCATTTTCCAATTTTTTGGTAACTCATTTAAATTTTTTTATTTTTTAATTTTTTTAAATGGCCGCCATTTTGAAACAAGATGGCGGATGAAGCTGGCCAACGAACTCGGTCGAGATATTTGTATTTACTATGTACACACCAAGGTACATCCAAGTCGGTTCATAAATACGCCTGTTATTCCGTGAGAAAAATCAGGACGTTTCAAAATGTCAGCCACGCTAGAAATTCAAAATGCTATAACTCAACCATTTCTTAAGATATAGACGAAACAAAAACTGCTCCCGAATCTTTTTATCCAGGTTAAACACATAAGAAGAAAATATTTTTTCAATTTTAAATTTTTGGTACCACATTTCAAATTTAAATTTTTCTTAAAAATTTAAATGGCCGCCATTTTTAAACAAGATGGCGGGTGAAGCTGGCCAACGAACCCGGTCGAGACATTGGTATGTACTATATTTAAACGAAGTTACATCCAAATCGGTTCATAAATACGCCTTTTATCGCGTGACAAAATTCAGGACGTTTCAAAATGTCAGCCACGCTAGAAATTCAAAATGCTATAACTCAGCCATTTTTTAAGATATAGACGAAACAAAAACTGCTCCGAAATCTTTGTATAAAGGTCAAATACATAAGAAAAAAATATTTTTCCATTTTCAATTTTTTGGTACCACATTTCAAATTTTAAATTTTTAAAAAATTTTTAAATGGCCGCCATTTTGAAACAAAATGGCGGATGAAGCTGGTCAACGAACTCGGTCGAGAGATTGGTATGTACTATGTACACACCGAATTACATCCAAATCGGTTCATAAATACGCCTTTTATGGCGTGACAAAATTTAGGACGTTTCAAAATGTCAGCCACGCTAGAAATTCAAAATGCTATAACTCAGCCATTTGTTAAGATATAGACGAAACAAAAACTGCTCCGGAATCTTTGTATAAAGGTCAAATACATAAGAAAAAAATATTTTTCCATTTTTAATTTTTTGGTACCACATTTCAAGTTTTAAATTTTTTTAAAAATTTTAAATGGCCGCCATTTTGAAACAAAACGGCGGATGAAGCTGACCAACGAACTCGGTCGAGACATTGGTATGTACTATGTACACACCGAATTACATCGAAATCGGTGCATAATTACGGGAGTTACAGTGTGACATAGGTCAGATATATATATATATATATATATATATATCAATTTTGAACGGAGGGTGGTTTCGGGGTCTGGGGGTCATGATCGATGAAAATATACCAAAATTTTTTGAAATCGCTTTCCTCCGAACGGCTGCAATAGGTAGCTTTTTTGTAAAGAAAGCTACCTAAAATTCTAAGAACTGGCTTGCATCACCAGAAAATTTTTCTATGTTAAGTTTAGAAAGCTTCACTGCCAAAACTGGTTTACTTCCGATTTTTGAACCGTTATTTGATTCTAGTAAAACTTTTGGTTCAGTTTCGATTTTGCATTTTTTAAGCCTCATCTTAATTTTAAATTTCAAACTTGATATTTTTTCAGAATATTCTTCTACCGATTTTAGTTCTTTTTCATATTCAGTTTTTTCCCGAATTAGCTCATCTATTTCGGAATCTAATTCCTTTAGTTGAGCTTCCTTTTGATTTACGAGCTCTAATGATTCCATTAAAGAATCGCAATCAGTTTTATCAATATCAACAGATAATAATGTATCACATTTTGAGATTAATTTTGTAACTGCCGCGCGAACGGTAGCTCTTTTACTTTTAAGCTTATCAGGCTTAAATAGGATTCAAAATAAATTATCATGAGAAAACGTTATTTTCAATAAATCAAGAGTCAATAGTCATGCAGAATAATAAAGGTATTTCTTACCTTTTTTCCCGGTTGTTGAGGCACCAACAAAAATAAAGAATAATCTTCATATATTCCACGAAATTTCACGTTATCACAATTCAAGATATTTTTATTGGGAGAGCATAGTAATAGACTTCACGATTCGTTTTAAATCATATTTGGGAGAGCTTATTAGATGAAAACTTCACGATTCATGTAAAATCACATTAAAATAATAAAACATATTTCACAACTGAAAATGGCGCTGGTGTTGTTCAGTATAAGTCCAAGTCAAGCACAGGATGATTAAAAACTTTGTTAATTCTATTTACACTTATAAATATTTACAGTATTTACGATGAAAACATTTGGATAATATTTCTTTAAAAACATGTAAATATTCCACACTGGGAATTCAAGATAATTTCTTTTATATGTTCAAGAATATTTATTTCTCCCTTTTCGGAAGATCAAGAAATACACAGCCAGTATGCTGCTTTCGAGATTCACATTCGCAATAAAAACTAAACTAAAAAAAAAAAAAAAAAAAGTTAAAAAATGTTTTCAAATATCAGTTCTCTCGAAGGTCACGTGATCCTTCGCGGCGCCCGCTTGGCTAAGAGAGACCCGCGAGAGAAGGTTGCAAAATATTCCACAGCTGTTTCTCAATTTGTTTCTGAGTTATTATTATTTATTTTTTTTTTTTTGCAGTTTTTATTACTTTTTGTCATAGTGGCAACATAAGTATCCCTCTCTGTTGAAAGTAAACATAATTACAGATTACTGTATAGACCAATCAGAAAAGGAATAAAATGTGGATTAAACCAATAAAAAGCTTCAGATATGCTTTTGATTTCCTACCCTGACGAGGACAATAACCATTTTCCCAAATGGTTAATAAGAAGTCCCTTTTTATGAGTTACTTTTCATTACGAGAATCACAGTTTCAAAATTTCTCTTCAAAACAAAAAAAATCTCGAAGACAACTCAATCAATATACCGGGTGTGCCATAAATTCATTAAAACTTAAAAAGTTCATGAAAAAGGGACAAATGATACTAAAAAATTACGGTTTCCACGTATGTTATTTGAAAGAGAACCGATTAATTTTAACAAAAAAAAAAAAAAAAGTTTAAAAAGTGCAATTTAACAAATTACAACGACCATTTTGAAAAAGATCTAAAAGACTAAAATTTCAAAGACTAAAATTTAAGACATTAAAAATCGCATGGAGTTGATCATGCATTACGTACGCCATGGATTACATTTTTCGGTACAGTAAATTTTTTAACTTCTGCGGAGCTGGTCATTCATTACGTAAACCATGGATTAAACATTAATATTCCTGGACCAATTTTAAATGAAATTTCATTCTTAAACTTCTAAACATCCCACAATGTTACTTTTATACCGTCGTATAGAGAAAAAAATGTACTTTTAAATGCAGTTTGTTTGAAAGCTGAATCTCAATTTGTTTCTGAGTTATTAATTTTTTGTGTAGTTTTTATTACTTTTTTGTCATAGTGACAACTGAAGTACCCATCTCTGTCGAAAGTAAAGTGAAAATACGGATTACTGTATAGACCAATGAGAAAACGAATAAAATGCGGATTCAACCAATAAAACGCTTCAGATATGTTTTTGATTACCTACCCTGACAGAGGACAATAACCATTTTTCCAAATGGTTATATAAAAAAAAAAAAAATCTAAATTGTAAAGCGTTTAAATTCACCTATGGTTTCTGCGATACACACTCTTCATTTTAAGAACTATGTTTTTACTAATTCAGGATGGATAAAAAATGCCCGGGCAACGTTTTCAATTTGATATAAAATCAAGTAACTAATTTTTTTTCTTTTTTTTAAGTTTATAATTCTGTTCATAAACACAAATCTAGGTAGAATCATTTTTAAACCCATCGTGACGAGCTTACAATATACGTCAAGTAATTTTTCTACACCGTACTTTCTCTATTTAATTATAAAAATTCTGTGAATTGGACGAAATTTGCGGTTCAGAATTAGTGGCTTTCAAATCGCAGTATAATTTGCGCCCTCTACCACGCGTATGTTTATCTCTCGCCAGAGAAAGTGTCAAAGGAACGTTCTTTCTACAGATTTTTAATCAATCATGTATTTTTATTTGCAATATTTTAACATGTGCAGTTTTAAACAAGAACGAAGAATCATGCGTGACGCGTTGATTATCAGACACTTTCCAACTCTTCCAAAATTCTTTAACACTTTACCTTTTTATAAGGTGAAAGTAATGTCCAAGACAACAATTTGGAAAACGCATAACATATTAAAAAACCCAATTTCAAGAATTACTATCAATAGTCATAAAAATATCCGGACTATTTTGTGAACCCCTGTATATGATCTATAATTTTCCATATGTACTGCATAGTATGCTAAAAATGAGTTCAGTTAGGAAACGGATAACATAGTTTTAAATTCCCCTTCAGCAATTTTCGACAATAAAGGTAAATGTGCTCGAGATCTTTTGTTCTGCCCTATATATGATCTATTACGGAATTTATATATACAAAGTAATTCTAAAAAAATAATAATATTTATATTTTAAAAAGCGTACGAGAAATGAAAATGCACTTTAAGCAACTAATGTTACTATACACTACTGTAACCGAATTCTTTTGTGTATTCCCGTAAATTAGGGGTGCACAACCTTTGGCCCGCGGGCCACCAATATTGCCACTATTTTTATGCAGAATAATTTTCCTAATTAATTGACAGGAACTTTGCTAATAAATAATTCAAATGTTACTTTTAAATTTTTTGTGATGGCAAATAATTTTCTGGCAATAAGGTTGTGAAGCACTACTGTAAATGAACGTAAATACTGTTCATGCCATATTTATAATAAGCATCTTGCATTACACATCAGTGATTCATATTAATCTCAATATGTTTAAAATATTGTAACAACATTAAAATACACCCAAAGTGATTTTCCCCCTAGGCTGTACTGTAATGGAAATATTTTGGCTGACCCTGTAAACGAACTATTTACGCTATATAATTCACTGTCAATAAAAAATATAACATATAAAGCCTCAATAATATGTATCCATTGCACGCCAATCCGAGTATATTTACGCAAGTTAAGAGTGTGGAAAGACACACAGATGACCGACTGATAGACAGACAGGCAGACAAATCAAATTCAAAAACACTTTTCAACTTTGTCGGAAAGTGTTAAAAACAGAATTCGTCTTTAATTTCCAATGTACTTTTGTTTCCGGTATTTTTATTTAAACAAATATCACTCCCTTTATTCATATTCTTGCTCTTCCAATTCTAAATATTATTTAAAAATGAAATACAATTTTAATTACAAAAAAAAACAAAAAAAAAAAAAAACACTTTTCCTCAAGTATTCAGATTTATTTTAATGTACAATTCATTTGGATAAGTGTCGGTATAATACTATTAATAATTGCTTTTTTGAAAATACGAATGTTAAAATGAAAAAAATATCTGCTAATCCTGTAAATGAAATCTTTAAAATTATGTTTCAAAGCTTCCTTATACTTTCTTGACAGCACCGAGAACAAAACATGCCCGTCATTGTGTTACTCTAAGGTCTGGGATTAAATTAGAAAATCTCTTTTATGTTGAAAAAAATTTTTTATAACACTTTAGACATAAAATAAACAATTTCGAAAGGGACTTAATATTATTTCTTAAGAAAAGGTAGAAAGTAATTTTTAAACAGAATTAAAAAGATTTTCGTCATAAAATTATTAATTTATGACGGCCAAAATATTTATTTAATATTTATTTCAACAACCTGCTTAATATTATAAATTAAGCTAAATCATTTTTTGCATAACCATCAGATATAATGATGTATTAAAATTAATGTTAATTCATATACATAAACAAGTTCTTAAATACACATTTATAAAAAAATACTATTTAAAATTTTGTCTGAACATTAAACAATTTTATCAGACATTATTTGAGATCGTGAAACTAATACTTGCCTGAAGAGTGTTCAACTTGAGTATAATTTTTTTATTCCTGTTAAATATCTTTTTGAATAAGAATTTCTAGATTATATTCTTACATAATTGCAATGCGTTGTTATCAATGAAACATAACATATGCTTATCTTGTTTAAAAAAAAAAAAAATTTAATATGATAATGATGATTTTATACCTCAAATGGTATTATCTCAAATAAAAAGCCGCGTATTATGTTTATCTTTTTTAGAAAGTTAGACTGTTTTGAATCTTTTACACTTAATTGTTCATGTAAACAAAGTCTGTAGTTAAGTGGAAATCAATGAAATGAAATGTGGAATGGAAAGTGTTTAAAAATGACCTGAACTACACTATTAACACAAAATACACACTTTTTAGAAGAAATAATTAATTGAAAGATCTTTTTTCTACGAAACTTGTTATTCTTTTATGCCCCGATAGTATTTTAAAGTACCATTAAAATAACTTGTTATAAAATTAATTTAATACATCGATTAGTAGTAATACATTTTAGAAAGACTCACAGATGCTTTACTTTATCCTATTCCAAAAGCATCACTGCTTGCACAAAACAAAAATATTTTTAAAAGAATGATTTCTTTTTCGTTTGCATCTTTTCAGCTTTCTTGATGTTGAATGATTGTGAATGAAAAGTTTCAGTTCGGAAATATTTCTGTGTTTCTATTGTAAGAGCATTATATTTGTGCATTTCCTATTTCTATAAAATACTAAAAGGGATATTTTAAATAAAATATTTGAGTGGAGTTATAAACATTGCGCAAAATCCCTATAAATTTATATTTAATTAATTAATTTTAATTGGCAAAACCGTTCTAAAATTTATTAAAGGATTGTGTAAATTTTCTAATGTAGTTTAAAAAAATCATGAAAAATAATTTAGAAGATGAAATTTTCGTGAATTCATAATTTGGGATACAAAGTGTTAACACGTTGGTGACCATAGATTTTGGTGATGTGGCGTTTTTTGCAGACATTATCAAAGCGGTTTTCAGTATTTATCGAGTCTGTTCACAATTCGCAACTGTGGCAATGTTTATTATTTTTATGCAAAGTGGTAATTTTATCCGTTTTTAATTCAAACATATTAAATTTTAGTTATTTTTGTACTTTGAACGCCAATCGGATATTACTTAACATGTCTGTGGTGGCACGGGTTTCTTTTTAAAAACACATAGCAATATAATATCAATAGTCTCGTTTCATGACAGTGAGTTGTCTTTAATGAAAATGATTGATGGTACGCGTATTCGTGTGGTATAGCGCATTTGGAAATATTGCTAGTGAAATTTTCGTGACCCATGGCAATCAATATGTTAACAGGCCGTACTAATTTTTCAGTTGAACGAAATTGCTTAACCCTTTCACTCCCAGTGAGTCCAAATGGAATCATGACATTCCTTATTTTTTTCCCTATATTTTCGGATGCTCCTGTATTATTTCAAATAACGGAAATAAAAGCTATGTATAATCCCCAATAGATACAACTTTTTTATTCTCGTCAATAGATTACTATGCAAAGAAATGATTTTAATATTTCTGATATGAGATTCAATTCATTTCTCAAAAAGAGACATGAATAACATTCTTTTACATAGCTTTTATAATTAATAAATGTTTTTATTTTTTATCTTGTAGGAAAATATTCTTCAATAATTTATCTTGCCTAGTTTATATAAATATTTTATTAAATTTAATTTATTATTTAATTTATTATCTATAATTTATTATTTTTATTATTATTTAAATTTTAATTAAAAAATGAAAAAAAAAATCTTTTGATATTTCTTATATTGAGCATAAAATCAACCTATTTTAATAATTTCAGAATTTTCGCATAAACAGGTAATGTATGGTACTGAAAGGTTTTTAAACATATTTAGTCTGCTTGATTAAAGGAAAATTGAATCGTCACATTTAAGAAGAGAATGAAGATTTTTAAAAAATCGCCAAATTATTTTTTGTACTCTAAAGTATCGCCAAGTTTTACACTAATACGTGAGTGTTAGGAAGGAAATTAAAACAAGTCCCCAGAGGAAGGTATAGGACCTTAAATTCCTCGCAAGGTTTAAAAAGGAAATGAATCTCAGATATATTTCCGTTTTCAAAACTATCAGTGAATATCGGTATAGAAGATTTGTATATAGAAAATACGGAATAAAAAAATAAGGAAAAAGGACAGAATAAAGACACCTGAGAAATATAATTAGATGAACAGATTTGCGAAAATACCACTTACTCTGCGAAAAATATTTTACCTGAAAACATATTGGACTTTAACCCTTCAGCAAGCGTGTCACGTATACGTTCTATGTAGGGATTCGATGGTTTTTATTTTTTAGTAACATAGCACTTTTCATCTTTGCCTTCCTTAATAGTAAAAATCTTGGATTAAATAAGGCAAAATATATTATACAGAATTATTGTTATTAAAAATTTAAATGTCGTTGAATTGTGGCCGTAGTTAATGGGTTAAGAACTTGTAGCCCAACTATTGCTAAAAATCCACAGTATCCGTTCGTAAAATTATGACTATTTTCGCGTAACAATAGCTAGTGCAATAATTGCTTTCGAGTTTATTGATGACCTTGTCAAACGAAAATAGTTTACTGCTTCAAAAGCGAGAGATGCTGTAACATACACCACGGATAGGGCTATCTATTCTAAGCTACCAGTATATTGCAAAAAAATTTAAAGTTTTGGAAACTGTCTTCCTCACAATCCGGATGTCAAGAAACCATTCTATAGCGTCACATCTTATTTTTTTAAAATAAAACCGATTCATGAAGCTGTAATAGATAAATGAAATGGGAGCGAGAATGAAATTTTGATAACTGTAAATTGAAATAATAAATCTGTGTATTTGAATGCATAGCTGCCAACTTGTACGGATTTTTCACATCACTAAAATTTAACAGTAAATTTTATCTAAAACAATCGCCTAAATCTAACGATTTCTAACTATGAAACAAGACTAAAAATTCTGTTAATTTTTAGTGGTATCAAATATCCGTACAAGTTGGCAACTATGTGAATGTATCAAATTAAGTTCGTTGCGAAAAGGAGAGAAAAAAATCATGTAGATAAAACTACGTATTGTTTTAAGAAATGAAATAATTTAATGAATTCACTTGCATAAAAAGGGGGCGGAGTAGAAAGAGAAAATTTTAAAAGTAATAGAGTTATGTTCAAAGTAGATTTTTGAGTAAAGGAGGGCTGAAAACCAATATGTGCAGATAAAGCTGTCACTAATGCATAAATTTAAAGTTGAGTCTTGAACTTCTCAACCATGCTCAACACCCTCATATTTTTTATTGGTGCCCTAGGGGTGTCCCCAATGTCTAATGCCCTCTATTGGTGTCCTATTGGTGCCTTTTTAAGCATTTTCACACATTTTTGCGCGTTTCTTTAGAATTATATTCCAATGATTAATTTATATGCTACGCTTATTTTCGACTAATTGAAGATCTAAAGAGCTAAGTAATAGTATCTTTTAACATGTTTGATCTTAGGACCCTGCATTCAACTATCAGTTGGACCCTTCTGGTCCCCCTATTATAGCTCCCTTAGAAATGTTCCGATTCACTAGCTTACTTTCCTAACAACTTCTAAGGTCCTCCATCTACTACATGAACGATAAAGAAAAAATAAATTCTCGGACTTCAGCTACTTTTAATTTTGAATACTAATTGCCTTCTTGGGGTCCTTTGTGCAGCTTCTTTAAAAATGATCCGATTCTCTGGAATTTTTCTTTAAGATAGTTCTAGGTTTCGAGGCTGGTTTATAACCTATTAAAATTTTTCCTTATTCTTCAAATACCACCTTTTTCGAATATTAATCTTCTTTTTCGGCATCATTTTACGTTTATTCACTACAGCCGTAAATTAAAAATCGTATTTCTGTTGAAGGTAAGTGGTTAACTTTAGATTGGACTTTTGAGAAAGAGAGAGAGGGGGGGCGGGTCATCCATAAATTACATATCGTATTAACGTTAAATGTAATTTGTTGCCCATTCTTTGAAAATTTAACAAATTACATTTAACGTTAATACGATATGTAATTTATGGATGAACCCCCCCCCCTCCCCCCTCTTTTTCTAAAGCAACTTCCACCGTTTGGGGGCGCATTCTTTCCTTGGGTTCTTTGGGCACAATTACAAAGGAATTTGATTCATCGAACTTAGATTGCGATTCAGCTACTTTCTGCATTGCAAAAGTATATCTTAAACTTCAGTTACCAACATTTTAGAACACTACTTTTTTTCTCAGGTTCTATGGGATCAATTATTACGTGCCTCATTCAGCCTGGATTTTGACTGTCTCCGCCGCGGCCGAGCACATCCGGTACGCGCTGCCTTAGGTAGTGGTGGTACCCAGGTCACAGGTTCGTTCAGAAAGAGTTTTGTTGGAAACACAATAGACTCTGCCGAAGTCAGTGTAGCCCCGTAATCTAAATCCATTGATATCCATTCCTTGGATAAGAAGAAGTTAGGAATTTACTTAAGAGGTACTTTTAAGATGTAAATTGCTAAGAATGGTTTCTGGAGAATTCTAAATTTGAAATGAAAATTGAATTGCTCAGAGAGCCTTCAAAAAACATTTTAAATGACAAGTTACTTGGAATTAATTTTAGTTATCTTTAATTTAAGTCCCATGTTCGCCTAATGCAGTATAGAAAGGAAGTTTACTTAAAATGTGAATTAATTAGTAATTTTTGAAATATCCGAAATTATAATTTCTTCTAGTAAAAATACATTAAGCATATTTCAAAAATTATCCGAGCAGAGCTAATTCTCTATATTAGTTATCTATATCATGTTCGAAAAACGTTTGTTCTAAATATGTATAATAATCACTTATAAACCAATTAAGTTAAATAATGCTATAAAAAGTGATATAATATCTTTATTAAGACTTACGATCGTTTCATCGCACAATCGGCGACATTTTCAAAATCAATCATAATAGAAAATAATTTCACATAACTTAAAAACAATAATATAGTAAACAATGTCACGAGACATGAAGCATAATGAAAATATTGCAACCATAAAATAAAATAAAATAAAAATTAAATTAGCTATTTGCGAGCGTGGATTAATTTCACATAATTTAAAAACAACATGGTAAACAATGTCACAAGACATCAAGCATACGGAAAAACATTGCAAAACATAAAATAAAATAAAATTAACTTAGCTATTTGCGAGTGTGGATTAATTTTTACTATTATTTCTACAATTACTTAGTATCTATTTCCAAATTCTAGGTAAATCAAGGGACGCAGAATCATTGCAAATATTCTCGTTGCGTAAAAATATTTCTATTGATTCTCGGACTATGGATGGTAAATAAAATCTTGATGGATAAATTAACTTGCTATTTTTAAATTCAATCTGTAAAGGTTCTTCGCTGCATAATCTGGCCAAAGCTGTGGTTCTTCTATTGTATTTGATGTCTGCTATATGTTCTTTGATTCTAGTTTTAAGTTTTCTGCTTGTCATACCTATATAAAACTGCTTTGTTCCATCTTCTTTGGTGAAAAGTATTTCGTATACTCCTGCTAATTGGTTGGACTCAATTTGATCTATTTTCTTGCATACTATATTTTTTATTTTTTATTTTCATGGATGGTTTTGCGACTAGGAAGATATTGAATTTATTGAGTTTATATTTTAAACGTTCGAAGAAACCAGGAAAATATTGTAAAGTGGATAGCGTGGAATTTTGTGGCTTGAAATTTCTTTTCTTTTTGTTCTTCAAGCTCTTAATTAATTTTTCTATGGTGCTTTCTTTGTATCCATTGTTTCTTGCAATATCATATATTTTATTTATTTCGTTATTTAAATGTTCAGGGGTACAAACTGTGAAAGCTCTCTGAATAGAATGTCTAAATGCAGAAACTTTGTATGAAAAAGGTGCTTGCGCATTATTAGGGATAATGGATTGACTGGCTATGGGCTATGGGCTATTTTATGGAAAAAGCTTTTGTAGTTTTATTGAAAAATATTTTGCCCAACTCTGATCATGTAATTAATTCAACTTATGAGTTCATTCAATATTTGAATAACATTAATTTACCTCAGAATTATTTAATGGCCAGTCTAGATGTAGTATCTTTATACCCATCTATTGATACCCATAAAGCCGTTACTAATATAAATAACTGCATCGACCACATGGAGAGTATTAACGAAAATATGAAAATTACTCTAAAGAGTGCTCTTAATCTCATAGTTAATAATAATTACTTCACTTTCGACGGTAAAATATATAATCAGAATAACGGAGCTCCAATGGGTTCTCCTATATCAGGATTATTAGCTGAATTCATATTACGACCGCTTGAAATGGATATAAACAATTTGGATTATACCCCCCATGCATGGATCAGATACGTAGACGATATTTTCATCGTATGGCAACATGAAGAAACCTTGCTCAATAACTTTCTGAACCAGATTAATAATCTTGATTCTAAAATTAAATTTACATTGGAAATAGAAGAAAATGGTACGCTACCGTATTTGGATGTATTATTAATCAAGACGCACCAAGGATTAAAGCGCACTGTGTACAGAAAGCCCATAGCCAGTCAATCCATTATCCCTAATAATGCGCAAGCACCTTTTTCATACAAAGTTTCTGCATTTAGACATTCTATTCAGAGAGCTTTCACAGTTTGTACCCCTGAACATTTAAATAACGAAATAAATAAAATATATGATATTGCAAGAAACAATGGATACAAAGAAAGCACCATAGAAAAATTAATTAAGAGCTTGAAGAACAAAAAGAAAAGAAATTTCAAGCCACAAAATTCCACGCTATCCACTTTACAATATTTTCCTGGTTTCTTCGAACGTTTAAAATATAAACTCAATAAATTCAATATCTTCCTAGTCGCAAAACCATCCATGAAAATAAAAAATAAAAAATATAGTATGCAAGAAAATAGATCAAATTGAGTCCAACCAATTAGCAGGAGTATACGAAATACCTCTCACCAAAGAAGATGGAACAAAGCAGTTTTATATAGGTATGACAAGCAGAAAACTTAAAACTAGAATCAAAGAACATATAGCAGACATCAAATACAATAGAAGAACCACAGCTTTGGCCAGATTATGCAGCGAAGAACCTTTACAGATTGAATTTAAAAATAGCAAGTTAATTTATCCATCAAGATTTTATTTACCATCCATAGTCCGAGAATCAATAGAAGTATTTTTACGCAACGAGAATATTTGCAATGATTCTGCGTCCCTTGATTTACCTAGAATTTGGAAAGAGATACTAAGTAATTGTAGAAACAATAGTAAAAATTAATCCACACTCGCAAATAGCTAAGTTAATTTTATTTTATTTTATGTTTTGCAATGTTTTTCCGTATGCTTGATGTCTTGTGACATTGCTTACCATGTTGTTTTTAAATTATGTGAAATTAATCCACGCTCGCAAATAGCTAATTTAATTTTTATTTTATTTTATTTTATGGTTGCAATATTTTCATTATGCTTCATGTCTCGTGACATTGTTTACTATATTATTGTTTTTAAGTTATGTGAAATTATTTTCTATTATGATTGATTTTGAAAATGTCGCCGATTGTGCGATGAAACGATCGTAAGTCTTAATAAAGATATTATATCACTTTTTATAGCATTATTTAACTTAATTTAAACGTTTGTTCTATAATATTATTTTCAATCACCATTTACGTTCCATAATGCTATATTACAATTTTCGTCAGAAACATGTTTCAAATACTTTCAGCTATAAATTCAAGAAAATTAAATATAACTACAACCGAAAACAAAATATAATATTTCCTTGTGACAAATAGTCTTTATACAGCTGGTAGTAAATTAGTATTAACTATTTGATGCAGAGTACTTGTAGTCCGCTTTAGATATTTATTTTTAAATAGAAAATTCAACTGAAAAATTGCAACCTTAAATATCTAAATATTTTCGAATTTTTGTATCTTATAATCAATTTTGTCATAGAGGTAATTCAAATTCTTCCGTCTCAAAATTTCAGTTTTAGTATAATTGCATTTTATAGTTTTAACTTTTTTTTTACGTAAATTGAGACAGTGAATTGATTAGAAAAAAAAATAGTTACAAAATCAAGTGTTTTGGGAAAAAAATACTATTTCCTTCCTTTAAAAAGAAAGAAAAAGTTTATATTTAAGAAGGAATTCGCTCTTTTCATTTATACATATACATTTACAGTAGTAACATAATTATGCAGATTAATATTTATTATTTTACAATCTATCCTGATAGTTTACATATTATATACCTTAGCATATTAAATTTGGAAGAATTTTATGCTTAAATTACTCTTTATCTTCTGCCAAGCAACACTGACAAAACGTATATTATTATTAGGAATTGGTATCGGCACCACTTTGATTACAGTTAAAAATATATAACATGGGGACGTTGATTAACAATTATCGGGCTTTAGTTATTATCTTTAACGAATAATCACTACTTATTGAAAATTGCTACCCATTTAATGTCGATAATCGACTTTTCTTAATTAATCGATTTTACCTTGGTTGATTTGCATCATTCAAGCTACATGAATTTTCGGCTTCTTAAACAAGATGAGATCTTGAATTATATGATCGTGAGGTTTGCAAGATATTGATGTTAGTCTATTTAACTACATATTTTATATAAGTACTGTTTTCAAGAGGGGAAACTTGAAGATATAATCCATTATGGACAGCCTCTCAGATTTGCAGTCTCACTTATAGATTAATAAATGACAAAAATTTCCAATATATTGCTACAAATAACGAAAATGAATATTATTAGTAATTATTAGTACCCTATTTAGTAAATATAAAATATTTCATGTTGAACTAAAATTATTTATAAATTTCATTTTAACAAAATTTGAAAAGTAATGCAAATAACAAAAGAAGGGAAATTTTTAAAACGAATTTAATCCATTAACAATGAATATCTTAACAAAGAAAATTAGATATCATAAAATAACTGGATATGAAAGATACATAGTGAATATATATATATATTTGTGAAAGCGAATAAAACATTTTAGTTTCCAGAGCAATTAATTATCACCTCTCTTCATCGTATGATTAGCAATAGTTTTAACTACGTGCTGCTAAGTGAGAAATAATGTTTGCTTTTAGCAATGAACTCCATTCATTTTTTTTTTTTATATATATAGTTAAAATATTTTAGGTTATAAAGCTTCTGTAAAAGAATTATAAGAATTTACTTTTTTTTTACTTCCTTCTATTAAAATAAATAAATAAATAAATAAAAAACAATAGCCAAGAACTTATGCATGATTTCTGTGAGGAAAGTTTTATAAATAAATCTCCAATATTGCTCTGAACTGATTTTAAAAAGAATAAGTATTTCTTCAGAAAACTTCCCATTTTATCTTAAAAGTTTCGTCTGAATTATTTACTGGTTTTAGAAATTTAATAAAATATTTTCAACAAGCCTTTCAACAATATGAAAAATGAAATTCAAAATGTATGATTGTTTAAATAAGAAATATGTCTTTAAAAAAAAGTTATCAAAAACGCATGCTGAATATGTCCAAATAAAGAAAATAAAGTAAATTCCCTTTAGTATAAAAACTTTGGCATCATTTTTTAGAATAGGTATGCACTGCTTAATAAAACCGTATGTCAGAATATTTTTAAACATGTTTATTCAGTTTGCAAACATAAAATAAAACTCTCTCATTTTTAATGATCACTTCTGTGCAATGTATTTTCTTCCCGAAAGTTCTTTCTTGTATGTAGATTACCAGAATGGACAGTACACGCTTTTATGAAGAACTCTTGTTAAGCAATTCATCAGTAATATTCTGTATCAGTTCTAAAAAGAGATAAAATTTACAGTAAACTTTCCATTGCATTTGAAAGAAATTTTCTAAATTATATACCGCCTACAAATATAAAACGTAATTAATATTTTATTAATAAATATTTTATTGAGTAATACGAGGTATGTCTGATAAGTATCTGACTTCTATTTTTTCCGCACGCAATAATGATTCTAAGGCGGTGTCACTGTGCACATTGGAAGGAGACAACTTAATGCGCATGCTTGAATATTTTCCATGAACTTCAGTGAGCCAGTTGTTACCTGCTGACTGAGTGAGGTGATGTCATACATATTCATCTGATTTTGGTTTCTATCAAGATGACAGATCGGGTTGAACAACGGTACTGCAATCAAATTTTGTCAAAGCTTGGTGATTCTCAAAGCGAAACAATTCGTAAGGTTCATTAATTCTCCAGCTCATTCATTGAACCTGATTCAAGCTTTCATGGCAAAACATGGAAATCCAGTCGTTCACAACTTCCCTACTCTTCAGATATGGCCGAATTGAATTAAAGACCGAATTGAAAGAATTGGATTTTGAGAGGAGAGATGAGATATGCAGAATCCGATGGAAGAGTTGAACACCACTCCAAAAAAAGCCTTCCAGAAGTGATTTCGGCAGTGGAAAGAACGTGGTCTAAGTGTGTGGAGACGCAAAGAGCCTAACTTGAAAAGGATTAGGGTACCAATCTTGTCAGGTAAGTTATATATTTTTTTCGGAAAAAGGTCGGATACTTTCAGACAGGCCACGTATATTTTCACCTAGAATCAAAAATCGTGAATAATAGATGAAAAAAAGATTTCATAACTAGGTTTGCGAAAAAAATTATGTTCAAGTAACACTAAGCAATTTTTCTGTACATATTCCAAATGCATGTCTTTAAAATAAGAAACTCCAAAAAGTTATCATGACTACTATTTTCTCGTGCAGTGTCATTTTTTCCCTATAGGACTTTTTTGCAACTGTCCACTCAGAACAAGAAATGCATTTCCATTTCATATTGAGGAATAATCTACTATTGTTTTAGGAAGATGTTTTCGAAAGGTTCTGACACTTGTTATAGACCAAAACTACATGAAAAATACTTTAGATTTTAGTCTCCAACTTTAAAGTAAAATCTTATTATGCAAATATTGTTTTTGTTTTTCTGTTGCATGCTTTTTCTTTTCTTTTTTTTTTTTTTTTTAACAAAATGTCTCTTGTCTTTTTATATATATATAAAAATATTTTTCAAATGTTTAACGGAAAACTAGTATTTAATGATAAAACTACTTGTCTTAAATGATTAGTAATTATGGGCAGTCGGGGAAAAAGGTCAACACTCCTACTAACCAGGGTTCTCGCTTCCGCTCGCCATTTTGCCAAATCACGACAAAATGCTTCATTTGGCGAGTGAACGAATAATCAGACGCGCCAAATTGCGAGTGATCAGCTTTTGCTCTTTTTTGTGTGAGTGTGCACCGCACAGAGTGCAAGATACAGAAAGGTATATCTCTATTGCCAGTTAATCCCTATCTATGCGCTAGCGTCGCGCCGGTAAAAGCACAAACAAAATTAGTTGCACCAAGCGCCAAATAGAGAAAAGTTTTGCTGGAATGCGGCGTTTAAATTAGCCATTTACCATACTATGTATTACTTCTATACAAAATATCACTGGCCGGTCAGTTTTTAATGTCGGTTAGAGTCGAAATCTCACAGCAACTTTTAATGTATATTTTCACAATGGTAAATCGAAGATAGCTGTTTTGAATTTTTATTTAGACTGTTAAAAGAATGCCAAATACTTACTCATTTAGGAGACATTTAGAATTTATTATTTTTAATAATTTATGTAGCAGATAGCCGAATTTCTATTTTATAAACAAATGAAAAAAAAAAAATTAGCAATTAGAACATATTGGAAAAAGGGGGATACAATAATGGGTCAAAGACGGATTTTTCAGTGTTTCTCGCCGAATCTATTTTGGTAATATTTTTTTGATTTGGCTACAGTTTTTTATTCCTATTTCGTTAAATCGCTAACGTAGGTGAAAAGATAGCGAGCACCCTGTTACTAACTCTGCAACAAATTATTGTAGAAGAAAGTTATTGATATGAAACGTTTGGAAATAAAGTCTACTTTTATATGATGTATATAAAATTTTCTTAGGGGGTCATCAACGTATGAAAACGAAACCAAACATTGTTTTCTTTTTCCAATAGCAATACCCAATTTTGATGCCATAAATAAATTCTACACACTTCAATTAGCCTAAAAACAAATGATCATGAATTTCGTACGCTTAGTTTCAGAGAAATTAATTATTTTAAAAAGAGCATATTTTAAGAATCCAAATTAAAGTTCGGTACTTGATCGTTGAAATGCTACAGAATGACTATGCCACTTCTATTAATGTATTATTTCTTGTCAATATGACCCTCTCACTCGCTTGATATGTTTCGACTAATGGTCGTCCAAATGTTACGATACAATGGGTAAAAAATATATTTTTTGAATTATGCTTTTATGCATATCATAGACGGTGCCTTTGATCATTATTTTGACGACTTTTAATCATAATTCGAAAACTATTTGGAGGAAAATTTTTAAATTGAGATTTTGCATAAAGCAGGACACAATAAATATAAATCTATCAAAAAAATTGTAGGTTGCAATACATATTTTTTTTCGAATATTAATTTCATAATTCATCTTATTAAATTTTAAAACTAGAAATTCAAGGTATTTATGTTTGGGTTTTTAAGTATTATAACCACGCAACAAAATTATCACATTAGGATTATAATTTCAGGATACATTAATAAAAATTTGAAAATGTAATTTAACATTACTAGCTCTATATTTTGAATGTTTATAATTCAGAAACTTATCATCCAAATAACTAGACATTTTGTTTCTAGGCATAGTTTGAACCAAAGGTTTAAAATGTATTGTCGAAATTGGGTGGCCATAGAAAGAAACGAAGTTTGGTTTCGATTTCTAGATTGCCCCTAAGCAAATTATATATATATCATTTAAAAATAAATTTCATTTTCAAACCTTTGGTACCAGTAACTTTCTTCTATTATAATTAAATGCAGAGTAGTAGGGGGTGTTTGCTTATTTTCCCCGCGACTGCACATTTTAAAATGAACTCTTTAGGAACTCAATTTCAATCGTTTTACACACAGTTTTCTATAAGATTTATTATATCATTTAGAATTAAATTCGAATTCTTTTTTCAATATGTCTAATATTCAATTAACCCATTAAAATTATCACCGTTTCAACAATATGAATTGTTTGAAAATTTTCCAGATGATTAATTGATTTTATTCTCATTTGTGCAGTAACTGTGCATGGATTTTTTTTTTTTTTGTATTAATTTCACGAGTATTAAAAATTACGCAATTTTCTTTCACATACATTGACATATACATCATATGAAGATCTCAGGCTATATTACGGCATTAATTATGTAACCTACAATTTCCCCAAGCATTTTTTTCGATACAATTTTTCTTTAAATTTAGAAGTTCTAAAAATCTGCCCCGATTCAAGAGTTATTTTCGTAAAGTATCATTTTAACTCCTATCAAAGCACTCTGTTAAAACAAAATGCCCTTGAGAAGAAGAAATACAGTCATTTTTCTTATATCTTGATGATCTACCATTTTCGAAGGCAATCCTTTTTCTAATTTTTTGTCATGTGTTATACAGGGTGTCCACTCTCAACGGTGTCCAATGGCTAATTCCTAAACTATTGGTCATAGAAATAGAGTTCTAATTGCAAAAATGTTTTCAATGAGGTAAAGAAATATTTTAAAAGCGATTTGGCTCAATAAAAATATTTCTTAAAAAATTACGAAATTAAAATTTTTATATGGTCCCTGGTCCTATAAATTGCATTTAGTAAAATTTTCTTGTTACACTGACAAATATGACAATAAAAGTCCCATTTTCATACAATTAAATTTGACCGAGTAATAGTTGTTTAATGTTGGAGCCTATTTTTTGATGCAAATTAGGGATCACTAACAAATTTAGTAGAAATATCACTGTATGAGATATATTTAAAAAATGGTTGAGAATAAAATTAACATTGCAATATAAATTTTAAATCTTTAATCATTCTGACATATTAATGCAAACTATACAATTTGTAATAAACATATAAAAAAAAAATCCAGATTTTTTGTTACACAAAATGATGAAAATTAACAGCCTCAATTATTTACAAACTGATACACATTTTAAAATATTGTTAGATTACACTAACCTGCAAAAGCTGGGTTCTGTCATGTATTTTAGCTTTTGATAATTGATTCTTATATATTTTGTACCTCTGAATTCGAAATTTACATTCATTTTTTACCACCGTGTAAAGATTTTTTTAAAAGTCGCAAATTTTAAAGTTAAAAAAAAGAAAAAATATCTAAAATTTGATACTATAAAATAGATGCGATTGTAGTGTTTTTAACTTTTGATAACTGAATTTTATGTGTTTTTTACCGCTGAATCCGAAAATGGCCTTCATTTTTAACCAACACTTCAGGAGTTTTCGTAAATTGTAAATTTCAAAGTTAAAATTGAACCTCCGCCCCCACCAAATCGGACCCCTCAACTGCTTAGCTGTAAGAATCACAGTATAAGCTAAAAAAATTAATAAAATAAATTAAAATAAAATAAAAAGAGTTTCACATCTGTTATCTAGTATCAGATTTTCGCTATATTTTAACTTTGACATTTATGATTTGCAAAAAATTCTAACATGCTGGTTAAAAGTGAAGGACATTTTCAGTGTTAAAATGTACATAAAAAATCAATTATCAAAAGTTAAAAAATACAGCAACCTCCTCTATATTATCGTATCCGTTTTTGTTATTTTTTAACTTTGACAATTTATAATTTGTGAAAAATGCTGACATGATGGTTAAAAATTAAGGTATTTTTCGGATTCAGTGCTAAAAAATACATAAAAGTACAGTAACAAAGTAAAGTACAGTAAATTTAAGTATAAAAGTAAAAGGATAACACAACCATCGCAGTCTTGTGTTATCTAATCTAAGACTTTTTCACAAACTTCTTAGCGGTAATCTATCCGAAATTTCTTGTCATATCCTGTAAAATAAGTATAAATGGTAACCATCGAAAATCATAATAATATTAGATTGTCATCGGATTTACGTCAGTATGTAAAATTTAATCTCGATCGGACATTTGAAAGTGAATTAAAATTCGAGTACAAATTTTGAACTGGTAAAACATACATACAATCGTTGACGTTTAAATAAAATTTTATAAAAATAAGATAATTTTTGTAAAAAAAATCATGAAAAGAAACAGTCTCAAATCCTTACAAAATAAAATATATTTTAAAATACTATTATTTTAGCCAATCTGAAACTTTAAAAAATGTAACTCAATCGTAATACTTGCACGATTTTTTTCAAAGCGCAGATACACATGAAATAAGTTCTTCGAATTCTTTAAACACTTGATATATAACCCCTCAAAGTATGTACGAACTCATTTGTGTTCAGATGTAGAATAATGGTATAAGTCACGCATTTTTAAAGTTTCATAACTCGTTCAATTTTGGTGTTATATGAACGGGACTTTTTTTGTCTTACTTGTCAGTGTAACAGGAAATTTTTACTAAATATAACTTATAGGACTGGGGGACCATATAAAAATTTAAATTTCGTAATTTTTTAGGAAATGTTTATACTGACCCGAATCGCTTTTAAAATATTTATTTACCTGATTTAAGACATTTTTGTAATCGAAACTATACGTCTATGACTAACAGTTTAGGAATTAGCCATTGGACATCGTTGAGAGTGGACACCCTGCAGATCAAAACCACATATATATATTCCATATTTTAGATTACAACAGTACTAAAAAATATGGCCTCTTCAAAAGAATTCCTGGTGGCATTGCAATTTAACACTCAGACTAGTAAAAAGTTTCTTGTCAATTCATAGGCAGCCATAGAAATTTAATTCTAAATATAAATAGTATTAAAAAAATTACATGAAGGATAGAGTTTAAATAGTATACAATTTAAGTACAGAACAGTAAAAGTAAAAATCTAAAAAATAAAATTATAGCAAAAATAGCAAAATGTGCTGCTCACATAGTCATAGATCAATAAAAATGTGAACCTATGTGGAACGAAAGCCAAGACAAAGGTGGTTTTCTAAGCCTTTTTTTAATAACACAACGTAACAGAATAAAAAACAAAAAATAGTTTTACAAAAGAAAACAAAGACAGATAAAAAATACTTCTAAAATAGTTGTGTGTCAAGATCTTTTTCAATTGGATGTAGATCTTATAATTGGGCCTCTTGATGATTATTTCATTAGGGATATCATTTAAACCTCTACAGAAATCTTTTAGAAGATATATATATATATATGTGTGTGTGTGTGTGTGTGTGTGTGTGTGTGTGTGTGTGTGTGTGTGTATTGTAGCCACTCAGAAGTTTAAAGCTGGATTCAGATGTAAAATCCCAAATTGTACGAGCATAAGTCATAAGAAATAAAATACAAGCATTACAGATAAGACGTTAATTATGAATGGAAATTTTGTTAAATACAGGTCCAAGATATTTTTATACCCCAGTTACTATTTCTTTAACAATAAAATATGCTTTTCCCATGTCATCCGTTTATCCAGATAAAAATCCAGGTGCTTCGCATCATCTTTATAAGGAATAGAAATATTGTTAACGGTTATACGTCTAACAAAAAAAATAGAAAATTATACTGTAGCAGTTTCAGATTCATTAGATAAAATGCACCAGAAAGACCACCTACTTATAAAAGTGTTTTATGTTGACAGGGTCTTTGAGTCTGGTATCTCAGTACTATTTTTCATATTTTTATAGAAATTTTTGTTCAGTTGATTCATTCTTTCTTTTTTTAGAGAAAAGTGGTGCAAAAATATCTTCGAATAGTAGAATTTATAACATACCTGTTGCCATTTTTATTATTCTTATATTTATATTATGAGTTGTACACTGAAAAAAAAACGACATTTTAACAGTATAAAGTACTGTTCATCTTGCGCTCAAACTCGATCCCAATCGAATGTGCTGTAGCTTTCTTTGGTTCCTTGACTATATAACATGAAAAATACAGTAGTTGCGTAAAATTAACAGCACAATGTGCTGGCATTTCGGACGCTAGCAGTTTGTGCTGGCAAATCTACAATTGTTTTTTACAGTGTATAAAGATAAGTGATATTAGTATTGCTAGTAAAACCCCGGATGATTATTTTTGATAGAAATAGAGTTGCTATTAAGTGTGTGTGTGGGGGGGGAGGGGAGGGGGATCAAGGGATTTAGAAATGCGATTTTAGCCCTAACATTAAAAATGGGCTTATTCCAGGTGAATCTTCTGTCTAGGATGAAACTCAAATATCTAGTATGGTCAATCCATGAGATAGTGAAATTATTAATAGTTATACGGTTAGGGTATGTAAGTTTTACAGAAAAATAAAATGAAGCAATTTTATTCTCATTAAGTTTGACACGATACAGAGTACACCTGTCACAAGATGTCAATGTGTTTTGAAGGGTTTTGTATAAATGTAATATGTAGTGAGCAGAGGAGAAGGTTGCCGTGTCTTCCACGTAAAAGTCCTCTGTATGCGCGAAATATCATTAAAGAAAATATTAATCAGGGTAGGGCCCAAAGTGGAACCCTGAAGAATACCCGAAATATTTAAGTGCAGTATGGAGGACATGTTATTAATTCAGACCAAAGAGGTGAGGTAGCTAAGGTAAGAATATATAATGTGTATGGTTGAATCCATATCAACTCAGGCAAGGGGTTACCTTCATAGTCTCAGAAGTTTTTGAATTGAACATATGTTAAAATTGAAGAAAAAGTAAGATACCTGTATATTTTTGTTTTGTCCAAAAAAATTTATGGCCCGAGATACAGGCCGCCAAAGATGGCATCCCAGGCACCATTTCCCATTCGCAATTTTCGATAAAAATTTTAAAGTGCTCTATCTCTTGAACGGTGCAAGATTTTTTGTTACGGTTTTTTTATTGTAAAGATAATATTTTTCTGTTTAAAATGATATACCCAATTTTGAAATATGTATTCAACTTTTCTTGTGGCCGCCTTTTGAAAAAAGAAAATGTTTTTTCAAAAAAAATTTTTTTTTCAAAAATGCCAATGTCAAAAATTTTGATTTTTTTGCTGTTAATCAATACCATTGGGAACTACCTTCACTGTAAAGGAGAACTTCCACTTTTGAGTTTAATAAGTTTTAAAAACATTTAAAAAATTCAGAGAATTTTACAGGAAATGTATATATACAGTTCCAGTAAAAGTCACTGAATTTTTGCTTATTTGTATCATTTTATAAGGGTAAGCCTACGATATATCCTAAACAAGTTGGAAATTGCAATATCAAATGTAGCAAATGATGTGCGTGCGTACTGTAACTAGTTTTATAATCATTCAGATCTTGGTGCAATAAGTGTTACACTCTTGGGCAAAACGGCATGAATGCTAAATTTATTTTGACTTCTATATATTAAATTCTATTCGATTTTCATAACATTTGAAGTGATACATATTTCATTTTCACTACAGAACATTGCATAGTAAAACAACCTCAATAACATATATCAATTACACAGCAATACAACCATATTAATGCAAGTTAGAGTTGAGACAGACGGGCAGACAAACCGAATCCATAAAGACTTTCAACTATGCATACTTTCATACAACCCTGTATTTTACATACTCTCTTTATCTTTATATACATACCACTATTTAGCTAATATTTAATTAAGACTAAAACATGCTTAAACCTAGTAAAATCACACTTCCAGAGTTTATCATCCATAGTCGGCCATATATCTAATTCTTGGCACAGACCTGTATATCATTTTATCTATATTCTACAAACATATCTTAGTATACTAAATGAAGTTCAGTATAAAAATGCATAACTCATTTAAAAATCACCTTTAAATCACTTTTGTTCATACTCAGTAACTCTTACGATTTCTTTTGTGCACCCCTGTATATGATCTACAGCATTTATACACACAACTCAATTAATATGGAAAAATTTAGTTAAACTTAAAAATTCATATCACAGCTAAAAATGCACTTCCAGCAATCATCGTTAATATACAGTATTTTGTATGCAGTAAAGTATTTGAAATCTTTTGTGTGTCCCTGTAAATACTATACACTTTCTATTACACAGGAAGTAACTTGTAAACCACACAACATATATAATTTTATTATATGTGAAAGAGTTTAGCATAATTAAAATACGCTACAAACAATATTTCCCTTATACCATTATCTAATGGAATTCTTTTGTGAGGATCTGTAAATGAATAATTAATATTCTTTGCACCACATATTTTACAGAATGAATATTTTAATACACTTCATTTTTGTATATAGTTAAGATTTTTTTTTTCCATATTTTGTTTTATTTGTTTTTTGCTTCCATTCACCGAACTTTTTAAACACGTCTTGTATAACTTGTCAAAATCAAAAGTGGAAGTTCTCCTTTTCAAGGAAGGTAGTACTCAATGGTATTAATCAACAGCAAAAAAATCAAAATTTTTAAGATTGGCATTTTTGAAAAAAAAAAAATTGAAAAAAAATTTTTTTTCAAAAGGCTGCCACAAGAAAAGTTGAATACATATTTCAAAAATGGGTATATCATCTTAAACAGAAGAATATTATCTTTAAAATAAAAAAAAAATGCAACAAAAAATCTTGCACCGTTCAAGAGATAGAGCACTTTAAAATTTTTATCGAAAATTGCGAATGGGAAATAGTGCCCGGGATGCCATCTTTGGCGGCCTGTATCTCGGGCCAGGAATTTTTTTGGGCAAAACAAAAATATACAGTTATCTTATTTTTTCGTGAATTTTAACATATGTTCAATTCAAAAACTTCTGAGACTATGAAGGTAAGATTTTTTCTTTGGCTGCCTGAATTGACATGGATTACACCGTATATAAGTCCAGCATGAATATCAAGCTGAACTAATTTGTATATAATGTGCATATGCCAGACTTTATCAACTGCCTTAGCGACATCAATGAAAATGGTAGCAGCTGGAATAGCAGCAGCCTAGCGCAACCCATGGAAAAATAGTCCAAACAGACTTGGCTACCGTTCGTTTGGGAAGTGTTCTCGGTTATACGCGTCCCACGCCTCGTTCATTTCCATTTGCATCGCCATAAACATAATGCATATCTGCTGGTTAGTGCACCACTGCATCCTTCTCTCTGAAATGATCCCGCTTTCTCTCTCCAATACGCCTGGGACACGCCACATATTCTTTTTGTACTGAAAATAGAAAATTAATGAAAAAATAGTTTTCTTTCACATGATATATCAAATTTTAAATACGATTAAAATTTGAAATTTTAATTTTTTTAAAGTATTTTATTTTAAGAAAACTATAAATTAATTCACATTAACAAAAAACAAGCAAAATTTCTATAAATTTTAAAAAGCTAAAATTTTGTGTCCTAGATTCTATAGTCCGGGATTAAAGAAGAGTTTGCTAAATGCAATTATTCTAGAATTCATTTGTAACTTGTTTTATATATTCCCTTCCTTCTAATTATCGTGATATTTTATTCTTTGCTTTCTCCTGATTTCCTACTCGCAATTCGTTTCTTTATGTTTTTTTTCTAAATTCTGTATTTTCTAAGTCTTTATAATTTCGGTTCTAGTATTACGGCAGTAGTACGTTATTTAACCTGTTTATGAAGAATTCATTCCTTCGACACGAGTGGCGTATTCCATATTTTTGATAAACTTAAAAAAAATTGTCAATTTATTGTTTTAGATCTTATTTGCTGTTTATTATTTCTTGTTATTTACTTGTTTTTGTATTCTTTTAGTATGCCAAAGAAGAGAAAATTCTTCGTGATGACATTCTTTTAGAGTGTAAATTAATGTAATCGTGACACTATTGTCAAAAATTATTTAAAAGCAAATAAACACGCCCGTATTTTACATCTAAAATTTTCACTTTGCTACACTTAAAAATTAAATTCATGAATTAATTTTTGAAAGTGATAAAAATGATTGCATTTCATGAATTACTTCTTTGGTTTGATTTAGAAAACAAGAAAGAATAATCCTGAAAGAGCCCATGCATAAATTCTGTAAAATTTAGTATTCTGTTTTCAGAGAAAATCTTTCCACGACAAATCCTTTATACGAAATAAAAAATTCGAAAATGTTCTGAAAACTTAAAAGCTATAGCTACGTGCCAGTGCCGTTTTCATTCTACATAAAATATTTTTGTATCTTTTTTAGATATTTTTATAAATGTATTTTACATTAACACTGAAGAAAGAGTTGATACTTTTTAAAAAGGAACATTATTGAGTAAGAAAAACTGAAACTTATTACAAATAAAAACTACGAAACATTAAATTTTCTATAAAGAATAGTAATATCCTTTTGATACTTTAATTCATTTTATATATCGTAATCTCACATGTCATGTTAAGCTTATTTAAGCTTATAACTTTTATATTTTACTGTATAAAACTGTTGCATTTGAAAAACGTACTTAAAACAGCTTTTATCAAAATAACAGCAAATTTGAAAGGTATAACAATACTTTTTTTAAATTTTAGGATGGAATTTTTATTTTCGTTTAATCAAAATGTTCTTTGTACATATGTTATAGAATTGTTTTTTCTCTTTTGCGGAATTTCTAGCCATTGCTTACTTGTAAAAGTTTAATTTCTTTATTTTTTCGGACTTTTTTCATATTTATTTTTTCTGGAAAGAATTTCTATTGCAATCAAATATATAAAAATAAGATTTTATAAATCTGTTTCTCTATATTAGTTTTTCAAATTATTTATGGGATATATAATCAAATATAACAATTATCTATACATACATACTCTTACAAAAGTGTAAGAATTTTCGGCACTAGATCTATTTTGTAAATTAATTCTTAATAATTAAATTTTCCTCAACAGAATTCTATTCACTTACTTAAATTCAACATTCTTTGAAGCTGTCAGATTATTTAAAAGACATAATGAGTGTGATAAAATGCATTCTATCCTTACATCGTATTTTATTTTTTCGCTTTGTTTAAATTTTTAACATTTCCTACTATGTAAATTTGCATTCCTAATCTTCTGCGGGCAAAATTGAAGTTTGTATTTTGAGCCGCAATAAAAGTACAAATGAAAGATGCAAATTCTAATAAACTTCTTATGAAGTAAGCAAATATAAATATCCCAAGCTCTAGTATAATGATGATTACTATCTTTTTTTATTACTAAATTTAGAAAGTTTATAAATCTCCCACAGATGCTCTTAGAAGGAAATGGGTTAATGTGGTAAATGGGTTAAATTGTTTGAATTTCTTTTTTAACAATTCTACTTTTATTTACAATCCTACTACTTCTAAATTGAAAATGGCTAGTGCTACATAGCATTATAATAATATAACCAAATGGTATTTCCCCTTTAATACACTTAAATAATACATTCATGTAAATACCTAATTAGAAACAAAGGCAATGACAAATTATCTACATTTTTTAATATAAAATATTCCGAACTAATATAAAATAACTCTCCCCAAAGTGTAAAACTAAAGAATTAAATTTAAAACCGAGAAAGATCATAAATTCTATACAAAAATTTAATATTCTTCATTGAGAGCAATGAATGCGAAACATAAAATTCACTGGATAAAATTTTGATGAGATCAGATTGAGCAACTGCATATTTCACTTATTTTTGCACATTTATAAAGCATAATTAATTTTAGGATATTTGGTTTAAAATGCCTAATGTAATCTTTCAAAAAGAGTTTTTCTTCTCTTTTTTAAGGTAACCTTTTTTTATTATAAAGGACATATATATCTATATATTTTATTAAATTATTTCGTTTCTTATAGTGAAGCAAAATAGTGTATCATATATAATATATCATATATCATAATATTGTATTAAAGCTCGACCAATTTTTATTTGGTAGTATTTAATAGATTAACGAGTAAAAACATTATTATAGTCCAGAGAGCAACTAGATATAAATTTCCTTCCTCACGTGAAGCAAAATTGCATAAATGCTTTCCACTGAACATCCATTACAAGAGGGTTTGAGAAAATTAGATTGTCTAGTCCTAGTGGGTTTGAAGATATCTAAATCGCAAACGATATTCAAATAAATATATTTGTAGATTACATAGGTTACGTATTATGATTGATTGTATTTTTTCAGCCAGTTCAAATTAAACTATTTACAAAGCGTTTTTTGCCAATATGTTTTTATATTCAATACGAAATATATTAAGCACATGATAAAATGGTAAAATTAATCATGACAGCAGGGTCATTTGATAAATTTGAAGGAGAAAGTGATACTGCGATAGGAAATAGCGTGAAGTATGGGATTAATATTTAAATACATGAATTATGATTTACATTAATTTTTGATTTACATTAATTTTTATATAAAACGAATCATAATTGTCAAAAAACAAGCATACAGCTCATATGAATTATTTGTTTAAGATATAGAGAAATTTTACTTTTTGACTGTTTTTGAGAATTTTCTTCTCTTATCAAAATATCCCCCAAAAATCGCAGATAACTCTGGGGAACACTCATTTTGTTGACTTAGATCTGGCACTTGATTTTGGCTAATTATTGGCATCTAAATCCAAAAATAACCCCAGTTTTTTTCTATCACGTCAACTTTTTAATCTACAGGATACCCCAAAAATCATACTTAATGTGGATACAAAGGAAAATAAAGAAAAAAATACCAAATATATTATTCATACAACGGCTGTATATACTTACTATACACTATATTGTGTTCATACAAGTAGTAAAATCCTTCTACAAAACGATAAAGAATATATTAAGGTAAAAGTTTTCACTTGTAGGTTTACCTGGAGTGTTCAATTTGTGGAAAATCTCGCTTGGTGCTCTAACAATAGTCAGCGATCATATGTTCGTCCCATCTACCTTGATACCGTTCTTCCATGAGCTTCAAATCTTGGTGGAATCGGTCACCCCTCTCATGAGTGACTGCACCAAGATTTTCCTGAAGTCATCAAGATGGCTGCGGAAAACGAAATTTGATGCTCATGTTTCAATCAAGCCTTTTGAAGCTCTCTAAAAGTTGCTGACCAATTTCGCTGTAATTTTCTATTCGCGTACTTCCAAGAAAGTCTTTGATGAGGTTCTTGAATGCCAGCTAAGCATTCTTTTGGTGTTCTGACATTTTTCCGATAAAATGTTCATCTCTAATGAGCTGCCGAATCTGTGGACCGTCAAATACACCTCCCTTTATTTTTTCAAAAGACAGGTTTGGAAATTTCAAAATGAGATACTTGAAACAGTCTCCTTCAATTGACAAAGCTTTCACAAACTGCTTCGTTTCATCCAGTTTTATATGCAGAGGTGGAAAAATGATGTTTTTTCTGTCGGCAAGTGGCTGATGCAAAATGTTTGGATCACCAGTTTCAGGTATGATTTTGAAGTCCAATTCTACTGGAACAATTTCTTCTCACGTGCTCTGCTGTCCCACATACACAAAAAACAGGGATACTTGGTATATCCATCCACGTTTCTGGCCAAGAAGAAAGTACACCCTTTTAAGACCAACACATATGATCCATTCGTGAATGTGATATTGCAATAAATGAATGGCTCTCTTTATGTCCTCATATTCTTCGCTCAAATAAACTGAATGGCTTATTGGGACTGCTCCAAATAAATTTCCATTATGAAGGAGCACACACTTCAAGCTCCTCTTTGAGCTATCGACGAACAGTCACCATATTCCCAACTCCTCCATTAAACCATATACGTTATGGCAAAACACAAATCCACCATTACTTTGAAGTATTGAAGAAATTCACTTTCGCTTGATCGAAAGTAGAATACATTAGCTCCCTTTTCAAGCAAATTTTCTCGTATAGTCAGAGTTCTGAAGCTTTTTTCTTCCTATGACTATTGCTCGATTCAGCATAGGTCGGTCATATTAATGTAAGCTGTAGAGAAATATCTTGACGTGATAGAAGAAAACCAACTGCAGTTTTGAAATCAGCATGCTTTTTTGACTTAAAAACAGTTGAAAAATTGAAGTCAACAGAAATTTAGTTAAAAATTGTTCCCCAGTGTAATTATTAGAAATATTTTGCAGGACTATGTTTTACATAAAACAAACTTATTTTGCATTTAAAATTCCGGTGTAATTTAACTGGTGACTATTTGAATGTTTTCAACACTTTTACATGTAAGATCTAAATTTTATTTTCCGACATTTATGGATACAATCTTGACACATTTTCTTCTATAACTGTATAAAGATATAAGAAAAAATATAAATTATATATTTTTGGAGGCTGCCTTGATCGAAGGAATTCGATGTGATGTCAATGTGCATTTTTTTATGTAGACAATCCCCGAAACAAAATTCATGAATAACATTTAATTGTAATAATATTATCAATTGATAAGTACCTATATCTTTTTTATACGGTTATTTCCAGGAGAATTAGAAAGAGGAGATCAGATTTTTCCAGGATAGTACATGCTGAGATTATCGACTTTAGAAAATAATAATAATGAATGAGCTAAAAATATCTGTAACTACAAGTTGACGCCTCATGTGAACGCCATCTCCCCCACCTGTTTTCCAAACTGCCAAACAGACGCTGAGGCAAATGAAAAGAACCATTGGATTGTGCATAATGTCTTCTTGAAAGGCATGTTAAGAAATAAGCTTAGAGGGTTGTGCCATATTGAAAATGTAACAAACTGTAAAATTTCCAGTGCGAACACCCAATCTAAATATGACATCATACTTAGATTCTTTAGTAAATTTTACTTTCGGATGCCAATCAGGTAGTTATTTAGTTTATGAATTAAGGATATGTTAAATTAATTTTTGTTAGTTTCAAAGCAAATTGCAATACGGTAGTTTATTAAGCATAACTCAAAAACTATTTGGTGAAATGAGATGTAATTTTGTATTTGCTCACTTGAAGCACCTAGAAATAGTTTTCTGTTAAATTTTCTGCAGGTAAAAATAAATATATTTTTCCGATTATTGATGTCATAATTATTCGTTAATTATGATAATCTATTATTTTATAATATATCATATGATATTCAGCAATTATGATATTTAGAATTATTAATTAAATTTGAAAAATTAATTTCAAAAGAATATTAACTTGAAATTAACGTTCTAAAATAATGTATTTTAACGTATGAAAAATGTTGCTAAAAATCAAATTTTAGAAGCTTTAAATAGGCGTATACAAAGTTACAGCCCAATCCGTTATGTATTTTTTAAGTTATGTTTTACGAAGGCGAATTTTATTTTACAACAATTAAAAAGAAAATTAAGATTAAATTTATATACCTGCATATTTCCTAAACTACTTCGCCGAATTACTTTTCGTTTAGTATTTCAAAGAAAAACATACCGAAAAATATACAATATAGTGTCAAAATTGAGTGTTCGTCTTAAAACCTTCAAAGCTTGTTACAATTTCAATATGAAGACGAACCCCGAAGCTTAATGGGTCTCAGGACTCTTAAAGGGGAAAAAAAGACCATTTTCGACATTTAATATCTTAAAATGTTATTTAAATTGTAGACGCAATTTTTTGGGGGATAAAAGACATAAGTATGTTCTTCCATTTCAGGTATTTAAAAAATTGCAAGAGGCAGAATTAGCATTTACAGGGCGCTCCAAACTGTCAGACATTTGACGAGCAGAAAATCGATATAACAGACTACGTGCAGGATTACAAAATAAATTTTGAAACTAGAATGAAAATTTTGGTGCCTACTTAAACTTCAGTTTGTAGTAATTAGCCTGAACCTAAATAAATTTGTATTGAAAACATTTTTATATTTTTAATACAAAGTTGTATTTAGCTAATGCAAAATTTAGAAAATTTCAACAATATAATCACTTAAAATATGTTATTTTTAATAATAAAAAGAAAATTTTAGGTTCAGTTTATACAGACTAACATAAAATATATGTCTTGAAAATTTCATGAAAAAAATATTCTGAAGTTTTTGAGATATCGCGCGCGTTATGTCCAAAAACATCATTCGTATTATTCTAAAAGCCATAACTTCTGTTCTATTGGGAATTCAAAGTAAAAAAATTATATGAAAATGTTCAGAAATAGAGGATTTTAACATTTAAAAAAATTAAAATAATTTTTTTTTTTTTAAGTTTTAAGAGTCCTGAGACCTCTTAATCTTTTAAGACATTTTTAAAGAGAGACATGTCTATATTCGGTCCAGACCCTATATTAGACCAGTCGAATGTCTATATTCGATTTTCCTGAGTCTGTTTGGCCATAAAACTGATCGGGAATTCCTTTTGTTTTGATCGACTGCACTTACTTTTGTCCTTTTTTCATTGTAATTATTTTCACACTATTTTCTAAAAAGTGTTTTCTTTTTCACACTTTACATCAATTAAATTGTTGTGATCTGCAAAGCATATTCATTCATATCTGAAGGCATTTCAAAATATATAAAGGTATGTAACACAGAGAATCTGATTAAAAAAACACAAATAATTTGACTGCATTTTGAATGAAATGATAAAGAATGATGAATTTTTGATCAATTTTAAAATAAAGAGTACGAACTATTTATTAAAAATAAGATTTAAAACAATTATTAAATTTCTGGTTCCGCTAAATTACACTGAATTACAGACGTTTATCAAGATCGTTTAACACATTTTCTTTTCTTCTTCTTTTTTATCTTATTAAGTTGCGCGTAGTTGTAAAATTCTTTGAACAGATACAATTACAGCCGAGGCGTGATAGCGGAACTGTGAAGGAAAATTTCAAAGGAAAAAATGATTCATCTTTATGTTGAAAGAGTTTTAAAATGCAAAGCGCTGTTATGTTTGCATGAGTGAAAATACACAAAGGAGAACTATAATTCGAGATACAATGCTAGGCGCCGAATAAAAGTTTTTGGCTTTATTTTTTAATCTCTTCCACATTGCACTTTTTAAAATAGATTTATACAGAAATTTTCAACACTTTTTTTACGTTACTGGAAACATTTATAAGTAGCAAAAGGAAATTGCTATAAAAGTTTTTTTTTAAATTCATTATCTAATGATGTCATTACATAATACAGCACATCAATTGGTACAATTGCATATTTTAGGCATTGTTTTATCATTTACAACTAATATAAAATTAGATAGATTTTATTATACATACTTCTTTTATACTAAGTGTAAGCATACCTTTCTTCCTTTAAAAAAATTCCGCAATAGTTTTCTTTCCCATGTCTTCTCTTCATTTTTAAACGATATAACGATATGATATTATGCGCATTCCCTTAATATATACAAGTTGTGTGTGTGATAATTAATACCCGCAACAATTCATTTTAACAAACTCAAGGGTTTAATTATTCGCTACACGATAACACATGGAAAGAAATAGCATTGCTCGAGGCACGTGCAGAAATCGCATCATATGAGGCTGTCTTTTCGTGTATGGAGGATTTAAATTAAGTACCGATAGAGGTTGACAGTTCCAAAGTTTTTATCTCAACATGAAGGTTGAAGTTCCGTTAAATGCCAAATAAATGATTTGAGCAAGAATTCTAGGTGAACTCCAGTATTTATCTTTACAATATTATCGATGCGGTTAATGTACCGTGAACTACTAAATATATTATTTGTTTGAAAAAATAATAAATGCTTTATAAAATTGAAAAACTAATAGACATATTTTTTTATAATATAAGCCAAGTGAATCTTTAAGTAGGTAAACGAAAAAATCCTACATATATATAATTTACAGTCGAATGAATTTAAAAGATTTTAAATTCCTGTTCTAAACGCTCTCAAAATGATTAACGCTAAAATCAAATTGAGGTGCATCAGAGCGATTATACTTTGAGCGTGTTCGGTACGTGTTAAATTTGTCAGTGCACTCTAGCGCCAGCTTGCGCCCGGTGTGCAAGAAAGAAATGACCTGTCAACGTACATTCTCTAAATTTTGTTCGGAAACATGAGCTCCTCTCTCTTCTTCTCCCACGAGTTATCAATAGAAAAGCTCGGAGGGAAACAAAATTAGCTACAAACTGTTGTTAGATTACATTGTCCATCACGAATACACTGACCTTAGCTCAGCGTAAGTTTCGAATCTAACAAGGGGAGGGCCAACCTTGTTAATCACAGATTTTGATTATTTTAATATATGTTGTAGGGTAGAAGCCCCTTAGTGTCAGGTTCAACGGATTTTATCCAATGCTCCTTAGTTCTTGAAAAACCGGGGGTCTAATATTAGCACACAACTTAAAAACTTACTTTGCAACAACAGTGATAGGGCAGTCGTAGCTCAGTTGGTATGGTGTTTACCGGCTGATTCGCGGGCCCGGGTTCGATACCTGAATGCGCTAAATTTGTTTTTCTCATTTTCTGTTTTATAAATTTACTTGTAAGTATAACTTAATAATCTCACTGTCAATTAAAATTTTTAATATTGTATATCAATTATAATTTTAACCTATTTAATTTTTTTACTTTTAACTAAATAGTTGAAATAAAATATCATAAAACTGTTATTTTTTTTAAAAAAATCACTTTTAAAATGTATTTAATATATTCTTTATCGATGCAATGATATTGAGCAATTGTGTCAATTCGTGATTTTAAAGAAACAGCATTTACGCATTGCTTTAAAAAAGGAAGTCAATGCGATAATAGTATTATTCTGTTTTTAAAGTAACAAGCATAATCATGTTAAAAATTAGCATCAGAATTAAATTACAACCGATTTTTTGCATATTAAAGATTTTTAAATTTGTAATAAGTATGCTTGCGCTTTCAATTATTTTGCTTTCCCCTTTATCTTTTTTCTGCTTTTATTTTTGTTTTATTTGAATATTCCTTTTTTTTATCATAGGGTCATTCCATGTCAGTTCAGGCAGGCATGTAACCCACCATCACATATTTTGATGAAACTGCGTGTGTTTGTTCCTTTTATTAAGATATGATTCCCAGTATTTTTTTTTTACTCCTTGGTCAAATAGTTTCTGAGAAAAAAATTGTCAAAATTTTGAAAAACTGCCGTCAGTTGGCATTCTTGACTGCTCGATTTTCAAATGTAGCATGACATAAATATGATATTTCAATATCTATTCTACAAATCATCTTCAAATAATTTATGCATAATATATAGGGTACGCAGTTTATGAAAAAAAAAAAAAATACTGTTGCGTTTATAACATTTTAAGGGTGTCTAAAAAAATGTTTAATCTTTGAAGTCGTGATTTTTTTAATGAAAAAATAATGCATTAACTAAAATAGCATTATCAACAAAAGGCGGTATTTTTATTAAATTTATTTTTTGTGGGGGATATACTTAAAGGTGTCCTTTACCTGATTCTGAAATAAAAATAGTGGGATTTTGGGTGTTTTTAGTAGTATTTCCTATTTAAAAATATTTTGAGGCGTATTTCAAATCAAATCATGCAGAGTCATTCCATGTCAGTTCGCATAAGACATTTAATTCACTGTCACAAATTTCAATGAATCTGGGTATGTCTATAGCTCATTTTAAGACAGGATCAAGGAAATTAAAGGTTTTTACAAGTAAAATATTTAAAGAAAATATCTAAATTTTGAATTTTTTTAAAAATGTTTTTAGTGACAGATCTATATTCAAAGACTGCATAAAAAAAAGTCATTTCAATATAAAATCACTAAATAAGTTTCAAATAATGTATATGTGACAAATAATGTAGGCAGTTTATTATTTATTGTTATTTGTCATGTTTAAATGCTAAGAGTGTGTTTAATCTTGTGAATTCTTAAAATCAAGAATTTTGTGAAAAATAATGTGTTAATCAAAAATTTATTATTAACCGAAGGCAGGCTGTTATTACTTTTTTTAATTGCACGTAAAAATATCTTTTCAATAATTATAAAATAAAAATAGTGAAAATATGAGCAAATTTAACAAAATTTTCATAAAATGTGAATGTTTAATGATAAATATTGAAGCTTTTCATGCTAAGATGTACTATAATGACTACGATATCATGTATTGCTACTCTTGCTTAAATATAATACATACAATAATAAAATAACAAATGCTATTTACAGCAATAAAAATTAAATTAAATAGTACCAGTTCCTTTACCAACACTACATTTCTCAACAGCCAACTTAAAATCAACAGCCCACTCTTATTGAAAAATACTTTCAACTGTTCAAATAATAAATAAATTGCATTTAAAAATCTTAATATCAACTTATTATCTTAAGACGATAATAATAACTAAACAACATAATGAATTTATAAATCAGCTTTTAATTGAAAATTCATGAAATGGTCCTTTTAAATGTTGTTGTTCATCGAGTCAATCAAAACAAATTATAAAAAAAAATAGTGAACCTAATATGCTGACTGCAATGACACTTCTAACATAATTAATTAATTCATTACCATCTGAAATCAAACCCGAAAGATCAAAAAGAAAAAAAATCATCTGTAGTGAGAATGTGACATACTCAGTGGTTGTTGTGATAGGAATGTTTTTGTGACATTTTCACCTGTACTTCAATGAAATATAAACATGTAAGCTTTTTTCCTTCATCCAAATTAAGTAAAACAATTATAAAATTTTGTTGTCATTACACGAGATGTTAAATTTTTCGTTACATACTATTAGATAAGTTCTTTACTTTTAGACATTATTGGCATAATATCATAAAATTTACTATATGTATTTTCTATAAGTGTATAAACAATATATATATGCTTTATTAAACATAAATGAATAATTTTTAAATAATTTGTTTGAGAACAGGGATATATATACACACATATGTATGTTGAAAATCCATCTTTCAGCAATATTGTGATGAAATAAATCAAATTACCATAATTTCCGGTGTATAGCCCGCGGAGCAAACAATCGTATTTCGACCCAGAAATTTTTAAAAATAAAATGTAACTTTTTAGATCATAGTAAATATTGGTCTTCAAATACTGAATAAAATTTCTGGGTCCAAACTGAATTGTTTGATCTGCGGGCTATACACTCGAAATTACGGTACATATCGTTAGAAACTGAATAAAGTTACAAAAGTGCAACTCATTAAGTTTTAAATAATTTTTTAGATATAGTCATTTGAAAGATATAAATATAATGGATTATGCATTTTTTGCATATACTTAAAGCACAATACGTCAAAATTTTCTTCAAGAGAGTGAAATTTGGTATTTTTTTCAATATTAGCAGCTCAATGCTAAATTTTCAATATTAACAGCCAAATATGAGTTTAAAGATTAGGACTGTCATTTTGAAAATTTCTGTTGGGCGGTGAGGAGCTAGTGATTTTTCTCTTTTTTGGAAAGGGATAATTGCTCTTCGCCCTAGAAGTTTTACTAAAAAACAATATT
Organism: Maratus speciosus; assembly: GCA_963932465.1. Classification (NCBI taxonomy): domain Eukaryota; kingdom Metazoa; phylum Arthropoda; class Arachnida; order Araneae; family Salticidae; genus Maratus; species Maratus speciosus. Next base: position 373,632,749 of record OZ010791.1, on the reverse strand, counting down.
GCTTATTTTTTTCCTTAAGAAACGAACATAAAAGATAATTTGAAAAATAAAATAAATGTATAAATAAAAATATTTCCAGGGATGATACATTGGATAGATTTTACATCTGAAAATATTGATAATTTAAAATATGATTTAAATACTACTAAAACTAACCAAAGTCCCACTATTTTTATTTCAGATCCAGTTATAATGTAGTATTATGTACAATTTAAAATTAAAAAATTAGTCATAGAAACTCCGCCTCTGATTGATAAAGATTTTTTAATAATTTCATTATTTTTTGTAAAATATTTTTGATTTCAAAGATTATACAATTTTTTAGGCACATTTAAATATTTTTTAACATTACAGCAATATTTTTTTTTCATAATCTACATACATTATTTACCTTGCTTAAATCATTCGAAGAAGATTTCTTTATTAGTTATTGAAATATGATTTTATATATAAAATGAGGCCTTTGAAAATTGAACAATCATTAATGGTAACTCGTGGCATTTTCCCAAAACTTTGATAATTTTTTCTCATATTTTTACTATTTTTATTTTATAACCGTTTAAAAGATATTTTTACGTACAATTAAAAAAAGCAATAACACCCTGCCTTCGGTTAATAATAAATTTTTGATTAACACATTATTTTTGACAAAATTCTTGATTTTAAAAATTCACAATATAAAAGACACTCTTAGTGTTTAAACATGATAAAAAACAAGAAATAATAACCTGCCTACATTATTTGTCACATATACATTATTTGAAACCTATTTAGTGATTTTATATTGAAATGACTTTTTTTTTTTTTAAATGCAGTCTTTGAATATCGAAATGTCATTAAAAAAATGTAAAACAATTTTTCAAAATTTTGATATTTTTTATCTTAAAAAATATGTTACTTAGGATCAAGAAAATTAAAGGTGATTACGTCTTAAAATAAGCTATAAACAAACCCAATTTCATTGAAATTTGTGACAGTGATTAAATGGCTTAGGGGAACTGACATGGAATGACCCTGCTTGATTTGATTTGAAATACGCCTCAAAATATTTTTAAATAGGAAATACTACTAAAAACACCCAAAATCCCACTATTTTTATTTCAGAATCAGGTAAAGGACACCTTTAAGTATATCCCCACAAAAAATAAATTTAATAAAAATACCGCCTTTTGTTGATAATGCTATTTTAGTTAATGCATTATTTTTTCATAAAAAAATCACGACTTTAAAGATTAAACATTTTTTTAGACACCCTTAAAATGTTATAAACGTAACAGTATTTTCTTTTCATAAACTGCGTACCCTATATATTATGCATAAATTATTTGAAGATGATTTGTAGAATAGATATTGAAATATGATCATATTTATGTCATGCTACATTTGAAAATCGAGCAGTCAAGAATGCCAACTGACGGCAGTTTTTTAAAATTTTGACAATTGTTTTCTCAGAAACTATTTCACCAAGGAGCAAAAAAAATTACTGGTGATCATATCTTAATAGTAAGAACAAACACGCGCAGTTTCATTAAAATCTGTGATGGTGGGTTACATATTGATATTTTACTGCCTGATTTGATGTGGAATGCCCCCATAACTAGATGGCACCACAACAGAATTTGTCACGATTTTGGAATTTTTATCGTTCAATAATATATCCAATTTCTTTTTAAACCTCTTTAATGGATGAGAAATAATAGTTTACAAATAAGAAATGATAAATTTAAGTTTGCTAACATTATAATTAATGTATGTGTTAAAATTTTTAATTGAAATTATTAAATTATAATTTTAACTATATTTATAAAACAAAAAAGGAGAAAAACAAATGTAGCGCATTCAGGTATCGAACCCGGGCCCTCGGATCAGCCGGCAAACGCCATGCCAACTGAGCTACGACTAACCTCTCACTTTGGTTGCTAAGTAAGTATTTAAGTTATGTACTAATATTAGACCCCCTGCTTTTTCAAGAACTAAGGGGCATTGGATAAAATCCGTTGAACCTGACACTAAGGGGTGTGTACCCTACAGCATATATTAAAATAATCAAAATCTGTGATTAACAAGGTTGGCCTTCTCCTTGTAAGTTCAAACTTGATCCACTTGTTTTCAGATTATTTTTGGACTAATATTTCATAATTTCTCTTTTTAATTTCACTGGTGTCTACTTTTCATTTTACATTATGCAAAAAAGAATACCAAACGTGAGAGGGGCCCTATTGCCAACTTGAGAAATTTTATTTATTCATCTAATCAGGATTATTATTTAATCGCTTTGAGGAGCTATTACATTAACGAATCATGTCATTATCTCCTTTATTATTGTAGAAGTTGATGTGTCTAGTCTTTAATATTCTTTATCAGTACTATGATTTAATAAAATATTCATCAGACAATTCCTCCGAAAGTTCTGTTCATGAAGCTTAGATTAGCAATACTGCGTAGAAAAATTTCTATACTTGAGAAAATTATTGGTAGTGTCTACTGATTTTGTCTTAAAAGTCCCCCTAATTGTCGAAAGGTGTCTAAATTTTTTGCATAATCAAAATCTTCTGATTGGCTATTGCTTTTCTGCTTAAAATTATGTCATACGATGTTGAATTTAATTTATAGTTTAAATTATCTTTATTTTATTTTTTTTTTTACTCTGAGACAGAAAAAATAAGCAAAGAATCTAAGAAAAAGATTCTTATTTTTAGATTATCTCTGGTTGTCATACGAAATGAATATTTCCAATTGTGCGAAAAAATGTTCAGGCCGGGAATCGAACCTAGATCCCTGGCTTACATGGTCAATGCTTTACCGTTTAAACTAACTGGGCTGACAATCGGCGGGCATATTTCGCCGAGATAATCTTATTGGTAATAACAAATACTACTACTTGACAGACCAGATGTTATCTGAGCGAAATATGCTCACCGGTTATCAGTCCAGTTAGCTTAAACCGTAAAGCGTTGGTCCTGTAAGCCAAGGATCTCGGTTCGATTCCCGGCCTGGTTATTTTTTCGCTCAGTTGGAAATATAAATTCGTATGATAACTTTACCAATTTGTTTGATTGTGTTAAAAGAATAATTGGGTCTGTTTGGTTTAACAAATACAGATTTATTGCACATAGAATTAGAAAAACAATTTAAATTCAGTGCATTACATTTCTGTTAACATGATCAGCGAATCAGAAAATTGAATATTGTAAAAGAGGAAAAAATAAAATACTGAGTTGTTTTAGAATATTTTTCTCTGTTTCGAGGCATCCACTACTAAAACTAATAAACAACATGTTGTATTATGACTCGAAACTGTAGATTATTTCTATGAAAATTAATTTAGTACTATTTAGTGTTAAACGTGTTAAAATGAAAGAATTTTGCACTGTTGGAGTAGAAAAAAGTCAGATATTTGAATTAATAGTTAAAGGAATTGTGTAAATTATTTCATGCATACGTGACAATAGCGGTACTCATTTCGCATGGAAAAGCGTTTACTAACTTTCAGGCGAGTAATGCATTTGAATGACTATCAAACTGCGCTTAGTATGCGTGTAACCTTGCTATACAGTAATCTTGTTTCTGGTATTGGTTTTCAAGAAATTCATGTCCCAATGCCTTCAGAAGTTAAAAAATAAACTGTTGTTTTTATTCCCTTCACCAGTTTTATCCACATGTGCCTCTTTTCTTTTTTTTTTTTTTTCAGTTGTCTTGTATTTTCTCTGTATGTTACACAGTTGTCCCAAATAAATAGTGTAAGTTTCTTAGAGCAAGTCATTTTAAGAAAAGTGTATGGAAGGTCGGTTTCATCACCCGAGTCCTATTCAGTAATTTATTTATTTAATTTGGAGTTATCTATTTATATCTGCTTTAGTAATAAAGTTTTACTAATCACATTTTACAGACTTTTCGATTAATGTTACAGCGAAACTTTGTACTGGCAACATTGGTGCTAGTCTACGTCGCTTCTAATTTAAAAGACTGGGTCTAAAATATCGCAGACAATAGCTGCATTAGTAATTTATTGGAATTCAATTAAAAGTTTTGAAATGAAAGATCATTATTGTATTTTGTAGTGCTTTCTTTTACTTATTAATAAGTAAAATTAAAATATTGAATTATGTAATGAATACATCAGACTTCTTTATTTCAGACATTAGTGTATGATTACTAACATACGTACGTTGCTGTAAATAAAAGCTCCTAAAAGCAACGATGCTAAAAAAAATAACCGATGAGCTACTGATAATGAAAATTATAGTCTTACTAGCCGCCTTCGCCCGCTATGCTCGTCGGTTTTTCTAAAGAAATCTTGAATGAAACAAAATATATCTGTGAATTTGATCATGCGTTTTAAAGCAATTTGGACATTTACCTGGTGTATCCAACCGAATTACTGAAAGCAATATAAATTTCATTACGCTATTATATCTTTTATTGAGTCATACAAAATTTAGACTGTTAAGGACCAATTTCTTTAGTTGATCTGTTAGTGGAGGATTCGATAAAGAACAATAGAACAATATGTAATATACTAAAAGCGTTCATGAAAAATTATCAATGCAAGTCTCACCAGAATCTGTTAATTGGACTTATTGAAAAGGTTGATCGTTCATAATAATTGGGTTCGCCTGATTCTAGAACTTTCATCTATAATTCTACAATCAAGCAACCTAACAACCAAGCAACAGCAAATGATATGTGCTTTATACAAAAACATTCATTGAATGATTAACTAACCGATCAAGTTGCATCGAAATCCACTTAGCAGAATCTTTTAAACTGGAAAATATACCGAAACCTCCCATAAAAATTATTTAATTAACAGTTTAAATCCCACAAAAATTCATTCAGTGGAACCTTTAAAAAAACAAATCTTTCCAAAATTGGGTTCATCTGATTTAGAACTTTTCCCACAATTATTTAACTAAGCAACGTAGAACGTTATGTTTTATACTAACATATTTTCTGAAAAATTATCTAACTAACAATGTAAGTCCCGTCAAAATCTATTCAGTAGAACTCAAGATATAAGCGGCCGGAATGAAATTTCTCTTTGCATTATATATATATTAAATATAACTTTCATAATCACGTTAACCTGATTACAGAACTATCTGGGAGGTAGAGGTAGGTATATACTGCATCACTTCTAAATTTTTTAAGGAACTCAGCTCAACTTCCATAACTATAGCATATATACTCTCTAGTATACTCTATCTCTGTAGCGTATATCTTCCAATTTTCTTTACTGTACCACTGAGAACACTTTTACGCATAGCTCCGTAACTAAACAACACAGAATGAATGATAAGATAAATATTGAAAAAATCCCTGAAATATTATCTAACTTACTGTGCATTTAATTAGTTGATTTGAAATCTTTCACAATCGAGTTCACCTAATTTTAGAACTCCTGTAGCAACTTAGAATGATGGTTTTTACATTAAACCATTTATAAACCAAATTTACTATTTAACAGTGTAAGTTCTACAAAATTCTGTTCAGTAGAATCTGAGTTATAGTCATATTTACAATATTTATTGCTCATTAAACCTATTTTCTTTGCATTTGAAATAAAATCAGTAACTGTTTTGGTATTTTCCTGTTATGCCAACACCATTGTCACCAAGCGTAATAGTTGGCACAAAAATGATACTATACATTTGAAAAAAATAATAATTTTGTTAATAAAAAAAAATGAGCATTTAAAAAATATAACTTTTGAAAATTACAGACTTTGACCTATAATTTTTTAAAATCAATAAAAATAATGGTACTACTTGGTTATCCCTTCGACCAAAAATCTATAGCCAAACTATAAGATTAAATGCCCATAATGGTTGATCGTAAATGTCACATTCACTTGACTTTAAACAAGTTACACGTATTTACGTCATCAGGTGATTTTTATTTCGACGTTTTAAATGTATTTTTATTAATGTTATACTAATTTATTTGTTCTTTCGTTATTTAAAATATAAATTATGTCAATTTGTATAATTTAGCGAGTGGTTTGGCGATTTATATAATTTGGCGAAATTGGTCGACGGATACCAAAATAAATACTTAAAATATAAGAATAAATAAATATTTTGCAAGTAATACGTATTTGCAAGTTACTACTGAAGCATGGCGTACGTAATACGTATGTCTCACATTTCAGTAAACATTTCCTTCTTTCATTGAAAACATTCATGGTTTTTTGAACAAAACATTTTTATATTAAAAAAATAACAAATTAAAAAAATTTGCGAGATTATGATGGAATAAAATAAATTCCATCATTAAAAATTCCTGCATAAAAATATTCACGTTCAATAATTAGCATATGGTAATGTGTGGCACGTTTTACAATAAAAATCGTTTGCACGATTAGGATTGAAATAAATGGCGCGATACCATACATTTTGGCATGGTATCGCGAGTAAAATTAGAACGAAAAAGTACCACAGTTTTTTTTTTTTTTTTTATTTTTTTTTTAGTTTTTGAGGCATTTGAATTTTTTTTCTAATTGACGAAGTTGTTTTTATTTAACCAAAAGGATTGGTTACAAAATTTTTCAATTTGAATTTTTTCCCTTGCTATAGTAACAGAATGAAGAGAATGTGTTTTTAGAAATTATCACTTGAAAAATTCAGGTTTTGGCGCCAAAGATAGTGCCAAATTAGAAAATATGAAATATCTCTCGAACTATAGGGCTTAAAACAATTTAGTTAGTACCATTCGATTCAACATACAAAAATACACCAAAATATGTTATTAGTTGAAAAATAACTATAAAATCAGATTTTTAAGGAATTTTTTTTAAGTTCGTTCTAATTGTTACCCCCCCTTAGGGGTGGAATTTTGGAAAATCCTTTCCTATCGGCACTCTATATCATAAGAAGTATTTTTACCCCGATTTTCAAGATTTTAGGTTCAGTAGTTTTGGCTGCGCGTTGATTAATACAAAATCCAGACTTTCTTTTATATATATAGATTATTTATTAGGACTATTTTTGCTGAATATTTTTTGAGGAAATGTAAATATCATTTAAATAAGTGAGGGTTTCAAAAAATGTATATCAAGTATTCTAATAGTTGTGTTAATTATTATGTTAAAATTTTACATTATTAAAAAAATAATATGAAACAAATTTTTTATGTGATTATCAGTTAAAAATAAGCAATGCGTTACCTTTTGTTATTTCTCTTATCACTTATATTTATAATTATTTACTTAGAGGTTTAAAAGTAAAGAAAAATAGCTAAATATTGCTTAGTGCGAAAGTATTGGGTTTATTGTTTTTTTTATTATTTTTTTTTTTAAAAAGGCATGAAATCACAATTTCGTTTTTTAAATTTCTCGTCAGTTTTAGAAAATGTCTATTTTTTTTTTCTCAAAGGCAACACAATCAATTTCTTCCATTAAAATTTCATATTTAAATTGAAAATCTTAAATTCTTAGATATAAATTTCAATTAATTGGAGCTTTTCCTGTTAAAAGTAAGTTATCTTCCAGAGGTAATCTTTATACTTGAATAAAAAATAAATTGATTGGAAATACCAAAATTTGTTTTACAAGTAAGACAAATATAACAATGTATATAACACATTGTATCAATGACGATAATATTATAGTGAGCTCAGGACAATTCAAAATTTTCGGGTAATTCAAACAAATCACAATTTCCCAAAATTCTTGCTATAGAACAAATGTTAAAACTATTTCGTTCATCAAACTTATTTTTTATCAATTCGGTTAATTCGAACTAAAAACCTATCGTCTTTGGATTTTAAAGAAAGAAAGAAAAAATGAATAGTTGCGATATTTTTAGGGAATGGTTAACTGTTTTTATTTCTTTATTTATAAACGCTACACCGCTTCTACCAAAACGGATATAAACTACAGAAAATTATAAAACATTGGTTAGTAGAAGGTAAGCCTCACATTGTTCTTAACTATACTGATAAAAAATCAGTCATGTATGCAACTATGGAATTGAAACCTTTTATTCATTTGGAGCATATAAAATAACAGAACTGTTTATTTTAAACATAAGGATTGACTAAAATGTAGATATAAAAAGTTACAACAAATATCACATGCGATTTTTTAAAATTTTTTTATTAATTCCTTATACAGTGAGGCGCATAAAAAGGAACTTTTTCGTAATACAACCCTGATTAATAAGATAAGAGTTATGGTCACTTCGAAAATAATATCACAGAATTTTACTTACAGGGTCATAAACCTCAATAAAATGGGCTCTTGCGTTTCCGCCTTAGCCGATTTTACTGTACATTTAAATTTCTCATGATTTATTTCATTTTTATGGTTCTATTTATAATTTAGAAAAAAAATTCATTGTGGATGTTATTATGTTTTAATAATTTAATTTTACGCTGTAATATATTTAAAACAATTATAGAACAGGAAAGTTTTTGTATCGTAAAGTTGGTAAATATTTTTCAAATGATTCCATTCATTTAATTCGTTTTAGTATATGATATTTGAAACTTTTATCTCGGTCTCTTTGAGTTGGAATTAACGAGTGTAAACTGTGTATGTATAATTAGCTTAATTTTCTACAATCAAAATTAAGAAATATAAATTTATAGTTCTTCTCAAACTTTGCTGTTATTTTCCTAAATGATAGCATGCTAAACACTTTTCTGTTTTAGAATTTGATAATTCCGATTTTTTCTTAGTCCTTTTGTGTTCGAATTAACGGATATCAACAGTATATACAAAATTAGCAAAATTTTTTATAATCTAAATTAAAAGATAAAAATGTATAGCTCTGATAAAATCTTGTTGTTAACATAAATGTATAGTTTTTTTTTAAAATTTTGTTGTTGTTTAATTTCTCTTAAGAATTCCAGTGGCATAAGGTATAAAAAATTTCAGGAATCTAAAATGAGAGTCACAGGACACCTAAATTTGGCTGTAAAACTACTTTTAAACGACTAAATCGATTTTTACAAATAAAGTTTTTGATTTGAAGTTACAAAATATTTTCTTAGATATTGGTGTTTTCTTTTAATGCATTTAAAATAATTACTTTTTATACAGATTAATATAAATAATTTATTTTACACATATCGTTAAAAAAACTTAAAATATTTTGTTTGATTAAAGAATAAAACCCAAATTTCTGTTAAGTGTAAAAGGAAATTCTTGTAAAATGTTTTCTTTTTTTATCTTTTATCTAAAAGAATAATCTAAGCTGTTAAGTATTATCGTTTTTTACAGTTTATTTATCTTATACTTTAAGATTTAGTGTTATAAGATGTTAAGGGGAAAAAACAGGTAGTTATTTAATCCTTTAATACTATGATAACCACGTTTTGTGTTCGGTGTTGATGTGCAATGTTTAAATTTTACAGCATGTTGTAAGATCTTTATTATTGAAAATTAATCTTTTTTTTTTCGTTTGCTTAGAAGAAATTTACTTTAAACCTCATCTGAGTGTTTTGTACTAAAAATTAATATGAATTATAATTACATACTACCCTTTAAATTTTTATTTCCCTAAAATTGTACTTTTAAGGAGAAATGGAATTTTGTTATCTTAGTCTACAGGTAAATAACGTCATGTATTTTGAATGTAAGAAGATTAACGATGTAAATACGGATGATGTGAGTTTTTTAATAACTGTGTAGGTTGACCAATTAAGTAATACATGGTGTTTCAGCACAGCTGTTGCAAAGTTTCATATGAGATAGAGTACATCTAGATGATGGGAAATCACATAGCAATGCATGGTCGGAAACGCTTTCCTGGCACGTTGGTGACGACATAAACACAAGAACGGAAGAAAATGAACAGGATATGAAAACATGACTATTATTCTTAGTACCGCAAACATGCTTGGGCAATGCTGGACAGTGCTGAGGAATATGTTACACGCATCGTGGCAGCTCCTGGGGAAGTCCGGGGCACGCCCGATATTTGCGAGTACATTAGATATTCCATGCGCCGGACATGTGAGCCCTGTATCACGGCACGGGGTCGTAATTTTGAACATCTTCTTTGATGGCGAACGTTGTCTCTTTTTTAGTTCTTATTTCTTAGTTTTTTGTTGTACTTAGAATAATAAACATGTTTTCCCACCCTGTTCGTGTCCTTCCTTTCTTGAGTTTTCAGTAGTCACTGTCGCAACAGGAAAACGTTTCCCACCACGCATTTCTATATGATTTCCCATAGTCTAAGTGTACTCTATCTCTCCTGAAACATTGTAACCGCTCTGCTGAACCACCCTATATTGTAATAATGAAAAGGATTCTACAGGGTAACAATTATTGAACTATATGAAATAAAACGTAAATTATTTAAAAACTATTGAGTGCATAAACTTTATTCAACATGTAAACGTCACTACAGATATTTGTATTTAAGTCATGACATGTCCGATATGGCTTCAATCATTGGCTATGATGTGGCGAAAACGAATAGCAAAATTCTGCATGATCCGCTGAAGTGTCGGAACATCGATGCTGTCGATGACCTCCTGAATGGCAGTTTTCAGCTCAGGTATGGTTTTGGTGTTATTTCTGTACACATTGTCTTTAATATAGCCCTACAAAAAATGAGTCATACGTGTTCAGATCTGGAGAATATGTCGGCCAAGTGAGTCCCATTCCAGGACCCTCTGGGTACTTCAGAAGCTGAATGCGGTCGCCAAAGTGCTCTTCCAGGATATCAAACATTTTCTTGTATCGATGGGGTGGAGCTCCGTCTTGCGTGAACAACATCTTGTCGAAATCAGGGTCACTTCGGATAATGGAGATGAAACCATTTTCCAAAACCTTCACTTTTAGTTCAGTAGTCACATTTCAGTCAATGAATATCGCACCCTTATTCTGTGACTGGGCATTGCACACCCCACAGTCACCCATATTGAAGATGGAGAGATTCCTCGATCGTGAAATGCAAATTCTCAGTCCCCCAAAATGCGCCAATTCTGCTTATTGATGAAGTTACGTATAAGTTGCGTGCGCATGCGTATACTAATTCCCATCAGGCCCTGCGCCCAACCACGAAGTTTGAACTTCACCATGCAAACCGTTCAGAAGTTATGACGGTTTAATTTCATATAGATCAATAAGTGTCACCCTGTAGCTACATCTGTTATTTTATTGAAGGGGAATGATATTTTAAAAAGAGATAAGCTGAAATAGAAAAAATACATTGAAACGAATGAGTAGACTTAGTAAAATGTATTGAACAAAGATGGAATTTTAAACACTTATTTAGAAATAGTTTCCTAGTCGCAATTTAAGCTTTAAGTTTTTATCCCTATAAATTTACGGGCCATGACATACTTTATTTACTAAATTTAAGTATTTTTCTGCCTATTTGGTTTTGGTTATTTTGTGACTTGCACGTGAGTGCTATCAACTTGAAATTCGGCAGACACAGATTCGATTAAAAAACAACAATTTATTTATAACAATAATCCTTTTTTTAATTTAATATCTTTACTAATAATTTTTAGATTGATAATTTAAAAAAATACCATTGTTTTTAAGCCTCAGGAGTGCACGCTCTTTCAACGAGAACTGCATTAACATATATTTACTTTTGACAGGGATATTTCTATACAAGGTATTCTCTACGATGTGTAAGATAAGTTAATTTATATACTCTACACCACTCAAATAAACTCTGGACACAGTGCCGAAAGGCCTGATTTAGAGAAAAGTTCGATCACCATATGTGACGCCACTGCAAAACTTTCTCGTAACAATATCAAATGTCCTGGATTCAGGAACCAATTATAACATCCCTGTAGGGACTGTCAGTTTAAAAGGAGGCCATATACAACAATGTATTTATTAAAGTAAGCAGGAAAGTAGCAATGGAGCGGGTAGATTTAATGCAGAAGGTCGAAAAATCAGCTCAATTTAAGAAAGATTAAGAGGAAGAAATTCCTTTCGAAAAACTTGTTAAAATTTAATTTACTAACTAGGCACTGAATGGCCTCAGATTTCATTATAAGGGAACCTAAAATAAGACATTTTAGAGGACACTTTAAGTATAAATGGAATCCCGTAGATTCCGAAGGCTCTTTATTTAAAATAGACAACCTAACTTCCTATAAAATTGCGAAAAATCACATCCGATAACCCTTTAAAACTGCTAATCGGTTACTCCAGTTGAAATTAACACGTGGCTCAAAAATATGGCATTTAATAAAGGAAACGTATGACATATTACTGCGCGTAAAATAATTGACACCATTGCAAACATTTTAGTAAACAGAAATTGGTGTACTTTTCTAAGGCAGAAAAATACCTTTTATAGACCTATTACATTACTGCCAATTTTCGATAAGATTTTTCAAAAAAATGTTATTGAGGAAACTGAACTTCCATTTATGGTTATTAATGTATGCCTCCAATTCTCAACATGACTTTGTAGAACTTAAATCCACGATTATCAGCTATCCTAGAAGCACTGTCAAGAATAGATCTGAATGTACAAGATGGTTGTTATACAATGTTACTGCCAATCGATACTGCCAATTTAAAATGCGTTCGACTCGTTACCATAGGCAGCAACATTTGAAGAACTCAAATTGTATAAAGTAAAATTAGGCTACTTCAATTTACTCTGCTCATTTTTTTCTATACGAGAAGCTTTCGTTAATCGGCATTGTCATAATCCACTAGTTTAATATATCACCAATGTTAATGCTTATGCCCTTTTCTCAGACGGCTTTTTACGGATAGTTTACTAAATAAACTGTTAAGACCCTGTATTATTCAGGTGACCTATTCTGATGATCTACTTAGGCAAGGGGTAAAGCAAGGCACAATTTAGAAAACGATGGAAATCAAGCTATCCAAATAATAAATACTTAAACAATTTCAAAGAATTTACAGATCTCACAAGAGCAACCAGTAGAACTGACATTAACCCTATAATCTACGACTTACGTTTCAACAGCCTGGGTGCAAAACGTAAAGAAGTTCGCGCAGCCTTCGAGCCATTCCAAGGTTCTTAAAATAAACTGACAAAGTACAAAGTATAAATATTGATTTTAAATATCACAGGCCATGTCCGTGATATTTACATTTGGCTCGATCATTGTACAAAGGGCCATGTCCGTAATATTTACATTTGGCACGACTGATGCACTACGGCCCAGGCCCGTGATAATCAATTTGGACCCGAATACAAGACCACGTGTCTCACACGTAGCTGTAGGTTAAGGGGTTAAGAAAACCTAAAAAACTTAAAGGATCACCTTTTTTTTAACTAAGTTAGAAATCTCTCAATAATGTACCGATTTTACTTATCTTGGAGAAGTTTGGACAGCTATCTCAATTTTATGCATAATGTTAAATAGGGACCTGAAGAATTGGTATAACGCAGAATTTGCTTATGAATCTGCTGTTAATCTGTCTAGGTAATTATATATTTTGAAGTATTTAAGTTGTGCCTCTGTATGCATTAAAAATATCTAGTTCTAGCAGAGGCATGGTGGACACGATTGACGGTCATGCAGACATGACAGATTTTAGGAAATATGAAAAGAAAACTGGCTATTCCCCTTAAAGTTTTTTCAGAACTTTTCAAAAAGTAACTTATTTTAAACGTTTTCCTAATATTGTGTGTAAATTAATTTATTTAACTATTTATTTTTTAATTTCCATAGGGCGATATTCAACAAACTTATCAGTTTCAAGACCCACCTCATACGCACTCTCTAAAAAAGTTTTCGCTGTAATATATACAATTAAATTACACACAATTTGACGTAGGAATCACCCTTGTAAATATTCTTACAAAGAATGATCTAAAATATACTTTTAAATTATTTTTGTGTTTTTCATCATTATATTTTGCCAATTTTACCAAATTCTTAATATAGGTCCAAAAAATAAATAAATGCAAAAGTATTTTTAACCGCGATAGTTTTTTTATACATATCATATTATAATTATACGATTTTAAAATTAAAATTTTTATACGATATTTTTAGGACATATATATATATATATACATGTACGAGATTTTTATACGATATTTTTAATACATATATAAAGATTTTTTTTATAGGATTTTATAATTAAATTGTGGCAGAACACTTGCGTAGAGAAAGTTTCTTAAAAAAAAAGAAAGAAAAGGTATATTAGAACTGAATAAGAAAAAAAATGTGTTTAGTATGTTCTGAAAAAAAGAAGTACTTTAGGAATAATAAAAGTGACATACAGATAAGTCTGAAATTCTCACAGCACTTTAGAATCCCGTATTTGAAAGACGAATTATACAATGAAAAAGATCGGTGAAAATTGAACACTAAATTTTTCAAAATATATTTATAGAAAAGTATATCCTCTGCCCTTTTATATGTTTTGATTGAAGGTTAAAAAGGAGTTGCAGGAAATTTATTATATTTTTCAAACCAGTATGTAATTTTGTAGAAATTTTTTAAACGTAACGGAAAGGTTACTGGATAGAAAAATTTATGTCTTTTTACATTTACAAAGAATGATATTGATGATTTATTTTAAAAGCATTTTTCCCAAATGACAACATTTTTATCCATTATCATTTTTAAAGGTAGTTACGTTAAGGCTAGGAAAAAAAGTTTTTATTTTTTTATTTTGGAGAATTCATAGCCTAAAGTAATGGGGGTTATATAGAAAAGAAACTTTTGAACTAAAATCATCATTAAAAATGTAGAGTTTGTATGTTCCCAAGTTAAATAAAAAATACAGTGCGAAACTGCGATAACTGTGTAATAAAGTGCGAAACTGCAATTATCTTGAAAAATGTGTTTGTAACATAATCCATATATACAGGATTCCGGATAATTTTACGAAAAAGTGGTTATTTTGCTTATTTGATTGTTTAATAAAAAAGGTAGCCTGGTGTGTTTAATTTTAGATTGTGCCCGACTTTTGTTTTAAAAAAGAATTCTGAAGCATTTATGTTTAAATCCATTTACATCCGTATGGAAAATATACAATTTGCATTTCAATAAGTTTTTTATTCAGTAAATTGTTTGTTTTTTTTTATTTCTTGATATCAATCTGGATATTTGGCAATACGGAAGACAGCCGTTTAAATGATTAAGAGTTTTAGTGCAAATCACTATTTATGTAGGTACTACCTGACCCGCCCGGCGTTGTCCGAACCCGTAATAATAACCTTAAACTAATATACGCGCGTTAATTGCCGCTCGATTTTATCAAACGATCTTCGAGTGATTAAATCCAAATCGGATAAGTAATTTTCCTTCGTATTCTCTTCAAAAAATATTCATCATACAATTATGTTTCTTTCTGAATAATACGCAGCATAGTTACTAGCACCGTAACAACTGGATGGGTACTGGGACAGAGAAGTTGAAAGATCAGTTGCATTTAAAAATAAGAAACAAAAATTATGCGTTAAGCATAGATTAAGAAACACTTTCCAACATTTCCTGGATGCTTTAACAAACTTCGTTATTTAGGGAAATAAGATAAATATGATAACAAAGTAAACATTTTATAAAACGCATAAAATATTCGAAAAAATTATTTCAGCAGTTACCGTCCATAGCTAAATATGTATTCCAATTCTTTTGAACATCCCTGTATTGGATATGTAGTTTGATATATATACTATATAATGGGAAAGTTTAGTTTAGTAAGAAAACTCATAACAGGCTGAAATTTCTCTTTCATCAATTTATACTAAAAGAGGGAAACAAACTTGAACACTTTTTACAGTCCTGTAGTTTACCTAGTACCTTTATTACACGCCACTATGTAGCTAAAATTTAATTCAAATTAAACTTTCTTAAAACTACTAAAATCACATTTCCAGAAGATATCATCCATAGAATGCTATGTATCCAATTATTTGCGTGGTTCTGTATATCATTTCTCTATATTTTACAAACATTTTTTAGTAAACTAAGGGCAGTTCAGCGTAAAATCGTATAACTCATTTAAAACCCACCTTTATGCAATTTACGCTCATACTCAGTAACTATTGCGAATTCTTTTCTGTAGCTTTGTATATGAACTATAACATTTATACACACTATACAGTATGCATAAATATAGTGAAACGTAAAAGCGTGCATATCATAATTAAAAATGCATTTCGAGTAATCATTCCTAATATACAGTATAATCTATACTCCTATTATAAAGAGGTAAAAATTGTTTATTTGTAGGAGGTAAGCTCTGGAACTACCGAACCGATTCCAAAAGTAATGGTATCAAAATGATGGTGTTAGTCCAACTTAGAACATAGGCTATATCTTATGTTCGTGCCACTGGCCAAAACGGGGGTGCAGAAACAAAAAACGTTCTAAAAATGCAATTTTTGTGTTACTGCATGGCCTAGAAACATGAAATTTGGAATATTAGTTACTTATAAGATTTAATTATGTCTAAGAACAGTTCTTAAATATTTTGAAATTAAAAAGGGGTGAAAATGCACAAAAAGCGTTCTAAATGGAAGTTTCTACATAATCTCAGGAAATACCAAACCGATTTAAAAAATATTGGTGTCAAAATGATGGTGACGACGCTTGCTCCAGGATAGACTATATTTTATGTCGGTGCCACTACCCCAAAGGGGGTGCAGGAGCAAAAAACGTTCTAAAAATGATATTTATGTGTTATTGAAGGACCTAGAAATATGAAATTTGAAATATTAGCTACTTATTAGATATAAAGGATTTCTAAGAACAGTTCTTAAACAATTTGAAATTTAAAAGGGGTGAAAATGCACAAAAAGCGTTTAAAAAACGTTCAAAATGGTAGTTTCTACATAATCTCAGGAAATAATAAACCGATTTAAAAATTATTGGTGTCAAAATGATGGTGACAATGTTTGCTCCAAGATAGGCTATATTTTATGTCGGTGCCACTACCCCAAAGGGGGTGCAGGAGCAAAAAATGTTCTAAAAATGCGATTTATGTGTTACTGAAGGACCTAGAAATGTGAAATTTGGAATATTAGTTACTTATATGATATAAATGGTGTCTAAGAACAGTTCTTAAACAATTCGAAATTTAAAAGGGGTGAAAATGCGCGAAAAGCGTTCTAAAAAACGTTCTACATGATGGTTTCCACACAATCTCCGGAAATACCAAACCGATTTAAAAAAATAAAGACGTTAAAATCATGGTGACAACCCTTGCTCCAACATAGGCTATGTTTTATGTCGGTGCCACTACCCCAAAAGGGGTGCAGGAGAAAAACGTTCTAAACTGCGGTTTTTGCGTTACGGAAGGGCCTAGAATCGTGAAATTTGGAATGGTAGTTAGTTATAAGATATCAATGATCTCTAAGGATATTTTCTAAAAAATTCGAAATTTAAAAGGGGGGTCAAAATGCGCAAAAAGCGTTGTAGAAAACGTTCTAAACTGCGATTTCTATGCAATCTCAAGAAGTATTGAACCGATTTCAAACATAATGGTGTAAAAATGATAGTGACAGATCTTCCTCCAAGATAGGCTATATTTTATACCTGTTTCCACTACCCCAGAGGAGATGCAGGAGCAAAATGCGCGAAAAGTGTTCTAAATGGCGATTTGTCAGCAATATCTCAGGAAGAATCAAACTGATTTCAAAAGTAATAGTAGGAAATTGATGCTGACAGCCTCTGCTCTAACATAGACGCTATTTTATGTCGGTATCACTGTCACCTAGACGTTGCAGGAGCAAAAAAACGTTCTAAATTTCGATTTTTGTGATCGGTAGGGGCTAGCAACTTAAAATTAGGCAAGGTACATATTTATTAGACATAAATGATCTTTAAGAACAGTTTCGAAAAAATTAGTAATTTAAAAAGGGGTGAAAATGCGCGAAAAGCGTACTAAAAACGTTCTAAATTGCGATTTCTACTCAATCTCAGAAATACCAAAGCTATTTCTAAAGTAATGGTTGCAAATCAATGATGACAGTCCCTGCTATAACATAGGTTATATTTTGTGTTGTTGTGACTACCATCTGAGGGTTGCAAAAGCAAAACATGTTCTAATTTGCGTTTTTTGCACACCTGAGGGGTCTAACACGTTGAAGTATGGCATGGTATTTACTTACAAGATGCAACTGCTTTCTAAGAGCAGTCGAAAGAAAATTCTAAATTTAAAAAGATGAAGTGAGCGAAAAGCGTTATAAATTACAATTTTTACGCAATCTTATGAAATACCAGACCGATAAAAAAAAATAATGATGACCAATTGTTGGTGATAGAACCTGCTCAAACATAAGCCATATTTTATGTCTGTGCCACTTCCACCAGAGGTTTGCAGGAGCTAAAAACTTCCTAAATTGCGATTGCTGTGATACTGAAGAGGCTAGAAACTTTAAATATGGCATGGTAGTTACTTATAAAATATAAATGTCCTCGAAGGACTGTCGAAAATAAATTTGAATTAAAAAGGGGTGAAGCGAAGGGGAGATGCGAAAAGCATTCTAAAAAAGTCCTAAATTACGATTTCTATGCAATTTCAGGGAATATAAACCGATTATAAATGTAATAGTTGCGAATCAATGGTAACAGTCTCTGATCTGACACAGGCTATATTTTATGCCGATGATTCTACCACCTGGGGTTCACAGGAGCAACAAACGTTCTAAAAAAGTCCTTTAAAAGCTTTCTAAATTACGTTTCTGTGGAATATTAGGAAAAAAACAAACCGATTTCAAAATTAATGTTGGCAAATTAATGGTGACAGTTCCTATTTCAACATATCCCTTTATGTTAAGAGAGGTGGTAGGACTTGGAATTTGACATGATAGTTAATTTAAATATGTAAGAAGATGGATTCTAAAAAATACAAAACTTCAAATGAATACTGAAATGAGCGTATTAATTGAGCATAAAAGTTTCAAAATATTTTCTAAATTATCATTTATTTAGTTTTATAAATTTAAGTCTCATTTATGCCTAATGCAGTGTAGTAATGACATTTAATCAAACTGTGATTTAAATAGTAATTTTTGAATTATTCCTAAAAGTAATAAGTACCTTTTAATAAAATAAAATATTACCTTTTAATAAAATAAAATATTATCTTTTAATAAAATAAAAATTTAGTTAGTACCTTTTAATAAAAATTAGACATATAAATATCACTTGGCATATTTCAAATATTACGCGAGCAAAGCCGCGGGGTTTGCTACTAATAGTATATTTGGATAATAGTATAGTATCTGAAATTTTTTGTGTGTCCCTGTAAATGCTATGGACTTCGTATTATACATGAAATAACTTAACTAAAGCTGAGCGACCTATATCAATTTCATTATATACGAAATAGTAATAGTTCAAATACGCCAAAAACACCCCCCCCCCCCGTTTACCATTATGTAACGGAATTCTTTTGTGTGGCCCTGTAATTGAATAATAACTATTCATTGCCTCGCATATTCTAAAGAATGCATATTTTAGTGCACTTCACAAATGCATATCAATTCAACTATGTTTGAAAGTGTGTAACACCATTAAAAATCATTTGAAACGATTTTTTCACATTGGCCGTAATATAGCGGAATACTTTTGGCTGTTCCTCTAAATGAACTAAACATGCTACAAACTTCATTTGAAATAGGGATTGCGCTATAGTAGAGATCACTAACATCCAAAATTTTCAGAACAGTCCGAGTATATTTACGAGAGTTGGAGCGCAGGCAGGCGGGCAGATGGACAGACGGACAGACAATCCGAAGTCATAAACACTTTTCAACTTCGTTGGAAAGTGTTAAAAAAGAAGCAATATAGAACAATATAACAAAAAATGTATTTTCAGTGTTAAATATGGCACTCTTTGCCTGAGCATAAGGAAAGTTTGAAACCAAACTAGAATTTTTAGATGGGACCTTCCCTTGTGAATGAGTCAAATTGGGAATGATAATAATATCAGCTTTTTTTAAACTGATATGAGTTTCACGATATGTTTAAAAAATGTAAGGTGACAATATTTAAGCTGACATAGCGCCACTGAAAATATTGCAACATATTTTTCTTACTAGTATAAAATCTGATTAAAGAAATGCACTCTCAGTCACAAAAAGAGCAATAAAGAATAAAAATAGAAACATAACCAATATTTTACAGAATGTATCAAATATGCGTTGTTTTAAAAGTAATTCCCACTATCGAATCTGTTTGGATATATTTAGATTGAATTAAAATAAAACTTATATTAACAGAAAGAAATTAAAAATTACATTATTTTCATAGAATTAATAAAAAACAAAACTTATCATGAGAAGATATCTGACTGAAAGATCTGTTGCGTTTGAATTTTTTTCATTATCTATATTTCTGAGATCTAAAGTAGAGATTCAATATTTTCCGAAGCATCTACTAAAAAAAAGGGGGGCTGATGAAAGAGTATCGTACTTTTTATTTGAAAACCATCATTCATTAAACATTCACATCGTGTATCTTTTTAATTATTTAGAAGTCTTGAAATGATAATAAATCGTGCTTCAAAAAATATTTTTCTATGAACACAAACTCCGAAATCTGATTACTTGAAAGGATTAAATTGCAAAGTGAAAAATGAAGATCTTGAAATGAAAAAGTCCTTTTTTTCATCTTATCTTTTTATTTTTAATGAAATTTCGAAGATGGAAGCGGCGTGGATTTTTCTCATTCTCTTAAATATACTCCTCGATGTTATGATTTAATTTTTAAAGAAGTAGAATTAAACATTGCATGATACAGTAGTATGTATGAACATTTATGAACAAAAGGTTATTTTGTTGAACAACATCAAGGAAAGAGTATATCATATACAGAGTGTTTGTAAACTGTTGTAAAAAAGAGGGCCGACAGTAACTACCAGATGAAAAAATTTTGTATAAAAAAGCTGGATCGCAATCCTCTTATTTAGTCAAAAATTCATGGTGTATCGCTCCAAGCTAAATCTGGATTTCCGAATGGATGTTTCACATAAATGTAACAATAAACGTTCAAGTGGGAATATTACTCGCGCTGAGAGAGTTCCGTACAATAAATATATGAATTATTAACTGTATTATTTAAAAAATCGTTACCAAAAGAAAAATAAGACTTTTTTTAAAAACTATACAACGTAGGGTTTGGTATAATTGTACATATACCAGAAAGGTATGAATGGGTATATACCGTAAAATTTCAAAGAGATATAAAGCCTAAATAAAAGTAGTGCATATTTAAAATTCATTTGGAATTTCATAAAACTAAATTCAGCGTAGTAATAATCTTTTCTTTTTTTCAGTGTAACTAAAACAAAACCTTTGTTCAAAGTTTAAACTTGGCATTTTGCTAAATTCGCTTCGAAAGGAGGTCGCAAAATAGCAACGCCGCGTTTTTTCAGATAGGTTTTTAATTAACTTTTAAGGACACGTGAAGCGTATTGAGAGATCTACTCAATGCAAACTAGTCGCGAATCCCTTAGTATTTATGTGATTAATTCTTATTAAATTAACCTGTTTTTAACAATTTGACGTTTATTGCTTTTATACTGCTACTGGAAATTGCATTACACAAATGCATCATTAAAAGTTGTGATCTAAGCTTTAAAAGCTGATAGTATATACAGTACGCCGCCCCTGTCATTATGTATGTCCAACCGTTCGTGTCTTAAATGTTTGATATCTCGGCTAATTATGATTTTATTCAAAATTCATTATCATTATCAATGCTTTTATACCTATGCTACGATAGGTACCTCCAGCGTTTCTCAACACCTTTGCTGAATACCCGCAAATCGAATTTTGTGTGTAACGGAATATTGCGATTTTCTCAAAAACTACGTGACCTATGGTAACAGCTATAAATTTCCTTCAAGGTTTAAATTAACCTCTACTACCTCTTATTTTTTCATAATTTTAGTTTCAGTAGATTCGGAATTAGAAGGGGAGGGGTGACATATTTTTGCGCAACATTTTTGATGATATCTCTGAAAATATAATGCCTAAAATTAAATGAAATGTATTTTTGTGTTCAGTGTTATGAAAGCATTTACACGATATCCCACATGATGTACAAAGAAAAGATTTTTTTCAAGTAATTTAATTAGTCCCTTCTAAATTTTTCCTAAACATATTTGTAAATGTTTAATAATCTGTAAATATGTGGGTCAATAGTCCTTATTACTTCCCCCAGTTTGAAATTTCCACGCTCCATAGGTTACGAGTAAAATGGCTGTGACAGACAGACAGATACAGAAGTGATCTTATAATGGTTCCGTTTTTACTTTTTAAGTACGGAACCCTAAAAATGAAGATATTTTATCGAAGTAAAAAAAAAAAAAAAAAAACTAATTTTGTTTTGTGCGAAATGTGATGACTTATCGGCAAATAGTAAAAGTGTATTGTTATTTAACAAGTGACACTGTATGTATTGTCAGCTGCGTTTTGAATTAAGGTACTAATTGATTTTTGGTTAAAGTGAAAAGCATTCATTTACAGTGTTTCATGTTATTTTATAACATTTCACAGAATACAAATGTTGTCTTTTGAAAATTTCTCTAAAATATCATCTGTTTTAAAGCTATGTACATGGGTTCAGTTTGGTTTGAAATAGTCTGTCTACATGTATGTCTACATTTATATATATCATACATACATATAAAGGATACATACATATAATAGTATGTCTACATTTGACTGAGGAATCCAATTGCAACTGTAGATTCCAACTACAAAATTGTTTATATAGACGGGCACATCTGGATTTTTCATTTTATAACATCCTTTTTCGAATAACTTGTATATATTTAATGTTTCCCAGCACATTACTTTTAAATGGATGCTTCAATTTTAATAAGAAATTCATTTGTAGATTTTTTATTATTTAAATTTCATCAGGATTAAAAAAGGAATATTTCTTTTCCTACCTGTCTGTCTTCTTATCTATATAGGGTCTAACTTTCGTAAAAACTGCACTGTAAAAAAATACAGATGTTTCTTAAATTACGAAAAATTACTACAATCACGAACGAAAATATTCGATAACCTCTTCCAAGTCACCCAATATTCCGAAAAGCGTTTCTTTATCTTTAGAAACCGCAGAAAGCAATTTATTTTTCAAATTTAAAGAAGAATTTATAAAAATAAATTTCTATTAGCTGTCCGTAATTTTCGGAAACGTTTTCGAGTAGTTTTTACAATACAGTAATCAGTTCTCTCTACCCGGAAAATCAATTTTTCGGATGCTATCGGAACTCAATTAAACATTTTCAGCTACGTAACTGAAATTGTGTGTGCAATAGTAACAGAAAAATGTTAATTTTAATGTTAGTGTTAATGCTCTTAATTCTATATGTTTTTTCAGTTACACATGTAGATTGAACATGAAATTTAAACGTGAGACCTCATACCATTCGAAAAACCGTTTTTCTGGGTAGGGTGAACTGATTAATGCACTGTAAATGCTACTCGGAATCGGTTTCGAAAACTACCAGCAGCTAATAAAAATATTTTTTTTTATAAATTCTTCTTTAAATTTCAAAGATAAATTCTTTTGTGAGGTTTCTAAAGATATAGGAACGCTTTTCTGAATCTTGTGTGACTCGAAATAAGTTATTGTACATTTTCGTTCATGATTATAGTACATTTTCGTAAATTAAGAAACATCCGTCTTTTTTTACAGTGTGGCCAATTGCTATGTATTTTGAATTTATTGTTAAAGTACACATTTCAAGTTAATATTTTAAGAACAGTCATCGTAAAGTGTGTAATGGTTTTACAAACATGTATGAAACTACTTGAACTCTTTTATGCATTCTTCAGTTTATTTATTATTCACTTATAGTCTTGAGGGTAATGTCTCTTTTTTGCAATCAAGTTTAGCATCAATGTTTCTGGTATGCAAGATAGATTAGATGGGCCCACCGTGGCTGAGTGGATAAGACACCACGCCGCTAATCGCTTGAGAGCGTAGGTGGGGGCGTGTTCGAATCCGGTTCCATTGCACACTCTTTGTGGAGCCCCTGGATGTAATTATCTGGTGGTGTAAATTTTCTTGTGCTATCTCGTACCTGTATATCGACGGTGACTTATAAGCGGGCCATGGTGTCAAGCACACAAGTCTGATGTATATGTTCAATAAAACAAAGAAACAGGTAGACTAGATGTTACAGATATCGAAACTGCCAGTCAGCTTACATATTAGCTTGTCTAGTTGCCAGAACGATATTGCACAGACCGCTGCAATGTGGAATGAATGGTAGCCTGATCACTGATGTTACCCCGAGACAAGAGTAGTCATCAGTAATGTGATTGCCATTCATTTCGCACTGTAGTGGGTTGTGCGGTATTGCTATGGCAACAGCCACCGCTGGTGCGCCAGCTAACAGTGAGTTTCGTTATTTGAACCATCTAATCTATCATACACACGAATATCATATATGCTAAAATGTTACAAAATGTGAGACTGCCTCCCAGGCTATTATATTTAACCCCTTATCCGTGTTGCCAAAATTCAGTTTGGGCAACACAGTTTCAAGTCAAACTTATAATACTGCTGATATACAAATTGATTTGCGCCGTATATTATTCATTCACATGTCGGTCAATTTCAATTCGTTTTCATTTCGAATTTGCATTTAGATGTATAACTATGTATTTTTTAACCATTTGGAAAAATGGTCCTTGTCCTCGTCAGGGTAGGAAATCAAAAGCATATCTGAAGCTTTTTATTGGTTGAATCTGCATTTTATTCCTTTTCTGATTGGTCTACACAGTAATCTGTATTTCCCTTTACTTTCAACAGAGTTGGATACTTCTGTTGCCACTATAACAAAAAAGTAATAAAATTTACAAAAAAAAAAAAAATAATAACTCAGAAACAAATTGAGATACAGCTTTCAAACAAATTGCATTTAAAAGTACATTTTTTCTCTCCATACGATGGTGTAAAAAGTAATATTGTGGGATGGTTAGAAGTTTAAGAATGAAATTTCATTTAAAATTGGTCGTCAGATTTCCAAGAAATCTGACGATGGAAAAGCCTTTTCCGAACAGCCAATGAAATGCTTCGATAATGCGTAAATTTCAGGTGTATAATACGTAAGTTTCAGGAAATCTTGCAATTTTTATGTGTAATAACACTATTAATGTTTAATTCATGCGATTTTTATGTCTTAAATTTTAGTCTTTGAAAAGATCATTTTCCAAATGGTCGTTGTAATTTGTCAAATTGCTTTTTTTATTATTATAATTACTCTAGTTATACTTGACAGGGTCTAAAACCATTAGCCATAACCGGTAAGTGGTTAAAATTTTACGAAACATGGTTATTAAACAAACTTCAGGAAAAATAATCCTATGTCAAGAAATTATGGAAATAGGTCTGTAAAATAAATTACTACAGTAAAAAATAAATAAATAAATAAATAAATAATTAAAAAAAAATAATTACGATATTAAATAAAGTGATGCAAAATTGTCAAATAATTTTAAACTATTTAAAAATAAAGATGAAATGAAAGGATTTGAGACGATACGTCTATGAATGTGATCCTTTTCAATATTGAATATAGAAGTTTCTTTTTAAAAAAATTATATTTTACTTTCTATTATATTCATTCGATGTTATATAATAACTAAGTTTATTAAAATTGTTAAACGTATCTTTTATTGGTATTCAAATTTTGCTATTTTTGTTTTTCACATTTTTATACTTTTTCTTACATACGGAACGAGCTCAGTAACATTTGGATTTAGATATATCTTTATATTAGAGTTATAAAGATTTATAAACATTGAAATAAATTTGGTGTTTCAATTAGTCAATACTTGAAAGAAATTACCTTTTGCAAAATAAAAAAATGTTCATTACTTATTATTTATGTACGATCTTAGGACAAATTAGTAGTTGAGCCAAATAAAAGATCATTGAACCAAATATGAAAGTACAAATGACTATGAAATAGAACAAACTTATAAAGTTAACCTTCTTGTAAATTTTAAATGTGACTTCCCTTCGTTATTCTGAAAGTGTCTCTTTTGTAAATACGTTCTCTTTTCTTTTCTTTTTCTTTTTCTTTTTTTTTTTTTTTTTGTTTGTTAGCAGGGTAACATCGAGCAAACCGAGTGTCGTGCTGAATGGTGATTTCAAGCCAGGACTGGATTTTCTAAGTTGTGGATTAGAAACCAGATCTTTATTAATCCCACATACAATAATAAGCGGGTGAAAGCACTGATGTTTATGGTTTTCGTTAAATAAAAAATTCCTCAACCAATAAAAACTGGGATTTCGACACTAATCTAAGACATATAACCCCAAGCTTATGAAACAAAAGTAGTAAGTTGTCACTGAAGTAGCACCTTGCAAATAATCATTGATTTTCTAATCAGAAAATTTTCCAAATAATCTGTGTTCACCCTATATTTCATGTATAATATTTTATGGACTTATAAAAAATATCATTTTTGTGATATCATTAATAAGTTTCACTATTAATCAAACTATTTTATATAATATCAATTTATGTTATGTAATTTATTATATGTTTAACCATTTATCAGCGCAACATTTTTGAAAAAAGAACTTTCCAAAAAGGCCTTTTTTTATATTGCAAAATACATATTTTCATACAATTTTTAAACGAAAAATATAAAAAAAAATAATTACAAATCAGAAACAAAGATGATATATTAAAATATAAATTTGTTATCAAAATTATACCATTTATGAGCAAAATTGTCAACTAGATTGAAATATATTGGATAAAGAAAAATTTAAGTCTAGAAATTACGATACCCGTACTACGTTCGGGCCAAATCGCGCTCAGCGAAAATACGCTGCCCGTATGACGTATGGGCAAAACTGGTAAGCGATTAATATCTAGTATATATTATTTACTTAGCGTTTTTAAATAATTTGGCATTGCGTATTGTAGGTTCAAAATTGTTCTATGACATAACTTTGCATGTAAAGGAAAATCCCATTAACCTATTGAAGAGCGATTTTTATTATTTTTATCCTTAGTTTTAATCTCCAACTGATACTATGATACCAGAATTTTGAAACAAGGTTTTAATGTTATTATGCACGTAATGCTCTTACATATTTTCAAATAAATTTGATCGTGAATTCTGGTGTCATTCAATCTTTCCAACATTCTAATCTTTGCCAATCAACTAACACTTTTCCCTGAAAGGGTTAAAGTGTAATGAATAATAAAAACTCATTCTTAAGTAAGATTAATTTCAGTTAGAGAATGTAGTATAGAAAGCAAAATAAAGAATTCGGATTGTTGAATAGAGACTTTATCGATTGTGCTCTGATTTATTTACCTCAACTGCAGTTCTCTATTTGAATTCATTTTCGATGTAAAGCGAATACCATTATGCTAATAAAATGTTACAGGCTTACTGATAATGGTTCTGATGTAACATTAAAACTTGTAGTGATAGCTTTTGTCTTTAGGCAACATTCGTCCTAATTAGTATCTGAAGATAGTTTCTGAAATACATGAGACAATAGTTAAAAGGTTATTCATTTGAATTTCAGCTTAAAGCTTTGTATTGAGTGAAATAGATCTACTTCATCTTTATCTCCGTTTTAATTTATTATCATGAAATGTTTCTATGCTGAATATTGTAATAGAGTCGAAGTAGTTTTAACGTAGAATTTACAAAATGTGTCATATTAATGTCACAGCATGGTCTGATGAAAGAAGAATTTTTAAAAACAATGATGTTGGCAGGAGAATACACACGTTTTTAATGAAATACTTCCTTTAATTGTGTACTGATTTATTATCTCAAAGGCTGGTTGCCAGTTGAATTCGTTTTCACTTTACTCATTTATTAGTAGCGGAGAGTAGATAATAGTTTAATAACTCCGTGTTACTAATCACTTGCTGGTGAAAATTGTTAGTTAATTAATTGCTCTCGGAACTATAATTGTGTTCTCTATTCATTATAAGGTGAAAAAAGATCTCCTGTTAATAATACAATCTGTCTCATAATAATGTCACAGCATGTACTGATGAAAGAAGAATTTCTAAAAACAATATTGTTGGCAGGAGAATAAACACTTTTTTAATGGGTAATGGGTAGTGGGGTAATTTTCCTTTAACTGTGTACTGATTTATTTATCAGAAATGCAGGTTGCCATTTGGATTTTTTTTCACTTTACCCATTTATTAATAGCGGAGAGAAGATAATTGTTTAACAATTCTATGTTACTAATCAACTGACGGTTTAAGCTGTTAATTAAATAATTGCTCTCGGAACTATAATTGTGTTCTCTATTCATTATATGGAGAGAAAAGTTCTCCTGTTAATACTATAACCTGTGTCAGAGTAATGTCATAAAATGGTCTGATGAAAGAAGAATTTTTAAAAACAATGTTGTTGGCAGGAAAATTCTCACTTTTTTAATGCGTTACTTCCTGTATTTGTATACTGATCTATTTATCTCAAATGCATGTTGCCATTTGGATTCTTTTTCACTTTACCCATTTATTAATAATGGAGAGTAGATAATAGTTTAACAACTCTATGTTACTAATACAATGTAAGCTGTTAATTAATTGATTGCTCTCGGAACAATAATTATATGTTCTCTATTCATTATATGGAGAAAAAAGATCTCCTATTAATAATATAATCTGTGTCATTATAATGTCACAGCATGGTCTGATGAAAGAAGAATTTTTAAAAACAATGTTGTTGGCAGGAGAATTTTCACCTTTTTAATGCGTTACTTCCTTTAACTGTTTACTGATCTATTTATCATAAATGCAGGTTGCCATTTGGATTATTTTTCACTTTGCCCATTTATTAATAGTGGAGAGTAGATAATAGTTTAACAAGTCTATGTTACTAATCAGTTGAAGATGAGAGCTGCTCATATATAAATTGTTCTCGGAACTAAAATTGTAATCTCCATTCATTATATGGAAAAAAGAGATCTCCTGTTAATAATATAATCAGTGATTGTTACCTTGCTCTTAATTGTAGTATACTATTGATTCACTAATTTTTGCCAAGTACCGGTAAGTCTGTTTCTTTTTTTTTTTTTTTGTATATTTTATGAGTAGGGGCTATGATTCACTATTGGCTAATACCATACCTTATCAACACTCTCGATATTGGCATCTTTATTATTTTGCAATTTCAGCATCCCTAGATCTTTTCCAGTTTTGATCAAATAAATAAAAAATTCCCGTGACCGGGTTAACTAAATTCTACTATTAAACAACTGGCGAAAAGAACCGAAAACCAATTACATGTTCTCTGAACTATAATTCTGTTCTTTACTCATAATATGGAGAAACAAGGTGATCCTGTTCTATAGATTATAATTATTTTCAATTAATAGTTGTTATTTCTAATTAGAAATAACATCTGTGAATAGTTATAATTATGGTGGAGAATACTTATGGAGGCGCTTGATTCTCCATGCAGCGGTGGTTACGGGTTCGACGAAATGGTGAGATAAAAAAAAAAAAAAACTCCAACATTATAAGCGAAAGTACAGTCACTGTTTATTCCTTCTCAAATGAAAAATAATAATTCGTAAAAATAGGGAACCTCAGATATGAAGCTATGTAGAAGTATATTTATCCATGACAAACTGCTCCTTAACGTCAGAACAGGAAAAGAACAACAGCGGCCCTTTCACGGATCTTACAGCTGAGGGGTCGGGAGCGAATTGAACACTTAATTCGTACAGAATCACATGACTTGGCGTATTACATTATCGCCAAATCACAATGCTTTTGACGCCGGCATTACAGAGACAAAGCATTGGCGGCAGGATTAGCAGGCAAATAATGTGGCAGTCCCCCCCCCCCCCCACTTTAAGCGGACCCACAGGATGTGAAGCAATCCCATATGTTTCAAGAATAAGACGACATGAAGTGTGGATTTGTTTACTTTAACAAGAGATTGCGCTTACATGTGATTGTGAAATCTTTAACGAATGTATGTAAAATGTAGAAAGCATGATGATAAATGAAATATAATTTGAAACTGCAATTCCAATAAAATACTTTTTTTCTTTATTTATTTTTTCCCCGTCAAATTCTAATAGGAATTAAGAGTGGCTTATTTAAAACGCAGTTAAAATACGATTAAGAAAACGAAACGTTAAAAAAAGTGCAGATGCACGAAGGTTGTATGTGTCCTTGATTACTTTTAAATAAAGGCCGTTAATAAAGAAAAATAAATATGCGAGAATGAGAATTTTGAATAAGTGGAAAAAAATATGAAATTATAAATCTTTATACGTGTTGAGTAAAGTTCATTGTGAATGGAGAAAGAGAAAAAATATATATATGAATGCAGAACTATGAATTGTTTTAGGAAAAAATTAAAATAATGAATTTACTTGTTCAAAGTAGATTTTGAGTAACGGAGGGGGGGGGGGGGGGAACCGATATGTTGCAGAGAAATCTGCCACAATAATCCTTATTCATTTAATTTCCACTTCAATGTATATTAAGCTATTCTATTACAAAATTATCATCGTTCTATTTTTATAAACAAAAAAAAAAAAAAAAAATATTTATTTTGGTAAAATGGAATATGTTAAATGATTTTCTAATGTAAATTTAAAAATATTGTCATAATAATGCCACATCAGGTTCTTATGAAAGAAAAATTTAATAAATAACTTGTCTGTGTACTAAATGTACATTAAATATTTATTTCAACATGTGATTGTCACATATAAAATGGGAAAGGAAAAATGCGTTTTATTGGATATAGGAAATTTTATGAATTGTGTACTGGATTTTTTTACATCAATTGCAGCTCTCTATTTGAATACATTTTCAATGTAAATCTAATAATATTATCCTAATCAAATTTCACAGGCTATCTGATAAGGGCTCCGATGTAACATTAACGACTGCGCATCAAACTTATACGTTGCTGGACACCAGGGAGCTATTATACATAGGAGAGTGACGACTTACGAGCGATAAATCTTATTGGCTCAGAGGATTATGGACAAAATATTTTTGAGCCTACTGTTACTGCCAAAGTAATATGATAATTTTTTATTTTCTTAATTAAACTTGTCCAACTCAGTTCTACCAATTTCAGGAATGTGGGTATGCCAAACTGCCAATCTGAGCATGCACCTTGTACAAATGTCACCACTCCTCTATCTACAAAGGCACTGTAATTGCAACATCGAAGATTAACTTTATGTTAGATTATAATAAGTGGTTGACCCAAAATACAAGGTTGTGCCAATCCACTCTCGCTATTATACGGTATACAGCGTACAATAGGTAAAATATACAAAATCATTGATTCCCAGCCCAATTTTCGTAAATATATAAAAATATTTATGCAAGCGCTAAAGTATTGCGAACATGGATTTGAGAGTATCCATGACACATAATGCTAAATTTTTATTTCTCTTAAACTGTAGGACTTATTTTTTATTATTCCACTGCTAAAAAAAAGAAAATCTTAAAAATACGGAAATTGCAAAATACAAAAATTCCTTCCAGACAGTAAAAAATAAAAAAACAAAACAAAAAAAATAAATAAAAACAAATCCCAAACTATTAGAGAAAATAACAAAGTAACGTCTTTTAGCACTATGATCGGTCGAGGATATTTTTAAATCCATATTCAGCACTTTCTAACACATTTACGAAATCATTTCATACCAGAAAATAATTTGCGTGAAAATGCGGAAATGGCACTAGCAATTAACGGAATCGTTTTTTTAACAGGCAATGTTTATAACATGAGCTTTTTACGAACAATTGCAAGAGAGTCGTGTTTTATGAATAAGTCAATTAAAGTAGGTTTGATTTTATGTTTAAAAATTATTTGTTGATGTAGAAACAAATCATAATTATATTTCTTTCAACGGAACACGTAAATTTAATCTAGATATTATGGTTTCTGTTAGTTTATATCAAAACATAAACACAAATCGGAAACTTCTTATTTGAAGAATATCTTTTTTTTTAAATCTCTTTTAATATTAAGTACTATAATATAAATTTGGCAGATTTACAAATACTATTTAAGATAATATTGAATTTGACAAACTATCTAATCTATGAGAAAGGAATATTTAAAATTTGCTATTGATCTCCAAATATAAATAAACGGTTAATTGCTCACAATAGCTATTTATAGTATTAACAGCAAAATCAATATTTCCCCAATAGTGCATGCATCTTACATATATCCAAGACGATGGCAATAATGGTCTCACATTGCTTATACGTTAAAAACGGTTACAAGAAAATGACAGCATTGTAAAAATATTAGCTTTAGAATGGAAATATTTACAAAGAACTGCCAATATTTCAGAAGTACTTTTTGTGTTGGAAATGTGTGCGGAGACAATGTCAATATCGTAGAAATATTATTTTTATTTGTTTTGCCCTGGAATACTTCTCGCCAAATGTAAGTACTCCTATTTTAAAGCAATACAGTGCGTCCCAGAATATTATAGACAACCTGTTTTTGTTTTTTTTACAATTGAAAAAGAGGAGTAACAATTTCAAAACAATTTATAATTATAAATAATATCAAGACAATAATAATATTATACAAAAATAATATTACACAATCACAGACTATGTGAGAAAAATTCAAACTTAAATTTTACTATCCCAAATGTTTATAGACAATTCATTTTTTTCTTTAACGTTCAAATTTTTAAGACGTTTCTTCTAATTACTTCAAAAAGTAGATCAGGCATACTAAAAACAAGTGTTTGAAGAAATTCTCGCTTTAAAGAAAACTAACTTCCTTCAGTTTACAAATTTAAACCTTCACCCATTGGAAATTGTCGCCCATTAGCAAATACAAATATAACTAATCTTCCTTAGATGTTCTCTATTGGGTTCAGGTCATGATTTATGATTGGTCAATCGAAAATCTTTGTTTTGTCTAGCCCACTGTATTATAGATTTGGACTCGTGAAGGGAGCCATTGTCTTGCTGGTATATCCATTTGTCCCCGCCTAGCAACTTTCCAAATGGAAGTAACTGTAGGTACTTCAAGCGTTTTCTAGTAACCTTCAGAACATTGACGACCTTTCACAAAAGGAATATCGGTTGTTCCATTATAAGAAAATGCCCCCCACACCAAGAGTGAACCCCCTCCTTGTTCTCTACTTAAAAAAGTTCGTGGTGTCTTGTAAATATCGTGATAGTAATATGCCCAACCGTTGGGGCCATCTATATTAAATTTCTTTTCACCTATGAAAAGGGTACAAAACCATCATTTGTTCAATTCATGTGATTTGTTGCTCATTGAATACAAGCGTCTTTAAGTAGTTTTTTTAAACTTTTGCGAACGATGCATTTTGCGATAATCAAGAAATGTATTTGCCTGCAGCCGTCGATGGAAACATGGATTTTGATACTTGAGCGCTTACGTCTTTAGAAACTGACCGTAGAGACAAGTTCTGGGTGACCAATGTCAAAATCTCTCTGTCCTGCCGTTTAGTTCTTTTCTTCGATCGCCCAGAACAGGATTTTGTTTCAAAATTGTCACCTTTTGACAGAATTCGGTAAATGCCAACCTTATTGCGTCCAGTTTTTCTTGCAATGCGCACAACTTTCCATCCACGAGCCTTTAAGTGGACCGTAGACCTTTAATTGAACAATAATACACCCAAAAATCGAAAATTATTTTTGTGCATATTAGTATTTTCCATTTTGTTCTGATCCATTTTCGAAAAACCGCATGCAAATGCGATTATTTTTCGCAAAGTTACAAGTGCTTGAATTTTGTACACAAACATTTTTTCGGCCATTTAATATGCTTTAAATCTGTTTTTTCTCAAAATTGATTTTTCAGCATTTTGGATTTTTGTAATGCTCCACGCGTCTTAATTTTTCTTCAAAATTCATGAAATTGATAAGGAAGAATCGCGATATTGCTTACAAAGAAACTGTTGGTTTTGGGGGCACACAGAGTTAGCAGAATAGCTCGACATAAACATTTATTAACACTAACACGAAGACAAAAATATGTACATAGCTTAAATGCGACTAAGCACTGACATGTTTTTAACAGAACTAAATAATCTCGCTCGCAGAGCGGATTTGGAGAAACGTCACTGTACGCGCATGCGCTGAAAGAAAAGGGTAAGATAAATGGACGTTGCATTCCAACAATTCCCCCTTTACAACGTGCATTTTCTTAACAAAACAATATTCTCCTATTAAGCAAATTACAGAGAAATAATATTAATATAAAAATTACAAATACAAATTATATACTTATATAAAAAAGGATACAGAATAATGCTGAAAAATTTTAAACATTTTGCCCTATCATTTCACAACATTTTTTATGTTTATAAGCGTTTAAAGCTTTGGTTAAAATGTCTGCAGGCATATTTTCTGTCTCTAGGTATTTAACATCTATTTCGCCATTATCGTAAATTTCGCGCACAAAATGATGTCGAATGTCGATGTGTTTCGTGCTTGAATGGTAAACCGGATTTCGTACTAATTTTTGAGCAGACTGGTTATCACAAAATATTATAGTAGGCGCAGTCACTGTTTCAGGAGAAAGTTCACTTAAAAACCGTCTGATATGCAAAATCTCTTTAGCGGCTTCTGACAATGCCATGTACTCCGCCTCTGTTGTGGATAATGCGACAGTTCGTTGTTTTCTCGATTCCCACGATATGGCTCCATTGGCGTATTTAAAAATGTAGCCAGTGTATGATTTTCTGTCATTCACATCCGACTCCCAATCGGCATTGACAAATGCAATCAAGGATTCAGAATCACGCTTAAAGATCAGTCCTTGATCTTGGGTTCCTTTCAGGTATCGCAAAATTCTTTTTGCAGCTATCCAATGAGGTTTACCTGGATTGTTGTTAAATTGACTTAGGAAATTCACAGCGTGAGTTATATCAGGTCTAGTAGCAACTGATAAATACATAAGGGATCCTATTAATTGACGGTAGGGAATATTATTCATTTCAGACTTTTCTTCTTCAGTTTTGGGACACATATCTTTAGTAAGCTTCACGTTATTATCAAAAGGTGTAGATATTGGTTTGGATTCTTGCATATTAAATTTGCTCAGAATATCTTCAATGTACTTCTTTTGAGAAATTTTAATATTGTCCCCGTTTTGCATAAATTCTATGCCCAAACAATAGTGTAAGAGACCTAAATCTTTCATTTTAAATGATTTTGCTAATTCAAGTCGAATATATTGATAATCTTCTTTACATTTAGTAAGAATTATGAGATCATCAACATAAACAATGATAATAGCTTCAATGGGAGATTTAGAAAAATACACACATTTATCAGCATTAAGTGATTTAAACTTCATTTGTTTCAATTTTTCATCTAATTTTTTGAACCATTGGCGACCCGATTGTTTTAATCCATAAAGGGATTTTTTTAATAAACAAACTTTGTCAGCATTAGATTCATTTTTAAAACCTTCAGGTAATTCCATGTATATTTCTTCATTTAAATCACCATTTACATAAGCCATAATAAAATCTAATTGATATGCAGTGAACCCATTTTGGATGCCATATGCGATCGCAGTTCTTATTGAACTTAATCTAGCTACAGGAGAAAAATTGTCGTCAAAATCGATACCAGGTTTTTGTGTACAACCTTTTGCCACCAATCTCGCCTTAAATTTCTCGATTGACCCATCTGGCTTATATTTTGTTTTTAAAACCCACTTAGATCCTATAATTTTCTTATGTTTTGGCCTATCTACTATTTGCCATGCATTTTCTTGCATTAATGAATTAAATTCTAAATTTATCGCATTTATCCATTCGGTTTTATACGAACTATTTAGAGCTTCAAATAATTCAGGACAAGAGTCAAAAGAATTATTTACTGCAGTTTGAGATTTTTCTTCTTTCGGAATAATAATTGTTTGATATTCCTTTCGAGGTCTCCCTTTTCTACCTGTTTATATTTTTCTTGGCCTCCCGCGCGTTCTGAAAGAAGGGGGGTCGGAAATTTCATCAGATTGCGAATCAATTTCTCTTTCACTGTCGCCACTAGAAATGTCTGGTTCCGTTTTCATGACTGGAAATATTTCTGATTGTTGCGTAATTGTATTTGTGCTCGTATTTTCATTATTTTGAGAGAAAGGAAAAATTAATTTTATTTGGGTGTTACAGGAGGGATCATTTTCAAATTCGTTAATAAATCGAACATCACGGCTTATAACAATTTTTCTAGATTTCTTGTTCCAAAGCCTATATGCTTTTGATTCATTAGAATAACCTACAAAAATATGTTCTTCTGATCTAGGATCAAATTTTCCCTTATTTTGCCTTTTATTAAGTACGAAACATTTTTGCCCAAATATTTTGAAGTATGATAAAGTTGGCTTGATGCCAAAGAATACTTCATATGGAGTTTTATTTTCGCTTAAACGTCGTGTCGGGCAGCGATTGCGTATGTAAGCAGCACAATTTATAGCTTCAGCCCAAAAAGATTGTGGAAGATTACTTTGTAATAGTAAACCATTTCAGTTAACGTTCTATTCGATCTTTCAGGGGTGCCATTTTGCTGAGGGGTTAAAGGGGAAGAAAATTCTCGTTTTATACCGCATTCTTCGATATATTTATCAAATTCTTCGCCACAATATTCTAAGCCATTATCTGTACGAAGAAATTTTATTTTCTTTCCTAATCGGTTTTCGACTGCTGCTTTGTATTTAACAAATGCATTCTTAACCTCATCCTTGATTTTAAGAAAACTAACTTCAATATAACGTGATTTATCATCAATAAAAGTAACAAAACATCGCGATCCTCCATGGGAAGGGACTCTCATGGGC
This sequence comes from Maratus speciosus, assembly GCA_963932465.1. Lineage (NCBI taxonomy): Eukaryota > Metazoa > Arthropoda > Arachnida > Araneae > Salticidae > Maratus > Maratus speciosus. The sequence goes on along the minus strand of OZ010791.1, from coordinate 373,596,033 downwards.
CCACATAAATCTGAATGGATCCGAAACAATAAATCATTACTTTCAAACTTTGATTGTTTAGGAAAAGGGCGGACAGTTTGTTTACCTTGAATACAAACTTTACAATCTTTAAGAGACTCATCATCATTAAAATTTAAATTTCTAACCATATTATTAGATTTAAGTTTCTTTAAATCAGACTCATTTAAATGTCCTAACTTTAAATGCCATTTTACAAAATCACTTACCTGTGCTATTGCAGCTCTTTCGGTGATTGGATGTACATAATATAAATCACCTTGACGAACAGCTTGTACTAGTATAGAACCATTAGGCTTAATTATTTTAGCATATCGTTCTTTAAAAAGCACAGAACGATTATTAGCCGTTGCTTTTGACGTTGAAATCAAATTACATTTTAACTCAGGTACACACAGAACGTTCTTAAGTGTGAGATTAGTAGTCCCACTACCGTTAGGCACTGTAATAAGAACTGTTCCTATTCCTGTGATTTTTGCTGTTTTATCAACCGCAAGCTGTATTGTAGAATTATCACGAGGATGAAATTCTGTAAATAAATTTTTATCTTTGCACATATGAGATATACAACCGCTGTCTAAACACCATGCAGTAGATTCATGATATACGTCGTTAAATGCCATACTAACCGGTTCTTCATAACTAATCATTGAACCTTGATTTCCTTTATTTAAAGATGCAAGCTTTCTGTCAGCTATTTTCTTTCTACATTCGTTAGCTTTATGCCCGATTTTGGAGCAATAATTGCACTTGAAATTACGATAATTTCTTTCCGCAGGAAAATTTTTATTCGGATTAGTTTTCCATTTTTCATTTTTCTTCTGTTCTTGATTATTTCTCTTGTTTTCTATATAATAGGCGTTTTGTGAATCATGAGCCGTTTTTCCTTTTCTAGCTTCCCACTCTTCTAGCACCTTAATTTTCAAAGAATCTGGTTTAGGTAATTCATCTCTAGATTCTATAGCGCATCTAAAATTTTCGAAATTCTCAGGAACACTGTAGAGTAGAAGAATTGATAACAAATCATCCGCAATTTCTATTTCCATTTCTTTTAATTTATCAACAATCTCAAAAAAGATATTTAAATGTTCAGACATCGTTTCACTGAAACTCATCTTTCGAAACAGAAGCTGTTTTAACAGCGTTGCTTTCTTTGCGGGGCCTTTTGATTCATAAACGTCTTTCAATTTATTCCATACTGAATTTGAAGTCGCACAATGCTTGATGTGGCACAATTCACTAGGATTTATGTCCAGAATTATATAAGCACGAGCTTTTTGATCAGCCTGGAGCCATTTCTTTTCATCTGCGCTACCTTCGGCCAGTTTCTCTTCTTTGCCGGTTACATAATCCCAATGATCATTTTTTATTAATACTGCTTCAATTTGAAGTTTCCAGCTATCAAAGTTATCTTTGCCGAGCTTTTCAATTGTCGTAACATGAGACATGATTAAATAAAATATCTCGCAGCCACAAATCAAAACAGTTAATGACAGAACGTAGAAGAGTTCTTAATTTCGGTTTAGGCTTAAGACCTTATGATTCGAAAGTTCGAATAAAAAATATTTCTGCTATTTATAGCGCAGTGAGTAGCGTCTCTGGTACCCATAAGCTTTGTTGGTTTTAGGGGCACACAGAGTTAGCAGAATAGCTCGACATAAACATTTATTAACACTAACACGAAGACAAAAATATATACATAGCTTAAATGCGACTACACTGACATGTTTTTAACAGAACTAAATAATCTCGCTCGCAGAGCGGATTTGGAGAAACGTCACTGTACTCGCATGTGCTGAAAGAAAAGGGTAAGATAAATGGACGTTGTATTCCAACAGAAACTATATAAGCATTTTAAAATTCGACTTCATTAAGATAATTAAATTTTATTTTTAACTTATTGAAAGGTAAAATTTTGATGAAAATCGATATGGAATTCATAAAAAAAATCTCTAAAAAAATTAACTATTTAAAAAAAATAGATGCATTGATTTGTTTGTAATAGAATTTTAAGAGCTTAAAAGGCAAAATCGAGGAAATATCTCAAAAATTAAGAAGAATGCAGCACTTTAGAATATTGTTTTAAAAATTATTTAAAATATATATATATATATATAATAAGATTGGAAATTTCTTTTAAGGTGTTCTATATACTTATTGTGAAATGTATATTTCCACAACATTTCATATCTCTATGATGAAAAAGAAAATGTTTAATTTCCCCTTAAAAGATAGATTTGCAAAATTTCCTTTTTGGAAAACTGAACATTGCGAGGTACCTGTGCAATCAATCGGAAAGAGAAATACAGATTAGCTTTTATCTCAGAAAATTATTGCGTCACAAGCACATGACCTTGAAATATGCAGATTTTGGATATCAGTACTGAAATCAACATTCAACACCGGTTGTCAATATGTTTTTGGGACAGCATTTTTTTTTGTTGTTGTTTTTATTTTTTTAATATAAATTTATCACTGTTAAAAGTTGTTTGAATATTTTATTAATTTTATTTCATGATTATATATTTGCATAATTTATAATGTCTTTCTTAATCGTTTAGTTAGCCCTTAAATCAAAAATATATGGTTGCATTTAAACTTTTGGAACACACTGTAGTTCATGACAATAATTATCCAGAAGATAGATAGTTATTATTGGTTCAATAATATTTTTCTTCTCATACATTAAAAGCAAACATTCATTAAAAGCATATCATGCATTAAAAGCAATTTCTTTCTCATACATTAAAGCATGATTGATGCATGCATGCTCTTAGAACTTGTATGCTGTTACACATAGCAATACAAATAAGTAACATGTTTTTCAATTTAAATATCCATTAAACAATACACTGTGCAAAAAGGCACATGTTCCTTAATCTATGATAATTAATTAGAAACGCGTACGAAAATCTGCAATAACGTCTTCCGTGTTAACCACGGATTCCTTTGTCTTTAGAAACCTCAAAAACTAACATATTTTTGAGATTTAAAGACTCATAAAGAAAAAAAAATTCTTTTCTGCCACAGATTTTTGAAAACGTTTCCGAGTAGTAGTTTTTATAGTGTATTAATCCATTTTTTTCAAACCGGAATATTAGTCTTTAGGATGCTATCAGTTCTCAATTAGTCCTTTCAGATGTGCAATTTAATTTATACTGGGTGTCCTAAAAAAGATTTTAAAATTCAATAACTTGCAAACGGTTACAGATATTTAAAAATACTTGCAGGAGGGTTATGCATAAGATCAAACGTTTTTTTTACAGTGATTTTCGATTTTAGTTCGAATTACAAACAATAGATTGCGCTGCAATCAATAGACGCTGAATTCATGCTCGATTTTTGGTACTTCGGGAGCCACTCAATACATTTTAACCTCCAGAAGAAAAAGGCCAAAAAATAGAGCCTGTATTTAGCGCCTGTTGCTTACAGCGCCATTTATTGTTTATAATTCGAACAGAAATGAAAAATCACTGTAAAAAGAAAAAAAAAACAAAACTTTAGACCTTATGCATAACCCTCCTGAAAGAATTTTTTAAATATCTTGCACCGATTGCAAGTTATTGAATTTTAAAATCAGTCAGTCCTTTTTAGGACACCCGGAAGTACAAGAGTAACAAACTAATATTAATTTTAATATTAATGCAATTGCTGTTTATTTATCATGTTTGTCTGTAAAACATGTTTGTTGAACAGGGAGACATTTACTTGAGAACAGATAGCATCCGAAAAACCTTTGTCACGGATTGATATAACTGTTTAATAAACTATAAAAACTACTCAGAAACGTTTACAAAAGTTAGTGGCAGCTAAAGAAACTCCATTTTTTAATATATATAAATGCTTCATTAAGGAGGTCCGGGACACAAAAATCTTCAAATTTTATAAAAAACATTTTGTTTCATAAAAAGTTTCTCTGTTTTTTCCTACTTAAAATGACATTTAAATCATGTTTCTATCTGAATTATAACAAAAAATATTAATGTTTTCGTTTTGGTTTGTTTTCAAAATCTCGCTTTTAAGCAATGGCTGATCATGGAAACGACTTCTTGTAAAAATGCATATTTCTTAATGATAGGTTTTTTTCACCATTTCTCATATTTAAATTCTTATAACTGGAGAACCGTTAAAGGTACAGGGTTCAAACTTGGAACATAACTTTTTCAATTGCTTTACTTTAGTTGATTCAGCATATTTGAAAAAAAAAAAAAAAAGAAAAAAAATTACTTTTGAAAATATGATTTTTTTTTAAGTTGCACTACTTTTTTTGAAATTTTTTCGTTAAATATTTCTAATTTTTTTATAAATTAATATTTTTAAAAATGCTGAATCAAAATTAAAACTTATAGATTTCTGTTTATTTAAATGAAAAAAAAAAAGAAATTCTATAAATAATCTTTCGAGTTATAACGATTTTAAATTACTCCCCTTTTTAATAAATTTTAAATTTAAATAAAAAAATTCTAAGAAATTTTATCACGTGATTTTGTTTACAAATGATTAGATTAACCATAAAAAAATCAGAATTTTAACTCAATAAATAAAAATTATTTTAAAATGTGTCCCGAACCCCCTTGTATCTCAAAATTACTTTTTTTTTTAAAGATAATGAGCACTTTCGGAATCGTGGAGACCTCGGAAAAAAAATTGAATATTTTCTTTTATGGTTCCATTCTTTTTGCATTGACTAAATAAATTTAGTCATTTTAGGTGCGTTTGTAATAATATAAATATGTAGCACTTATAGTCGTCGTTTAGTCCGTCCGTCTGTCTGTCCACATATAACTGCTCAAAAAGTACGCAACCGAATGGTTCGCAATTTTAACATAGATAATCATAGATAAATTCTGTCGAGTCATTTCAAATTTTATGAAAATAGAATCAAAACTTAAAAAGATATTAAAAAATGCTTTCTTCACTCTATTAAATCCTATCATACGTAATTAATTCGATGATATTCCATAACAGGTAATGATTCTAGGTTGACATGTTGACTATTCTATTAAATGCTATCATACGTAATTAATTCAGTGATATCCCACGATAGCTAATGATTCCACATTTCCATGGTGATTACGTCCTATTAAAGATGGAGTCATATTATTTCCGTATTACTGAATTTAATATATATAAAGGTAATAAATTTTGTATTCATGCACTTTTGTATAAAAGTGAAACAGTTATTGCACCAAGATCTGAATATTTATTAAACTAGTTATAGTACAAACCACCTCATTTGCCACGTTTGACGTACAATTTCCAACTTGTTTCTTTACAATGTGTCTCGTTGAAATGGAAAAGAATTACACCTGGTTATCATGATATTTTATACAAATAATTCCTTGTTCCCTTTCAACTGACTGCGAGCAAAGCTATATAGTTTGATTTTCTATTTACTGTAGTACTTTGGTTTGCTTGTCTGTTGTCTGGCCTTGTTAAATTTTACAGCCTTTAACCTAATAAATTTTTTTGAATGATCCCAAATTTGCAAATGCTGTTTAAGTACACAGAGTAACTTTACAGATTTACAATAGTTGTCGTATTGTATGTAGTTTTTTATATGCATAAGTCAAAAATATTTCTCTATCTTTGTCTGCTATCGTCAAAATGAGTGATATTGGAAAAAAATAGACTATATAATTAATGGGGAACACAATATAGAGTTGACACAAAAACAAAGGTTACGGGTCAAACCACTCTCAATAAAATGCGCCAATGGGAGTACAGGAAGTAATTATCAGTGGTTTAAGGTAAACAACAATCCCTTCCATACGATTTTAATTTTTTCTTAAAAATTACTTGTTTGTATGCACATAAAAAATGTGTTACTTTAGTTTAATTTCACAAAAAAGTTCAAATGTAAAATAATAAAATTAATATATAATATTTAATATTATATACTAATTATAACTATTTTTTATTATATTATCATATTTAAAGGTCTTTGGAGCTCTAAAACTTTAAAAAATTCGAAAATATTTTTTATTCTATATTAAAGTCCTACCTTTTCTGCACTTTTTGATACATTATGCCCTTTAAATTCCCATTATAACATAAGTTATGGCTTTTAGATTTGTACCCGCTCAATAGCTGAAGTGGCGTTTCCGAAACTTTGAAGTCATTTTACTCAAAAATACGTTTTTGGGCATAACGAGCAGCATATCTCAAAAACTTCTCAGTATTTTTTCATGAAATTTTCAAAACATATGGTTGATATGAGTCTGCATAAACTGAACCCAACATTTCCTTTTTATAAAATAATATCCAAATACATTATTGAAAAAATATTTTTTAGGTGATAATACTGTTGAAATTTTCAAAATTCTGCATTAGCTAAATGCAACTTTGTATTAAAAATATGAAAATGCTTTAAATGCCACTTTATTTAGGTTCAGGGTACTTATTACAATATGAAGTATAATTATGCAGCAAAAGTTTAATTTTAGTTCCAAAAATATTTTGTAAACTTGCGCGTAAGCTGTCATACCAATTTTCTGCTCGACAAATGTCTAACAGTTTGAAGCCCCTATAAAAATGAATTCTGCTTCTTGTAATTTTTTTAAATATATGAAATGAATGAACCAACATATATCTTCCATTCCTCTAAAAATTATGTTTTAATGTCATATGCATTTTACGATAAAATGTTGAAAATGGCTAATTTTTAATTTTTTTTTTCAAATTTTAACAGTCCCGAGACCCATTAACGGACTACATAATCAATGAGAGATTAAGATTTAAAATGTAGTATTGCTTCACTAAGCTTTAATTACTTCCGTTCTCTATTTATTGGTGCTTAAAATAATGTGCTAATTTCTTTTTTCTACATTTAGATCACAAATTCTTAAAAGATAATTTATTTGCTTTCCGCATACAACTAAAAATTAAAAGAACACGGATATAAATTTAACAAAACCTTAAAACATGCTTAGTTTAAATACAAAACAGTTTTTTATATTTGTCATAGTGGTCTAAACAGGCAATTACTTGTGCACTTTTTATAAAAAAAGAAAACGATCTTGTAAATATTACAATGTGAAGTCAAGATTTAAAATTTAGTGTAGCTTAGCATATCTAAACAACGGACTTAGTAATTGCCTCGAAGCGCTATATATTGGCGTTTAAATTAATGTTCTACAGTTCTTTCTGTTATAATTAGAGCGTGCATATTTAAAAGATGAGTTATTTACTTTCCGTTTACGAAGAAAATTCTAAAAGAACATGAATCTCAATTATACAAAACATTAAACATTTTACTGGAGTGGAAAATAGTTTCTACTCTTTGAAATGGCGGTTTTTGCAAATAATAAAATAATACCTTGTACATTTTCATAAGACAGTAAAGTGCTTTGGTAATGTTCATGTTCACAAAAGTAAAAAAAAAAAAAAAAAAAAAAACTTGAGTGTAAAAGAGTAGTTAAATATTTTTTGTACGTTTAAAATAAATATTTAATCTACTTCTTTCATACAACAAATTTTTTCCTTTCTTCTTATGTACAGTAGTCCCTCTTTATATAGTTTTTTTACGGAGACAAAATACATGTACGATATATTTCGACAGTACGCTATAATCAAGGCCGTTGCGAAAATTAAGAAGGGTACTAATTTTCTAGTAAATGTTTTATATCTTTTTCGAAATGTACGTTGATAACCCTTATTAAAATTTTCTTAATGATATTAATAATGGAGCATAATAATGGAACCTTATTTTAGAATAACCCTGTATATCTGGAAAATGTCTTTTTTTTGTTGTTGTTGTTGAAATCAAATTTTATAATTATTTTGTATAAAAAAAGCTGAATTTCTGTATCTTCTTTAATGTACCATTTTTTATACTTTTCATATTTTGAAGAAAAATAAAACCTATTGTCCGATTTCTTAATAATTTCTCCTATCTTTTTTTTAATTGTTAGACATGTGTAGAAAATTAAAGTTTACATAAAAAGCACTTCTGCCACTTATAAGTGTCAAAAATTCTAAAGCTATTATGAAAGGTTCAAGCTATTTTACATAGCCAAAAAAAAAAAAAAAAAAAAAAAAAAAAAAAAAAATGTTTTTATTCTGTTATCTTCAGTAATAGATATCAATACTAATGAAGTATATTATTGATGGTGAAAACAAATCAAAAGAAAAAAGAAAAAAAGAAAAAAAGATCCTGTGCTGAAAGAACATCGGATTTCTTGCATCTAAATTTCAAATAAGATTTTGAACCCCTTAAAGAAATAAATTCCTCACTGTATTTCCTTTTACTTGAATATTTTTTCTTTTCTGTGCATTAACATTTTTGTGAAATAGATTTTAAACAAAGAGAAAAATACATGACATCAAAATTTGTTTAAAGTTTCACTGAATATCGATTTTCTGCTCCCGGTAAAAATGAATTAAGGTTTTATAACTTACCAACAGATGGCACCATCATTCCATTTCTTACGGAACAGATTTATAGTATAAAAGCCTGTACTTTTATATAATTGGTTAACTATAAAAGAAATGTCACTTTCGTTCAGTAAAGATTCCTCTAAAAGGTACCTAGTTCGTGTTCGGTATTAAAAACACTGTTTTTAAAATATCGTAGCTATTAAAATTGTCTATTAAATTTATGAAATTCTCCTACCCTGGTAACGAGAGGAAGGATAAGACGGCATGCTCTCATCTGCATTCTCCCCGTCTCCGCCCGATGTTGTAGTTGATATTGCACTTGGAAAAACTCAAAACTTGCGAAATATTTGACTTTTTACTTTCTTCTATCTTCAATAGAAGAAAGTATAGTAATTGAAATTTTTTTCGACTTCCGGTTTTCGACTAATATACTTGTTTTAGGGGTCACAGATCCCCAAAAACATGTTTATAGAAAATGTCTGTCTATCCATCTGTAAGTGTGTCTGATCCCAAAAAAACATGTTTACAGAAAATGTCTGTCTGTCGTCATTGTACCATCAAAAAGTGTGTGAAGTTATGCATAGAATTGAACCATTTTTTTTTATGTTTTTGGCTATGGCAAGCTGGTCCTTCCTTAATTTTGAAAACAAAAAATTCGGTGGAAGGGGACGCGATTTTTGTGCGATTTTAAATATTATACCATCGAAAAGTGTATGAAGTTATGCATAGAACTGAACATTTTTTTTTTGTATGTTTTTGGCCAAGGCAAGAAGGTCCTCCCTGCATTTGGAAAAATTCCGCCAAAAAGGGGGTGCTGTAATCGCGATTTTTGTGCCATTTTCAATATTATACCATGTAAAAGTGTATGAAGTTATGCACAGAATTGAATCAAATTATTAGGTCCTCCCTGAATTGGAAAATTTTCTGCCGAAAGGAGGCACTATAATAGCGATTTTTGTGTAATTACCTTGATTTATCGTAGTTCTATTATACACCGTTGTCTTGTGAAGTGACTGGAACTTCCCATCCTGATGAAGCCGGCTATTCGCGAACAGCTGATATACAACAGAATAACGGAAAACTATAGATTTTAATAAATATCATGATGGAGATCAACTCGTTTTTTCTCCGATTAATTGATAATCCAACAGCTGTTAAACATTTTAGGGAAGGTATTTGAGGCATCCTGAAAATTTGTGCAACACTTCTTCTGTAATGCCTGAATACAAAATCGAATGTCTGGCTGAAGGATCGTGGCCCAAAAACTGTGCCAGACATGTGTCAAGTGCCATTTTTTGACTAGACCAAAAAGGTACTTGAGGCTCGCTGAGATTGAGACAGAATAATATTTATGCTTAGAAAAAAATATTTTGAAAATGACAGACACTTTAGTCGGCCCAAAACCTGTGCCAGACACGTGTCAAGTGCCATTTTTTTTGGCTACCCAAAAAAGGTATTTGAGGCACGCTGAGATTGAGACAGAATAGTATTTATGCTTAGAAAAAAATATTTTGAAAATGACAGACACTTTAGTCGGCCCAAAACCTGTGCCAGACACGTGTCAAGTGCCATTTTTTGACTACCCAAAAAAGGTATTTGAGGCACGCTGAGATTGAGACAGAATAGTATTTATGCTTAGAAAAAAATATTTTGAAAATGATAGACACTTTAGTCGGCCCAAAACCTGTGCCAGACACGTGTCAAGTGCCATTTTTTGACTACCCAAAAAAGGTATTTGAGGCACGCTGAGATTGAGACAGAAGAGTATTTATGCTTAGAAAATAATATTTTGAAAATGACAGACACTTTAGTTGGCCCAAAACCTGTGCCAGACACGTGTCAAGTGCCATTTTGCGACTACCCAAAAAAGGTATTTGAGGGACGCTGAGATTGAGACAGAACAGTATTTATGCTTAGAAAAAAATAATTTCAAAATGACAGACACTTTAGGTGGCCCAAAAACTGTGCCAGACACGTGTCAAGTGCCATTTTTTGATTACCCAAAAAAGGTATTTGAGACGCGCTGAGATTGAGACAGAATAATATTTATGCTTAGAAAAAAATATTTTGAAAATGACAGACACTTTTGTTGGCACTTTCTACTTGCCAGACAGCATAGAATGTTAAACGCGAGTGCCAGTAAAGCTGGACTTGCGGTGCCCCGCAGAAGATCCATTTATTGACTTACGATACAAACAAATCGTAAATCGCGTTGCACCCCTTTTCCCCCTTTATCCTTAACCAATGAACCCCCAAAACTAATCAGGGAAGTTCCTTAACATAATAAACCGGCATACCAAATTCGGAGCAAATCGAATAATTCTGCATGAAAAACTCATTTATCTGAAATAAGGGGAGGGTGGACTAACGCCCCTTTTCCCCCTTTATCCTTAACCAATGAATCCCCAAACTAATCAGGGAAGTTCCATAACATAATACACCGGTATACCAAATTCGGAGCAAATCGAGTAATACTTCATGAAAAACCCATTTATCTGAATTAAGGGATGGGGGGGGGGGTAGACTAACTCCCCTTTTTCCACTTTATCCTTAACCAATGAGTCCCCAAAACTAATCAGGGAAGCGGCATATCAGAATGAAACAAGAAAAAAAATTGAAGCAAATGGGATGTTTCTATCAAGAGCTATAGCGTTACGTACATACAGAACCGGCGGGCACATAAGGTCTCAGGCTTTGATAGCCTGTGAGCATTAAAATAAAATATTTTCGATTATTTGGCGCTAAAAGACGAATGTGCACGTGATTTGGCGGGTAAAACTTTTCCTCACCAAACGCGAATATTTTAATGCATCTGAAAATTGCTTGTTAAATGATTATTCGAATGCGCGGTACTTAAGGAATTTAAACTTAAACAATGAAATATTTTGTTACTTTTTCTGTAAGCTTATGTAATATATACAAGTTGCGCGTTGCTGAAGTTATTTAATTTTCGGACGGTTTCACCGGCTGGATAAATTTAAGTGCACTTTAAATGTAACTGTCCGATTAAGAACTATTTCATTATATATTTCGAAATTAAATAAGTCGTTGTTTCTATGGCAAAAATACTTTTCTCATGTTGTCTCCGACACTAACAATATCGAACACAAACCGACAGTGCTCAGAATCGGGAACTTAACTTTGAGTTTAAAGCAATTTTAATCAGTTTAAATTTTGCACTAACCGTCATTAAACGATCGTTAAATTTCATTACATATAAATGTATATGACAAAATCATAGTTATAAAAGTATATTAATATACTTTTATATAAATATACTTTTAAATATACTTTTAAAATATACTTTTAAATATACTTTTAAATACATTTTTAAAAAGACACCGGAAGTCCAGCTTTACTGGCACTCGCGTTTAACATTCTATGTTGTCTGGCAAGTAAAAAGTGCCAACAAAAGTGTCTGTCATTTTCAAAATATTTTTTTCTAAGCATAAATATTTTTCTGTCTCAATCTCATCGCGCCTCAAATACCTTTTTTGGGTAGTCAAAAAATGGCACTTGACACGTGTCTGGCACAGTTTTTGGGCCGACTAAAGTGTCTGTCATTTTCAAAATATTTTTTTCTAAGCATAAATACTATTCTGTCTCAATCTCAGCGTGCCTCAAGTACCTTTTTTGGGTAGTCAAAAAATGGCACTTGACACGTGTCTGGCACAGGATTTGGGCCGACTAAAGTGTCTGTCATTTTCAAAATATTTTTTTCTAAGAATAAATACTATTCTGTCTCAATCTCAGCGTGCCTCAAATACCTTTTTTGGGTAGTCAAAAAATGGCACTTGACACGTGTCTGGCACAGTTTTGGGGCCACGATCCTTCAGCCAGACATTCGATTTTGTATTCAGGCATTACAAAAGAAGTGTTGCACAAATTTTCAGGGTGCCTCAAATACCTACTCAAAAATGTTCAGCAGCTCTGTACTATGACTGAAGCAGAAATTTAAAATAAAAATCAAAGTTTATGTAGCATTTAACTAATAAATGAAATATTGGCAATTGTAATAACGTTTTGAAATATTAAAATATAAGAGATAGAAGAAAGTTTTGGGTTTGGCACATCCAACTAGTTTTTTATTCACAATACAATGTACAGTAAAAGATATGAAAGTGTAATCGCGAAGGGAGAAAAATCTCAGACAGGTTGAATATCAAATATAATTATATGGTATTCCTTATGCCAGAAATAAAATTTTTCCGTTTAAGTTAGGTATGCGTTATAAAAGCCGATAAGTGAGTTGACAACTTTAAGTGTTCTATTTTTTTCTCTCCTCCCAATAATAAGAAATTGCGGTAGCTTTGGTCAAAGGTGTTTTTGTCTTTCTTATATTACTTTGCAAACGAAATTTAATGGACAATAGTTAATGGCTACGATACTTTAAAAAAAATATTTTTAATACACACTGTAAAAAAATCCGACCAGTTTTCCTGTAGGAATCGGAAAAATAGTTACCCTTATCGTACCGGAAAATTTTCCGACCCAGCTCGGAATAAAATCCGTAAAAAAAAAAAGAAATAGTCAATAAAACGGTATTTTACGGATTTTATTCCGAGCTGGGTCAGAAATTTTTCCGGTACGATAAAGGCAATTATTTTTCCGATTCCTACAGTTAAACTGGTTAAAAAATTTTTTACAGTGCAGAAAACGCACTAAGCAACTTTTATGAATATGTTTACTAAAAGAAAGTGACTTTAAAAAAAAAAAACTTTTAGTATTAAATAAACGGTCAGGTGTGAGTATTACTCGCGCTCAAAGGATGCCGTACAATATATGAATTATTAATTGTATTGTTAAAAAAATCGTTACTAAAAGAAAAATAAGACTTTGTAAAAAAAAACTATGCAACGTAGAGTATGGGATAGCTGTATTGTATATATATTACAAAAGTATGAATGGCTATACCATAAAAGTTCCAATAGATATGAAGCCTAAATAATATCAAATATTGCTATTCTGTATAATTCTTATTTAAATCTTATCCTAATCTGTTTATGAATAACATAATTCGGCAGTGACAATAAAGTATAGCACATTTAAACTTCATTTAGCGATTCATAAAACTAAATCCAGCGTCGTAATAACCTTTTCTTTTATATTGTAGATAAAACAAAACACTTGTTCAAAGTTTAAACTTAGCATTTTGCTAAGAGTGCTTCGAAAAAAGGTCGCAAAGTACTAGCGCCACCTTGGTCCTTGCCGCATTTTTGCAGATAGGTTTTTAATCAACTTTTAAAGACACAGGAGGCGTATTGAGAGATCTACTCAATGCAATGTAGTATTTATTTGATTAATTCTAATTAAATTAGTCTGATTTTAACAATTTGACGTTTATTTCTTTTATACTACTACTGGAGATTGTATTATACAAATGTATCATTAAAAGTTGTTATCTAGGCTTTAAAAGTCGATGGTACAGTCATGGAAAAAAAAGTAAACACCCCTACTAAATCCTGAACAAATTATCGTAGAAGAAAGTTACTGGTACCGAACGATTGGCAATAAAGTCTACTTTTAAATAATGTATATAAAATTTGCTTAGGCGATCATCTAAATATTAAAACGGACACAAACTTAGTTTTTTTTTCAATGGCAATACCCAATTTTAACAAGATATTTCAAATCTTTGGTTTAAACTATGCCTAGACACGAAATTTCAAGTCATTTGAATGATAAGTTTTTGAATTATAAACATTCAAAATTTAGTGCTTCTAATGTTAAAATACATTTTAATATTTTTATTAATATCTCCGGAAATTATACCCTTAATGTGTTAATTTCTGTGTAGCAATAATACTAAAATGCCCAACCATAAATACGTTAAATTTGCAATTTTTATAATTTTATGATATGAATTGTGAATTATGAAATTAATATTCGAAAAAATTATGTATTGCAACCTATAATTTTATTGATGGATTTAGATTTATTAACACTAGAAAGCCCGCGAGCAGTCATTTTGACTGCTACAAAACGAATATATCTCGGTTCGAACAGAAATTTTTCGTTCAGAAATTTTTTATAAACCTAGTTTAAAATATACAAAGAAAAAACTAGTTAAATGAATAAGTTAATAATTTAAAATAAAAATTCTGGTGTGAAATATTTTTGTAAAATTTCAGTAACATTCTCGGTCTTTCTAGTGTTAAGTCCTGCTTTATGGAAATACAAAATTTCACATTTTCTTCCAAGTAGTTTTCAAATTATGTTTAAAAATGGCAAAATGATGGTTTAAGGGGTCGCCTATGATAGAAGTGACTAGATATTTTGAAATATCTATCTAGCAGTCTTCAATGACTTGAGTGCTTGAGTGGCACTTAAGACGCCTTGATCAAGAAGTTTTCTTGGTCAATAATCGAGTAACGAACTTCAATTTGGATACAGCCCCTAAAATACGCTCTTTTTAAAATAATTAATTTCTCGAAAACTTATCGTACGAATTACAGAAAAATTTGTTTTTAGGCTAATTGAAGGGTGTAGTGTTTAATATGCTGTCAGAATTGTGCACTGCTATTGAAAAAAAAAACACAAAGTTATGGTTCGTTTTAATATGTAGATGGCCTCCTAAGCAAATTTTATGTACATCATTTAAAAGTAGACATTATTACCAATCGTGTGGTAACAGCAACTTTTTTCTAAGATATTTTTTTGCAGAGTTAGTAAGGGGTGTTTACTTTTTTTTTTCCATGACTGTACGTAGAGTACGCCACCACTGTCATTATGTATGTCCAAACAGTCTGTGTTTTTAAGAGTTAATATCTCGCCTAATTACCGACAATTTTTTTTCAAAAATTATTATCAACAATTCTTTATACTTCTGCTACGATAGGTATCTCCAGCGCTCCTCAACACGTTTGTTCAATGCTTGCAAATCGAAATTTGTGTGTAACGGTAAAATGCTCTTTTATCAAAAACTATGTGACCTAGGGTAATCGCTATAATTTTCCTGAAAAGTTTAAAGTAAATTCTACTACCTCTAAGTTTTCCATAATTTTAGTTTCAGTAGATTCGGAAATGGATGTGGGGGAACATGTTTTTCCAATACATTTTAGACGATATCTCTGAAAGTATAATACCTAAAATTAAAAAAAAAAAAATGTATGTTTGAGTTCAGCGTTACAAAAGATTTCCCACTATAAACAAAGAAAAGGTTTTTTCTCAAGTAAATTTGTTAGACCCTTTACATTTTTAAATAAAAATATTTGTAAATGTTTAATAATCTGTAAATATGTGGGTCAATAGCTTTTATTACTTCTCCCAATTTGAAATTTCCACACTGCATAGTTTACGAGTAAAATGGCTGTGACAGACGGACAGACAGACACAGGAGTGATCTTATAATGGCTCCGTTTTTACTTTTTAAGTACGGAACCCTAAAAATAGATCAATAAAATACAGTCGAACTCGTTCAATACTCGAACATTTACAGCGAGGACTCGGATAAATCGAGCAATTTGCACGTTACGATTAGTTCCTCTTTCAAACAATATTATGATTTTGGCCCTTTGGCGAGCTACAAAAGAAAGACCATGGCTAATACGAGCAAAATATATGTTCAATGTGATACAATGTGAATATTGGCGGAAAGTAGGGTAGGATTAGCAGAGATATCAATTTTTTTATTGAAAAATTTTCTCTCTCAAAGATAATATCTCTACTTTACAAATGTACAGGCATCCCTCGACTTACGTAAATTCGCACTTACGTAAGAAATTTCGAAAATTACATTTATGAACGTACTAGCGTGTTTCATACGCAATTGCATACTTTTTATAATTGTTTTATAAATAAAATATGCAGATAAAAAACACAACAATAATATAGCATTATATATTGGATATAGTTATATTTTTATTGGGATATACAATAAAATCTTTAACAAAACAAACACAAATCGGATTAAAATTAGCTAAAAAAGACTCTGTTTAACCGTTACAATTTTGTTAGCTGAATTCAAACCATAACAAAATCTAATTTTAAAGTTTCGGTGAAGAGGAACGAGTGTATTTTTTCTTCCAGCTTCAGAGCTGTTCGTTTGATGTAGATTCAAAATTGATATAAATTAATTCATCAATGTTAAATTTATAAATCCCATATTCCACAAGATACTTTTTATTTGAAATGTGTTCTTTCAATTTGTTTTTATATTTTTTCACACTTTTATAGTTTATATCCAAGTAAATACTGCTGCATGCTACTTTATTTATAAAATAATACAGTGTAAATAATGTGTATATCTACCCTATATATAAAAAATCCTAAAGAAACAATTTATGAAACGGCTGAAATGAAACGAATTTATGAAAAGATTCTATGAAACGACTGATTAAACAACTGATTATGTTTCACTGCGAATTTTCCTAACATATGAAATACTTTGCGATGAAATTAACACCAAAAGTCCGTATTGATTCGCAGATCTCAAAACTGGTATTAGAATTTTTAAATTCGAAGTAGTTTTCGAAATATTATTATTATTTTTTTAAATTTTAAATAATTTTCTCTAATGATGGTAACTCAAATTTCAATCATAAGAGATAATTTTTTTTCATATTTTAGAAAAGGTTATTATTTAAAACTAATTTGCGACCAGTTTGGACTCCCTTAAATGCATACTAAGAAATGTATCATATTACTTTTCTTCATAATTCAATATGTATTTCATTAGCATTTTATTTAATACAAAACTATTTAAAACTGAATAATTTAAAATAAATGGATTTCACTTTTTTTTTTCTTTTTAACGAAGCGAAAAGAAAAATATTAGGCACTGATGTCATATACGCAACGGGGTAACTAATTTGCGCAAAAATGGCGTTATTTTTCCTCTATGATAACCCGGTTATTGTTGCTCATACTTATTAATAATTGTTTATTTGAATTTATTTTCTTTTTATTTACAAAAAATTTTCTAAATTGTTTTGTTCTATAGTTATTAATTAAACTTTTTTTATTCATTGTTATTATATTTTAAAAATAATAGAAAATAATTTAAAAATACATATGTAACTGGAATTCGAAAAAGAAGTTTTCGCCAAATTGTCGTAAAAAAATTACGCCAAACCCGGTGCGTATCTGACAATGCAACAAATCATGACATTTAATTTCAACTTCAAAGCAATGTTTTAATGGTACTACTTCTCCCGTCGAGCAATTTTGCCAAATTATATAAATCGCCAAAGCACTAGCCAAATTATACAAATTGACATAATTTTTTATTTTAAATAACGAAAGAACAAATAAATTAGTATAATACTAATAAAAATACGAATAAAACGTCGAAATAAAAATCACTTGATGGCGTAAACACGTGTAACTTCCTTAAAGTCAAGTGATTGCGACATTTACGATCAACCATTATTGGCATTTAATCTTATAGTTTGGCGACAGATTTTTGGTCGATGGGATAACCAAGTAGCACCGTTTTAATTTACCATTCGAAAAATAAAAAAATGCTAACTGGCGAATTAAAAAAAAAGCTATTGGCCAGATTTGCACCCGGCTAACATAAAAGAACAAGGAATTCTTTGCGATCATGGCAATTTTTATGTAGTTTTATTCGAAAAAATAATTTTGATTCTTTAATCAAAATGGAAACCTTTCTTATGAAAAACTAAGTGATCAGCCCAAAATTATGGCAGTTACATGACTTAGACTATTATAATATAAGTGAAATAATGGCGATAGTATAATATTTGGCAACTTATCACACCTGTGGCTGGCTAAAATTAAAGTACCAAAATGGCCGCCTGGAATAGAAAAGCGAAGGGATCCTTCCGGAACTGTTGATGATAGTCACATGACTTAGGCTATTATTATAGAGATTGTTTTCAATTTTAAAAACAGCGCAAAGAATAATATTTCCTAAAGATTAAAAATTTATTTACACGTGACTATTAAAAACAGAAAGAAACTTTAAAATTACTATTAAATGAGTGCGTGTTAAAAGCAGAAAAATATTGAAAATTATGTCTTGAAAATTGTATGTACACGTGAATATTAAAAGGGAAAGGAAACTTTAAAATAATAAAGATATTAATATGCATTTAACCCTTTCAGCGGCAATGTACTTCTATTAGTAAAATCTTGAAATTAGTGAATGGCACCAGAATTTACAAAGAAATTTCAAAATACAAAAATGTTTTCGTTCGATTACTTAATAAAAGGAAAAATGTCATCCCAATATTCTGGTGCCAATGTGGCATTTAAGAATTAAAATTAAGTAGTCTAAAAATGTAGCACTGCTCTTGAAGAGGTTAAAGCAGTAATTTTTAGTAATTGCAGTAAATTGTATATTGTCAATCGTTTTTTAACGCTGTTAAAAATACCGGTAGGCAAAGACTCTGTTTACTTAATTCATTTTATTTCAGGTTCTTTTCAAATGTTTAACTGATCTTCTTTAACAAACACGAAAACAATCATTGGATGTCTTAACAGCAACTGATTCTTCCTTAATTTTTTGCAATCAAAAGGAATTTAATGGAAACACGTTTACAGGGAGATCACCACCCAGTTTTTTTTAGCATAATGCAGTCTTCTCTAATCTTTTTAAAACCGATCAGATTAGCGTGCTTTTATATTCTGCTGTGTCTGAACGGGGGTTGGCGAGCGTAGCTTTGGGGGTCAGAACTCCCTAGTTTTATATATATATATATATATATATATATATATAAGACATATTACAGCTTCTGACGAAATTTTACCTAAGGAATTTACAAATTCGACTTACGCAAAAGTTAACGGAACGTATTACTTACGTAAGTCGAGGGATGCTTATATGTTAAAATATATAGATTTATCATTTTTAACAGACTGGAAACCAAGCGTGGATCCAATGAGGAGATCATTGGGGTCATGACCCCTCTCTCAACCAAAAACATTTGCATAAAACAGTACATTTTTAAATATAAATATGCCGTAAAGCATTTTATTATTATATATTGTTTTCTGCTTAGGAATGATGTTCATTCTGATACATTCACTGAATTATTTTTATACAGAAAGGCACGACAAATGCAGAAATTATTGTTTAAACTCCAAAGAATCGAACAGCGTTTTCCATTTTCCTGTAAATGTGATTCATTTTTAATTGTATTTAATTGCTCCCTCACGACAAAATTTTCATGTCTGTCGTGTCCGAAAGTCGGCTTAAAATGGTAACTTAGGTCATTTTCATTAAGAATAAGAAAACAAGAAACTCTGAACATATACCATGTGTTCTTGATATCCGAACAAAACCTGTAAATTTTATACATTTACGATTATACCTTAAAATTTCGTGCATTTGCTAATGTAAAATAAATCGCGAGTGAAGAAAGAGTCAATTTGGATTTAAAATATAAAATGTTCTATGTAAGATATGTGACCACCCCTTATCCCGTTATTTTCTGTAAGAATAAGAAAACAAGAAACTCTGAACATATACCATGTGTTCTTGATATCCGAACAGAACCTGTAAAGTTTATACATTTACGATTATATCTTAAAATTTCGTGCATTTGCTAATGTAAAATAAATCGCGAGTGAAGAAAGAGTCAATTTGGATTTAAAATATAAAATCTTCTATGTAAGATATGTGACCACCCCTTATCCCGTCATTTTCTGTAAGAATAAGAAAACAAGAAACTCTGAACATATACCATGTGTTCTTGATATCCGAACAGAACCTGTAAATTTTATACATTTACGATTATATCTTAAAATTTCGTGCATTTGCTAATGTAAAATAAATCGCGAGTGAAGAAAGAGTCAATTTGGATTTAAAATATAAAATCTTCTATGTAAGATATGTGACCACCCCTTATCCCGTCATTTTCTGTAAGAATAAGAAAACAAGAAACTCTGAACATATACCATATGTTCTTGATATCCGAACAGAACCTGTAAATTTTATACATTTACGATTATACCTTAAAATTTCGTGCATTTGCTAATGTAAAATAAATCGCGAGTGAAGAAAGAGTCAATTTGGATTTAAAATATAAAATGTTCTATGTAAGATATGTGACCACCCCTTATCCCGTCATTTTCTGTAAGAATAAGAAAACAAGAAACTCTGAACATATACCATGTGTTTTTGATATCCGAACAGAACCTGTAAAGTTTATACATTTACGATTATACCTTAAAATTTCGTGCATTTGCTAATGTAAAATAAATCGCGAGTGAAGAAAGAGTCAATTTGGATTTAAAATATAAAATTTTCTATGTAAGATATGTGACCACCCCTTATCCCCCCCTCACACATCTAAATTGAATAATAGATCCGCCTCTGCGTTAGTTCAAACTTAAAAAAAAAAAAAGTACCAAGCAACCCCCCCCCCCCCCCCAAAAAAAAAAAAAAAAAAAAAAAAAAAATGCGAATGAACATCCTGAGATTTTGGAAGAATGAAAAAAATAAGGGGAGAGATAAAGACGTTTCCAATACCGCCTCTTTGTAAGATTTAACCTTTTAGTGTGCAGCTTTGCATATGTGCAAACAACAGTGTTTTGAATTTAATGGATTTTTTTTTAATTCGTATGTACATAATTCACACCAGAAAATTAATATAGCAATGTATTCTTTAATTAATAACAGACATTTAGTTTTTAAATAAACCGAAATTAACAACTAAAACTTTCTGGTGTAATGTGAAATTCCCTGAACTACGTACTTTCTAGAACGTATTCTATCATGGGAATTAAAGGGTTAAATGTTAAGTTTTATAAAATAAATAATAATATAAAATAAGGTATTTGGAGACATACTTATTAAAATATTTACTAATTTGCATTATTTAGTGTAAAACAGTCACACGACAGTAATTTTTACTTATATTGCAGATGTGCAACAGAAGAAAAGATTGACGTATTATATGAAAAATGTATGTCTGATTTTTTCATTATTTTTCCTGCGTAATAAACCTTTCAGAGAGTCATATATATTTTTTTTCGAAACAAAATAGAAAATTGCGCATTTAAGGCTTAAGGGGTCTCTTACCTTTTATACGCGACGAAAATTAACGAAAATAATTCAAAGTTTGAATGAGTCTATCTTCAAAAGCTTTTTATTTGTGATTGTGCTTTGTAATAAATTAGCATTATAAATTTATCAGCCTTTTACAGAATTTGTGTATTGTTGAAATCGAGATAGCTCTTCTTTTTTGCTTCATAAGTCATTGCGCGCATGACATCTTGAAAAAGTACGTATGGATTGTCATGAAATTTGGGAAAGATACTAAACAGATATGGGTGTTTAAAATGAACTACTCTTAGGCCAAAATTATTTCATTAACTATATAAAAAAGCATTTTTTGTAAAAAAACATCAAAATTTTACATTTTTAATGAATAAAAATAATCATAACTGAAAATATTACCATTGTAAATACTTAAAAGTAGATCATTTTAAACAAACATATTTGTTTAGTATCTTTTCCAAATTTCATGACAATCCATACATACTTTCTCAAGATATCATGTGCGCAATGACTAATGGAGTAAAAAAGAAGAGCTGTTTTGATTTCAACAATACACAAATTCTGTAAAAGGCTGATAAATTTCTAATGGTAGCATATTAAAAAGCACAATCTGTTTAATCAATAATCAAAATTACATATTTATACACAAAAAGGTTTTGAAGATAGACTAATTCAAACTTTGCATTAATTTTCGTCGCGTTTAAAAGGTACAAGACCCCTTAAGCTCCAGTCAGTGTCCGTTGACAGCGGAAGCTTTTAAGTGGTCAGGGGGTGCTTTTAATTTTTTATTACATTCGTAGGATCCGAATCGGTACGACTCGTTCATCTCCGCCAGTTTCCATTGTTGAGACCCTCCTTTCTTTAGTCGATAACCAGAGAACGGTTGAAAAAGGAAAAGCCGTTTGAACATTTCATAGCTTTCATAGGGGAGGTTTGAAAAAAAAAAAAGGCAAATAAACGGAGCATTACCAGTGAGCTATGGGAAAAAATAGCAAACAAGTAAATATTTATCTCTTAATCTAAAATTTTCATTAGTTGTTTCTAAATCCGAGCTCAGAGCCATAACCAGACTTTTCATCTCTATTTTTGGTATGTTAAAATCAAAAGCATATGTGAAATTGCTGTTACTATTGCAATATTTACAAAGTATTTCCGCAGAAAAACAGAAAGATTAGTTTCATTACTGTACGTTGTTTATGTACTTTGCGATCAGTAGTTTTTTAGAGACTTTAATTTTCAGTATTATGATTTTGTTTAAAGAAAAAACGCCGCTGAAGGAAATGACATTCACAAAGGCAAGACTATTTTATGTTAACTGTTTGATAATAAGGTAAATTTAGCTTTCAGATAATTAGAGCAATTAATATTGGCAATTAGTTTACCTATGTGTGTGTTTTTAATAATTTATTATCTCATTAGGTATTACGAGTAACGGTTAATATATCAGGACATTTAATTTTCCGTTGCTTCTTGTCTTAACTGAGTTCGACTGTAAATCGGAATGTGGCTAAATAAACAAGAATGATGAATTGTATGTGTATGTATTAACAACAAAAAAATTGTGACCGTAAAGTAGCCATTTGCACAGTTGGTTTGAGGGAGTGGCAAAAGTTGCACTAGCTTCCTCTAAGTTTGAAAGCACGTTCTGACTATTCTATCTTATTTGAAAGCACAAGTAAGTTGATCTAATGTCACAGATTTAACCCATTTATGTTTGAAAATAAGCGATATTAAAGCTGCTTTACAGCTCTTTTCAAAGGCTGAAATTCAGGATGATCCTTGATGTTGTTTACAAATTCCATCTTGACTTTTAACAAATTATTCAGCATTATTCAGCAATAAGCATTTTTTTTAGATCAAAGTGATATTCCTAAAGTATTGGAAAATTAAACGAACCCCTGCAGATAGCTGCAGATCAGTAAGTTTTTATTAATAAACAAGCATCATATTAACTTCCAGTGCATGTATGTATGCTTAGTTCAGATCTTGTAAGTCAAATTTAAATTACTTTTAATTATTCTATTGAGCCGAAACATATTGAATGAAAGTACTATATTATTATGATTTAAAGATCGTAGAAGTTTTTTTTTATAGAATACTGTTTCTACTGGGATTCACAAAAATTTAAATTAAAACTTGCAAATTAATTTTAAACCAATTTCAATAATCTGATTGAGCTGAAACTATGCTCAGGATATGTAGTTCTGATGACAACGCAATCTTATTATAATTTATGGAACGTAGCAGTTACGCTTTTTATAAAGGGCCACATAAAAACTAGTTCAAATCTTGGAAGGCAATTTTAAACCACTTTCTAATCTAATTGAGCTAAAACATTGCCTACATGTGTTTTCTGATAATTCTATTAAAATATAAGTTGACAAACGTATAAATTATGCATTTTTTACAGGGCCATACAAAAGATCACGGAAAGATTGTTGCTAAAAAAGCAGAAATGTTAACAAAAATTTCAAATTAAATAAGTTTCAACAAATTATTTAATTAAATTTCAACAAAATTACTATAGGTTATTGAGATACACAATAGCATTTTTTAAATTGAAAACAAAGTGCATAGCAGTTATATTTTTTACAGGGACACATAAAATATTAGGATACATTACCGCCTTTATGTAGAAATTTGATTTCAAATTGAATAAAATTTATATAGGTTATTTATTCACACAACAGCATTTTTTCAACCGAAAATAATTTTGGTAGCATTTATATGTTTTGCAGGTTAATTAAAGTTGTTTTTAAATATGATTTTATTTTTTTTTAAATTATTTTTCAGGATGACTACACAAATTTCTAGAGCAAATCTGAGCAGAAAAAAAAAAAAAAAGAAAAAAAAAGAAATGAATGGTAAGTTACATGTGTGAATTAAATAGTTTTTTTACTTAATAGTAAAATAAGTACGTTTAACGCATTCTTTATAATTCTTTATATTTTTATTTTGAAACATTATTGTTACATAAACCAATTATTTCTCCCTATTTGAACTATTTTATTAGGGATACATTCGAAAAATCAGAAAAAACTAATTAAACTTCAACGAAATAATTTTGACTACCTAGATCGTAAAAACGTACTACAGTGCGGTGGTTGTGACACTGAAATAAAATAGAACCTATGTTAGAGAAAAGGCTGTCACCATCAATTCCTAACCACTACTTTTGAAATCGGTTTGATACTTCCTGAGATTGCGTAGAAATCGCCATTTAGAACGTTTTTTAGAACACTTTTCGCGCATTTATCACTCATTTTAAATTTTGAATTTTTTAAGAAATGTTCTTAGAGATAATTTATATCTTATAAGTAACCACCATTCCAAATTTTATGTTTCTAGGCCCTTCAGTAACACAAAATTCGCATTTGTAGAACGATTTTTGCTCCTGCACCCCCTTTGGGGTAGTGTCATGGACATAAGATAGCCTATGTTGGAACAGGGACTAACAGCTTCATTTTGATACCATTACTTTTGAAATCGGTTAGGTAGTTCCAGTAGTTCCTCGAACGAACAAACAAACAAACTTTATTTCTTTATAATATTAGTATAGACTAGATCATTAGATTACATTTTTGAAATACTTTTAACAAAATTTAGCTGTTAATAGTCTCTTCATTCTAGATTTACTAATCAGTATGCAACATATATTTTTTAATCCAGGCATTGATACTGGTAGAGGTTTTATTTTTATATATTAAAAGCATTTAATTTACATATATTTTAGATTTTTGTTGAATCCAATTGTGGTATTTGAAAAAGCATTTATATATTGCGTTAGTTATAATTGCAGTGATTACATAAATCTAGTACATAGTATGATAAGGTTGCCGATGCCATTAATTAAAATAAAAATTTGCATCATTGTGATGAATGTAAAGAACGCCATTTTTTAAAAGTATATTGATATAATTTTTATATAACCAAGTATTTTGGAAATTTAGAAAGCTTCGAAGTATTGGACATTACAGGTATAGGGAGTAAAATATAAAATTATGCCTATGGTTGCGACAAGTACAAAAATATACATACATAAACAAAGGAATAATTAAAACTTCAAACATCACTATTACAAGTTACTCAGAAGTAGTTCTCTTTTGAATAATTATAGCCAAGCACTGTTATTAACATTTTAGTGAAAATATTTGTGCAAAAAATAGTAACCAATAAGAATTTCTAAAAAAAAAAAAAAATCATCTGTAAAAATAATCATGTTTTAACTATACGACCTTTTACACATATCATATGTATCTTCGGTGCGGCTGTCAAGTAATTTACCAGAAGTTTGCTGATGGAATTGCTTTTCATAAAAAGCTTACTGATAATCTTCAAATCTTCGTGTCTTTCATTCTTGTAATGTAAGCCTGTTTGTTGTCATAAATTGTTTTTTCTTAACTCACATCCATATTTATAATTACACATTAAAATTAAAGGTTCCCTTACATGGGTACAAGTGACCATAAATGAAAGAAAAATTAATGGTTCATTATGGGTAGTTATCCAACCAAACATGAGAGTAAAAGCGATTATAAGATAGTATATCATCTATAGAAATGTTCGATGTAATTGCCCTTCGTTACTCAGTAAAATCTCTAAATCAGTTCGTGTCCTATATTTGTGAGCCTGTGGAAATCAATCAAACGAAGTGGAATGCTGTTTTGCGATTCCAATTTAGGAATGGATTACGGAACCGGCGGTAATAGATCGAATATTCTTACCATCCTAGTGCAGCTTGCATGTAAACTTTTTCTGCTCTACGCGCTATTAAATACCATTTTTTAATTAATGTTAATATAAAACGTGTATAAAGATTGTTAATTTATTGTTGCACTTTGAATCGTACATTTTTCTGATTGCATCGTACGCTAAAATTTATAACTCTAATCTTTAAACCGTTTTAGGCCAATATCAGGGATAACAAAATAAAAAGATCACACTTTATTCGAAGTTACTTTTTATATGATATGTGTTTATGAGTATATTCAAGATTTTTCTGAATTTTAGTCAATATGGACGATGGCACACACGTGCAACATTTATCTACTATTTCCATGAAATTCTGACTATCGTATTCAATAGCCAAAATCTATATTTTCGGAACTTTGAGGTAACCGTTGTCGAATTAAAGGTCTATTTTCTGCTATGCAAACACATCAGAATTAATTTTGGAATGCCATCATATTTAAATCTCCTCCCCTAAAATAAAACCTTTATTTGTTGCATTCCTGTAAATTGAATACTGTAGTAAAGTAAATGCAGACATTTTTCTCGATTTTCTTAACAGGCCTTTCAAAGACAAACATAATCTTCCAAATCAAACAAAGAATTCAACGAATAATAATAATAATAAAAATCATGGATCGTATATAACGCCCCCGCCCTCGATTAAAATGGCTCAATAAAACCATACTTTAAATCAAAGGGTTAAACCACCGCTTACTAGATGAGTCAAATGAACCAGATAGGTATATTCAAAATACATATTTAAACCAGAAATAACTTTAAAATAAACTAAATATATAAACCCAACAGTGCGAAACAGTTCAACAGTTCAAGGGGTGTCCTAGTAGTTGTCCACTTAATACCCAGTTGTTTTTGGAGTGCCTAATAAGCATGAATTCGTACAGAGAGACAAATCTGTGTTTGAGAGGAACAGGTAAATCGGCAAGAAATAGGAGAAATTTGATTGGACGAGACACTAAAGCCCCACCCACTCAAGATCTTAGAGAAAAACGAGAATGAATGATAGACAGACGGTAAGTATGTATAGCCCGACAAAAATAAGTCAGTTTTAAATACAAAAATATATTTTTGAACTTGAGTAAAATTTCCGATAGTTCTAGTGTTAAAGGACTGGCGATCGTGGTAATCTTTAATTAATACTTTCTTGAACAATCCAGACGGTAGCTTCAGCACTAGGGCAAGAGTTATACCCGCAAACTAATGATACAATGGTTGTAACCTTCGACGTGTTTCTACTTTAAAATTAAAATTTAGCACAGTATTCAGTTACGAAATTGCCCACCTAATTTGTGACCGACCTGTATGGGAAGCCACAATAGATATATGTATATATTTTTTAACTAATTACTTTGTAAAAGAAGACGGCTAAGTTAATTCTTATACACAATTAAAACTTTAATAATACCTTTATCGATTGAGTTTCTCTTAAGAAGGTATAATTCAATATAGTCATTAACGTCTTCATATAATTAAACGAGTAAAAAGAACTTTAAGTCATAAATGTGTATAACAGAACACAAAAGTGTACATTGATTTAAAACACATTATTAAAAATAGTACTTATTTTTTTGTAGAATTTGTTCTGTAAGTTTCATACTAACATTAATATAAAATTTTGTTAATTGAAATCGCACGCTGCAATGAAAGTGGTATACACAAACTGCAATAAATGCAGCTGCGACGATAACAATGGTCAGTCTATCAATAACACCTGTTAATCATTAGTAGGTAATGTTATAATTATTCAATTTAAGAAATACTATAGAATAAAATGATTAATCCTTATAGACGCTAGCTTTTTCTACATGATGCTATTTTTATACTCTACATGCACCACTATATAAATTTCGTTGTACGCAGTTCTCTTGCGCATGTTGTCAAAGTAGAAGTAAACGTGTTTCGTAAAAAAAAAATCGTTCTAACCGAATAAAATTCGTGTAAGAGATGCTAGTCCCATTATGACGTGGGGTGACATCGAACCGTTAATAAAACGTTTATATCATAAACATATGAATTATATAAGACTTCAATGTTAAGATCAGAAAATGGGTCGTAATATGTATATTTTATATAAACTGTTTTCAAATCTGTAGTATAAAGTTACAATCATAAAAATTAATTCAGTCTACCTACGCTTAATCTCACTGAATGCATTTCAAGCAATTTACATAACTACTTGAAACACTGAATATTTTAGCGAAGATAAAATGCATAGAAATGGGACATAACTTATTACATGATTCATAGATTAAATCCATTTGTTCAATTTGAAAAATATTCGACAATAAAATGCTTACTAAAACATTTGTATCATAAATATATTATTCTACACAAAGAGTGGTAAATTATATATTATTAGAGAAACTACTTATTTAAAGTTTTGTAGAATATGTAATATCTAATTCATAATAGCATTAATACAAGATTCAGCCTTTAATCTCACTAAACACATTTGGAATGCTATTCACAACCACATGCTGCAGTGAATGCGTTAGAGAAGATAAAACGCATCGATTAATGACATCATTTATTTCACGAGAAGGCTATGCTAGAAGAAACCATGTGAAAGAACTATTCATCAGCTTTAATAGTTTCTAACCACTAAATGATTGCCTGCTTTCATCAAATAGAAATGATCGAACTTCTGTTTAAAAGGAAGCTATTTTACCGATGTAAGTTTCATAGATGGATTTAACGCGAACGGTTTCTTAAATATAAAACTGTGTTTGAATGCATGGAAGATTATTGTATGATTTATGATTTACCTCGCCGTGATAAAACTTTCAATGCACGTAAAAATATATTTATGTATTTCAGGAGAAAAACTAGAGAAGTGCTGGTATTAGGTACAGAGTGCCTTGATACATAAATTTATATTTATGTAGATTATAGGCGCTTGTCTATAACATCTTCTAAAGTAGCAACAATATTTTACCTTATACAAAATGAATGGATACAAGGAATGCATGCATTTTAACCTCATAGCTGTTATTCAAACATATTATATGTCGGTCTAAAATGCGTTATTAAAATGCATATATCTTTTTTATTAAACTATTTTTTATTTACAATATCTTCCAAAATAATCTGTACTATCAATAAATTATTATTGTAATCAGAGATAAATCTTTGTAATAAATATATAAATAGCCATTATAGCCCAGTGGTTAGGGGTTTGAATTCGGAATTAATTAGGGGAAAGCTGGAAATTGTTTTAATCCATTTAGTTTAGGTCTAGAATGAATATGCTGTTTTTTCCCTCTCGTACTAGGTGAGCGTTAGGAAATATGTATATATTTATAGTGAAAAAACAGGTTTTTTCACATACCATAACAGTATCTCCAAACAACTCCATAAACATTGTCAACACAAATGTTGTAGAGCTTAAAATTCTGAGTAAAATGAGTACCTACACTTAATATTTTTGTTGAACATTAAGGTCACAATTTCAGTTTAAACTTTTAGAGCCGTGGTCAGGGGGTTGAACTCAAAATTAAATTGGAGAAAACTGGAAATTGTTTTAATCCCTTAAGTTTATCTAAAATGAAAGTACTATGTTTTCTTCCTCGTACTTGGGTGAATGTTAGAAAATATGTACATATTTATTTTCGAAAAACACGTTTTTTTTTTTTTTTTTTTTTTTTCTTAACAATATCTCAAAACAGCTAACTCTATAAAAAACATTGTCAATACAAATGTTGTACAGCTTAAAATTCTGCATAAAATGAGTACCATCATTAATATTTTTGTTCAACATTAAGGTCGCAATTCAATTTCAAAATTTTTCAAATCGAGAGCTTGAAGCCCAAGAGAGACCAAGTTACCTTAATAATATCTCAAAATGCGGCCTTAATACTGAATAAAAATATTAAGTGTAGGTACTCATTTTACTCAGAATTTTAGGCTCTATAAATTTTGTACTGACAATGTTTTTGATAGAGTTAGCAGTTTTGAAATATTGTTAACTTGGTCTCTCCTGGTTTCAAGCTATGGATTAGCGATTAAGGCAAAATTTTTAAATAGAATTGTGACCTTAATGTTGAACAAAAATATTAATGATGGTACTCATTTTATTCAGACTTTTAAGCTCTACAACATTTGTATTGACAATATTTTTTGACAATGAGTTAGCTGTTTTGAGTTTGTTAAGGTAATTAAATAAAACGTGTTTTTTCGAAAATAAATATGTACATATTTTCTAACATTCAGCCAAGTATCAGGAAGAAAACATAGTACGTTCATTTTAGACCTAAACTGAAGGGTTTAAAACAATTTCCAGTTTTCTCCTAATTAATTCTGAGTTCAACCCCCTGACCACGGCCTAAAAGTTTAATCTGGAATTGTGACCTTAATGTTCAACAAAAGTATTAAGTGTAGGCACTCATTTTACTCAGAGTTTTAAGCTCTACAACATTTACATTGACAATGTTTATGACAAAGTTAGTTGTTTGGAGATACTATTATGGTAGTAAAAAAACGTGTTTTTTGACTATAAATCTATACACATTTCCTAACGCTCACCTAGTACGAGGGGGAAAACATAGCATATTCATTCTAGTCCTCAAATAAATGGATTAAAACAATTTCCAGCTTTTCCCTAATTAATTCCGAATTCGGCCTTTTCTTGCTCCCCTACCACTGGGCTATTAGATAACGACGCAGATACGTGTTCATTAAACTTAATTAAGTTTAATAACACGTATCTGTGCGTCTTTAAATATATCACTTATTTCGAAAAAAGATGAGTTAATCATTATCAGTAATTTCTGTTTGACAAAGCACTTTTTTGTGTTAAATTTAATACCGAGATAACGAATTTCTAGACGTTCGTATCAAAATGTTTGGAATAAAAGTATTATAATAAACAAGTAATATAAAAATTTTGTTTTTAAAGTCAATTCCTACTTAGGTCATCAAAGAAAAATTTAAAATAATCCCTTAAGCTAATATTAGTTTTTGTTGCATTAAAATATCTCAATTTGTTGATTTTCTATAAGCAAGTAGGTTTACAATGGAACTCTATGGGAATTTGGCGAAATATTAGAGATATCACCAAGTTGGCGTTACTTTTGGCGACTCATTTTGGCCGCCAAATTTGGCGATATATCGCCAAGTTGGCGACAAACTTGACGGTATTTGGCGACAGAACAGGGTCCCCCTACGGTAACGATTGAAAATACTTTAATTGATCTTCAACAAGCAATGGCCGCCATTTTGTTTCCCATGCAAAACTAAAATTAATTAATTAAAATTTAATTAATTAATTAATATTTCAAAAAACTGTATTAACATCAATTGTCATCCAGTACAAGTTTAAAAAAATTTATTTCAACTTGATAGGATGAATAATGAGTATTTATATAACGATTGAAAATTTGAACAAGATAAATATATATATATATATAAATAAATAAATATAGGGAGAGTGTGAGCTAATAGTAGGAATTGAATAAGGACTTTACGTTGTATAACCAAATGCGAAAACAAAACAATAAGTTGCTATCTAACATACACTTTATTCTAAGATTTTAAACAAATATGTTAAAATTAAAATCACTAAAAATAAAATTATACTCGACGTTTCGGTTTATCTTTAAAACCATCCTCAGGAGTTAATTTTCTTAAATACAAAACTGCAAAAAATTATTTACAGGTTACACTATCGAAGATATATACAAACAATAATTAATTCAATATTAATATTATTTAAAATTTTTGGGGAGCTAAATTAAGGGCGAGCTGTTAAATTATTTGGTACTTGTTAGTTATCCCGCCAACCAATTTCGCCAAATTATATAAATCGCAAAACCACCCGCCAAATTATACAAATTGACATAATTTTTATTTTAAATAACAAAAGAACAAATAAATTAGTATAACATTAATAAAAATACAAATAAAACGTCGAAATAAAAATCACTTGATGACGTAAACACGTGTTGTCAAGTGAATGTGACATTTACGATAAATCATTATTGACATTCAATCTTACAATTTGGCGACAGTAATTTGGTCGACGGGATAACTAACATGTACCAATTATTTTTATGTATTGTATATATTTTCTAAAATACTAAACTTATAATAATAAATTTTCTCTTGAATAGACTACTTAAAAACAAAATCCTAAATTTCTAAGCCTGAAAATTCATTTTATGTTATGAGAAAATCTTTTATGCTATGAGATATGAATTATGGATTAATATTCGAAAAAAATATACTATAATAGTTTATTCTGTTGAGTTTTAAAGTACTTACAAGTTTTAAGAAAATTTCTCAGAATAAATTATACTCGTACTTCAGTCTTCGGGGATGATGTATGAGTTGATAATGCGAAGGATTTGATTAACTGCTTATTCAAAATATTTTTGAATATAAATATAGTTTTATTCCCGCCTTATGTACAGACAAATTGGTATGCAAATGACGTTGCGATTACAGAAAACCCGAGGCTTTCCAAGCGTGGCTGTTCAAATATACTAAGTAGTGTCTGTGTACGTAAGCGGAAATTATACTATCACAGATAAAATTACTAAGTAAGTTACATTTTAAGAAAACTTCATTCTTGTATTGCATTAGGTGAAAATGAGACTTAAATGAATAAGAAAATCTTCATTTCAAACTATTTTCAGCCACCCCTTCAACAAAAACAGATGCAGTCGATGAAAAAAAAAAGTAAACACTCCCTACTAACACTGCAACAAATTATTGTAGAATAACATTACTGGTACCAAATGATTGGAAATATAATGTCTTCTTTTAAATGATGTATGTAAAATTTACTTAGGGGACCATCTAAATATCAAAATGAACGCAAACTTTTTTTTTTTTCAAAAGGAATGCACAAGTTTGACACCATAAATAAATTCTTCAATTAGCCTAAATACTAATTTTCATGAAATTAGTACGATTTGTTTCAAAGAAATTAATTAACTTAAAATGAGGATATTTTAGGGGCTGTACCCAAATTGAAGTTCGGTACTCGATTGTCAAAATGCTATAGAATGACAGAATGACTATGTCACTTCTATTAATGTATTATTTGGTGCCAATATGACCATTTCCCTCTCTTAATATGTACCGACCTTTGCTAGCCCAAATTTTTGCTAAATTTCTAAATTAAAGTAAACTAAAAAGTAAACTAAAACTAAAATAAATAAATGTATGCTAATATATATATATATATATATATTTAATTATGGACGGAATAAAGTGTATGGACGGCTCCTTAATCCAAGAATTTTACGTTTTTTAAGTAGAATTCAAAAACTACTTGGAAGAAAAATTTCAAATTGAGATTTCACATAAAGCTGGAGATAATAAATATAAATCTATCAAAAAAGTTGTGGGGTGTAATTCATATTTTTTTCGAATATTAATTTCTTAATTCATAATTTATATTATAATTTTTTTTTTAAGTACAAATTCAATGTATTTATGTTTTTTTTTTTTTTTTTTTTTTTTTTTTTTTTTTTTTTTAGAATTATATACACACGAAAAAGCATCACACTAGGATTATAATTTCAGGCGTTACTAATAAAAATATGAAAATGTAATTTAACATCAGAAACTCTAATTTTGGATGTTTATAATTCAAAAACGTATCATCCAAATGACTTGAAATTTCATATGTAGGCACAGTTTGAACCGATGATATAAAATATCTTCTCAAAAATGGATGTTGCCATTGAAAAAAAGTTTGGTCCGGTTTCGATTTGTAGATGGCCTCCTAGGTATATTTCATATGCACCATTTAAAAATAGACTTTATTTCCTATCATTTAGTACCAGTAACTTTCTTCTATTATAATTAGTTGCAGAGTTAGTAGGGACGTGTTAACTTTTTTTCATGACTGTACAGTCCAATGTAATCTACCTAGGAATTCTGTTAATCAGCTATCATACACTGAAATATTGTATGATTTAAAATTAGTTCACTAGTTTCAAAGTCTATGTATCACTTAATTATAGCAGTTACTGATACTTACATTTCATTCCATTGCTCAAAAAATTTGTATCTAAAACAGGATGGCAAATGATTGATTTTTTTTCTCTGTTGTTTTTTAAAACTTATATTAAAAAAGTTCATAGTTCGTAAGCATCTGCGTCTCAGAAGATATCCCCATGCAATATTAATTTTTTTTAGAATGACAGTTTCACACATATCATAGTGGAAATATAACTGTAGAACGTTTTTCCCACATCATACGAAATTGAATTTCAATTTTTACCCAACTGCCAAGAAGGGTTATGTGTTTCACGCGTATCTGGGTATCTGGATTTCTTTATACCATCGAAACATTGCAATGGCTAGATGGATTTTAATGAATGAGATCTCTATCGATTCGTCTTTATCGATTCGTCGTGGTTATAGACTAGGTTTTGTTTTTATAAATTTAAAATAGCGAACGTAAAATACAAAATTGCGATAGACACGAAAATTTTTTTACGTACCCTATTGAGTGGCATATCATTGGATAGGTCT
Organism: Maratus speciosus; assembly: GCA_963932465.1. Lineage (NCBI taxonomy): Eukaryota > Metazoa > Arthropoda > Arachnida > Araneae > Salticidae > Maratus > Maratus speciosus. The sequence goes on along the minus strand of OZ010791.1, from coordinate 373,561,436 downwards.
TTCAAAATGAAGACGATGTTTCATTGACTATTTTACAGTCAGAGGCTCCGTTTAAATATTACATAACCTGGAAGTTGTGTAGGTAGGATCTCTAGCTTTACTGCAACTCTAACCGTCATAGGCATCCATAGGCCTCATCAAAACAGTGTTTATAGATAGGAACTAACAATTAAACACAACTTAAAAGTCATCAATACAAGTACAGTCGAACATCTATTTAACGAAGTCGCTAAATCCCGGAAAAAATTTCGTTATATGGAAAATTCGTTAAATACAGATTCACCTTTTAAAATACTTTAAATTACATAAAACAGATTTTAAAAGCATAAACACTCAATATTTTTACTAAAAGTAATTAATCACAATTTTTTATAAATTATATCGATTTGTTTTATTTATTTTAAACACCAACATCCATCATCAATTCATTTTTTCTATGTGTTTAAGTCTGAGATCTGCAAGGAAAACAAAACATTATCCGGGAATACACTGTACTTTTTGTTTAAATAGTTTTACATTAAAATTAACGAATTTTAATGTAAAACTATTTATTATATTGTCATTAAAATTAACGAATTTTAATGACATACCTTATTTATTATTATTATAACGAATAATTTTAACCATACATTAACATATGCATCCTTAAATTTAATTTCTGAAAAACTGTTAATTCTGCCGGGGTTTTTCTTTTAAAAAGTGCTTTCTCTCATAATATGTCTCGCATTTTTGCAATGCACCAAAAACACCTTCATGCGTATTTTCTTCTAACTATAATCCACGTCGGATTGTTTCAAATGATTTTACCATTACATCTCACGAAGTTTTGTTAATTCCTGCATCATGATCATTTCCATCATCATCATATTCGTCTTCATCGCAATTCCTTGCTGTATTGTTTTTATTTTTCACACTGTCGAAAATATCCAATTCGGGTAGTGTTTTCGAGGTCTCAATTTCAGAATTAAGTGAAATACAATCATCAACCAGCACATCATGGTTAATTTCTTCTTTTTTTCTCATCTGTATCCACATCTTTTTAATTTACTCTAAGGGATTATCGTCTTCGTCCTCCGTACTTACCGAATTCTCACTGCTGATAAAAAAGGCGCCTTGTAAAACCAGTTCAAGGCCATTGAACATCATAAAATGTGTTTAAAGAAAGAATAAGTTTGAAATGTCCAGAAATATTTTGAGAAATGGGGAGAAAAAAAAATTAGATCACAACAAAAAGTTCGTTAAATAGAGAATGCACTTCGCTATTTGGAGGTTATTTTACGAAGAAATTCGCAAAATGTTCTTCGTTCCAAAGAAAAGTTCGCAAATTAGAGAAATTCGCAAAATAGGGGTTCGTTAAATAGAGGTCCGACTGTAAATAAAAAAAATAGGTAAGTAATATAAAAAATAGTTTCACATTGATGAGAAATAATTAATTAGTTCGTTTTTTTACGCAGCCGGGTTTTTTGATTTTTTAAATTTAATTTTTACTTGTTTAAAAACTATTGTTTGTTGAAATCACATCTTATCAGAAACCTGCATTTCAAATAAAAAATTTCTAGCCCTTATGGTTTCCGAGTAATCATGTTTAAAGATAAATTTCTGATCATTTCATCATATATTCATTGCAAAATTATTTTTTGCTTTTTTCATTATTTTACTACATGAAGGTAAATAAAATAAAATATACCCTATTTTAAGCCGAAACTATCATCATTAATATCTTGAGATATGATTTGAAATCTATTTAGTAATTCGAAAACAATTGTTTTTTAAAGGTCTTACGCTCATTTCACACTTTTAAATTTCAAAATTTTAGATTATCATCTGAGCAAGCAAGTACATCTTAAGAGTAACAACTAACATGCCATATTTTAAGGTTATAACACCAACAAATACAAAAAAAAAAAAAAAAAAAAAAAAAAAAAAATCGTAATTTAGAACATTTTTAAAGGTCCTCTTTCAATTCTTTGCGCAAATTTCACACTTCTTAATTTTGATTTTTTTAGAAACCGTTTTCACACCATAAAAGTAGCTACCACGCCAAATTTCATGTTTTTAGCCCAAACAGTATTGCAGAGAGCGCAACTTTAGCACATGTGCCCTCTAAAGTTCGGAAATTTAAAGACAAATACATTGAGAGCATTTACGGCATAAAAATAATAAATATGTCAAATTTCAAGTTTATATATCTAAGACCTATAAAACGGATCGAAACTGAACTAAATTTCACCTGAAGCAATGTACAAAATATGCATTCCCCCATGATTGAATATTTTTACAAGAAAATCTGAGTAAATAAGGACTGAAGGTAAAATGAAATACTTTTCACATGTATGCATTTAGATGTGCAAGATGTTTTTCTGTAATAGCACATTGTATATAGTATTTACATGTAATATATTTTCTAATATCGTAGCACAGATAAGTATATAAATCATAAAAATAGCAGAAAATGCATCATAGCTATCTATTAATTAAAATTTTGCGAATTTTCTTTTTACAAAAGTTATGATATCATAATAAAGGATTTAGTTATCTGATGTTCTTTTATTTTAATAGTTCTTTTGATGTTCTTTTATTTGTTAATCGTTGATCTATTAAATTTCTCACATATGTTTTAATGAATTTCAACTACCGAAAACTTTTTAAGCTGAAATCGAAAGATACAACAAGTTTTGAGTAACAAGTTTTGAGACACGTTTTGAGGCATGCAAGTTATGAAACAAGATTTGAGACTTGCAGTTATGTTTGAACAGATATCTTTAAGTTCCGTATACGTGATAGTAGTTCGAAATCCGAGTTTGATTTTATTTTAGATATAACTCTAATGCTTATCTGAAGTTCTTGACTTCCAGAAGTAGTTCAAATTCAGCTATATCTTTTTTGTAAGTAGTTGCTGAATGTTCAACTGTACATATAAATCTTCTTTTGGCATACGTACTTTGGAAATAGCTTCCTTGGAGAAAAAGAAATATACTACTAAGGTTTTGATTGCCTTCTAATCTGCTTCTTAATTTTACCCATACAGTCAGATGAAAATAGAGAAGATAGAAAAAAAAAAGAAAGAAAAGAAATGAAGAGGAAATAACTAAAATTTTCTCAAAAGTGGAAATTATTTTATTAGAATAAAATTCTCATACACTTATATAGTTTAACTTTTAATAACTTTATTATCCGAAAAAAATTAGTTCAAGGATTATTTTGATCCTCAATAGCAGAAAGTAGGACACCTAGTTAAACGTAATATTTCAAGAGTTGTAGTGCAAATAAACCGTAGTACTTATGTACAGTGACAGGTGAGAGATCAATGTACTCCTGAGTGTAATATGAAATTCACCCAAAGAACAGATTAGAATTTGTAAAGACTTACTTTGTATTGACAACGTTGCAGTAACTTTACTCTGTTGGTTCATAAGTAATTGTGTACTATACAGAAAAAAAATTTATGAGAAGATATGTAAAACATTTAAAATATAGCCATTTTTATGCTAATAAAAGTTAAAAATTGCATTTTAATTCCAAGCTTAACAAGCAGAAAAAACAGAGGATACGCTGTAAAAAAGACAAATGTTGCTAAATCTATGAAAAACTATAATATAACAATGAAAGAAAATATACAATATTCTCTACCGAGTTACCCATGGTTCCGAAAATCGGTCTTTATTTTTAGAAACTTCAGAAGTCAACTTTTCTTTTAAGATTTCAAGAAGAATTTATCAAAACAAAGTTTCTATTGCTGCAATTGATTTTTTGAAACATTTCTGAATACTTTTTATCGTGTATTAATGAGCTCGGAATTTTCCCCCCGAAAATCAGTACTAAAGATTAAACTTTGCTTCTTTAAATTAAAAATATATTATTTTCTGAGGTTTCTAAAGGAAAAGAATGTTTTTCGAAATCATAGGTAACTCGGAAGACGTTATTGTATATTTTCGTACGTGATTATATTATATTTTCATCGATTAAGAAAGATTTTAACACTTTCCAAAGTATATTAAAATAGCAATTAAAGCCTTTGTGCAGGAATACTAAAAAGCAGTAAACCAACGTTTAAAATGTACAAATAATGCGTGAAAAACAGCAAACAGCTGTTTCGAATCTACAGATTCTTCTTCAGTGCAAGATAGGGAAAAAAGAACAGCGTGCTAGAAAAAGCAAGGCGGAGCAAAGTGATAGACAGAGACGCGCTGCCTTATATAGCCTATGCGGGTAGTGAAAGCGCAAGAAACAACCAATGAGAGAGAAGCAGTGGAAACGACTGGTTGGACAAGTAGCGACATCTACCGGAGAAGGAGAGAAAAAGAAACAAAAAAAGAGGAAATTAAATTAATGCTTTCCAAATACTTGGAAAATCTGGAGTACTAGATAAGTCATTGACTAAAGAGTGAGAATTTTTAATGATGTGGTAAGCTTCCCGATATCAAGATCAAGGTTAGAAGAACATTTTTGGATAATGGTGGCTGAGGAAAAATCGAACCTATGTTGAGAAGACCAAGAATGTTGAGCAATAGCAATAGCACGTTTGAGCTCCTGATTTTTAACATAACCTTCATGCTCTTTTAAACGAAATCTAAGAGCACGTTTAGTCTGGCCAATATAAGAAAGGCTACACTGGCAAGAGATTTGGTAAATAACCCAGTTATCTAGGCGATCAACGGGTTGTTTGAGATTTGTAAAAGTGATTTTATTCACAGGAGAAAAAATAACATTAAAATCAAACCTTCTTAAGATTTTAGCAACTTGCTGACTGATTTTAGGAAAAAATGGTAACACAACTGAAGTATTAGAGTTGGAATTAAAATGCTTTTCCGAATGGACGGGTTTCGTCAATTTCTTATAAATAGAATCAATAATATTAGAGGAATAACCACGATCAACAGCAATAGCTTTGAGGTAATTAAGTAACTTAGGAGTGGAACAAATATTGGTAGCCCGAAAAACAAAAGTATTGAAAGCAGCGAAAGTAATGCTTTCCAAGTATTTAGAAAGCATTAATTTAATTTCCTATTTTTTTGTTTCTTTTTCTCTACTTCTCCGGTAGATGTCGCTACTTGTCCACCCAGTCGTTTCCACTGCTTCTCTCTCATTGGTTGTTTCTGGCGCTTTTGCTACCCGCATAGTGTACATAAGGCAGCGCGTCTCTGTCTATCATTTTGCTCAGACTTGCTTTTTCTAGCACGCTCTTCTTTTTTTCCTATCTTGCACTGAAGAAGAATCTCGCTGTAGATTCGAAACAGCTGTTTGCTGTTTTTCACGCATTATTTGTGCATTTTAAATGTTGGTTTGCTGCTTTTTAACTTTCCAAAGTAGTTGAAAAGTGTATATGAATTCGGTTTGTCTGTCCGTCTGTCTTCCAGTGCTCTAACTCGCGTAAATATAGTCCGATGCCCATGAAATTTATATATGTTACTGTGGTTTACTGCTGAAGTATGTAGCATTTACGGTTCATTTACGGAGATACCTAAAAGAATTCTTTTCCATGACGGCGTATGGAAAAAAATCATTTGTAGTATATTTTAATGATATTACGTTATTTTAAACTTATTGAAAATTATATACGCCACTGAGGTGCTCTACAAGTCACTTACAGCAGAATCTTGTGTGCATATAATTTATAGTTCATTTCCAAGGACGCATAAAAGTATTTGCTACAGCATAGCATATGAAGAATAATGGCTTGATATGTATTTTCAGTCATGGTACGCCTTTTAAAATTTAGCTATCATTTTGCATGTTACTTGGGATGCATAAAATTCTGTAGATCATATACAGTGCTACACAAAATATCTCGAGTATATTTCCATTTATTGACGGAATTTGCTGAATATGAATTTACAATTATGCTATGCGAACTAACGTATAACACACTATGCGGTGCACATATAAATCTATAGATCAGGGCTGTACAAAAAATGTGAAATTTTTTTACCTTAATAAACGGTAAATCTCTGTTGCATTATAATTTGTGCTGGAAGTATGATTTTTCGTTCTTTTCTTTTGCTGTGCAGTGTCGAGCAGGTTGGGATACATAGTTATTTGGCAAGTCATATACATCACAAGATGTTCAAGATTTGAAAATTTGTATTTTAAATTGTGTAGATATGTTTTTTAAAATAATTAAGTTAACAATCATTAATATACAATTATGGAAAAATAATATGACAATAATTAACAGTTATTTATTAAAAATAGCTCATTTACGGTAATCAGCAACGTCTTAGTAAATAATACACACACACACATATATACCAACCACCATCAAAAACCGTAACATTGTGAATGAAAGCTATATGTATAAAATAAAGTGCCTAATATTTTATTACAAGAATTAATATGGAAGAAAAAAAAATCCCTGCCGGCTCGGGCCTACAGGCGGAGGTAGATTTCGATGTTAAGTACTAAATTCTCCAACAAAACTTAAATCAAGATTAGAGATAAAACCCAGTTTCTTCACAAAGAGCGAGCTGTAGGGAGCTAAACTTTTTGTGAAAATTGTAATATACACGAATACACACACACATATATATGGAATAGGTTTAAAAAATGGCTACAAAAAATTCAGAGAACCTTAAAGTGTTAAAATATGTTAATATTTCCATAGTCGGGTTTTTATCCTGTTTTAATACGTTTCTTCAAACTTACATGGCGTTACATATTCACCTGCTGAGGTCCATTATATTTCCAATATGACGCAATATACATATTTTTTTAATTCGTCAAACTATTTATTTTGAGTTTTCATGCTGAAATCTTGCTCTAGGAAACTTATGACGTAATATTCAATTTGGTTTCAATTTGTCAAACTATTTAATTTTACACGGGAAAATTTTGCAAAAGAAAAGTAATTGTTGTGGTGAGAATTTTACTATTTGTTTTTTTTTAATTGTTGGCAACTGCTATAACGAAAAACTTTTATTTTTTTCCTGCCATTGTTGTGTAAGAGCTGGTTTTATCAGAATCATATTAAGACAGTATTCAAAATTTTGAACCCTCCCCATTTCCACCCTCTTGGGCCGATTTCGCCCATTTTCAATCCCCGCCGAGATATTAGCCATCCCAAAGTTGTTGGCGAGTTTGAAGATGATTCGTGCATAATTGCGACTTTTATCGTGCGGACAAAATTTAGTACATACATACATACATATATATATATATATATATATAAACTTTTTAGGTGGGGGTGGTTTTGGGTTCCTGGGGTCCTATAATGAAAAGTTATGAAGGAATTTTTCAAAAGTCGCACCATGGTAACGACTGCAATGGATAGTATTTCTTACGAAATCTACCTAAAAAGAAAATGGACACCGACAAAAATAATGGAAAAGCTTATATATTGAATTACGTATTCAAGATATATATATATGTATATATATATATGTGTATTCTTTTTTAATTCGTATTATTTTATTTGTTTATTTTATTATCGCCAGATCAAATATTCTGTATGAATTCGAATGTATCTCAATATTGTAAATAATATGCGAAACAGCGTATTTCAACCAACACTGTAAAACATTTGTGTAAGTTCACTCTGCATTATGTGTGTAAACTTACACAAATTCTGGTGTAAATCATTCTGTTATTTTAAAAACTCACATTATTGGAGTTTTCTTTCACAAAGGTTGTGGAACTTCTGTGAAAACTGGTTTCAACCTTTCAACTCAGTCGCATACGTCATGTGAGATCTACTGAAGCGAATTTCATTCGTCGTTGTAACCTAGCACTCACTCTGTGGCCTGCAATTCACCCACATGTCGAAGCAAGAATAACACGTGTTTCTTGAGATTTTAATGTTATTTTTCTTATTAAAAAAAATTATCAAAAGTACACATACGCCGCCTTCTTCCGTGATATATTGATGTTATTCTAATTACAAGAATGAAGGGAAACACGGGGTGTATTGTTTAACGTCTGACAAAATAAAGATCACTCCCAAAAATGGATATCATTAATAAACTCTCAAAGTACAGTAAGGTAGGAAAACATAGTTAATTTATTTTCCAAAGTATTATATATATTCAATTTTTTATTTATTAGTTTTTATTGCATTATTTCTTTAAAAATTAAATATGAAAAACGTTTTGTTTTAGCATAGTATATAATTTTTTTTATAAAATCGATATTTGAACAGAATATGTAAAGTCTGAAAAAATAATGTATATATAACTATGTGTGTGAATTATATTTATTTTTGTAGACTATTCTGTAGAAAATACACTATATTTTTATTTGAATAACAACAACAACAAAAAATAATAATAATTATATATAAATTGTTTATATATATTTAATATATATATTATATATATTTAATATATAAATATTTTAACAACTAGCTGTAACTATTTTAATTATTATTTCTTATTATTTAAAGTGTTATATATCAATTTTTCATTTTAATCGCTTTATTTAATTGTGGTTTAAATGAAGCAAAATTTAAAGAATGTTGTTTTTTTTCTCTTATGAAAACAGATTTTATTTTAGTCTACTAATGTAGTACAGTAATATTAAATAACCTTTTATAAAATCCATGTTTACAAAGAATATGTAATGTATAAGAAAATTGTATATGCGAATTATACTTTGTAATAGTGTATGTTGCAGAAGTTTTTTTAAATATTAGTAATAATAATTAAGTGAAAAGAATTTGTTTATTATTTTTGTTAATATTATATAGTCGAGTGTTTTAGTTATCCATTTTTATTACAACATTTCATTACAAGTTAAATGAAGCTTATTTTTAAAAAATCATTTTTTAAGAATACATTTTGTTTTAGTATAGTATTTTAAATAAACTTTTATAAAATTCATATTTACACAGAAAATGTAAAGTAAGAAATAATATATATATATATATATATATAATACGCATGGGAAATATATATTGTTGTAGAATATACTGTAAAAATATAGCATATTTTTATTTCTGAATAAAGAAAGGATACAGTATTTTTTTAAATTATTAGTTTATTAATATTTAAGATTTTATACTTATTAATATTGATAACTAAGTAAGCTTTTAAAATTATTTCTTATTAATTGATTTAGCAATATGTGTTTTTATGCTTTTAAAATTCTACTTTTTTGTAAACATAACGAAATAAGTATAAAAAAGGAAATAATGCTTGCACGTAATACTTTTAATTAAAGTGAATATACATAATATTTTAAATAATTAATAATATGTTTTCTTATCATATTGTATACTTTGTGAGTTTATAATTTGTACAATGAGTGGCATTCATCAATTTTTGATAATGATTCAGAAACACCAAAGTACTAAAAATAAATAAATAAATAAAAAATAGATAAAATAAAAAAAAGGAGAAGAAGGGGGGGGGGGATGTAATTGTTTTGAAATTCTGTCCTATTTTACTCTTTTATGAGATTGATGCAAAAACTATATTAAAATACTTATTCAGAAACACAAAAACTCTTCGGGAATTACAAAAAAAAAAAAAAAAAAAAAAAAAAAAAAAAAAAAAAAAAAAGATCGCTAAGGCTGGGAGGGGGGCGAAATTTACTGTGGAAGATTTTAATTCCAGATGTTTATAAGTGTACTTTAGTACATATTTCTCCTTTTGATTGCCAAATTTTTCCTGCACCTATTAATGATTATCTAGTATTAAAATATGATTTACCTGAAATAATTTTTTTTTTACAAAATAGTAACAGCTTTTAAAAGCAAATATATATTAAGAACACATTTTATTTAAAATTAGTATATATTAATAAACAAGCCGTTTAACGCACACTTTTAATTTATTTTGCTTCAATAAAATGTATATATATTAAATTTTGAAATAACAATTTAGTGTTTTTTTACTAAGAAAATTTTTAGAAAGAAACATTGTAAAATTGTAAATTTAACCCAGTTTTTAGGCTGTGTTGACAAATGAATAATGGATGTTGAAAACGTTTTTCTAATAACGTGTAACATTCCTGGAAAGCTTACCCGTACTGACCTTACACACAATTACTGTGTAAAGTTAAATTTGAAAAATAATATACATTTACTGAAGCAAAATAAATACAAAAAGTGTGCTTTTAAGGCTTGTTTATTAATATATACTAATTTATAGTAAAATGTATTTTTTTTTTTTTTTTTTTTTTTTTTTTTTTTTTTTTTTTTTGCATTTAAAAGCTGTTACTATTTTGTAAAAAATTATGTTAGGTAAATAATATTTTAATACCAGATGATTATTAATAGGTGCAGGAAAAATTTAGCCATTCCATCAAAGCTCACTCCTACTGATGTGCAAGCTTACACACAATTACTGTGTAAGGTTACAGACAAATGTGGTGAAAACTTGCATCTAATAATGGGTAACCTTCCAGGAAAGTTAGGTGAAACCTAACTCCTACTGATGTGTAACTTTACACACAATTACTGTGAAAGCTTGCAGGCAATTGTGGTGTAAGCTTACACAGAAATTTGTGAAATGTTTCACAGTATTATGGTGTAACCTCACACAAGAGCTGTGTAATGTTACACCAGTTATACCAGTTAAATACCACCGTAAGATTGGAGGCAGCAATGCTGCCTCCAGTTTTATGGAGTAACGATACACCAAATGTTTTACAGTGTACCCTGTTTCATGGTGCCTATGAGGATGGTTGACGAAATGTACATTTCTTTCAATTAAACATTTAAAAAGCACCTTTTTCGGTCACTTAAAACAAACTCACACAAAAAATAAAGCAAAATATAAAATGTGTGAAATATTTTAATAAATGAGTATCCTAATGTGTCCCATATTTGCCTATACTGAAAAAGTATTTGGGAACAAGGAACAATTGATAGAAATATAGCTTTCAATATCAAAACTATAATTATTAGATTAGGTATTACGAACCTTATTCATTGAATAAAAAGTATATTTGCACGAATTATTTATATTTTAATAATGCTTAGTATTTTGTATTTCCCTTATTTGAGATGAATTTCATTCATCAATTGAAAATTTCCTATTGGAACATATAATATTTGCTTTTCTTTATTTCTCTCAATTGAGATGAGTTTAATTCATTAATAGAAAATTTTCTGTCGACACATATAATATTTGTTAAAGTACATTGTTACAAGAATCTTACCTAATATATTTATTTTATGTCTTAATTATGTTTGAGATATTTTTTATGTGTTTAATTAGCATGGGATTTGATTTGGGAGAGATATTCATCCAAACAATTGCAGAAATAAAAACTCTAAAATAAATATTAAGCACAATACTCACCATTTTCTAGAAAATCTAAGTTGAGGTCATTATTAAAATTCAGTGAGCCTTTTAGGCAATGATGCAAATAGAGACTTGCATCCGTCGTATATAGATCAGTTCAATTTGTGGTAAAACAGTGGCTTATTATCCCCAGTTAATGCTTTATTGTATGGGATATAATAGCAAATATTTATTTTTCTTTTATCTGGTATTTAATTTTTTCATCCTTTTACACCGACCCTGATTCAAACGTATCGCATTATATCTTGTCTTCATACTCTTGCTTCAAAATTTCTCAAGTTAGAAAGAGATTTCTCAAAAACAAGAAAATGGCAATATCACATCTAAACATTTTCTTATAATAGAATAATTGACACAACAAACCCATACTTGTATTCATATATTTCTTATTTATAGTTTATGAACATACTTTAATAAAACCAATCTTTTTTAAAGCATAATAGCTGAATGTATTTAATAGTCTAAATACTATTAACGGACGTTAGATCTGTTTTTATACAAACATAGGTTTAAAGTTTACGACGACTGAACACCTCTATAGTTTTCAAAATTAGGCCATTATTTTATTTAATCGCAGATTTATGCATTTAATTAACCCCTTAATTCTCGCTCCCGTCATATTCACGGGCTGTGTCTTTTATTCGGATTATTCAAATTTGTTTGATTCCCACCAGTTTTATAAAATAGTGTAATTGGATTTATTATGGTATCATTTTACCTGTCTTTAAATAAGGTGAACATTTATTTTTCAAAATGTGGTGCCAGTATGTAATTTGAATTTTTATCCGTATTTTAATGTGACCTTTAAGAGGTTAAGGCAAGGCTTATCAATAAAAAAAAGTGATATTCAATGTTAAACAGGTAATCTATGACTGTGTAAAATCAGAATTAAATGTATGAACATTTTAATCCTGGTATACAAGACAGGTCTGTTTGTTTATTGATTCTCTAAAAGAGACCATACTGTTTAATATGTCCAGGACATTTGCGGTACAGGGATTAATCTGGACAAATGTGGCCTGTCCCTCATTTTCATTTAAAATTGTAATTGTTGTTATACTTATTCAATGTTTTGGTGAAAATTCCAGTCTATTTAGATATTTATTTTAATATGAAGACCCCTAAGATTAGCACCAACTGTCCCAGGCTTTCTGCAATAACAGTTAAAACCTTCTAATTTATTTAAATTTTTTTATACAGTTACAAGTGCTATTAATATACATATTTTCATTCATTAGATTTTACTTTAAAAAAATTCTATAAAAAATATTATTGCCCGTTCAACAACGCAAAACTTTATGACACATTTTCTGGCTCATTTTTTAATACAAAATTATGATACTTGCAGTCACGATTATTAAAGTGATTTGTATTGTAATCACATAGATCAAATACAATAGAGATGCACAAATCCGTCAAAACAGTTTGCAATAATAATACAATTATCGCTCAAATTTATATGCTGTCATTCGTCCCAAACAAGACAAGCACGTGGAACGACGGCTAAATTTCATTGGACGGAGAGAGCTTTTCAAAGCGATCCGCACAGAGATTTTGTGCAACCGCAAGTATTTGGATTGAATTTTGCTCTGTTTTAACCGCTTTCAGGGTTGCATTTGTAACGTCATGCTAAATACTTCATCTCCATATATTTCTTACCTTTGTGCTTGTAATCAATAACAATTTTCTTTTTATGATAAATCAATTAAAACTTCAGGTATAAACGATTGTTTCATTTGGACCGCAGTCTCTTTCTTTCTTATTCTGTCGAGTCCGAAAATTTGGTTCAAAACACCAACTTCCACGAAATTTACTGAAAACTGTTCTTGTGTTACCGATAAACGAAAAAAAACCCAGTTAGATTACATAGTTTCTTAATAAAAATGCCTGCCAATTTTGTATATTTGCGAGCAAAATTAAATTAAAAAATGTGCCAGGAAGCCAGCTTGGATTGAAGATCAGCCTTAATGGAGCATCGAATGTGTACATACCTGTTTTCATATATTCCTTATATGTTTGTATAATGCATACATGTTAAGAAAGCTATGTCACCCGTAAATATAACATATGAATATACTTATTAGTCTTATATAAATAAACCTACAAATTTAGGTAAAACATATTTGAATAACTAGTACTACACACAATTCCTTTAATTAGAATATTGATAATAGATTCCTTTGATATATCTTTCCAAATATAGTTCCTAAATGGGTAAAATGAGAGCACAAGAGTTAAGGAGAATGCTTTCTTAGAAATGAACTCTCCGAAATCTAAGAAGGATACAAGACACTTAAACATTAAATAATATCGACCATTCATATAAATTGAAAAATAAACATTTTGAGGCAATTTATCTGGGAATTTGAGGAACATATATCCAACATAACTTTTTTGAAAATGCTTTCCCATTAACCTCAAATAAGCAAATTATGGAAATAAATATTAAACTGTGTACTTAAAAATTAGAGGAAATTTACTGGTATTTGTCTTAATCAATTCTTCCTTAAGTTTTTTAATAAATTTTTACATATTTTGCCGTTTTGAAAGTTTTTTTATGTTATTAATAAGTATAATTAATATTTCTAAACCATTTTATTTTATAAATGCAGGGTGTACATAATTAAATCTCACCTACCCAGGGTTGTCTGTATTCGAAACGATTCGTCAATAAAATATTAAATTTGGAATGCGTATAAATGAAGTAATGTAAAACATGTTTACCAGAAAAAATATTTTTATTTAAAAAATGACCATCAGAGAGCATTTTCTGCTACAATTTCGGCATACGTAGGAGTTTCAGCAACCACGTGATATATCTTCTTGTTTACATTAAAAATATGAAAAAGACGCAATGAATATTTTCTTAGCCTCATACCTTTTACACGAAAAATGTCTTACATTTTACTAGATCGTGCTTTGCTGATGAAATTTTATTAGTAAAACGTTGAATGCGCACCAGAAGCTTCAAGGAAGTTTCTAGCTATGAAAAGCATTTGCAAAGATACATTGCTTTGAAAAACATTCACAAAGTTAAAATGCTTCGAAAAACATCCGAAAAGGCAAAACGCTTTGAGAAACATTCGCAAAGGTACAATGATTGCAAACGAAACATTGCCAGAACTCAAGGACAGTATTTCCCATCACGCCTTCAACATTTCGAAGAATTTGTTTCGCGTGACTCTGCAAAATGCTATTTTGCGATTGCAAAAGGTACTTCCCAATAATCGTCAACACACTGGTTAGTATTTGTTTTTATAAACTAATTCTACAGTGTATAAGCTTGTATTTTGTTAATTTAGTGAAAAAATTCGTAATACGACCTCTATCAGCCATTCTTAAATTTTTGTTTGGTAAATGCTTTGCGTATTCCTTTCTGACAAATATTTTAGACTACACATAGCTCTGAGTAGGTGAAGTTTAATTATGTACGCCCTGTACTCTATGCGCTATCAAAAGCAATATCTGATTTTTATCTAATATAGATAAATAAAATTAGAGGAATGCGCCAATCCCAAAACTTTCTCACTTTCATGCAAGTTAATATTTTCAAAAATGTTACACATAATAGTCCTTCAGTGTTATTACTTCAATACTACACCAACTTTGTTTTGCATCTTAATTTACTTCTTAAATTTACTACTTAGAGTAACAAGTAAAAATTAAATTTAAAAAATCAAAAAACTCGACTGTGTAAAAAGCGAACTAATTAATTATTTCTCATCAATTTGAAACTATTTTTATATTACTTACCCATTTCTTTTATTTACTTGTATTGATGACTTTTCAGTTGTGTTTAATTGTTAGTTCTTATCTATAAACACTGTTTTGATGTGGCCTATAGATGTCTATGAAGGTTAGAGTTGCAGTAAAGCTAGAGATTCTACCTACACAACTTCCAGGTTATGTAATATTTAAATGGAGCTTCTGACCGTAAAATAGTCAATACAACATCGTCTTCATTTTGAAAGACCTATCCAATGATATTCCACTCAATATAGTGCGTAATATGTTTCGTCTCTACCGCTTTTTAGAATTTTTAAAAAGAGATCTAGCCTATAACCATCGGGCGGTTAAGATGAATAGATAAAGACCTCATTCATTAAAATCCATTTAGCCGTTGGGATATTTTGAGGGTATAAATAAATCCACATAATCAGATACGCGTGAAACACATAACCCTTCTTTGCAGTCAGGTAATAACGAGTTAATTTTAATTATATTATTTAATCAAATCAATACTTTTCAGTGTTCTGTTGTACATCAGCTGCTTGAAAATTGCTAAGTTAGCTGGATGCGAATTGCTCGTCGCTGCTTTAACAGCCTATGTAGACCAGAATAATGAAAAATCAAGAAAAACAACTATTACAGCGCTCACATTCGGCGGATTGTTCCCAAATTTACGTGGCACCATAACCAAAAACATGCACATGAAATTTCGTTCAATTCTATGCATAACTTTATACAGTTTTCGATGCTAAAATATTGAAAACGACACAAAAATCGTTATTACACCTACCTCTTTCAGCGGAATATTTACAAATTCAAGTAAAACTAGATGGCCATAGCCAAAAACTTACAAAAAAAAATTGGCTCAATTCTATGCATAACTTCACATATTTTTCGATGGTGCAGTCATGAAACTGGCACTCAAAATAGCTATTACAGCGCCCCATTCCGTCAGATTATTTCCAAATTCAAGGCGAACCTGCTGGCCATTGCCAAAAGCATGCAAAAAAATTTGGGTCAATTTTATGCATAACTTCATATACTTTTCGATGGTACAAAGCGGATATACGGAAAAACGTAGACAGACATTTTGTATAAACATGTTCTTTAGGATCTCTGCTCGGAAAATATATTTATATAAAACCGGAAGTCGAAAAGAATCTCATTTACAATACATTCTCTTTTAGAAATAAAAAGGTAAAAACATACTTCTTCATAAATTATCCTTAAAAATGTAAGGCAGTCCCTAAAAGCAGAGGAAAACCTCTCAGAATAATATTTGGATTTGTTTAAATAACATAAGTTATGGCATGGATACCTTTATGATATTTCATCTCAATTATTGCCGAAATAAATAATCTAGAGCTTTTTAAATCAAAAATAGCCAGGTACTGTTTTACTACATTTGAGAATAAATTAACTCTTGATATCAATTGAACATTTATTTTAAATGGCAATCATTCTTAAAAAATATATATGTGCATGTATACTCATTTATATTAACACAGCAAACTTTCCGAAATGCAACAGCTCAATATACTTAGTAATGCTATTAATATTAATAAACATACTAATTGAAATAAAAATTTTAATTGAGTCCTATCGAGCTCTACACAATTCCCTTCACTAGATTATTAACAAAAGATGCATTTGATATGTCTTTCTACATATATTTATAAATGAAAAGATGAGAATTCAAGAGGTTAGGAGAACACTTGCATGGAATTGAAGTCTAGGAAATGTGAAATGGAATGAAAGCACTTAAACCTGAAGTAATTGCAACCAATCAAATAAATCGAAAAATACACAAATTGAGATAGTTTATGTATAAGGAAATTTCAGAAATATACGTTCAACATAAAATTTTGGAAAGTGTTTCTGAATTATTAAATAAGATTTTTGTTTAAATAGGAATCAGAATGAGAGCATCTTCAACTAATAATGAAAAATTTAGTTTTATAAAAGAATATATGAGTTTCTGTAATTCACAATCTCATCTATTCACTTTTGTGATAATAAGCACATTGAAGTTACTTCATGAATTTTTTTGAAATTGCAATTCTTTGAACTATTAAATTTTTGGAAAGAAATTTATAATTAAAGTTTTTATTGTACTTTATGTAATTAATGGTTTTAATAAGTATTTCAAAATATTAATAAATATAATAAATGCATTACTTTTAATGCATTTGTATTGAGCATAATAATTATTTTTTGGCGTTAAACTATGCAAATGCAAACAAACACACACTCTGAATCTTGTATCATAATTCTTGAGAGTGAAACTTCACCAATTTCTGCACGATCTTTTAAGGTGTTGCTTTATAAAAATGCTGCTCCATAATAGAAAAGTAAGAGGATGGATGCTAGTTCTAAAGTGATTACTATTGAAAAGTGGATTGGTTACAAAATTTAAGAATAGAAAATAAGGAAATATATAAAAACGAAACAACTCAATTCTTTTAACAAGTGCAGGAAAGAAAAGGAGACAAATAAAGGAGACAAAAGGAGACAAATAAATTTAAAAAATCAAAAAACCCGACTGCGTAAAAAGCGAACTAATTAATTATTTCTCATCAATGTGAAACTGTTTTTTATATTACTGATCTATTTTTTTTATTTATTTGTATTGATGACTTTTAAGTTGTGTTTAATTGTTAGCTCCTAAATACTGTTTTGATAAGGGCTATAGATGTCTATGATGGTTAGAGTTGCAGTAAAGCTAGAGATCCTACCTACACAACTTATCTAATCTTACTCTATTAATTAAATTTCTTAAATTAAATTCTTAAAACTACTTAAATCCAATCTTAATCTTCTACGTAATCCTACCTATACACTTCCAGGTTGTGTAATATTTAAACGTAGCTTCTGACTGTAAAATAGTCAATGAAACATTGTCTTCATTTTGAAAGCCCTATCCAATGATATGCCACTCAATAGGGCGCGTAATTTTTTTCGTCTCTACCGCCATTTTGTATTTTACTGTCGCCAATTTGAATTTATAAAAACAAAACTTAGCCTATAACCATCGGATGGTTAAGAAAAATCGATAGAGGCCTCATTCATTAAAATCCATCCAGCCGTTGGTATGTTTCGAGTGTATAAAGAAATCCACATGCCCAGATACGCGTGAAACACATAACCCTTCTTGGCAGTCGGGTAAAAAGAAGTACAAAATAAATAAAAATAAAACCACAGAAGAAAATCAAACTAAATTATGATACTAAAAGAGGAAAATAAGAAACAAATGTTGAAAACCATACAGTAGAAATTTAAGGCTTTGCAAGTTCAGAAATATGAACAAAAAGCATGTGAGATACCGGTAGACTAAACTGAAAATGAAATTCTTATAAATTACAGAAAATGTATTAAAAAATTACAAATAAGTTTTTTGATAAATTGCTGAAAAGAGACAGCACAGAGAATGAAGAATTATTTTATCTGAATGTTAGCATAATCATTGAAAATTTTTATTGCAAATACCACCTGCGAATAAATTCATCCAGTTGTCTACGACATAGCAATATTTCAAAAGAACATTAAAAAGGGGAGTTTTGTTTTAGCTGATGTTAAACGTGGAATTAGAAATTCTGCTCACTATAAATACGTTTGTCTCACGAACGAAGTAGCTGAAGACGAAGAAGAGGTAATAGTACTAGGTTTGACGTGTTCTAACGATCGGTCTGAGGACTGATTATGTGTGTAAATAAGATAAAACCTTTTTAGTGGTCATTATGGATACTGTCGAAGCCCTGACTTTATCTAAAACTAATTATAAGTCAAGAAAACATTATAATTTTCCACGTTGTTATTCTAATGAACAATGAATTAACTGACTCAGTTAAAATAGTAGACTATGTTAAAGATTTTTTTGAATGGATGTCATACCACTGCAAATTTACTTCTAAAGACACATAAACATGTAGTTTAAATGTTTCGGATAATTTTCGTTTTAGTTTTTTATCTTAATGCTGCTAGTCACATAACTTCCAAATTATACTCGCTAATGCTAAATCTATGGGCGTAGAATGCATTTCTATATTTAAAATATCTCCTAGGGAAATTAATAATTTTCAATCCGTTTTTTAGTGCTCTTTTTACAAGAGTTTTTTTTTTGTTAGTTTTCAAAGTATTTCTAAAATATAGACATAATTTAATAGTTTATGTGTTAACAGCTAATGAACTGTGAGTAAGATTTTAAAATCTCGCATAAAATTAAGCGCATATTTTAGAAATATTTTGGCAACTAAGGGAAACAAAGAGAAATCCTTTAAGAAGGTTACACATAAAAAATAAGTTAAAAATATTAATTTCCCGAGGAGATAATTTAAATATACGAATGCATCACACGCCCATAAATTTGGCATTAGCGATGAAAATTCGGAAGTTGAGTGGTTAGAAACCTTAAATTATCATTTAAGAAAGATAATAGGGACGGTTTTCATTGAAGTGGGTTTTCATTAGTATGCTAGTTTGCACGTGAATGATATTTCGAAATTCAGACTAAGCGAGAGAAAAAAATAATTTTGAATAATGCAGAAAAAACATTAGATCCCGGAAAACTTTGTTACATACGATACCTCCTATTTTCTTAGTGCTTATGATAACTTTAAATTAATGATTTCTCACTTTACATCACTAACCATGTTACATTAGTCCTATTCCGTTAGGCTAATATGTGACAGGGTTTATTTTTTTACCTTTAGTTTTAAGATATGCAATATTTGTTTATCCACAAACAGATAACGCAATAAATACACAAATAGTATTTTTTATTTGGTACTAGAGCCAATAGATTTAAATTGACTATGTAAAGTTTAAAATTTTCTCTCATAAGAATAAACCCACATGAACCCTTACTAAAACTATTTAAAAATATTTTTTTTTGTGCTTAAACATAATTTATATTTCTGTCAAAAATATGATTTATATATGTTATCATTTTTTATTTCTTCTACATACATAAAAAGAAAGTAAATCGTGATCATTTTTTACTGCAATCGTGATAATTTTTGACTTCATTTTTGGAGTGATATATACGTTTTTGGATATAAACGAAAAGGACTAAGCACTATTTGACTATTTTTGGAAAATCGCTATCTGTATGCATGTGCCACAAATATTGAGGGCAGGCTTTGTATTTCAAGAACTAATGCATGGAATTTCATCAAACATCATATACCGTTAGAAGTGACCAAAACCGGTGTTTACAAATTTTGGATGAATATCGCTCCAAAGATGGCGCTGCTGTGCTATATTTTTCACAGCTTGCAATGATAGTTATGTCTCGGCATCTATATGCAAATATCATGAAACATCCTATTCAGTTAGTACGTAGTACATATAGGTGCTAATAAGCTAACAAGTGTCGCCACTATGCTTTGTTATTCAATATTTTCGTGATAGCTATAACTTTGTATCTATGAGATGGAACTTGAAAAATTTCGTATTGAGCTAGATTCTGACATTATTTGTTATTGGTTAGGTTTGGGTATCTGATTAAATGATGGCACTGCTGTGTCGTAGTTTTCATGATTTCTGTGACAGCTGTATCTCATCATCTGTTTGATGGAATTTCAGATAATATAATATATAAAACGTTTATTAAAAATTACGTTCATTCAATTTTCACTTTGCTCACTCAATACATGCCCTCTTATTGTTATTTTCAGTGGTAGGCATTGTAGCTTTATCTCAAATTTTATTGGGTAGAAATGCAAAAAAATATATATATTTGAAAATATTATTTAAAAATTTATATAATTTTCCAATTTTGTACTTGAATAGCGGCCAATAAGGGGAGCTGTTTAACGTCGTAACTGTTGATGTGTAACGGTGCTGTATAGATAAATTAGAATAATAAATAAGAATGTTTTGTGATGGATACAACATATTAGTTACTGGTTATATTAAAGGTAATAACACATAATAAAGAATTTTTCTCTTGAAGAAAAGTACAACAAGGATAAATAATAAATTTAGCATTTTACAAAAATAGCTGTAATTTATTAAATGATACCCTACAAATAATTGAACCATTCAGTAACACTTAACTTGTTTTTTATATTCCATAAGTAAGTTTGCATACATTAATCGACCTACCATTCCACAAAGCACTTATAAATCCTAATAATAAATATAATAATTTAACCAAAATTTAATTGAATTACTAGTACTGTTAGTATCTTTAAATTTTCCTTCTCCAGATCAACAGTAAAATATGCCTATGGTATCTCTTACCGAATATAATTTATAAATGAATAAAGTGAGAGCTTAAGAGTTAAAGGAAATGCTTGGATAGAAACTCTCAGAAACTACCTACAGGAATAAAAACTCTTATGTTTGAAATAATTACGGCCACTCATATAATTTGAAAGATACACATATTGAAGTATTTTAAGTACCTGCAAATTTCAGAAATGTATGTTCAACACAAAAATTTTGCAGAATGCTTTGTAAATATAATTAAATTAACAATTATTGAAAAAAAAGTGAAAATGCGAAATTCAAGTAAAAAGAAAAGATAACGTACTGGAGTTTCTGTAAATAAAATTTTCGTACATTAACTGTTGTGATAATAAGCATACTTAAAATTGCATAGAGATAAATCTCTCAAATTGGGAATTTTGTAATTTAATATTTGTTATGCAGTATATATACATAAATCAGTGCTGACAATTAATTCAAAATATTTTTTCTTTTTAAAACGTTATGTGTTGTTACGATAAAAGTGAGATTTATTTCTATGTGAAAGTAAATTAAGAACATTAGCAGGAATGACCGAGCTAAGCTCGGCCAAAATTAGCTTTGTGTTTATTTCTATATGTTATTCCCACTGAATCATTCTCGCTGTTTTAGATGCAATTAGCTTGACCCTGAGCCAAAGTGACCCAAAATGACCCACTAATCGAATTTTTTTCAAATATACGACCTAACACAATGCTCGTCTCGAGTCTGAAAACGATGGAACACAAAATTTTGTAAAAAAGTTAGTAGTTTTCTAGATAAAATAAGCTTGACCCATTGTTTATCCAAAAATGACCCACTAACCGAAATTTATCGAACATGTGACCTATTCCACTGCTCTCTTCGTTCTGGGAAATGGTATAATAAAAAATATTGTCAAAATCATTTGCATCTTTTTGAAACCCGGTTGGCTTGACCCTGACCCATTATCACCAAAATGCCCCACTAATAGAATTTTCTTGAGCATGCGACTTAGCCCAATGGTTTTCCCTTGCCCAGAACCGCTATAATACAAAGTTTTGTCAAAATTGTTTGAGCTGTTTTTTAGATACAGTTAGCTTGGTCCTGATCCATTAGGACTCCAAATGACCTACTGATTGAATTTTCTTGAATATGCGACCCATCCCAATGGTCTTATCATGCCCGGAAACGGTATTACACAAAACTTTGTCAAAAGGTTTTGAACCTTTTTTTAAATACAATTAGCTTGACCCTGACCCATTCTGACCCAAAATGATCCACTAATCGAATTTTCTTGAACATGCGATCTAGCCCAATAGTCTTCTAATACGCAAAAACGGTTGGTTACCAAATTTAGTCAAAATCGATTGAACCGTTTTCTAGATAATATTAGCTTGAGCCGCATGACCCCAAAATGAGCCACTAATTGAATTTTCTTGAACTTGTGACATTGGGCATGTCCAATGGTCTTCTTATAATCCAAAACTGTAGAGTATAGAGTTTAGTGAAAATCGTTAGAGCCGTTTTTAGATAAAATTAGCTTGACCCGTAGTGACCCAAAAATGACCCACTAATTGAAATTTCTAGGACATGTGATCTAGCCCAATAGTTTTCTTGTGCTTAAAAACGGTTGGATATAAAATTTAGTTAAAATAGATTGAATGGATTTTTAGATATAATTAGCTTGACCCTGACACATTATGACCCAAAATGACCACTAATACAATTTTCTCAAACATGTGACCTAGCCCAATGGTTTTCTCGTGCTCGAAAATGGTGAAATACAAAATTTAGTCAAAATCTTTAGAGCCGTTTTTAAGATAAAATTTACACACAAACGCAATTTTTGCTCGTATTATAGTATAAGATACATTTTAAGAAATAATTTTTTGTTCAATAAAATCAAAGTACATAGCAAGAGAGATTTTTATTAAGATTAGGATTTTGTAAGCAAGATTTTGATAATGTTTTGAAAACAAATTATAATTTTGTTAAGCACTTATGAGGTTAAGTTTGATTGACACAATAAACTGAAAATAGGGAACATACACCACTTTTACCCTACTAAGATATTTGACTTAAATAATTGAAATATGTCTGCCATTGAATAAATCGAATATCAAAGTTTAAAATTAGTGGTGTCGATAATCTTTTAGTAACGAAACAAGAAACTTCTCTTGCACGTATGGCGTACGGGTTAACCTGTTAAGGGATTAAATGCTACCTATTAAATAAAGTTCAATGACATAATAAACTTATTCATAGAAACGCATTGAAACCAGGAGATCCAGCCCGCGTTTCTCAGGTTACAGAATGCGCTAAATACGTTTTTAAAACTAACCATTTTCAAAAACTGAAAACATAATTTTTACATTTCATATATATGAGAGACTTCTGTCTGTATACCGAGGAGCCTGGGTTCAACTGCCCCACATCCCCGAGAGTAATACTATGGAAATACTAGCAGGAGCTGAATCATGGTAGCACTGGGAAGAAAACTTAAAAATGCTGGGGGGGGGGGGGGGCAGAGGAACAAAAAAAATTTCCTGAGCTCATATAAAAAAAAATAAAAAGATTTAGTAATTTAAAAATATAAAAAAGACAACTTAAGAAGTTAAAAATTTTAAAATTAAGTGGGTAAATATCTAATCGTTGGGCTGCATCTTTGCGCCAAGTCCAATTGCCTAATAACTACACATAAAACCATTTTTATAAGAAAAATACTAATTATGTATTCAAAAAAAGAGATTACAAATTTATTAAAAGCGAATCTTTCGTGTTAGCCGCATGCCAAATGTTAACAGCGGAAGAAATCACTTAAGACTTTGCTGTTTACAGCACCTTTTATTATTCTGTTTAATTCAGGGACTACACGATTAGTTCGCTTAGATATATGTTAAATTTGTATTTTATATTATATTATGTTATTTATTTATTTATTTATGAAGTCTTAATTTCTTTTTTGAATATTAGCCACAGAGAAATCCAAGTTTTAATTTCAAACGAGTTAATCTTTCGTAAACGAACTGCACGCGATACGGATAGATTTTCTAAAAATTCCATGCTTGAAAATTGTTTTGAAAATCATAACAACCACTAACTTATAGCATAGTTTTTAAACAAACTGCGGTTGAAAGTACGTTTTTTTTCCCATCCGATGGTCTTAACATTAAAACTATGAGATATTTGCCGAAACGTCAGTGAAGGCTTACTGTGGAGACACGAAATGTTTTGGTTTCCGTTTGTCTGTCTGTCTGTCTGTCCGTCTGTTCCGCGATAACTGCCGTAAAAAGCATCCGATTAGCTTAAAATTAAGTATGCATGTTGGTAAAATCCCCGGATTTAGCTGTATAGTTTTTGGTTAAATTTGGTTCATGCGTTCGGAATATATAGAACATTTTATTTTGCGACTTAATGCTTTCCTATAGCAATTCAGACGATTTTTCCATTTTTATTTGTTGAAAGGAAATGGCTCATATGATTGAAGGATTTAAATAGTAAATTATGGATGATGTAATTTCTAACTAGTAAATCTGCAGATCAGGAGCCTCAACGTCAGCTCTACAATTCATTGTGTTTAGCATCCTTTGAGTAATATTAATCTTTCTACAAAAAACGAAATTTAAAGTTTTGAAATTACATAAACATTTATAAAACGAAAAAATATTTCGAAGGTTTCTGACATTAAACGTTAAATTAAACCCCTTGTTATGTAATGGTATTCTGAAAATCTCATGAGCTACTTATTCTGGTAATTTTTAGATAATAAAGTAGATTTCTTCAGGGGGGCAGAGCCCCCCTGAACCCCTTCGTAGTGTAATTTAATTTACATTTGTAATTATCAATTAATTGTGTTAATGTCCTTTAGTAAATTCTACCAATAGACGGAAACGTACATGAATTCTTTTCTACAGCCCTGTATATTACGTGAAGATTTTTACGCGTCGTCTATAACATTTAAATTTAATGCAGACAAAAAACCCTCTTAAAACTGCTCATCACATTTCCGGGGATTAGTATGCATAGTGTGCACCATATATCCAGTTTCTGAGGAGTCCTGTATATGGTTCTATTTAAATTCTGCAAACATTTGTTAGTATACTAAATGTATTTGGGCTGGGAAATACATAACTCAAAACACTGAAGCAATTCGCGCTCATTTTCATTTATACTTACGAATTCATTTGTGTATCCCTGTACATGGTCTATACAATATTTAAGCACTACTTATTAAGCACAAATTTACTTAACGTTAAAACGCACACCATAATCGAAAATGCTCTTCAGCAATCATCCCTAATAGACCAGAACTGTATCCGAAATATTTTATGTGACCCTATAAATGAACGATAAATACGATACAAATCATATTCAAGCTTCTTGTAGTCAATCACAGTAATGTAATTTAATTTCATAATGTTTGAATTAGTGCAACACAATTAACACACTGACGACAGGCAATTTAATTAAATCTGGGTTTAAAAACAGTAGAAGCTCCTCCCTCTTCTGAAAGTGTCTCGGAATTTGGTTTCTGAGATATGTTTTTCATGTTTATGCAGCAGTAAATATCTTTCAATGTACGGATGTAATATATAATGTCTTACAATCTATAAAAAATATGGACAACACAATATAAATGTCTTTTCTGTAAGGTAGAAGTCACTCCCTTAGCCAATGATGTATTCTGAATAAAAACGAGAATTTTCGTTCCCCGTCGCTAATGTGTTAAAATAAGCTGTGAAGAGTTTTTTTCCCCCGTAGACCACATTTTAATCGACCACTTTTGTGTGACCCTGAAAAAAACATATGCTTTGCACCCCATATACTACAAAAATGTTTCAAAAATACATATCAATTTTATTATTTTGTAACAGAGTAACATCATTAAAAAACGCCACAAAAGGATTTTCTTCAAAGATTGTAATATTATGAATACTTTTGAGTTACCTGTACGCATGCTGTAAGTGCTACACATAACATATTTTATAGTAACCAGGTTCTAGTGCACCTTAATAAAGTATATAAATTTCATTACGTTTAAAATTGTGTAACATTATTAAAATACACCGCAGACGATTTTTCCCAAAGACTATAATGTAACGGAATAGTTTTGAGTGCCCCTGTAATTAAGCTATGAATGCTACACTCTTCATTTTTAATACCAAACATACTTTGGCAAACCTCAATAACGTATATCAATTACATGTAATCCCGACTATATTTACGCGAGTTAGAGCACGTAGAGAAACACGGCAGGCGACAGATAGAAAAACTGAAGTCATAAATACTTTTCATCCATGTTGGAAAGTGTTAAAAAGGATTTACATGCCTTTAACTGTACTTTTTTTTCACTTATAGCATGGTTAAACATTAGTTTAAACATCCTAATCCATGCAATAGCAATAACATATTAAAAGCCCCCCAAAATAGGCATATCTGGAGATCTATAAATCTACTGGAAAATAATTCATTATCGTGACCACTGTTAATTGCATAAATTGCATCGATTTGGCGCGATAAAATATTTTTTGTGATAGCCTTTTAATAGTACCTGCAACAAAATTAACGTAATTTACTAACTTCATTCATATTTGACGCAATGATAGGCTACTAATAACAGTCGCTAGGCAACGAAGAAAAGGAAAAAAAAAAAGAAATATGTATCATGTAAAACAAGAAAATTAATTTAAAAATTCTTTATATTATTGGAATACATGTATAAATGTCCTCAAAACATTATACACGTAAATAAAAAAATCTTATAGATATATTGATAAAACTTCAATATAATAGGAATAATTTAAAACCTTTATTTGGAATTTTAGTATCCATAATTTGACATTTAAATCCATTAATCAAACGTGCCATTTTCTTTCAACAAATCGAAATTTGAAAATCGTCTGACTTGCCGTAGAAAAGCATTATAAAGAAAAATAAAATATTCCATAATTCCATATTTTCCGAACGAATGAACCAAATTTAACCAAAAACTATACAGCTACGTCCGGGTATCTCACAAATATGCCCAATTAATTTCAAGCTGATCGGGTGCTTTTTGCGGCAGTTATCGCGGAACAGACGGACAGACAGACAGACAGACATCCGGAAATCAAAACTTTTCGTGTCTCCACAGTAAGCCTTCACTGACGTTTCGGCAATTAGAACCATACATTACTCATATTAGTTTGAAATTTTGTGTATACATTTGTCAGAGTTTTTAAATTCGGTGTTTAACTTATGGAGGTATTTTATATATGTGTTCCAATAATATATCTCTTTATAAATTTACTTTTTTTCAAAGCACATATTTCATTGTTTTATTTTCTTTTAACTGTTGCCTAGCGACGGAACTACACCTAAAAATATCGTAAATGTGAAAGTATTTGTAATTGTTTGAAGTCAATCAAAGTCAAAAGGGACGAATTAATGCCTTTGTGACTTTACATATAGATGAAATTTACCCCAGAAATACAGAAAGACTATGTTCTGCTTATTTTGTTCAAATATTTTTTCTTTTAAATTAAGAAGTTCATTATTTTCATAAGGAATAAATTGACATTTTGCTATAAATTTAACAATCATTTTTTTTTTTTTTTTTTTACCGTTGCCAAGAAAATCCTATCCCAGAATAATAATTTATCCTAAACAGTTAATTTTGATTTGAAAGATTTTCATGTGCAAGAGGAAAATGAAATAAAAAATAGACATGAATACGTCTTCATATTGGAAATAAAACTAAAATACGAAAAGAAGGTGAATTTGATCTCATATATCAAAAATAAAACTAATATGCTTTGAGGTTGAAATAAAAAGGGCTTGTGTTATGATATTAATTCTTATTATTAAAAGAAATGTTACTAATATGTCATGGTTTATCGTCTGCACACAGCTAACAGAAATGTTAATTTTTAATCAAAAATTTCAATGAGAAAAAAAAAAAAAACTTTTGAAAATCAAATATATAGTAAATGTCAAAATTTTACACCGCAAAAGTATCGCTGTCGAAAATGACGTCATTGTATTGGGAAATAAATATTCTCATTCTTAAAAACCAAGCATTAACTAGATTACCTAAAAAAATATTTTATGACGAGTGTTACTTCTTAATGCCGTCTCATTTCAGAAAATATGAATGAAAATTATTTTATTTTTAAAAGGAAATTATATTTTCATTCATAAAACCTAAACTTTTAATATAATTGCGTCAATGTGAATCATTTTCTGTCCACCAGTATTGAAAATTAAGGCTCGGAAGTATAAAAAGAAATTTAAGATTTGCGATAACCATTAGTGCAATAAATAAAAAGTTACATATGTAAATTAATGAAACCACGGGGAGTTCAGGAGGCGGAGCCCCCCCCCCCTGAAGAAATCTGTTTTATTATTTAAAAAAATATCAGAATTAGTAGATCATGAAAATTATTTCAAAATATCCTTCCATAACAACGTTTTTAATTTAATGCTTCTAATGTCTGAAAACTTCGTATTTTTTATTCTTATAAATAATTACATAATTTGAAAACTTTAAATTGCGGTTTGCATGAAATTGAATATTACCAAAGTGTGTCTAAAAACAGTGACTTGCAGAGCTGACGTTGAGGCTCCTGATCTGCAGATTTACTAGTTAGAAGTAATTGCCGAAACGTCAGTGAAGGCTTACTGTGGAGACACGAAAAGTTTTGATTTCCGTTTGTCTGTCTGTCCGTCTGTCTGTCTGTCAGTCTGTCTGTTCCGCGATAACTGCTACAAAAAGCACCCGATCAGCTTGAAATTAATTGGGCATATTTGTGAGATACCCGGACGTAGCTGTATAGTTTTTGGTTAAATTTGGTTCATTCGTTCGGAAAATATGGAAGATTTTATTTTTCTTTATAATGCTTTTCTACGGCAATCGTCTGGCATAAGTCAGACGATTTTCAAATTTCGATTAGTTGAAAGAAAATGGCACGTTTGATTAATGGATTTAAATGTCAAATTATGGATACTAAAATTCCAAATAAGGGTTTTAAATTATTCCTATTATATTGAAGTTTTATCAATATATCAGATTTTTTTATTTACGTGTATAATGTTTTGAGGACATTTATACATGTATTCCAATAATATAAAGAATTTTTAAATTAATTTTCTTGTTTTACATGATACATATTTCTTTTTTTTCTAGTTTTCTTCGTTGCCTAGCGACTGTTATTCGTAGCCTATCATTGCGTCAAATATGAATGAAGTTAGTAAATTACGTTAATTTTGTTGCAGGTACTATTAAAAGGCTATCACAAAAAATATTTTATCGCGCCAAATCGATGCAATTTATGAAATTAACAGTGGGCACGATAATGAATTTCCAGTAATGAATTCCAGTAGATTTATAGATCTCCAGATATGTATATTTTGGGGGGCTTTTAATATGTTATTGCTATCGCATGGATTAGGATGTTTAAACTAATGTTTAACCATGCTATAAGTGAAAAAAAAGTGCAGTTAAAGGCATGTAAATCCTTTTTAACACTTTCCAACATGGATGAAAAGTATTTATGACTTCAGTTTTTCTATCTGTCGCCTGCCGTGTTTCTCTACGTGCTCTAACTCACGTAAATATAGTCGGGATTACATGTAATTGATATACGTTATTGAGGTTTGCCAAAGTATGTTTGGTATTAAAAATGAAGAGTGTAGCATTCATAGCTTAATTACAGGGGCACTCAAAACTATTCCGTTACATTATAGTCTTTGGGAAAAATCGTCTGCGGTGTATTTTAATAATGTTACACAATTTTAAACGTAATGAAATTTATATACTTTATTAAGGTGCACTAGAACCTGGTTGCTATAAAATATGTTATGTGTAGCACTTACAGCATGCGTACAGGGAACTCAAAACTATTCATAATATTACAATCTTTGAAGAAAATCCTTTTGTGGCGTTTTTTAATGATGTTACTCTGTTACAAAATAATAAAATTGATATGTATTTTTGAAACATTTTTGTAGTATATGGGGTGCAAAGCATATGTTTTTTTCAGGGTCACACAAAAGCGGTTGATTAAAATGTGGTCTACGGGGGAAAAAAAAACTCTTCACAGTTTATTTAACATATTAGCGACGGGAAACGAGAATTATCGTTTTTATTCAGAATACATCATTGGCTAAGGGAGGGACTTCTACCTTACAGTAAAGACATTTATATTGTGTTGTCCATATTTTTTATAGATTGTAAGACATTACATATTACATCCGTACATTGAAAGATATTTACTGCTGCATAAACATGAAAAACATATCTCAGAAACCAATTTCCGAGACACTTTCAGAAGAGGGAGGAGCTTCTACTGTTTTTAAACCCAGATTTAATTAAATTGCCTGTCGTCAGTGTGTTAATTGTGTTGCACTAATTCAAACATTATGAAATTAAATTACATTACTGTGGTTGACTACAAGAAGCTTGAATATGATTTGTATCGTATTTATCGTTCATTTATAGGGTCACATAAAAAATTTCTGATACAGTTCTGGTCTATTAGGGATGATTGCTGAAGAGCATTTTCGATTATGGTGTGCGTTTTAACGTTAAGTAAATTTATGCTTAGTAAGTAGTGCTTAAATATTGTATAGACCATGTACAGGGATACACAAATGAATTCGTAAGTATAAATGAAAATGAGCGCGAATTGCTTAAGTGTTTTTTTTTTTTTTTTTTTTTTTTTTTTTTTTTTTTTTTTGAGTTATGTATTTCCCAGCCCAATTACATTTAGTATACTAACAAATGTTTGCAGAATTTAAATAGAACCATATACAGGACTCCGCAGAAACTGGATATATGGTGCACACTATGCATACTAATCCCCGGAAATGTGATATGAGCAGTTTTAAGAGGGTTTTTTGTCTGCATTAAATTTAAATGTTATAGACGACGCGTAAAAATCTTCACGTAATATATAGGGCTGTAGAAAAGAATTCATGTACGTTTCCGTCTATTGGTAGAATTTACTAAAGGACATTAACACAATTAATTGATAATTACAAATGTAAATTAAATTACACTACGAAGGGGTTCAGGGGGGCAGAGCCCCCCTGAAGAAATCTACTTTATTATCTAAAAATTACCAGAATAAGTAGCTCATGAGATTTTCAGAATACCATTACATAACAAGGGGTTTAATTTAACTCTTCTAATGTCAGAAACCTTCGAAATATTTTTTCGTTTTATAAATGTTTATGTAATTTCAAAACTTTAAATTTCGTTTTTTGTAGAAAGATTAATATTACTCAAAGGGTGCTAAACACAATGAATTGTAGAGCTGACGTTGAGGCTCCTGATCTGCAGATTTACTAGTTAAATTTGCGAAAAAAGGAAAATGGATTATTGCCGAAACGTCAGTGAAGGCTTACTGTGGAGACACGAAAAGTTTTGGTTTCCGTTAGTCTGTCTGTCTGTTAGTCTGTCTGTCTGTTCCGCGATAACTGCCGCAAAAAGCATCCGATCGGCTTGAAATTCCCTGGGCATGTTGATGAGCTCCCCGGATTTAGCTGTATAGTTTTGGGTTAAATTTGGTTCATTCGTTCGGAATATACAGAACATTTTATTTTGTGATATAATGCTTTTCTATGGGAAGTCAGACGATTTTCAAATTTTCATTTGTTGAAAGAAATCGCTCATATGAATAATAGATTTAAATGGTAAATTTTGGATGCTGAAATTTTTAAATAAGAGTATTAAATTATTCTTATTAGTTTGCAATTTTGTCAAAACATTTGTCAGAGCTTTTAAATTAGGTGTATAACTTATGATAGAATTTTATACATGTGTTCGAATAATATAAAACATTTTATTTTATGAATTTACTTATATTTCATTTTTTTCTTTTGACCGTTGCGTAGCAACAGCATCTCATCTAAAAATATCATAAATGTGAAAGTATGTATGGTTTTTTGAAGTCAAATCAAAGCAAAAGGAATGAATTAATGAATGCCTTTGTATAGATATTTGCATATAGATTTATTTAAACGCAGAAATGAAAATAGTATTTATATACTATATAGAATAATATTTTCATTTATTTATTCAACTATTTGATTATAAATGAAAAAGTTCGTTATTTTCATACAGAATAAACTGACATTATTCTGTTAAATTTTATAAACTTTATTGTTGTCAAAAAAAAAAAAAAAAAAAAAAAAAAAAAAAAAATGAATAACAATTTCTCACAAAGAGTTAATTTTAATTTGTAAGATTTTCACGTGCAAAAGAAAAATGGAATAAGCAAATAAAAAATAAAAAAAAGGATATATAGGACAGGAATGAATACATATAAACATTTCACACCAAATACCACCTAAAATAGTTTTTGTAGCAGTATTTTCCCAGCACTACGGAGAAAGATTCCTCGATTTACACGATTTTACTTGGCCTTCCTTTTCTCATTCTTTGCGATTTCATTTTTGCAATTGCGTGCATTAATTGGCACAAAATTTTACATTTTTATGACTGAGATATATGTAAGGCCATACAAATAAGAAATTCCGTATTGTCTCCTATAAAATGTGATAAAGTGTTGGTTAATCATATATGTTTTTATTAAGAGGAGCAGAGCTGCCAAGCCTCCGGCGTTCTGGATACCAGTATTTTAATACAGAAAATGTTACTTTATTTAATTGAAACATTTGCGCGATTTAAAAGAACATTTTCTCTAAGATAATAGTGATGTGCAAAAAGCTTGAGACTTGGTATGTCTGGTGGGGAGTGAAATGTTTTACTTAATGCATTTATCTCTATTTTAATGCTATGTGAACAACGTCCGTGTAACAGCTTGTAGAGTGTAAAATAAATTAAATTATTAAAATAATCCTTATTACGAAAAATGAAACAGAAAGTCCGGCTAAGGGAAATGAAATGTTAGTTAACCTTTCGCAATTTGACCTGAACATAGGTTTGCGTCAAATTTCAACGGTATTTGTAACATCACGATTTTAAATTAAATGTAGATACTATTAAAAGAAAATCACAAAAAATACTTAAAGGCGCCAAATCATGTTTATCTATTTAACGATGATGAATTATTAACTGTTAGGTTTAGAAGCCCCCCTACTTTAGGGTGATTTTAGTAAGTTAATGCTATCGAGTACATTTTTTGATATTTAGATTAGATCTTAGATATAAATATTGCAGAATGGTAATCAAAATTATTTTTTTTATAAACAAAATTTATGAAGGTATTAGATTTCTAAATTAGATGTTTCAGTTTACATTTCCAAAAGTTCTTTATCCATTAGATACAGGTATTTGTGGTTAGCAGGCAAGTAAATACTGCTGTATGGATATTAGGATAACGTAAAATGCTTGACCGAATAATTGCTTATCCTTATAAATCGCAGTGTAAAAAGAAATCTAAGATATAGGGTAATCATTAACTCAATTAGTAGAAAATTACAAATGCAAAATAAATTACACAACGGGGGGTTCAGCGGGGCAGAGCCCCCCTGAAGAAATTTGCTTTATTATATAAAAATTACTAGAATAAGTAGCTCGTGAGAATTTCAGAATATCCTTACATAACAACGTGTTTAATTTAACGCTTTTAATGTCTGAAACCATCGAAATATTTTTTTCCTGTTATAAATGTTTGTGTAATTTAAATAGTTTAAATTTTGTTTTTGTAGAAAGAATAATATTACGCAAAGTTTGATAAAAACAATGAGTTGCAGAGATGACGTTGAGGATCTTGATCTGCAGATTTACTAGTTGCCGAAACGTCCGTGAAGGCTTACTGTGGAGACACGAAAAGTTTTGGTTTCTGTTAGTCTGTCTGTCTGTTCCGCGATAACTGCCGCAAAAAGCATCCGATCGGCTTGAAATTCACTGGGCATGTTGATGAGGTACCCGGACGTAGCTGTATAGTTTTTGGTTAAATTTGGTTCATTCGTTCGGGAAATATGGAACATTTTATTTTGCTCTATAATGCTTTCCTATGGCAAGTCAGACGATTTTCAGATTTTCATTTGTTGAAAGAAATGGCTCATATGAAAAATGGATTTAAATGGTAATTTTGGATGCTGAAATTTTTAAATAAGATTATTAAATTATTCCAATTAGTTTAATATTTTGTCAATATATTTGCGAGATTATTTTAACTAGTAAATCTGCAGATCAAGAGCCTCAACGTCATCTCTGCAACTTATTGCTTTTAGCAAATTTTGCTTAATATTAATCTTTCTACAAAAACAAAATTTAAACTTTTAAATTACACAAACATTTATAGAAGGAGAAAAAATATTTCGATGGTTTCAGACATTAGAAGCGTTAAATTAAACACGTTGTTATATAATGATATTCTGAAATTCTCACGAGCTACTTATTCTAGTAATTTTTATATAATAAAGCAAATTTCTTCAGGAGGGTGCCCCCCCTGAACCCCCCGTTATGTAATTTATTTTGCATTTGTAATTTTCTATTGATTGAGTTAATGATTATCCTATATCTTAGATTCATTTTTACACTGCGATTTATAAAGATAAGCAACAATTTGGTCAAGCATTTTACGTTATCCTAATATCCATACAGCAGTATTTACTTGCCTGCTAACCACAAACATCTGTATCTAACGGATAAAGAACTTTTGGAAATGTAAACTGAGACATCTAATTTAGAAATCTAATAATAATTTTGATTACCATTCTGCAATATTTATATCTAAGATCTAATCTAAATATCTAAAAATGTACTCGATAGCATTAACTTACTAAAATCACCCTAAAGTAGGGGGAGTTCTAAACCTAACGGTTAATAATTCATCATCGTGTCCACTTCCAATTGACTAAATAGATAAACGTGATATGGCACCGTTAAGTATTTTTTGTGATAGCCTTTTAATAGTATCCACATTTAATTTAAAATCGTGATGTTACAAACACCGTTGAAATTTGATGCACACCTGTGTTCAGGTCAAATTACGAAAGGTTAACTAACCTTTTATTTCCCTTAGCCGGGCATTTTGTTTCGTTTTTCGTAATAGGGATTATTTTAATAATTTATTTTACACTCTACAAGCTGTTACACGGGACGTTGTTCACGTAGCATTAAAATAGAGATAAATGCATTAAATAAAACATTTCACTCACCACCAGACATGACAAGTCTCAGGCTTTTTGCACAACACTATTACCTTACAGAAAATGTTGTTCTTTTAAATCGCGCAAATGTTTTAATTAAATAAAGTAACATTTTTTGTATTAAAATACTGGTATCCAGAACGCCGGAGGCTTGGCAGCCCTGCTCCTCTTAATAGAAACACATATAGTTAACCAACACTTTATCACATTTTATAGGAAACAATACGGAATTTCTTATTTGTATGGCCTTACATATACCTCAGTCATAAAAATGTAAAATTTTGTGCCAATTAATATACGCAATTGCGAAAATGAAATCGCAAAGAATGAGAAAAGGAAGGCCAAGTAAAATCGTGTAAATCGAGGAATCTTTCTTCGTAGTGTGGGAAAATACCACTACAAAAATTAATTTAGGTGGTATTTGGTGTGAAATGTTTATATGTATTCATTCCTGTCCTATTTATCTTTTTTATTATTTGTAATTTGCTGCATTTTCCCTTTGCACGTGAAAATCTTACAAATTAAAATGAACTCTTTGGGAGAAATTGTTATTCCTTTTTTTTTTTTTTGGCAACAATAAAGTTTATAAAGTTTAATAGAATAATGTCAGTTTATTCTGTATGAAAATAACGAACTTTTTCCTTTATAATCAAAATAGTTGAATACATAAATAAAGATATTATTCTATATAGTATATAAATACTATTTTCATTTCTGCGTTTAAATCAATCTATATGCAAATATCTATACAAAGGCATTCATTAATTCATTCCTTTTAACTTTGATCTGACTTTAAAAACCATACATACTTTCATATTTATGATATTTTTAGATGAGATATGGTTGCTACGCAACGGTTAAAAGAAAAAAAATGAAATATAAGTAAATTCATAAAATAAAATGTTTTATATTATTCGAACACATGTATAAAATTCCATCATAAGTTATATACCTAATTTAAAAGCTCTGACAAATGTTTTGACAAAATTGCAAACTAATAGGAATAATTTACTACTTTTATTTAAAAATTTCAGCACCAAAAATTTACCATTTAAATCCATTTTTTATATGAGCCATTTCTTTCAACAAATGAAAATTTGAAAATCGTCTGAATTGCCACTGAAAAGCATTACAGAGCAAAATAAAATATTCTATATTTCCCGAACGAATGAACCAAATTTAACCAAAAACCATACAGCTAAGTCCGAGTACCCCATCAACATGCCACATTAATTTCAAGCCGATCGGATGCTTTTTGCGGCAGTTATCGCGGAACAGACGGACAGACAGACAGACAGACAGACAGACAGACAGACAGACAAACGGAAATCAAAACTTTTCGTGTCTCCACAGTAAGCCTTCACTGACGTTTCGGCAATTAGGTTTATAATATTGGGGGGAATTTTATGCATGTTTTCCAATAATATAAAGGATTTTGTTTTATCAATTTGACCTAATGCATATTTCATTTTTTTCCCTTTCTTTCATCTGTTGCCTAGCAACGTATTTGGTCCTAATACTATTAGTATAATTGCGTGTATAATGTTTGAGTAAAGCCAACGTCAAAACGGAAGAATTAATGCATTTGTATCTTTGCATATAGATGGGTTTTAGCCAAGAAATAAAAATAGGCAATATTTCATTTATTTTATTTATTTTATTCAAATATTTTGCTTAAAAATACAAAAGTTCATTATTTTCATAGAGAATAACTTAACATTTTTCCATAACATTTACCAATATTTCTTTAATTGTTGCCAAGAAAATAAAAACCCGGAATAATATTTTCTTTTAAACAATTTTCAGTTGAAATGTTTTGTCGTGAAACAGGAAAATGAAAAATAAAATTAAGAATAGAAAAATTAATATGGCGGCATATTGGAAATAAAAAGAAAACTCTCGAGTATTTCTTAATATAACAAGATGAAAAGTTTTGAGTAAGTACGCATAGCAGGTGAATTCGACGTCATTTATCGAAAACAAAGATGCTGGAATAAAAAGATCTTGGGTAAAATAAAATTAACTATTATTCACGGAGGAAAGAGATAGATGGAGATGCAGTATGCCGTAAAAATAGTTTGCAATACAATGTGCGTTATCGCTCAGATTTAAAGGCCCTCATTCGGCCCAAACAACAGAAGCACGTGGAACAGGGACCGAATTCTTTGACTTCATCCGTGCATTTTTTCTGTAAAATGAAAATGATCTGCTTATATTTAAGCAATAAGCGTTCTAAGATAGCATTTCATTGTATTATGAATTAAAAACTGTATTACTAAAAATATAATTTTTTATTATTATAATTTTTTTTTTTTTAAGCACGTTGTTGTGTTGTGCCGAATGTAGCGGACTTTAGGGTTACATCTTTGGCGTCACTTCAAGATTTATTGTCAGTGTACGGTTAACATGAATATTTTATTTTAAATTTAAATTTTATTAATTTGTAAAAAAAAAAAAAATTATGCTTATCCTTATAAATCACAGCGTAAAAAAAAATCTAAGATATACTATAACCATCCGCACAATCAATAAAAAATTACGAATGTAAATTTAAATAGACTACGGAGGGATCAGGGGGGCAGAGCCCCCCTGAAGAAATCATATTAATTTTAGATTTAAAATGTTACCAGAATAAGTAGCTCATCAGAATTTCAGAACATCAATGTATAACCACTTGTTTAACACTTTTAATTTCTGAAACTTTACGAAGTATCTTGTATGCTTATAAATATTTATGTAATTTGAAAACTTTAAAAAGCGATTTGTAGGAAGTTGAATATTACGCAATGAGTATTAAAAAACAATGACTTGCAAAGATGACGTTGAGGTTCCTGATCTGCAGATTTACTAGTTTAGATCATTTACAACGGGAATATGACGTCAGTGTTGGACGTCAGTTTTGTAATCATGGACGTGTTTTTGCTTTATAATGTTGTAGATATTGGAGCTTTCAGATACTGTGAGTATAGGAATGGAAACACTTTAAACTGAAATAATTGCGACCACTTATAAAACTTGCCTTAGAAACACATTGGGACAATTTGTATATTTGCAAATTTCAGAAATACGTGTTCAATATACAATTTCAGAATGTGCTTTAATTAACATTAAATCAGCAATACATTGAAATAAATTTAAACAGTCAAGCATCAGTTATGAAACAAAGAAAATATGCCATAGCGTCTGTAAAGAAAAATTTCGTGTATTAACTTTTGCGTGACAGTATGAATATTGAAAATCATTTCGAGATTAAAATTATGAAATGGTAATTCTTTTATTTTAAATGTTTTTATAAACCTCATATACAATAACTACTGCTGAAAGTTATTTCAAAATACATTTTTCTGTTTTTAATTCACTGTAAAAAAAAAAAAAAAAAAAAAAAAAAAAAAAAAAAAAAAAAAAAAAAGATATATATTCATATATGTAACTCTACAGATGTAAATATACAGACATCTGTAGCCTTATCTGTATACTTTACAAAAAAAGGTGTAAGCCTACAAAACTAATTTTTGTAAAGCTACAGATATCTGTAGTTTTACAAAAATATCTACTAAAATTACAGTAGTATTAGTAAAATTTTATGTGTAACTCGTAATGCAGTTACATAAAAAGCTCTAGGCATCCCAGTTTCTTAAAAAAAGTCTTAGTAATCTTACAGATGTTTTGATTTATGGTGCAAAAGTGTATCTGTTACATGAAATTTTGTTGTTGCCGTCACATAAAAAATTCTAGGAATCCCAGTTTCCTAGAAAAATGTTAGTCACTTTATAGATTCCTTTGCAAT
Organism: Maratus speciosus; assembly: GCA_963932465.1. NCBI lineage: Eukaryota > Metazoa > Arthropoda > Arachnida > Araneae > Salticidae > Maratus > Maratus speciosus. Next base: position 373,522,367 of record OZ010791.1, on the reverse strand, counting down.
GTACTTAGTATAGTTATCAGAAAAAAAAATAATTATGCCTATTGTGAGTTTCACTAAATCGTACATTTCAAGAAATAAAAAGTCCTTAAACATATAGAAAAACGTTTTTCAATTTCAGTAAAATAGCTGAAATTTGTTAAGAGTTCTCAGAACTCTTAAAGCTTAAAACTTTTCGAAATTTTAATTTTCTTAGATGTTAAACACCTATCTTTTGCGAACACTTTGATATAATTGTTTCCTTGAAATTCCCATTAGAACAGAAGTTATGGCTTTTAAAAATATACCAACCCAATAGCTGAAGCGGTGTTTCCGAAACTTTGAAGTCATTTTTCTCCAAATGCTGTTTTTGGGCATAACGCGCAGGATATCTCTAAAGCATCAGAATTTTTTTTCATGATATTTTTAAAACATATGTTTCATGTCAGTCTGTAGAAACTGAACCTAAAATTTTATTTTTATTGCTCAAAAGATTATTTTTTTAGGTGATTATGCTGTTGAAATTTTGAAAATTTTGTATTAGCTAAATACAACTTTGCATTAAAAATATAAACATGTTTTAAATACAAATTTATTTAGGTTCAGAGTAAGTATTAAAATCTGAAGTATAATTAGGCACAAAAAATGTCATTCTAGTTCCAAAATTTATTTTGTAATCTTGCGCGTAAACTTTTATACCAATTTTCTACTTCACAAATGTCTGACGTTTTGGAGCCGTCTGTAAATACTAAATCTGCATCTTGTACTATTTTAAATGCGTGAAAGGAAAGAGCATACTTATATCTTTCATTCCAATAAAAATTGTGTTTTAAAATCATAGATATTTTAAGATATTAAATGTTGTGGTCTTTTTTTTTTCCTTTTTTTGTCCTGAGACCTCTAATACAATTAACAGAAATTTTACAGATACTTCGTCGTATATTTATATTCTTTATGTGTATGCATATACATTCATAAATTTATTTTTCGCATAATATAGCTTGTAAATATACTTATTAGTTTTATTAAAAAATATACCAATTAATTTAAAGATTTTTATTGAAATACTACGCAAACAAAACACTAAGCCTTTTCTTTCACTATATTATTATTAAATATTTCCTTTGATATCTTCTACCGGATATAGTTTATAAAGGAAATAAATGAGAGTACGAGAATAAAAGAGAACGCTTGCATAGAATTGAGCTCTTGAAATGTGAGTAGGAATGAAAACACTTAAACTTGAAATAATTGCGACCACTCTTATAAATTGAAAGATACACAAATTGAGACAGTTTATGTATCTGAAAATTTCAGAAACATATGTTCAACATAAAATTTTGGAGAGTGCTTGGCAATAATCATTAAGTAAGTAATCTATTGAAATAAATGTCAAAATGCAAACATCGCTTGAAAGGAAAGAAAATGTTCTGGAGTTTCCGTAAATCAAATTTCCACGTATTAATCATTGTGATAATAAGCAGATTGAAAATCATTTCAGGAATGTATTTATATAAAGGGTAATGGGTATATTTTAACAGACTAATTTATGATACTTTATGTAAATTAATTATTGCGGAAAACTATTTAGAATTTTTTCTTAAATTTACTTTATAATATGCATAGTCATGAGAAAAATTCCTGCCGGCCCGCCTACAGGCGGAGGTAGATTTCGAGGTTAAGTATACTAACTTCACTAACAAAAACTAAATCATAATTAGAGATAAACCCACTTTAACAATTTTATCTGACCACTTTTGACGAGTTTTTATTTCATTTTTATATAATGGCTGGTTTTAACAGAATCACGTTAAGGTAAAAAAAAAAAAAAAAAAAAATACTTTTTCATGCTCAACAACTCGAAATTTCGTTCAATTAATTGAAACTTGATTTATAAAGAATTATTGTCTCAGTAGGACAATATTTTTCGTTTCTAACACAATCGCTTCGGGAAATTCTGTTCAAAATGCCCAATTTGACATCATTTTTTGAAATATATTATGCCTCTATCAAAAACTCTATCATTGCGGTACATTATATAGTTTCTGAATAACAGAATTTATCAATTGGATGCGTATGAGAGCAAAAATTTATTTAAAAATGAGTTAGAAAATAAGCAGTTTGGATTTGAATACACCCTTAATAAGATGTTTTTTTTTCTTCAATCGCTATGTATTTTTAATTTGTTTTTGCTGTAAGAAATGGTCCTATCAAAAACTTGTCTATATAAACGTCAGTTTGGAAAAGATTTGTACAGAATTGTGGAAGTTATCGTGTCCAGAAGAAAATGGTATATATATATATATATACAGGGTGTCCGGTCTCAACGGTGTCCAATGGCTAATTCGTAAACCGTTAGTCATAGACATATACTTCCAATTGCAAAAATGTTTCAAATGAGGTAAAGAAATATTTTAAAAGCGATTTGGGTCAATAAAAACATTTCTTAAAAAATTACGAAATTTAAATTTTTTTTACGGTCCCCCGGTCCTATAAGTTATATTTAGAAAAATTTTCCTTTTACACTGACAAGTAAGACAAAAAAAAGTCCCATTCAAATAACACTAAAATTGAGCGAGTTATGAAACTTTAAAAATGCATGAGTTATGCCACTTTTTTGCTCTGAAAATAAATGAGTTCGGCTTGGCTTTCAGGGGTCACATACCAAGTGCTTAAAGTATTCGAAGATCTTATTTCATGTGTATCTGCGCTTTCAAAAAAAATCATACGAATATAACGATTAAGTTAACATTCATTAAGTTTCAGATTGGCTAAAAATGTTTTAAATGAGGTAAAGAAGTATTTTTAAAGCGATTTGGGTCAAGAAAAATATTAATTAAAAAATTACGAAATTTAAATTTTTATACCGTCCCCCGGTCCTATAAGTGATATTTAGTAAACTTTTCCTATTCCTCTAGCAAGAACGGCAAAAAAAGCCCCATTCATCTAACCCTAAAATTGATCGAGTTATGACATTTTCAATTTTATGATTTAAACCACTTTTCTGTAACTGAAAACAGATGAGTTGGACCAAGCATTCAGGGGTCGTACGCGAAGTGCTTAAAGTATTATAAAGGGTGTCCACTCCAAACGATGTTCAATGGCTAATTCCTAAACCGTTAGTCAAAGACATATAGTTCCAATTACAGAAAGGTTTTAAATAATATAAAGAAGCATTTTTAAAGCGATTTAACAGAAGGTGCTTCCCCCGTATAAATATTAGGTTAGTGTTAATTTTTAGTAATTAACTTTCAGATTGGTTAAAATAATTGAAGAAGTGAGTTTCAAAACTCGCCATATCGAGAAAATCAAATTTGGGGAATTCGCGTAAAACCTTTAAATGCGCCCATTGGTATTCATTGAAAATTGGGAGATTGTAGTGTTTGGTACAGTTATACCAATAGAATAGATTGATAGAGAAACACGATTTTTTAAATTTCGGATAAGGTCAGTTTCGAAACTGACGCCCTCAATAATTTAATATATATTTTGATTTAACAATATTTTTCCCCTAATTTTTAATTAAAAAATAATTTTAAAAATAACTGATCTAATGAATAATTGCTGAGAGGAGAGACAGTGGAATTTTCAGAAGGGATAATGTAAAAATAATAATAATTATTATTACTTAATGAAGGGAACGAATATTTTTTCCAACTGGATTATATCATATTCAAAGCTGGAGTAGCACAGTTGAAGTTTATTCCAACAGAGCGAAAAATTTTTCGCTCTGTTGGAATAAACTTCAACTGTGCTACTCCAGCTTTGAATAATAATTATTATTTTTATCGTTACAATAAAATAATAATAATTATTATTATTATTTTTATCGTTACAATAAAATGACAAATGGAACAAAATCTTAAAAAAAAAGAAAAGTTAATTAAAAAGAGAGAATGTGGGCGGTTATATGATGTCCGACCTTTAATGGATAAATCTGTGCTCTATTAGAACAAAATATTAAAATATTGTAACAATTTTGTTGTGTTTATTTAAATCATTGAAGTAATCGCACAGGTTGAATCATATAATTCAAATAATTGATGTTTATTGTAAAAGAAAATAAAAGTGATACGAGGATCATTTTCAAAAATGGATATATTAATTTCTTTAACATATTCAGAGCAGACATTCAAAAGTTATGTATAAAAAAAAAAAAAAAAAAAAAAAAAATAAGATGGTACAAACAAATTACTTACAAATTGAGCTTTCTTGCGTCTGTGCTTGAGGGGGGGGGGGGGGGGAGGGGGGGATGTAACAAAATTTGGAGCGGAGATTTCAGGGGGAATTGATACGGCTGTTTAGTGTTCATTACTGCAACAGATATTGCTGCATTAAAAAAAAAAAAATGTAGTTTTCAGGATTATAAAATATGTGTGTATGAGAGCCAGTGAAGGAAAAGTTTAAATTGCAATTTCAGGTGGAATTCAGAATATGGATTACTTATTAATTATTGCAGCAATAAAGAAATCGGACCATTTTTTGCTAAGTTTTACAGCGTGATAATTCTTTGCACATCAGTAGATTTTCGCTTTTTTTTTGAAGAATTCATCTAAATTAATCGGCCCCTTAAATTTCTACTTCCCCACTTTTTACTTCACCTGCACGCAAAGTTAAAAATCTATAGAGGTTTATATATATTTTTTTACTATTCTACTCTATTTGTCTAATTAAATAATGCATCTTCTAAAACTCCACGCCCGTTAAAAATTTTATTTCCTATTGTCTTAATTATAACACTTAATTATTAAAGCATAAAGAGGTAATAATTTTAAAAATTATTAAATTTAAAATCATTAAAAAAAGATTCAAATTTATAATTTATATAAGCAATTATAGATTTCAATTATAATTTCATTTAAGTATAAATTACTGATCAAATTAAAAATATATAGACATACTCTTAAATTAAAAAATATAAAAAAGTATATTAAATTTAAAATTATTAAAATTAATAACTTTATTCAAATGTTAGGAAAATTTTCTACTTCGTCTTTGCAGTTAGTCGCTACTTTATAGTTATAGTAAGTTACTAATCATCTCAATCCTCCCTAAAATTTATACCCCCCCCCCCCCCCAACTTTTGCTCGGCCAATACATACTGTCTAAAATTATGTATGTATTTTTCCCTATATTTTATTTTATTATGCAAGAAATAACTAACCAATCTACCACATCAACCCCCCGTAAAATTCTACTCTCTCTTACCCCAACTCACGCGAAAACAGCCGTTCGCTATTGTTAATCCCATGGAAGTATTTTTTTTTTAAGATAGCTCGTCGCAGAATATCACCCCCCCCCCTTCTGTTGTACATGATACAGATTACCTTTTTTTTTTTTTTGTTCGAGCGTGGGGGCGATATTTACACAGTAAAAGTTCAAATAACGCAAGTTAATATTTAGAATTGATTGATTGGATAAAAAAAAAGAAAAAAAATCCAAATAGAAAACTAATTTAATATATTTCTATTAATTCTAAGACAGTTTAGTTTTTCTAATTCTCCTGGCCCTCATACGAATCACTTTTTTTTATCGAAACTCTATCCTCTGATGGCTTTCGTCAAGCACGATTCCCGTGAAAAATTGTCACTTTGATGCTGAAACTCTGACCAATCAAATTACGAGATACAGCATAAATGGCAAAATGTGGTTGGAAAAAAAAATATATTTTGTTTTAATATGTGAGAATGAACAAAAATCTCAAAATGTATTTGTAATGTTAATTTACTATCAATGTTTAATGTTAAATTTTATATCTGACGATTATTTATATTTCTAGTAAATTTGTGACTGACCCCTATTTTGCAGCAAAAAAGATACTCCAACTTTAAACATCTATTACTCGGTCAGTTTTAATCGCAGAGGAATGGGACTTTTTTTGTCTTACTTGTCAGTGAAATAGGATATTTTTACTAAATATCACTTATAGGACCTGGGGACCGTATAAAAATTTAAATTTCGTAATTTTTTAAAAAATGTTTTTCTTGACCCAAATCGCTTTAAAAATACTTCTTTACCTCGTTTGAAACATTTTTGCAATTGGAACTATATGTCTATGACTAACGGTTTAGGAATTAGCCATTGGACACCGTTGAGACCGGACACCCTGTATATAGATAGATATAAAGTTTTTTACTGAGGGTGGTTTTGTGTCCTAGGGGTCATGATCGGTGTAGATCTGCAAAAATATTTCAGAAATTTCAACATAGGGGAGAATGTAATAGGTAGTATTTCATACGAAATCTACCTAAAATGTGGTTTATTAGGTGGATTTCGTATGAAATACTACCTGTTACATTCTCCCCTATGTTGGAATTTCTGAAAAATTTTTGAAGATCTACACCGGTCATGATGTCTAGATCTATCTATCTATGTATCTATCTATCTATATATATATATATCACTTTCTTGTGGACACGATAACTTCCACAATTCTGCACAAATCTCTTCCAAACTGATACATAAAATCAAGGGTCATAAAATCTCGGTCAAGTTCGTTAACGGGCAAAATCGGACCAAGGGGATGGAAATAGCGAGGGGTTTTGTGAAAATCGAAAAATCCCCATAACTTCTTAATTTTTGTACATATGAAATCAGTTTAAAGTTTTTATTACTTCTAATAATAGGGCAAAAATTTATGCATCACAGACTTTTTATAAAATTAAAAATGGACTCTAGGGGCGCAAAAATAGGGTTTTGGGAGAAAAAATTCATAACTTTGTCAATTCGCCAGATATCAAATCGAATTAATTTTATCATAAATCTCCTTAATATTATCTACAACTTTTATATACATAAATTTTTGATAAGACCAATTCGTACCGCAAAGAAATAAAAACGAAAAAAAAAATTGGGGGTTGAAGAAGAAAAAGATTCATAAATACGTCAATTCACAAGATATAAAATCCCCATGAATGTATCATATATCTTCTTAATACTGTCTACAACTATATAGACAAGTTTTTGATAGGACCAATTCTTACAGCAAAAACAAATTAAAGATACATAACGGTTGAAGAAAAAAAATTATCTTAATAATGGTGTATTCAAATCCATATTGCTTATTTTCTTACTCATTTTTAAATTCATTTTTGCTCTCAGACGCATCCAATTGGTAGATTCTCTTATTCAGAGAGTATATAATGTACCGCAATGATAGAGTTTTTGATAGAGGCAGAATATATTTCAAAAAATGATGTCAAAGTGGGCATTTTGAACAGAATTTCCCGAAGCGATTGTGTTAGAAGCGAAAAATATTGTCCTACTGAGAAAACAGTTGTTTATAAACCAAGTTTTAATTAATTGAACGAAAAATGAAAACACTGGTCGCTTATAAATCTCTTCAAAAATCAAGTCAGCAAGTTTCATATTTCTTCTATTAAAAATGAATCTGAAAATGTGCCAGAAAATTTCGAGTTGTTGAGCAGGGAAAAATATATATTTTTTTAAATACCGCCTTAACATGATTCTGATAAAACCATCTGTTATATAATAATGAAATAAAAACTCGTCAAAAGCGACCGGATTAAATTGTTATAGTGGGTTTATCTCTAATCATGATTTAGTTTTTGCTGGTCAAATTAGTATACTTAACTTCGAAATCTACCTCCTCCTGTAGACCGGGCCGGCAGTGATTTTTATAAAATTTATGATTTTATTAATTATACTTAAATTAAACTACGCGTTTTAACACATAACTTTCATTTTAAAAGTTATTTAAGTATTCACTAAACAGTAATAATTTAGTAAATTTTTCAGACTTTTAGATAAATAGCAAAAATTGCAAGTATTAGATTTTTAAAAATGAAAATGCCCTGTGATATTTAAAAATGTTATCCGAGAAATGTAACATATGAATGAAAAAAATTTATTATTACTAGCTTATAAATGTTTTAGGACATTTTTTATTAAAGTAAACTTTGAAACTAATCATTTGAAGGCGACCTTTTTATAAAGCACTACATATTATCTACAAATTTGTATATATACTACAAAGTATGCTAAATTATGGTAAAATTGGGTTCAGATAGAAAACTCATAACATAACTGAAAATTCCCCTTCAGCAAATTTTGTCAGTAAAAGGAAATGTACTCGAATTCTTTTGTATAGATTTAAATATGATCTATAGACTTTATACAAATTAAGTAATATGCAAAAAATTAGATTAATTCAAAAAAAGCATACCACAACTCAAAACGCATTTTTAGTGATTATCACTCGTAGGTAGTGCTGTAACCGTATTATTTTGTGTGTTCTTGTAAAATAACGATAAATTCTATGTATACAATATTTTACGGTAAGCACACTGCAAATAGAGGTATCTTAAATTTAGATACATATGTGACTGGAAAATAATTTTAGACACTTAAGTGTCTTAATTTGAAAATTAAGACATTATAGATGACTTAATTTAAGATACATAAGTGCCTTACTATGATCATGGTGTAAACGAACTGAGTATAGTGTCTAAAATATGCGCTCCTACGCAATAACCACCAGGGGGCACTCTCAGTTGCGCATGAGTTTTAGATATCTTTCGAACTTGGTGTCCAATGTAATAAAAAACTGAAAGTTTGTTTTTATGTACGCGCATATTTTTATTAATTTTTTTGCGGAATGTAAAGTTCTGTGATTTTAATTCGTATTCACTTAGTTTATTTATTTATAGAATACAAATTGCTTGATGTGCTTTGCGCTTGACACTAAATGTCTCTTATAAGCTGTCGTCGATATAAGGACGGGATAGACACAGAAGTAGGCTATACTTGAAGATTACATCCGGAAACTGTACGAAGCGTGTGACAATGGATTTAGTGTTAATTTCAATTAATTTATATCAGTAATATTGAGTTATTCGTCTTCGTTATGTCGAAACTAGCTAAAAAAGAGACACTTTTGTTTGGCGGGTTATGTTTTCAGGATGAAACATTTCATTCTCTAAATATGTCTATCCGGATATATTAAGGGATTTCCTTAAGGGATGCAAGTCTTTCTCTCGCACTGTGGTAGTATTTCAAATTTCAAATCGAGGAATTTTTCTTACCGCTTGCAACAGCGATTTCAAGTAAGTGTCATAATTTCTTTACAGTACTAAAATTAGTGTATTTTATGATTTTATTTATAGTTCTAAACAAAATCTTGCATGAAATTCAATTACAGTAAACTCTGTCTGAAGCAGAATCAATCGGGACCGAGAATATTTTCCGTAGTAGACAATATTCCGCCTTAGACAAATTTTATTTTTGTCTGTGGATTCATAGGGATTTTCACAGGGACGAGTTAGACAGATTTCCGTCTTACACAGAGTCCGCCTTACAGAGAGTTTACTGTATTTTTGAATCTGTTTGCAAAAAAATCCCACTTATTCTAGAAGCATATATTTTTCAACTTATGACGTTGTCTTTTATTACAAATTATATATTATAATTTTTCATCTTTTTTCACATATTTAAAGTAACATATTCAAAGTATCACTAAAGGAATAACATTTTAAGTTGAACCGTACTCTCGCTTCAGTTCTCAGTTTCAATGGCTACAATTTATATCACACTAAACGACCACAAGAAAAAAGAACAGAAAGAAAAAGGAAAGATCTTATGCTTTCTTCCTTCCTAGCGTAAAACCGCAGGCTAAAAAATAAGGTAAATAAAGTGCATGAAAATATCATGATGTTCTCATCTCAAATGACTGTCATATAATGACTCATCTGTTATCTGCTCCAGTAATTTTAATACTGCCACTAAAAATATACATATGTATTTGATTTGAAATCAAGCCTAATATTAATTTTTTGATTATTTTTAGTAAAAAAAGTAATTTGAAATTTATAATGGAAAAAGTAAAAATCTACTACATTTTACGGTTTTTAAAACTTTATTTATCTGCACTTATACGAAAAATACAAAAATGACAAATAGATGTTAAGATATATATTTAAGAATAAAGAAGTTTGGAAACTACAAGTAATTTTTCCTTCATGTTATTATTATAGAATATTTATTTTTATTGATAGTTGAATAGCTTTTGTGCCTACCCTCAGATCTACATAAAAACTTGCCTATGTGGCAATATAATTTTTTTAAAAAATCTGTTTTTTAAATGATTTTTTCCGAAGAGGTGGGTTGCGGCGGATTCTGTATGCAATTTTCGTAAAACTGATATCTGAAATCTTTTTCGACATTGCACTGATTATAATGAAAGTTTTGAACTTATAGTGTAGGACAAGATTAAAAAGTCCTTCCGGCAAGTGCCGGGAGGAAGAGGCAGCTTTCATATTCCTTATTTTTTAAAAGAAAGCTTATATTATTCAAACACACGAAGCTCAATTTAGTGGAAACCGATTATAGGAGATTCAATACTAATTTTTATCAATACTAAATCATTATGAATGAGAATTTCGCGAAATTAGTCAGCTTTATCCAAGCTGCTTTTATTTAAAGTAACTTGTATTTGGTTGACAAATTCGGCGATATATTGAAGTTCCTGCCATTTTAAGACAATATGGTGGATGAGGCTAACAAGTGAACTTGGTCGAGACCTTAGTAATTCCTGTGCACATGCTCAATCACATCGGAATCGGTTGATATATATAAGTGCTGTCGCGGGCAAAATATCAGATTTTTCAAAATGTCACCCACATTAGAAATTGAAACTGCTATATCTGGGAAATTTTTTAAGATAAAGACAAAACAAAAAGTGATCCGGAATCCTTATATCATGGTCAAATACATAAGAAAGAACCCTTTTTCAATTTCTAATTTATTTTACACCTCACTTTAAATATAATTTTTTATTTAATTTAATGGCCTCCATTTTGAAACATGATGGCTGATGAAGGTGGCCAGCGAACTTGGTCGAGACATTACGATATACTATCAACATGCCTTCTTACATCGAAATAGGTTAATAAATACGCGTGTTATCACGTGACAGATATCAGATCGTTTCAAAATGTCAGCCATTCTAGAATTTCAAAGTGCTGCCATTCAACCATTATTTAAGATATATACGAAACAAAAACTGCTCCGGAATCTTTGTATCAAGGTCAAACACAGCTTTTTAATTTTTCAATTTTTTGATAACTCATTTTAAATTTAAATTTAATTTTTTTAAATAGCAGCCCATTTGAAACAAGATGGCGAATGAAGCTGCCCAACGAACTCGGTGGAGACATTGGTATGTACTATGTATACACCAAGTTACATCCAAATTGGTTCATAAATACGCCTGTTATCGCGTGACAAAAATCAGGTCGTTTCAAAATGTCAGCCACAATAGAAATTCAAAATGCTATAACTCAGCCATTTTTTTAAATATAAACGAAACAAAAACTGTTTCGGAATTTTTGTATTAAGGTCAAACACATACAAAAAAAAAATCTTTTCCATTTTTCAATTTTTTGGTACCTCATTTTAAATTTTAAATTAAAAAAATTAAATGGTCGCCATTTTGAAACAAGATGGCGGATGAAGCTGGCGAACGAACTCGGTCGGGACATTTGTACGTATTATGTATACACCAAGGTATACCCAAATCGGTTCATAAATACGCCTGTTATCGCGTGACAAATATTGGCTCGTTTAAAAATGTCAGCCACGCTAGCAATTCAAAATGCTATAACTCAGCCATTTTTTAAGACATAGACAAGACAAAAACTGCTCCGGAATCTTTGTATCAAGGTCAAACACATAGAAAAAATATTTTTCAATTTTTAATTTTTTGGTACCCCATTTCAAATTTTAATTTTTTTTAAAAATTTAAATGGCCGCCACTTTGAAACAAGATGGCGGATGAAGCTGGCCAACGAACTCGGTCGAGACATTGGTACGTATTATGTATACACCAAGGTACATCCAAATAGATTCATAAATACGCCTGTTATCGCGTGACAAAGAGCAGGTCGTTTCAAAATGTCAGCCAAGCTAGAAATTCAAAGTGCTATAACTCACCCATTTTTTAAGATATAGACGAAACAAAAAATGCTCTGGAATTTTTGTATAAAGATCAAACACATAATGAAAAAATATTTTTTCAATTTTCAATTTTTTGGTGCAACATTTCACAATTTAAATGAAAAAAAAATTAAATAGCCGCCATTTTGAAACAAGATGGCGGCTGAAGCTGGCCAACGAACTAGGTCGAGGCATTGGCATGCACTATGTATACATGAAGTTACATCCAAATCGGTTTGTAAATACGAGAGTTACATTGTGACAAAGATCAGATACACACATATATATATATATATATATATATATATATATACAATCACAAATTATTTAGGATCCATGTTTATCTTCATTTTGCAATGCATTAATTGTGATATATAGTATAAAGTGTAATATATGTAATATGCAGTATATTGGACAAACTTCCGGCCCACTTCATAAACGCATTAACGAACATCGCTCAGATTCGATTAAAAATAAATCTCAGAATAAACAATCTACTGCAGAAATTCACCATTTCCACAAACATAATTTAAAAAATACAACAACATCAATATTAAAAAATCAAAAAAACGTATCACAACCTTTATTTCTGGATTCTTCATTCATGCAATTTTATAATACTGTTTATCCATATGGGCTCAATACTGAAGTATTCAATAGAAATATTAAAGTTTTTTCATCTAATAATATAACTGATTATAATCCAATTTATCCAACACTGAATCATAATTTAAATCGCAGAACAAAACGTAACAAACGTGATGGGTGTTCTTCATCAATTAATATTTCAAAAAATGATATTATTAAACAGTTAAATAAACTTCATAATAAATATTTAATTGATTACAAATGGATTTTAGTTCGTAAATATAACTTTGCAATAAAAAAGAAAAAGCTTTCACAATATTTAAATATATTTCTCAGTAAAACTTTCTCAATTCATATTTCAGATATATTTTTTTATCTTATTATGACTAGAATCAATCAATTTAACATTAATTTACAAAAAAAAAAAAAAAAAAAAAAAAAAAACCCTAAACTTAAAAATACAAATAAACAAATGCTAATTACTTATACAAATCAAATATACAATAAAAGTAATATTAATTCTATTATAAATAACAAACACTGTAAATTTCCTATTAAAAATATTCAAATATCTAGAACATTTAAATATCCAATTCCTTTAGGAAGAAATTATAACTCTTTTTCAAAAAAAATACATCTGCTACAAGTACTTTCCCTTGTAAACGTGGATCCCCTCACTAAAGCAATACCCCTCACTAAAGCAATACCTTAATAAAGATCATGGTCATATTATTACGGGTAATCTTAATATTGTAAAATATTTTACATTAAGAAAATTAATGGGATATTGTGCTAAATTTAGCCTTCCATCCAAACTTAATTTAAATTCAATTCTAAAGCAATTTACATATGATATTGATTTATTTATATATAAAATTTCTGTTTATTACAATAAACCTATTGTTTATTTTAATCAGTGTAAAATACTGGTAATTGAAAAGTTAACTGATGCTCTTAAGATAAATGCATTAAATCTTGTTAAAGTCAATACCAAACGCATTTTCCAACAGGTTAAATATATTCAAAAAAAAATTGTAATCACATATATTGATAAATCCCCTAATAATTATGCAATTATATGCAAATCATATTATCACCATCTTCTTACATCTTGTATTTCATCAAATAAGTCTTTCCAAAAAACTAATGATGATATTATTGTTAACAATCATAGATTAGTGCTTTTTATAAAAGCTACTAAATTTTACTCCTACTAACGTTAACTATCCATATTTAGTACTCATTCCTAAATTTCATAAAACACCACTTAAATTCAGAACAGTTACAATTGGATGTAATACATATAATAATTATGCAAACAATATATTATTAAAAATTCTCAGTCAAATTTATAATCTAACAACAGAAATTGATAATACACATTGTATAAAAAGAGTTATCAATTAGTAAATGTACTTAAAGACATTAAATATGTTAAAAATATCCGTACATATGATTTCAAAGATCTTTTTAATAATATAAATCTTAAAGACGTGCATAATATAATTAATACACTATTTAAAACATATAAAAATAAATTAACTCTTCCTTCATATATGGATTAAAAATATTTTCGTACTCTTACTAATTTTATAATTTATAATAACTATATTTTACAAGATAATATTATTTATCTACGAGTAGAAGGAATACCACAAGGCGGATCAACATTCAGTTTAATGTCTGATTTATATTTATATCAATATGAACGTAATTTCAGTGATGATAATGTACTACTATAACGATATATTGATGACATAATTTTGATTGACACTAAACAATCAAATATTACTCAATTTCCAGTTGATTATCCAACGAATTTAGAATTGACAGAAAACCTGTTAACAAATAATACCATTAACTTTTTAGATCTAAAAATAATAATCGCACAAAACAAAACTATTACTGATCTTTATGACAAACGTAAAGACTTTCAATTCAAAGTTAACACATTTACTCATTTTAAATCCTGTCGACACATTTCAGTTTACGGTAATATTTTAATAAATCATTTATATAGAATCAAAAGTTTATGTTCATCACATCTTATAAATAAAAACATTAAACAATTAATTTATGATGCATTAAACCATGGTTTTCCTAAGAAATTCATATATTCAATAATCTACAATTAATTAATGATTTAAACAATGTTTAGTGGGGTGGTTTCTTGTATGTTAATATTAACATTATGCGTATCAAAAAATATTTATAAAAAAACTATAAACAAAAATAAACAAAAAAAAATTAAAATACAAAATATATAAAAAAAATTAAATAGGATGGCTGGGTGGGCAGATGTTAGACTATGGAAGAGGGAGGTGTTGTCTGGATAATTTATACGCAAATGTTGATTTAATATATATATTAAAAAAACTAATAATAATGATAAAATAAAAATAAAAAAATAATAAAAATAATGGGAATGGTTCGTTAATTCGTTTGTTTGTGTGTTTATGGTGGTCATCGTGAGCCTTGTTGACCTTGACACTGTATTGTGATATTTATGTTATATTGATATGGAATTAAGTTACTTTTAGTGATTTATTTCAGAATAAATTTATTATAGTGTACGTTATTATAGTTTGTTAATTGTGATTAACAGTATGATGGAATGTTGTAATATGTTTTTACACCCCCCCCCCCTATTTTGTAATGCACATTTGGAATTTAAAACATTAAATTTAGTATGTGCATAATAAACATAGTATTTTATAATATTGTGGCTTGACTGATATTAATCTTAATTTACTTAGTTTTTAATATTTAATAAATAATTAAAAATAATTATAAACTTTCTAATTGATGATAAGTGATTATTATCGATATTTAAAAATGATTTATTAATTTGTTCTTTTTGCGTTTTAAGATTAGATGGTTATACTGTTACATTAGGAATTTACATTATCACAACAGATGGCAGCACTATAAAAAAATTTAAAGTTGCCTGTGTTCTTTAAATTGTTACGCCAGATGGCAGCACTAAATAATTATTTATTTAGGTTTAAATAAGTTTGTTACCATTTCATTTATTATATTTTAATATTTCTCTATGTAATTATACGATTAAATTTAAATAATTTTATTCTATATATTTTTAGTAACAATTTATTATAGAATTTTTTTATGCATCTAATAATTTTTATATAATAATGACGATATGTCATTTTATTTTTATTTGTCGTTGTGTTTTTTTTTCGGAACAATATGTAGTTTCGCAACCGTAGGAATTCGTTTTTAACTGTAAAAATAAATCTGTGGGACATTTGCTGTGATTAATTTGCTACTTGTTCATGGTTTAAAGTGCACTTTGAAATTCTATATCTTGGTATGTCTTCGAATTTAATTGTTTCTTTAAATTAAAATTGTTTATTATTAAGGATCTTGTTATGATTAATTTTTTTATATTAATAAATTTACATGTCATGGTATTTTTAAGCCTTTTTTTATGGTGTGTGGTCGATTGGGTGCATCAGGAAACTATTTTTAGCTTATGCTGGATTCTTGTACAGAAATCCACTATGCTTTTGCTTATATTGCTGTTTCATGTACCCCTGATGAAGTGAAATGCTATATAAGCTTTCGGCTCCATCCTTCCTTCCACTTGATCTATTCTCTGTTTACAATATGTCTTTTAAGTGTTCAACAATTTTTGGCTGGTTTCTTGTTTCATAAGTCTTTAATAATTTTTTTTTTTCAAAAATATTTTGGTGCTTTTTCATATGTAAATATGGATTAATCGTTTGCAATGTGCTGGCTAATTGGTGGATTTTGCTTAATTAATATTACATGTATAGGTTTCCATCTGTATTTTGTATAATGTTACAGTTATAATTTGCGGCTAAATTTATTAAATTAATTATTGTAATAGGAATAGATGATGATTTGTAATTATATCTATCTATATATATATATATATATATATATATGTATATATATATATATATATATATATATATATATATATATATGTGTATATATATATATATATATATCAACTTTTGAACGGTGGGTGGTTTCGGGATCTAAGGGTCATGATCGATGAAAATATACCAAAATTTCTTGAAATCGCTTTCCTCCGAACGGCTACAATAGGTAGCTATTTGCAATGAAAGCTGCCTAATACACAAAATATATTTATCAAAATATCTTTTTAAAAGTAATTTTTTCTCAATGTTATTAAAATAGAATATTTATTTTTTTACTCATAGTTAAATAGCTGTTGTGATTATAATCTGATGCATATGTAAATTTGCCTATGTGGCATTATACATTTTTAAAAAATCTAATTTTTAATTAGATATATACATGTATACAGATATATACATGTAAGGATATAGCGACT
The DNA here is from genome assembly GCA_963932465.1 of Maratus speciosus. Lineage (NCBI taxonomy): Eukaryota > Metazoa > Arthropoda > Arachnida > Araneae > Salticidae > Maratus > Maratus speciosus. Next base: position 373,505,506 of record OZ010791.1, on the reverse strand, counting down.
CCCGTTGTGGGTCCTCTGTAGCGGTCTCGATCGTTTCGCTCCCTCTGAATTTCTAGCATTTCTGTAGTCGCAGTGTGTAACTGTTGATCCGGGACCTAATAAAAGTCTGAAATAAAGTGCAGGGCTGTTTAAAGGAAGACACAGTTTTTTCGGGAACCTGATTTATTGGTCTCATTTACATCCTGTTGAGAAATCAGGCCCCTTTGGCCTGAGCGCTGCTACTTTAATCCTTTCTGGACGTCGGGACTTAGGTGTATCGCAAGGCGATTCATGGAGAGCAGAGTGGCGTGAAGTTATTGCATTATTTGGATGGTAAAAAGCCCTCTCCTGCGACCCGTGCAGCGGTATAAGTATGAGGTATTTTGCATTATTCCTGCTAGAGGTTGCCGAAGTCAAGAGAGGCGTATTTAAACTTTAATTGGCCGCTAGCTGAATGAATGATTGCCCGAGGCAAAGGCGTTGGCTCAAATCGGCCGATAGGATGCCGCAAGAGTTTAAAATCGCACTTACATCAGCAAAAGTATTCTTATGAAATGTGACAAAACGACCTTTGAAAGTTATAAGATGCGATGTGGAAAAACTACTTAACAGGGGCAACGACATTTTCAATCAATTGAGACACAATTACTAAAGCATTTAAAAAGTTTTAATCTTAATTTCTAAAGTTAAATTTCCATTTTTTAAAACGGGGATTTCAAATTTTAAAAGGGGCAGAAAGGGGATTTTTTTTATTTTAAAAAGGGGCTTAGCTTTTATCGTTTCATATATATATATATATATATATATATATATATATATATATATATATATATATATATATCCATGTACAGTAGTGCAAAAAAAAGTAAACACCCCCTACTAACTCCTCAACAAATTATCGTAGAAGAATGTTAAGGTACCGAACTTTCACCATAACTTTGTTTTTTTCAATAGCAGTACACAATTCTGCAGCATAAATGAACTCTACACACTTTAATAAGCCTAAAAACGAATTTTTATGCAATTCGTACAATAAGTTTCCGAGAAATTAATTATTTTAAAACGAGCGTATTTTAAGGGCTGTATTCAAATTGAAGTTCCGTACTCGATTGTTAACCGAGAGAGCCGCTTTCTTGATCAAGACACCTTAAGCGCCACTCAAGGTGTCAATGAAGCCTATTAGATTACAGTACCGCAGAATAAATTTCAAAATATCTACTCACTTCCATCATAGACGACCCCTTAAACCACCATTTTGCCGATTTTTAAGTATAATTTGAAAACTACTAGAGAAGAAAAAATGTGAAATTTTGGTTTTCCATAAAGCAGGACTTACTAAATCTAAATCCATCAAAAAAATTGCAAGTTGCAATTCATAAATTTTTCTAATATCAATTTCATAATTCATATCATAAAATTATAAAAATTGCAAATTCAGCGTATTTATGTTTGGGTATATTAGTATTATTGCTAAAACAAAATAGCACATTAAGAGCATAATTTCAGGAGATATAAATAAAAATATGAAAATGTAATTTAACATTATAAGCACTAAATTTTGAACATTTATAATTCAAAAAATTCTCATTCAAATGACGTGAAATTTGGTGTCTAGGCATAGTTTGAACCGAACATTTGAAATATCTCGTTAAAATTGGGTATTGCCATTGGAAAAAATGAAGTTTGGATTAGTTTTAATATGTAGATGACCCCCTAAGAAAATTTTATATACATTATTTAAAAGTAGACTTATTTCCAATCATTCGGTACCAGTAACTTTCATCTACGGTAATTTGTAGAAGAGTTAGCAGGGGGTGTTTACTTTTTTTTTTCCACGACTGTACCTTAAAATCCCTTTATAGCAGAAACTTGGGGACCGCGGAATTTGTCCGATAATCAGAGAAGTTTGCTTTTGTGCGATAAAAAAAATACAAATATGTATGCTTTGCGGATTAAAAAAGTGTTCGCTAAATAGAGGTGTCCGTTATTCGTGAATGTCTAATAACCTCCACAGCAGATACTCCCGAATACCGGATATCTCAACTTAGATAGCCATAATGCAGGGTTGCACTTTTTGAAAAAGAACTTCTTTGTTAAAGCATGAGTATACTGGGCAGTGTCCCGTCCCCCTACGAGTTTAGTGCCTTTAATTTGAAGTGCAATATTTCCAAAGCTTGTATTTTAAGTCTGTTTCGAAATTGTACTGATTATAATCAATATTTTCAACTTTTAAAGTAAAATAAGATTAAAAACAAAACAAAACAAAATCTAATATTTAGATAAGTGTTTTTTGTTTTTTATCTTGTTCGACTCCTGAAGTTCAAAATGTTAATTGTAATCAGTACTATGTCGTAAAAGATTTAAATTATAAGCTTTACGAAAATTGCATAACCAAATTGGGAACACTAAAAAAAAATCAGGCTGCACGGGGGTGAAGGGGCAGCACAACAACCAAATATTTTTCCAGGATTCAACGTGGTCAAACATAGCTACGTATGATGCTTATAAAAAAAATGGATGCGATTCAGACGCAAAAAGTGTCTGAAAAAAATTGAGATATTTTAAATTGTCTGAAAATTGACCACTCCGTTTCAGACACTTAAGTGTTTGAATTTCAGATATTTTAATTTGCAGTGTATCTTGTAGTAGACTGCACATCAGTTTCAATATATTCGAAAAAATGAAACATTATTAAAATAAATTGCAAACGATTTTCCCCATAGACCATAATGTAACGGAATTCTTTTGACTGTCACTGGAAATGAAGTATAAATACTACTAGACATTTCATTTTGAATGCAGAACATGCCATATTAAACCTCTGTAAAATGTTTCAATTAAATGTCAATCCGAGTATATTTACTTGAGTTAAATCACTGGCAGACTTTCTCCAGATTAATTGAAATCAAAAATACTTTACAGGTGGTGGGAAATTGTAAAAATGAAAATGTTATGTTTTTTAGAGCAAAATTCTACATGTTTAAGGTAACGTGAGAGCTTGAAAAAATCAAATTATGAAATATTAGTTTCCACAACTTAGGCCTTTCCTTAAATATATTAGAGAAACAAAATAGTATTTGCCTTTTGGAATATAAAAAATACACCATTCTATATACACATCTGTGTGGAATTTTATGAAGCATATAGGTATATATACATTTTCAAAACTTATAGACAGGGTTTAACGAAAACGTCTAGACAAAATGTGTGCACGTTAGATAACTACTGTAAACAAATTAAAATGATATATCGATTAAATATTAATTAAATGTGAAAAAAAATAAACATAAATTAAAAATGACCTTAAAATACCTTAACCTTATTACAATTTTTCTTTTTAGAAATTAATCCTCATTAGTGACAAGATAATGCATGTAAATGTAAATTAATAGTTGAAATGTAAGAATTTATCTGAATGGATCTCTTGAATGTTTCTTAGAATGTGTATTTGAAAAACTATAATCTTATAAAAAATAATCATTGGTTATTTTTGTTCTGACAAGTTAAAAAAATGCATAAAAAGCATGTCCGAATACTAATAATAACCATCGAGATATTCTTTATCTAAAATAAGAGGCACATTAAATTTTGTTTGATCTTATCATAAATAATTATAAAAAAATTCTTTTTCTCCCTCTCAAAATTTCCCCGTAAGAATGACTGACTTAATCTGCGATCGAACTAAAGTTTGAATACTTAATTTATCTTAAATAATTAAACAGCTGCTATGTGCTGAATGGAATTAAAAAATTGAAAATTACTGACGTATAAAATGTGTCGAAACTTTATTTTTATTCTGCGTCGAATAATTTTAATGAAATTGTCTTTAAAAGGGAACTCCAAAGCAGCTGTGACATTTTTCTTTCTTTTTTTTCTTTTTTCTTTTTTTAGAAAGAATGAATGTGTTTTTGAAAAGACTTGGAATGAAAGGAAACTTAAAAATGAAAAATGAACTCCTGGAATTTACATAAACTGAATGACATTTTTCAAAGATTTTATAAAGAAATTAATAAAGTAGATTTGTGATCTGAGCTTTTCGAAATGATTTAAATGAAAATCAACAGAATGAATTCCTGCAAATCGTAATAAAATAATTTAATAGAAGTAGACACTTTTCATTTCCTTGAATTAGTTTGAAATAAATTACCTATTCTTAGAAATTTTATGTTTGTATTGATATCGTATAATAGTTATTCTCAGATAAAGGAAAATATTAAGTGAAAATATGAAAAATGTGAATTAATCTAGTCAACTAAGAAAGTAGAATTTTTTTGTGAATAGTGCACTATTTTATGAAAATATTATTATTTTATTTGATAAAGAAACAATCTAAAGTTGTGAAAGTCATTACAAAGGATTGTCCCAAACTTCACCTTTTGTGATTGGAATCTTTATTTTAAATGTTTGGAGAAATGCAATTATTATAGGGCTATAACGCATGTCTCTATTGTTTATGCATATGACATAAAAAAAGAACAGAAAACATTTCTATTATTTATGCTTATTTAAAGTTTGTCCTTGGAGTTATTTGTCATTAATATTATCAACAGTAATTTTTCATTCAGTTCTCCGCCATACCTCGTTTTGATATAGAAATGTTCTTAGATTCTACTTTTCCTCATGTTCTTCCGAACAGTATTGTCATGTCGATTAACTGTGAAAGTACTACTTAAATTTGTGCATTTTGTTCCAAAATTACAATTAGTGTGTTTAATATGCGTCGTTATTACTGAAATACATATTCGTAATTTAACTTTGCATAATCAATTACAAAAAATGTTTGGGTCTCCTTTCAGAATTAGTACTTTATAAACTTTCAATTGTTATAGTTTACTCTAAAAGATGCTTAAAGTTAAAAACGTTTTAAATTCGATCATTATGAAAACGTATTAGATTTATGATTTCAGTAACATAGAAATAACAGCTTTAGACATCTAAAAAATACCTTGCTATTTCTTAGCGAAAATTCCCATTATTTTAATATAGGGTAATTCCGAGATTTATGCCGCACATTTTTTTTGAATTTGTGCATAAAGTCCCATGGTGGACATAAAAAAAAAAAAAATCATGCTGTGCTATTTAATGTTAAAGATACAACGCGTGTACTACGTCAAAAAATTTCAAAAAAAATTATTAATATTTTTTAACAATTTTTTTCTAAAACATTACACTGCGGCGCGTCACCCGTGCATTGAGGCTGAGACGCCGCACTTGTGCGGTAGTTGTGCCGCGCTAGTGATAAGAACAGAATGAAATTGTAAATAAAAATATTTTTAAAAAATATTCATATCTGGACTATAATTAACGCTATAATAACAAAATGAAACTAAATGAGTACAATGAAACGGATTTGTAGGTTCAAGTTAATAATTGTTGCCTACTTTCACTATTAAAATTATAGACTTATTTTTTTTACATTAAATTTTAATTGTTATGTCAACTACAACGCAACATCAATGTATTAGAAAGTTAAAAGAAAAAAAAGTAAAACTGTGTTTACATAATTTATTTGTTAACCCTTTCGGGAACGGTGGCTTTTACAAAAATTTTATTCGGTTGATACCACTTTTTTAAAAAGAAGTTACCTTTACTTAAATTATCATGAAAATGCTCTAATTAAACAAAGCAAATATTACTTTTCTTTTTTACTGGTGCCAGAAACAAATTTTGTAAGCTCTTTATGAAGGCGCTTATATGCACCTATGGTCTCGACTGGATTAAGAGACCTGTTTTTTCAATTACAATCTACAGAAAAAGTGGTCTTTATGTTGTAACTCCATTTAAACACATGATGCAACGAAGCCAATTACAATTCCTCTTTTTTGGAGTAGTTTCATAAACATTCCATGCATAGAACGTCTGCGTTATGCGTAATCCAATTTTTCATTATTATCATCTTGACATGCATCTTTCTTCCCCTTCTTACTTTTATTTTCCCCGTTTTCTCCTTTGGTTTTAGTAAACTTGATAAGATGCCTAACATGGTTAGTCTGTGAAAAAAGAAAAGGAAAAGTTAATAACACTTAATCATCCCGTACAAAACAAACTGCGGCATGTATACCAGAATAGCAGTGCGGCATGTATCCCAATTTGCATGGTGCAGACATAGGCCATCACAGTTACCTGCCAAGGCTCAGGGGGATGGTGTAACCACACACAGTACTCTATACAACCTCTGGACTTAGTTTTGACTTCGAAATCATGCATGCATTTAGTAATTTGTGTATGAAAATTATTTAAACATAACGTGTTTAAAAGTTTGGACAGTGAAATCATGCACTTACGTCAAATTAAGTATTGTACTTCTACAAGTAAACAGCAAAATGGGATTCACGCTATACACTGGTTAAAATAATCTCATTGCGCACCTATACTGTGCGTTTGACGACCCTCTATCGATAATTACAAGAAATACAAGGGGTGCGACATCTATCCCGGACTCTCCCGGGGTTACCTTATGTTGTAATTTGAGATAAAAATTAGGAACTGAAATAATCGGATTTAATCATTTTTTGAAAGTCAAAATTTCCCTCTGTATGAGAATGAACCAAATATTGATAACAAAACCAAGGTGATTACATACCTTGGGATTTTTAAGGAGTATTCCACCACTTTTTCATATTACAAATTAAAAAAATGGTATCCTACGTTGAAATGAGGACTTTCGCGAAAATTATCGATTTTGTTTTATTATTACACATTTGTATTTAAATTGTTATATTGATTTATTCTTATATTTAAAAATACAGCTTTTTGCGATTCTAAAACTGCTTTGTATTTGTTCCTAGCATTTTTTTAGAATAACAGTTATAGACATTTTATAGTAAAAATATACTAAATTAATATATAAATTTTTTCTCAAAATAATTTTTGTACAAAATAAACTTGCTTCAAAAAGTGATAACTAAAAACATTATATTCATTCTTTCATAAAACTTTGTTTGCTTAGTCTATATTTTTTTATCTAGTGCTTCTAATAAAACACTTTAAATTAAATGAATATTTTAAAAATTATGGCCTGTTATTTGAAGAAAAATATGTGAAAAACTGTTGAAAATCTTATAATTGACTAATCATCATCTCTAAAATTGTTATACACTAAAATATCATTTAACTTACAGTAGGTACACTAGATAAAAGTTTATAGTTTACTTTATTAGTAATTTTTTTTCTAATAAGTTTCTAATGAGTTGTGTTTCATGCAGCTATTTTAAGTTTTTGAAAAGTTTCTTCAAATTTCCATACATATTTAATATTTTTGTAAATTCATAGGGATATATATATATATATATATATATATATATATATATATATATATATATATATATAATTTTAAAGGTAAATTATTAATTTGTATTAAAACTAAAAAAAAAAAATGTGAATACAATCTTTCTTTTTTTAATTAAATTATGATAAATTATGATAAATAATCTTATAAGTGAGAAATGCCAGGCTGGACATCGTCCTTGTGGTTTAGTGGTAGAGCACTGGAGATCTATTCCAGGGACCCGGGTTCGATTCCGGGCTTGGACATTTTTCACTAAGTTGGTTTACGCTTTGTAGCAATGTGATAATTCACATCATTAATATTCAACAATCTTTCTTAGCTATGTTTTCTAAAAGTGTTTCGAATAAAGGCAGACATGATAACGTTTATGTGTGAACAAAAGAAGAGTCATTAATCACATCGTTTAATCATAAAAGCTTTTATGCTTATTTGCAGTTAAATAAGTCGAAAAATTCTAATTAAAAACTGCGGTAAAACCGCTCGCACCTTCAAGTGTTCTCCTATGTGTTTTTATATTAAAATCTGAAAAGCATCGATGAAGAGAAATCGGTTTATATTACCTTAAAGGTTTATAAGCCGGACCAATAGTTGCGAAATATCGCCTGCATTAGCTGACATTAGTATAAATTCTCTCGGGAATTATTGAAGCAGCAATTACAATTCTTATTTGTTTTGGCACTAGCTATACTATAAATGGAAACTTCCGCATTGTATAAAAAAATGAAAATAAAATAGTTATGCGTTTTTGCAAACAAACCGACAGAAATATCCTGTAAAAACAGTTGAAATTAATATACACTCTTCTACAGAAATGCTGAAGTAATTTCAATGCATTAAAAAAATAATATTTTCAGTAGCCAAACTACAAATTAAATACTAATAATACATTTTAAAAAATTGTTTTCAGTAAGCAAACTATGAATTGAGAGTTCGGCATGAAATGAAAATGAAAAATAAAACCGTTAGGTAGTATCGCAAAAAAAAAAAAAAAATTATTTAATTAATAAATTATTTAGTAATAGCGGTACAAAATATTTTATATTATCTGTAACAGAATCATAGAGTGCTATTTCAAATTATTTGGAGACTGTCACAGTTGTTCCATGAGTGCGCTGTTGGTCAACCGACGCATATCCAGTACTATATAAGTACATTAAATCTAAATACGAGTTATGTGAAACAGGAGCAGTAATAGTAGATGTGATATTCTGTTTCACCTATATCAACAAAAAAAGGAACGACAAATTATTTACTTTTTACGTACCCTCAAACACTCAAACGCAAAATATCGGACGTTGCGCCTTTTAATTGAACATTTTGATCCACGATAATCGCAGTTCCTAACTCGTCTCATCTATCAATGAGGGAAATAGTACAGTTCGTGCTGGTAAGTTCACACCTCGTCTGATCAATGGAACAGTATAGTGCATTACCTATTTGGAGATTTAACGATAATTCACAAAACGAACTTCACTCTACTGCAGATGATGCTATTTTAAAAGGTTATTTACGTGAGACACGTGCAATAGTCTCAGTGCTGGAAAATTGGCGCAGAGGAGGAGCCTATTGATACCGCTAAATTTTAGTAGTGTTCTTCAACTTATTTAATAATAGGATTTCTGAGTTTTTATTAAGCTGAAGAATACTTCAAAATATTAGTGGTGTCAATAGGCTCCTCCTCTGCGCCAATTTTCCACCACTGTAGTCTGCGTCACTTTCTAAAGTACATTGATTAGACTACGTGAGCTAGAGTACGTGATTGGCCGCTACGCCTAATACGAAATACCAAAAATGCGTTTTGGGGTAGTTGGAATACACGATTATTACGGAAAAAAAACAGAATCCAAAATGATCTCATTAATGGATAAAAATACCCTACAACAACGCATTTTTGAATCAGTGATGCTAAATATCCTGCAGTAGTTCTGGATCTTATTCCCAATATTAGGCACCATGAATAAATGTGGTTGGTAATTAGATATGTAGTAGCAGAGGTTAAATTTTGTACAATACGAACTATGCATCATATTTACATTGCAAGGGCATGCCACAACCAAGTTTTTAGAGACATGGCCAACACTTGTTCCTACGCAAAGACTTTTTTTAAAATTCTGCTGCATATTTGCAATATTTATTGCCTTATTTACTAAAAGATTAACGGGTTAGGAAATATGCTGCAGATCTGTATGTAAAACCTTTTTAAAACATAATGGGAAAGCCGAATGAAACGTGTGAAAGCTGTTCCATACCAAGCTGCTAATCTTTGTAATGTACTAACAGAAAACAGTTACAGACAACATTGAGGAACTTTATGAGTACATCTTCCTAACAGTTTTCAATTGGGTTATGTCATCCACTGTTACTGTTTTAAAATATAAAAAAATTGCATATTTCTTCACGAATTACCCTGGATATATACGTTTGTTTTTGTATAAGTTTTCACATTTATACAAATATTTTAATGAAGTTAATCAATCATTTGTATTTAAGTTTTTAATATTTCTCAAACACCTAATTAATTTTTGAGTTATGACTTACAAAAATAAAGAAATTTTATATCTTTCATAAATGAAGCATCCATTTTATTAAAATGATCTTAAATGTGGAGTAAAAAGCTTACCTGTCAATAAATATTTAAAGAGATTCATTAACAAAGATAAAAGTAATCTCAAAGGTAGTTTCGTCCTGAATAGACGTTCAAGTGATCGTTTCATTTACATGTACAGTTTAAAAATGTAATTCAAGTGAGAAATTTGGGGAAAATATTTAGTTGTTATTAATGGATACTCGCCATATTAAAATAAATCTCAAAACGTGAGCATCACTTGAAAAGGATTCATGTTGTCATTTACCAAAACTTATTACAAGAAGTGAAGTACTGGGTGAAGTATTTGTGAATTGCAGTGCATTTTGTTTAGTTATTCATGTAATTAGATATTTCAAAATTAAATTTATACGTAGAAAATATTTAGATTATTAAGTGATCGCGTTTCTTGATTAAGGAATTTTCAACAAGCATTGAAAATATTAACTAAAAATCTTGACATTATTTTGCATCCACGTTATTTCGTCTAAAAAAGTTTAATTTCTTTCAATTTAAATTTTCGTCTAGAAACATTGTTTTTACCAAAGATTAATTTACTACATATATTAGAAGCAATTTCATAAATAAATAGGAAAATTTTAAAGCATAACATAATCGTAAAAGAGATATATATGAAAAAGTCATTATTGTGTAATCTAGGGAAATTGTAATTAAATTTTATGTTGATCTTATGCGATTTTCATACTTTCCCAGACATGATATGCATGATCTAAAGACCTTCAACCCCTTGTGGGGCACCGGTATATATTATATACCAGCTACGATTAATGCAGTTTTACACCAGAAAAATTTTATTAAATTTTACTTTTGTAACTTTGATGGAAAAAAGCCGTAAAATTGCTTTTACTTATTTAGAAATAAAATTTTTCAAAGATTCCGGTGGGATTTCAACATTACAGGAACGCAATCACTTGCCCCTCAAGGGGTTAAAATGGTGTTTATATTTGTTGTAAAAGTCTATAATCTCTTCGCTATTGGGTTTTAATGTAATATTATTGATTTATTGATCAATTTGAAAAAAATTATTAAATTTTACTTTTCTAACTTTAATGGAAAAAAGCCGTAAAATTGCTTTTACTTATTTTGAAATAAAATTTTCAAAGATTCAGGTGGGATTTCAACATTACAGGAACGCAATCACTTGCCCCTCAAGGGGTTAAAATGGTGTTTATAGTTGTTGTAAAATTCTATAATCTCTTCGCTATTGAGTTTTAATGCAATATTATTGATTTATTGATCCATTTGACCACATCTGCATATTTTTTTTTCACATTTAGAATAAGTATGCTAAAATTATTTTCAAGGAATTATCCTCTAAAAGTCTATTACAGAATTCTGTCTGCTTAGTAAGTTTCGCAGAGGTAATTTTTTTTGTTTATTTGTAGAAATTGAGAATGAGGTCACATTTACCCCATCTTAGGCAATCAGGGAATAAATGAAAGCTTTCTATCATTCATCACATTTTAAGAGAAAGAAACAGATCTTTTGGCATCCTGCCAAATATAGTTCACTAGATGGTGCTGTAGGTACAGCGAACGAGTGTAGACGTCTACCTCATTTTGTTATTTCTTTTTCTTGTGTTCAGCAGTGTGTAAATTTCGTTATTCAACGAAAGGAATCCGCAAGTCGTATAAACATTATAATTGCATATGGGGGCCCAAATTAACTATGGTGTCATCCCCTTTTAAATCTTAGGCATTTAAGTAACATTTTGATCTTAGTAATGTGAGGGTTAATTGCGTCCATAGCATATTTGTAAATAAATCTTTCACCTCTGAGCTCTCATGTCATTTTTCTGGGCTGTAGATTTTCGTTATCTTTTACGGGAACAGCTGAAGCTAATGAATAACAAAAGTTATCTTCAGACTAAATTCAGATAAAATCATTGAAATTAATATTTTATTGCCTGCCGCTATTGAAGCCATTACGGTGGTAGGAAGTACAAACAGAATTTTTCGAAGGTCTGTAGATAATCTTGACGTGTATAGCAGCTATTCTAGTTAATGACACCCATAAAATTAAACATTTATAATTCTCACATTATGAAATGTGTTGTGTCGCTATTCAAACTGCTGGCACAACTGAAATGCCCTTTGTTTTCGGAAATAAATAAATTGTCCGCATACCGGAATTTAACTGCCTAAGATGCTAACGTTGAAACATACGTTACAGAAGAAAAGTCAAGTTAGTGACTACTCAAATATAGTTGAATGAACTATAAGAAACTGAGGAAATAAAAGTCTGAACTTAGAGAATGCATTAGGAGATATAGACCTCTCAAGGAAACTTTAGTTTAACTAAGGATTTTAAATTTTACTGAAGCTACTACCTCTGCTCAAAGGTCCACGCTGAATGTCTACCAATGACCGACGTAGGCGCTAGCCCATCTACGCTCTCATAACTAGAAATTGATGCTTCCAGCTCATAATTAACAAGGAACACTTATCTTAGCTCCATCCAAAACCAAGATAGTGAAGTGAGAATATTGCACACGGCGCACAGTGTAAGATTTAGCGAATCTAGCGGGTCAAAATTCAATTTATGAAAATTATCGATATTAAAGTAATAAAAATGATCTTACTAGAGATAAAAATGTTATGTATTATAAAAAATACAGTGAGACCTCCCTGTGCGACCACAACAATTAAGCGACCATCTCTCTGAACGACCATTTTTTCATGGAGCGAAATTTATTCCCATACGATCAATACTAATTTCACCTCCATTCAGAGACCATCCTAGTTGGACTCCCTCATTCTTCTTTGAAGAAAATGAAACAAATTCTGTTTTTTCCTGGTCTCTTGAGGAAGGTTTTATAACAAAAATAATTCCGAAAAACGCATTATTCATCAAACTTCTAAACTAAATTTAGGTTTTTTTATTATTATCCCGGTAACTTTTATGTGTTTAAACCCCTTTGTGCTTTTTTAGCCAATGAATTTAACTCTAATGACAAATTAATAATGACGGTTAATAAACTCCTCTGCCCTATTCCACTGCAGCATCCTTAAAATCTTCCTTTTTCTATTTCCTACATTAATATTATTTTGCCCTTGTTTTGATGTTTTTAATAATAATTCTCTTTTAAGTCTAAATCTTTAAATTATATTTTTTTCTTTCTGCAATACTTCATTTTTCTTCAGGTTTTCGGAACTGCTATTTCTTTACGTCAAATCTTTAACCAATATGTAAGAGGCATTCCACAATTCTTAATTGTGAATGTTGTGCCGATAAGCCCCAAGGAATCTTGTGAGTACTATTCGTATATTATCGAATCCATTTTAAGTTATTTATCACCTTGAATTTTCCGTTATAGACAATGTATTTTTAGTTGCTTTATTTGAAGATTGAATGCTGCACATTGTGCTATCTACCACTGTGCCTTCAAATCTGTGCGCTATATCATACCTCTGAACATTGAATTCTACTACAGTTAGTGCAAGAGCTGTAAAAATTTAATTTCTGACAATTTCAAATTCTACTGTTATTGACTGATCAATTTCCATGACGAACTTAAACTTTATGAATCTAGAGTAAGAAGTAGGTGACGGCTGTGGATTTACCCATTATAAATTTTATATTTTCTTCATTACAAGCCTTTTTTATAGGACGAGTATCCGGCTTTTTGAACGATTTTTTTAAGTGTCGTTGCTCTTTAAGGGCTTTCGTATATACTTTTTAACACATCCATAGCACCCATTTCTCAGTTTTAAACACGTGGTGCGTGGTTATTCATTTGTGTTCCGGGAATAACGAATGCACCTTTTGTCTTTTGATTTCGGTCCACTTAAATAAAAAAAAAATTTGGTTGTTACTTCTTCCCTATAAATATATTTATTGTTAATATTCGAATCTGATCATCGCTTATATTACTTCAAAAAACTTTCTTTAAGCGATGTCAGTTTCTCCATCTTTGATTACTGTCAATTATAAATGGATGGATCAGCCGCTTAATCTGGTCTAACGTAACAGATGAGCAATTTTGAAGATTATATTTGTGTAATAAATAGTCTATCAGGATATTTTTAGAATTAACAGGGAATGATTCATATCCAATAACATAATTTTTTAAAATCTCAAATAATTCTCTTTTCGAAATTTACACTTCCGTACCTGATAAAAAAATTACTTATATTCAAGAGTTGTAAGTAGTGGAAACTGAAATTGATTTTTTTCTATATCTATGTGCATATATACTTTAAAAAATATATATATATTACAATGTACCGGCGTGTACAAAATTTTTGGCAGCTTTTTAAAATTTATCATATGCTATTAAATTTTCAAATAATTTTTATATTGACTTAAAAAATCGTTTTGTAAATATAACACTTCTAAATAACTATTGTAACTGTAAAATACAAAGCATCTACATCGTTGTAAAGATTCCATACTATCATTAAAAAATATTTACAAAATAAGTATGTTTTTAGCCGAAAAATATCAATGGCAATTACAACTACAGAATCGCCATTCTAAAAAGATTAAAAGCAAATTTGGTTTTTGAGACGATTTTTGATGGTGTTGTTGTGGATTTAGGCTGCTACCACTTTACATTTTTCCTCTCCAATGTGTTAGATGTTATTTGAAGTATCTAAAAGTGAAATTACTGCAAGTCGATTTTTGCATTTTTTTCCCGCTAGATTTGCAAAATCTTACACTGTGCGGCGCGTTGATCCTTAGTCAGAAATGGATAAAGATTCTTAAAATAGCAAAGCATTCTTCTTATGGCTGTGACTACTCATCAACATGAATCGTAAACAAATCCTTATGTGATCTGGTTCCGCTAACCGTATATACAGGAAAACAACAATATTATAATACTTTCATTATATAATAAAATAATGGAATTAGACAAATAAATAATTAAATAAAACGTCGTTTTATCTGCTTAAATGTTAATTGAACTGTTAATATACAAGGTGCGGCCATTAATTTCCAGGACTGGAGTAACTGCACGAGAACCGGAAATCGTTACAACACGGTATTGATTGTATTTGAAATTTATTTATTTGCGCATGTCCAATGAAGTCAGCCACCTTCAGAAGCAAGTGGTTGACCTTGAAACAAGCATTAAAACGTAGCTGTTAATTGTTTGTTTTTGAAATCGACATGGAGCAGAGAATAAACATTAAATTCTGCTTCAAATTGGGCAAAACCGGTACAGAAATCCATGAAATATTGAAAAAAGTGTACGGAGAGGGTGCATTATACCGTTCACATACTTTTGATTGTTTAAGCCGTTTTCGGGACGGCCGCGAAATTGTCGAAGATGGTACGCACACTGGACGATTGCATGCACACGCCTGAAAAAAATTGAGAAAGTTCGTGAGCTTGTGACTTCGGATCGCAGATTGACTATTCGCGTACTCGCCAATGAAGTGAACATTTTCAAGAAAGTGGTTCGGCAAATATTGACCAGAGACCCAACAAGAGCAAGATTTGTGAATGTTGGAGATATAAAAAAACGGTAACGTCCATATTAAAGAGCATTCCGTAAGAGAATTTAAAAAGTTGTTTCCGAAACTTTTACAGGCGAGTACAGAAGTGCATTATGGCAGGTAGGAGTTACATCGAAACATAAGAAATGGATAATTATTTCATATAACATTTTCTGGATTTATTAGATCAGGCCTGGAAATTAATAGCCGCACCTCGTATTTGTGAGAATGTGGAGAAAACAATGATATATTAAATAATTTGACGTGTTCTTGTATAGAAATGTATGCCCGTATAGTCTAATATTTTACAAACGTAAGGTTACACCTTAATACCATATTTAAAATCTGTGACGATTGATCAAATTTTAAAAAGTTAAAGACTAGAAAATAAAAAAAGGACTAGAAAACAGATGTACAAACAAGTATATCATTTTCAGATCCTAATGAAATAGAATTAGTTCCATCAGAAGAACGGAATCTTATCAATAAAAAAAGAGATGAAATTGGGAGCATCTGTACAAAAGTTATGCGTGGAACACACATAAAAATATTTATACAAACTAGATGTGTAACCTCCTTTGTTGGACGTCAGTTAATAATTGTCGTTACCTCCAATATAATATTACCAATATATGCGCTGCACGTTATTTAATACGAAAGTGGCTTATTTAATACCAAAGTGTTTTTTTGAAAATATAAATTTATTTGAAACGGAAGAGGTACATGATTTGTCAAAACTTTTTAAATTCAGTTTCCACGCACTAGACCAGAATAGTTCGAATTTCTATTTATTTACTCATATTAGATAAAGTATGGCATAATGAAAATGAAATTACTTATTTATTATTTTTTATATTCTTACAATTTATCGTGAAATTTATATGCTATAGGCGATGACATCGGGAAGCATGCGCAAGTTCATATTAGTGTCAAAAATACTTCATGTATTGTGAGCGTTGTGCTAGTCGGGTGTAAAATGTGGGGAAAACTGCATATTACACATGGGTGAATTTCAATAGTTTTACAACGGAAAAGCGGTCAGAAAGCTTGACACATTTTGATATTCCATAAAAAATCAAGTTATTTACGAACGCAAATGCGTATTGAACGAAAATACTTATCGTGATCGTGAGTTTTGTTCAAACAAATGTTTAGTTCACACATTTGTCCGTATATGGCATTACACTTTTAAGGCGACCGTGGACGTTCAAAATCGCAAAAAAATTTTTAAAAAATCAATTTCTTGTTTTTTGGAAAAAAAATGTTCTGGCAATCTTCTACTTTCAAATATAATAAAAATTATTCAAATCCGATAATTTTTTGCAGAGATACAGCTGTTTTTCTAACGTAAACAATCGTTAATCTACACTTAAAGTAAAACTTTAAATCCAGTTTTCTCAAAATGAGAATTTTCGCCGACTGTGTAAGTTCAAAATGCTCCATGCGTCTTAATTTTATACCAATTTTCCTAATACTTGGTAATATTGTTGTTGATATACTTTATTACAAAACTTGCTATTAAAATGTGTACATTATTTCATATAAAGGTCAAAAAGTAATATTTTATTATTGAATTTTATCCAAAATGATCAATATTATAGGTTTTTAATTTTTTTCTGCCAAGGAATTTAGTATAATTTTAAAATGTATAGCAACTTTTGATATAATATCATAAAGCTATCCTAAAAAAAAATTACAAATTTCTGAAACAAAATTTAATGCGCATGGAGCATTTTTAATTTGTATCACTAATTACCATATTATTAATTAATTACTCATTTGCATATTAATTTTTTTAATGAAATTAAGAAATTTTCTTAATTATTGCACAGATTATGCGTGTATTAAATTTCAAAACAATTGAGCAAAAACTGTAGAAAATGTTTTTGAACGTCCACTGTCGCCTTAAAGCTTCAAAAAGAATAAAATACTCTAAAATTACAGACCATCCTTTGTGTGAACTACTAAAATATTTCAAGGTACTGATACTTTGTAGCGCTGGTCATAACCAAACTGTACGCTATTTCATTCCAAACGTTGAAATGTGGTAATCTGTAAATGCTTATATGGAATTGATAATGTTTATTGTAGATTTTAAGTTAAAGCTCCATCTATGGAAAATTTAAGAACTAATATTTTTTATACGTGAAGTTTATTTCCGTTCAAAACGCAACCCCCTACGCTAATTACTTTATTTTTTATGAATTTTAAAATGTTTCAGCTATTTTTCATCACCCCCAGTGATATTAAAATGATAACATATTTTTATACACCAAAACTTATTGGATAAAAGTCGAAAATTAATTGATTGGAACAACTATAACTACAAGAATTGGACATATCATTTATAAAAAAAATTCTATTTTGAAAAAGATTGAGAAAAAAAATATCGTACGGAAGGAATTTTCTCTCCTATCTTAAAATTTTATCAACTCTAATGATATTTCTGTTTCAGACATAAAAAATAGCTTTTCTAACTAAGTTCATCAAAAATTACTTTCCCTGAAAACAAGTTAATGAACTAAAAGAAAAAAAAAAAGAAAGAAAAGAAGTATTATAAATGATTGGAAAAAAAAGTGATCATCTTTAAATGATTAGTTTTAACTTATATTTTTTTATTTTATATTGGAATTAAAATTTCACTTTTTGTTAATGATGAAAATTTTTCTTTGATATTGATTATTATGTCTGGGAATTAGATTTCTTGATTTAATTAAAACTAGTATGCCTAATATACTATGACCATTGAAAAAGGTTCACTTTTATCGTTCTAAGACATTAATTTAAATCGAACTAGAGTTTAAATGATAACAAAAAATATTATAACAGTGCTGTATGTTGTGTATTAAATGACAAAATTGAATATATATATATATATATATATTTATAATAATAGCCTCAAATACATATTTCTTTTTTCATTTCTACACACTGTAAAAAAAAAAATACGACCAGTTTTCCTGTAAGAATCGGAAAAATAGTTGCCCTTATCGTACCGGAAAAATTTCCGACCTAGCTCGGAACAAAATCCGTAAAATCGGAATAAAATCCGTAAAATAACGTTTTATTGACTATTTCCTTTTTTTTTACTGATTTTATTCCGAGCTGGGTCGAAAAATGTTCCGGTGCGATAAGGGCAACTATTTTTCCGATTCCTACAGGAAAACTGGCCGGATTTTTTTTTACAGTGCAGAATAAACTTAAATATCAAAATTGAATAAATATACATATATACTTATAATAATAATCTCAAATACATACTTTTTTTTCATTTCTACTCAATAAAATATAAGATAACGACATAAAGTTCTTTGGAAAAAAGATTATGGATAGAGTTAGCTAACGATCTGTAAAAAGAGGCCAGTTTTTGATTGCGAGCGTTTTGTTCGATGTCTAACATTTGTGCGTGAAATGGACCTGTATCTATCATTTCTCTAATTTTCACAAGTGCGATTGCGTCTCCGTAAATCTTAGTTTCCTGTTATTTCGTGCAGTTTTATGAGAATTAGGTTGCGGTGGAGATCTGGTGAGGTATATATATGGGAGTGAAAGGTTGAATGTGCGGATTTGAGTGAGGTCCTGCCCTTGGAGTTACGTTTTTGGATTGAAAATGCGCTTTTTCACCATGTGCACGGAGACTGCTGTCATGTTTTAATGGAAGATTTCACCCTTTGGCAACAAGTTGCTTCACCGTATTTGAATAAAGTTATTTTACGGAAATCACAGGTTTTTACTTCATAGCGATATTTAAGACATTTGAATTGCTTCCTATCAAAATATTTTCTGAGATATAGATTATTTGACATCGAATCCGTCCAATTTCCATTACGTAAATTAAATTTACATAAAAAAAATACCGGCATATCCATGGAAATTCGTCTTAAACAGCACATCGGTGCATTTAAAAAAGGTAAATTAAATTCCAGGTTAGTGCAACATGCACTTGACAAGGATCACAACCCCTCCTTCACAGATTCTTCAATTTTGAGAAGTAATTGCATAGACCATTATTATAGAATTTTTATGGAGCTATGGTTTACTAAATTGCATCCATTAACCCTGAATGAATCAAGTCCTGTTCCGAATGAATATTTTGTTTTCTTAAATCATTGACTTTAACTTTGACTGGGTCCGGTGTATGCACGTTGTTTTGTTGTAAGTTGATTCGAATACTGATGAGGCTATGCGGTGCATAGTGAAACGTTTATTTTATAGTGTATAATTTTATATGATTTTATCTCATTTTAATTGTTTTGTATGTTTTTAGTAATTGTATTAAAGTCTGTCTACTGTTTCCTATTTAAATATTTTGAATTCAGACGTTAAAATGTATATATATCTTAGAAGTACATAAAAAAAAATTGCATTTAATTAATTTGACAGCTAGTTTAAATTAAACTGAATCTAAATTCCAACAGCACAGTTAAACTTACCCGCTCCACCGCCTATCCAAACTACTTCCTGCGATAATAAACCATGTTTGTTTTAATTTAAATCTGTGTCATGTGAACTTTACCGCAATCTAACATAGTCACTTTATAATATAACATAGCCGATCACCCTAGCCAAATATTCCGCGAAGTAATCCAAAATAAATTCAGTATAGGTTTTCATAATAAGCCTTAAATTTGTTACAATTTCATAAGATATAGCAATCATGTGAGTTTTTTAAAATTGCATGCATTACGTGCATTATTTAATAAATGAAAATTTTCTGACGTATTAAGGAAATTAATAATTACGCTACCTTGAATTTTACTCAGTTTCCTTGTACAGCGCTCGATATATAAATATTAAAAGTCGTGGATTTTTTAAATTATTCACTAATATTTTACTCCCTTGAACCTGAAATGATAAACATGGTAACTTGGGGTTGAAACGTTGATGATATAATAGGATTATCATTATTAAAAATCATCGAAAGTTATATATATTTATCATCTGCAGGAAGTAAGATATAAAATTTCAAAAATCTTTCATATTAGAAAACGTTGGCCAGCCAAAAAGTCTTAATTTGGTTACACTTACTTGAAATTTGGTACAGTCGTCGTTAAAAATACCATCTCATACTACTAGCTGTTTCCCAAATAATTGTATAAATTTGTAACTTGTATCAATCGAAATGAAACAAACTTTCAACTTTTGATACTACACTTGATTTTCACAACATTGTCGAATATCGAATGGTGCGAGTAACGAAATACTCATAGTCGCTGGTTCATTAACTACACTTATTAATTTAATTTACTTTATATACAAGAATATTATTTACAGTTTATACATTATTCGAAGAATTATATACATTATTTGAAGAATATTGGATCCAGCGAACGCACCATAGGTCCACAGAGATCGTCGAAAACCAAACAACAGCTATTCTTAAAGATTGCCAAACGGCCAAACCTAAATTACAGAAGAATGCGCCATGGAGGCGCGCGCGACAGTCAAGGTTACGAGAAGCCGCAACAAACATGTTTAGATTCTTTGGTAAATTTTACTTTCGGGTACCAAAAGAGAAATTCAATCGTTTAGGAATAAAGTAGTTTTAACGTTAGAAGTCCATAATTGTAAATTATTTCTTAATTTTGCAAAACACATCGCAATGCGGATAGTTTTTTAAACATAACTCAAAAAACTAACGGCAAATCCCAAATTATAGTTCATTCCGCGAAGCGGTTTTTGTGTTATGCTTAAAAAACTAACCGCACTGCAATCTGTTTTCCAGCGAATAAAAATTATAATATTATGAGTTCCAAACTTTAAACCTTCATAAATCCTTAACGACTTGAACGAATAACTTCCAGTTTGGTACAATTTAGCGAAGATTCCAAGTTTGATGTGAAATTCATGTATTAAATTCTACGCAAGTTCTATATGTAGGCGAACCTCTAAGCCTAATTTTAACATAGCAATAATTAGCAGATTTTATTATTAACTATTTGGTACCAGACACATTTTTATATGACGATTTGTGGCCGCTTATGAAGATGGCAATAACTTATTTACAGGATTATGCTTAATGACAGTATTACATGTTAGCGACAAAAGAAATACAGTTTAAAGAAATGGTTGTTAGTTGACATTTAAAAGTAGAAATTTAATTCATAAATCATGCGATTTTAATTCTCTTCTAAATCACATGGTAGCTGACATTTTGGATTCTGAATTTATTTATATAATAAAAGAATCATTATTACGCATATTAAATTTTGCATTCTCACCTTCATACAGTAAGTTCCTAAACACAAAATTTTAAAACTCATTGATTTTTGTTCTCAGTGACGTATAAAATAAAAAAGAAAAGTGCCCAGCTAAACTGATGGCATTGAGCTCACAGGCTCTTCGCACTAATTGTATATTATACTCTTATTTTAAAGAATAATGCCCCTCAAAAAATAAGTGAAGGGGGATTAGCCCCTTTTATCCTTAACCAATGAATCCCCAAAACTAATCAGGGAAGCTCCTTAACATAATAAACCTGTATACCAAATTTGGAGCAAATCGAATAATCCTGCATGAAAAACCCATTTATCTAAATTAAGGGGGGGTGGGGGTGGAGTAGCCCCCATTTTCGCCCTTTATCCTTAACCAATGAACCCCCAAAACTAACCAGGAAAGTTTCTTAACATAATAAACCGGTATACCAAAATCGGTAATCGAATAATTCTGCATGAAAAACCCATTTATCTAAATTAAGGTGGTGGACTAACCCCCCCTCCTTTTCCCCCTTTATCCTTAACCAATGAACTCCCAAAACTAATCAGGGAAGTTCCTTAACATAATAAACCGGTATACCAACTTCGGGGCAAATCGAATAATTCTGCATGAAAAACCCATTTATCTTTTAAGGGCGGGAGGTGGACTAACCCCCCTTTCCCCCCTTTATCCTTAACCAATGAACCCCCAAAACTAATCAGGGAAGTTCATTAACATAATAAACCGGTATACCAACTTCGGAGCAAATCGAATAATTCAGCATGAAAAACCCATTTATGTGAATTAAGGGGGGGTGGACTAACCCCCCTTTTCACCCTTTATCCTTAACCAATGAACCCCCCAAACTAATCAGGGAAGTTCCTTAACATAATAAGCCGGTATACCAACTTCGGAGCAAGTCGAATAATTCTGCATGAAAAACCAATTTATCTGAATTAAAGGGGGGGGGGGTGGACTAACCCCCATTTCCCCCCTTTATTCTTAACCAATGAACCCCCAAAATTAATCAGGGAAGCGCCTTATCAGAACGAACCTAGAAAAAAAAATTGAAGCAAATAGGATGTTTCTATCAAGAATTATCGCGTTACGTACGTACATACGTACGTACATACAGAACCGGCGGGCACATAAGCTCTAAGGCTTTGATAGCCTGTGAGCTAAAAAATCTAATCTTGCAGCCTAAATGCGGTTTAACAAATATTTAAATTTGGCACATAAAATAATTTTATATGTTAACTAGGGGGCTCTGCCCCCTGCAAGCTACGCTCGCCAACCCCCGTCCAGACACTGTAGAATCTAAAAGCAGGCTAATCTGATCGGTTTTAAAAAGATTAGAGAAAATTGAATTATACTGAAAAAACCTGTAGCGATCTCCCTGTAAACGGGTTTCCATTCAATTCCCTTTGATTGCAAAAATTTAAGGTAGAATCAGTTGCTGTTAAGACATCCAATGGTTGTTTTCTTGTTTGGTTAAAGAAGATCAGTTAAACATTTGAAAAGAAGCAAAAATAAAATGAATTAAGTAAACAGAGTCTTTGTCTCTCGGTATTTTTTTAACAGCGTTATAAAACGATTGACATAATACAATTACTAAAATTTGCTGCTTTAACCCCTTCAAGGGCGGTGGTTCATTTTTGGACCACTTAATTTTAATTCTTAAATGCTACAGTAGCATCAGAATATTGGGTTGAAAATTTCCCTTTTATTATTTATTCTAAATGACCCAGAGGCACCTCATAGTTACGTTCAAGACGACCGAAAGGGCCGTCCAGATCTTACGCTGGGCGGTAACGAAATTGTACAGGTTTTGGATGGTTGGTCTGTAGATGATAGTGTCTTTTCATACAGTGATCATCGCTACATCAGGTTTCACCTTGTTCTTGATCCCTCATTTAAGACTTATACAAGATATAAAACAAAAAACAAGAGTTTATATAGTTTCAACAAAAGACTCTTGGAGTATCTTCCTCAGTTGATGAACACTTTACGTAGAGTTTTTAGTCCTGATGCACTAGAAGATTGGACGGCTAATTTTTATGACCTTTTGCATGAGATTATGAGTGCTTGTTTTAAAAGAGGTTCATTATCATATAAACCTACGGCAAAATGGTATACAGAAATTCTTAGGGTTGAAAGAAACAAAGTTAACGCCTTGTATAAGCGTTATAGGAAGAATTTGAATAGAGAAGATTACAAGGATAAATATCTGACTGCTAGAAGACAATACAAAAGTAATTTACGTCGTGCAAAACGACAGGGTTGGCTGTCATTCTGTGAACGCACTGATAATGCCTATGGGTCTCTATACAGACATGTCTCAGGTAAAACCCTGAAACATAACGACATGATCTTTACTACATTAGAAGAATCTTCTGTGTTTGACACATATGATAGCGTAGCACATAGTCTTATGTCTGGTCATTTTGACGTGGATTATCGACCTTCTGTCCCTTATGAGTACATTAGCTCATTCAATTATTCCTCATCACCTGATTTTATTCCATTTAAAGAAAAAGAACTCTTTCATGTACTGCGCCTTCAGGACATAAATAAAGCTCCAGGACCGGACGATATTGATGGAATAATTATTAAAAATTTGTGTAACAGATTTACAACTCTTATGTTGACGCTATTTAATACTTGTCTTTTACTTGGTCACTTCCCAAAATGTTGGAAACGAGGAATGATCATCTTTTTTCGAAAACGTAATAGGATAGCTGAAAAAATTAATTCGTATCGACCTATTACTCTTCTCCCTATGATGGGTAAGTTATATGAAAGACTTTTAAAACTTCGAGTTATTACGATGCTGGAGTCTTCTAATTATCTCGATGATGGACAACATGGCTTTCGTGAGGGACGGAGCACCTTGACAGCACTTTCTGCGTTAAAGAATATCATTGGAGAAACACTATCAGTATATAAATACTGTGCAATGATTTCTTTTGATATCAGTGGTGCCTTCGACGTTTTGGATTGGCGTATTGTAGCCGATATCATAAATATCTTACCTATTTTTGATTACATGAAGTCTACACTTAAAAATTACATGAGTCATAGGCTTATTTGTTTTAAATATACGCATGGATTAACATGGTTTCATGTATTCCGTGGGTGCCCGCAGGGGTCATGTCTTGGGCCGTTTATCTGGACACTAGTTGCTGACAGGATTTTAAAGAGTTGCAAGCAGAGAGGATTACTGATTATTTCTTATGCTGATGATAGCGTTATTATAGAGGGCGCAGATACGCGCTCTGCGCTAGAACATAAAATGAATACTAGTGTTCATCACTTTTCGGATATCTGTTCTATACATCATTTGCAAATTAGTGCAGAGAAGTCAGCCGCAATGCTGTTTGGGAGCCACACTCTTAGTAAAAGAAGACCAATTTTTAAACATAATGGCAAAAGTATCAGTGTAAAGGACAATATTCTTTATTTGGGATTTCTACTTGACAGCAATTTTCGCTGGATGGATCACCTAGATATGATTAGAACTAGGCTTAACGATTTCACGTGTAAAATGCGCCAAACCAGAATCCGTGATAGAGGCCTTCCTTCTATTTATCTTAAAATATGGTACAATACCGTCTTGAAGAAACGTATTTCATATGGGCATGAGATCTGGATGCCTGACTTAAATCAACATGGAATAACAAGATTACTCTCATGTCAACGTCTATGTCTGCTATCTGTCTTAAAGGCATATCGTACGATTTCTAATGACGCATTGTGTGTTTTGGTGGGTGCTCCACCACTTGACATAGAACTGAATTTGTCTTCTAAGCGTTATAATATCATTTATGGAAATGGTACAGTCTTGATTGACAATATGTGTTTTAAAGGTGAAGATTTTATGAATAAACTGAGGACATATAATTATCCTTACTTCTTTGAAAACTTAAATATAAAATTTGTTAAGCCAGTGGTTGATACAGTACCAGTGGTGAATCATCCGATACTGTATACTGACGGTTCTCGAATGATGAACAGTGTAGGAGCTGCATTTACGGTTTGGTATAGGGATTCTTTTATGCTAGACATGAGATTAAAATTACATGACTATAACTCTGTTTTTCAAGCAGAATTGGCTGCGATAGACGAGGCTATCAGTTGGTGCATCGACTCCCCGCATGATTCATTTCATCTTTATACTGACAGCTTGTCATCAATTTATGCTCTTCAGCGCTTATTTCCATCTAACGGTCAGCTTTTTAATATCTTCAACTCTTTGCGCCTGTTACATAATAAAGTCATATATATTGGCTGGATAAAATCGCATGTTGGAATATCAGGAAATGAAAGAGCGGACATGTTGGCAAAATCAGTTATTATAAATGATCTGTATGATAAAGTTCTACGCATTCCTGCACCAACTTCTATTTTAAAGCGTCATTTTAAAACACTTCTACATGATCAATGGCAGGTTTCTTGGGAAAATTCGGAGAAGGGAAGAGATACTTATGCGATATTAAACAAGGTTAACGATTTATTTCTATGTGAATCCCAGGTGATAGGTTATTTTCTTTCTTCACATGGAGCATTTCCACAGTATCTGTTTAAAATAGGAAAACGCCCAGATAACAGGTGTAACTGTGGTGAAGTGGGAAGTATACAACATTATTTGTTTGGACATTGTCCGTTAATGCCTTGTACATTTAAATTCAACAGGAATTGTACACTGAGATGGAATATTCGAAACGTTCTCACCACCCGTTCAAACTATAGAAAACTGTGTGCTATGTACAACGCACTTAATAGGGAATACTCATTCATTAGGTATAAATTTTGATAATTTTTACACTTGTAACTTTTTACTTCTATCATACTGTTAATACTCATCAGTGGTTCGCTACGGACATTACGTGGTTTTCTGACACTACATCAAAGGCTCAACATTGTGCCTTTTATAGTAACTGTCCTTTGTCTGACATTTTTGTTGGCGGTGATTTTCTCTTGAGGTCTGAACATTATGGTGATCTTTCTTCAAGTTAGTTTATCTTATATAAAACTTTTATGAACATTTTTCTTTCGAACACTGAACTCATTTGAACATTAGTGAACAGTGAACTTTTATGAACATTTACACTTCATAATCTTGAACAAGGATTTATAGTCTTAACTTTTGTTATACATTTAAGTCACTTCACTTTTGTTTTTATTTTTATTATTATGATGAAAGCAACATCAATTGTTTTGTAAATTTACGATTTACTTTGTAAGTTCGTCGGAATATGTGCCTTTATCCCTGTTATTTTGGGTGCTTTCCGATGTCCGGCATCGGTGATTGTTGTGGGGATTTTCCACCGGAGCGTTACATCCTATGCCATTCTTTGGTTGGTGCTCCGGTCGGGTGATCAAGTAAGTGAACAAAAAAAAATCTCTCCGCCATTGACTGTGATCCTGATTGGGAATATTCTCTGAGGGTGTCTGGACATTTCATTTTTATTGACTTAACTTTGATTTTTTTTTCTTTTTTTTCAACACTCAAATGGTGAACTTCTCTTTTAAACCTTAATCACTTGTTTAGAATCTATATGAATATCAGATTTTAAGTTTAACTGTTTTTGGAAAAGCCTGATATATACTGAAATTTTTTAATACTGTTTCTTCTTCTCCACATATGATGTTGATATTTCGATTGGTGAAAACTTCATTCAGTTTGCTTGTTACTAGACATCTTCTACAGAAATGTTCTTCTACTAAGAAGCTGCAGTTTACTTGAGACTTTCTGACATGCTACCTGTTGAGGAAGTTTGGCTATTGATTCTTTATGAACTTTATGAACTTTACTTTTCAGTTGTGGGTTACCTCAAATCCTCAAACTATGTAAATTAGCTTTATTTTGGTATTTTATGTTAGTTGTAGGTAACCTATAAACCTACATTTTTTGTTTAATTTAGTTTTGTTGCAAGAATCCTATAAACTTGCATGATTTGTACTTTTTGTCATAGCGAGCTGCTATTTGCATAATTAGGATTATGCACCTGTTCTTTTTCTTATGTTAAATAATTGTCGCTGGTTTAGCCCGTTTCTTGGGTAGGGTGAAGCTGGATGGTAGAGGGGTTTTTCCTGCCAGGACATTCAGTCTATAAACCTCACGGTTGGCGTCCTGGCCAGGTGACCAAGTAAGTGAACAAAGAAATTTTTGTATTTCGAAATTTGTTTGTAAATTCTGCTACCATTCACTGATTTCAAGATTTTACGAATAGAAGTGCCTTGTCCGTGAAATGGTTAAACGCATATTAATGTATTTATTATTTAAAAGTTTCCTTTCCCTTTTAATATTCACGTGTAAATACAATTTTCAGGACATAATTTCCGATATTTTCCTGCCTAAAACACGTATTCATTTAATAGTAATTTTAAAGTTTTTTTTCTGTTTTTAATAGACACGTGAAAATAAATTTTTAATCGTTAGGAAATATTATTCTTTGCGTTGTTTTTAAAATTGAAAACAATCTCTATAATATTAGCCTAAGTCATGTGACTATCATCAACAGCTCCAGGCGGATTTCTTCGCTTTTTATATTCCAGGCGGCCATTTTGGTACTTTAATGTTAGCCAGCCACAGGTGTGATAAGTCGCCGAACATTATTCTATCGGCATTATTTCGTTTATATTATAACAGTCCAAGTCATGTAACTGCCATAAACAACGGGCTGATTCCTTCGCTTTTCATAAGAAAGGTTTCCATTTTGATTAAAGAATCAAAATTATTTCTTCGAATAAAAATACATAAAAGTTGCCATGATCACAAAGAATTCCTGGTACTTTTATGTTAGCCGGGTGAAAATCTCGCCAATAACTTTTCTTTTAACTCGCCAGTTAAGATTTTTTCTTTTTCGAGTGGTAAATTAAAACGGTGCTACTTGGTTATCCTATCGACCAAAAATCTGTCGCCAAATTATAAGATTAAATGCCAATAATGGTTGATCGTAAATGTCACATTCACTTGACTTTAAGGAAGTTACACATGTTCACGCCATCAAGTGATTTTTATTTCGACGTTTTATTTATATTTTTATTAATGTTATACTAATTTATTTGTTCTTTTGTTATTAAAAAAAAAAAATGTGTCAATTTGTATAATTTGGCTATTTATATAATTTAGCGAAATTGGTCGACGGGAGAAGTAATAACATTAAAACGTTGCTTTGAAGTGGAAATTAAATCTCATGATTTGTTGCATCGTCACATACGCACCGGGTTTGGCGTGATTTTTTTTGCGACAATTTGGCGAAAACCTCGTTTTGAAATACCTGTTACATATGTATTTTTAAATTATTTTCTGTTATTTTTAAAATGAAATAACAATAAATAAAAATAAATAATTAATTACTATAGAACAAAACAATTTATAACATTTTTTTGTAAATAAAAAGAAAACAAATTCAAATAAACATTTATTAATAAATAAGCAACAATAGCCGGGTTACCATGTCAGGCAAAATAACGCCATTTTGGCGCCAATTAGGTACCCCGTTGCGTATATGACATCTGTGTCTAATATTTTTCTTTTCGTTTCGTTTAAAAAAAAGAATGAAGTAAAAGCCATTTATTTTAAAGGTTTCAATTTTAAATGAAAGTTTTGTATTAAATAAAATGATAATGAAATACAAATTGAATTCTGAATAAAAGTAACATGATGCATTTCTTAGCACACATTTAAGTGAGGCCAAACTCGTCGCCAAATTATTTTAAAATAACCTTTTCTAAAATATGAAAAAAATATCTGTTATGATTAAAATTTGAGTTGCCATCATTAGAAAAAAAAGTATTTAAAATTAGAAAAAAAATAATATTTCAAAAACTAATTCTAATTTTAAAATTCTAATACCAGTTTTGAGATCTGTGGATCAATACGGATTTTTGGTGTTAATTTCATCGCAAAGTATTCCATATTTTAGGAGAAATCGCCGTGAAAAGTAATCAGTTGTTTAATCAGTCGTTTCATAGAATCGTTACATAAATTCGTTTCAATTCGATTCATTAGGATTTTATATATATAGAGTAGATAAAGAAAAATATTGAAAATAAAACAAATATTTTATATTGGCTTATCAATTCTGAAATTAATTAATTATGATTCTGTTTCTAAAATTCGATTCTATTCTATTAGTGAATGATTACAGTTCATGATTTCATTACTATTTTCTTTCTATTCCTACCTCCTTCAAAATAAAAATTCATATTTTCTGGTTGAGAAAAGTTTCTTTTTAGTCTGCAGAATTGCGTCGACTTTATAATTACATGGAGAAAACGATAAGTATGTGAAGCAGATAAACGAAATATATATATAAGAAAAATATGAATTAAACCGATAATGACACTTGTAGAATCAAGAAAAAAGCTGCAGCAGTGAAAATAATGGAAAAATATTGTTGAAAGATATTTTTAAATCTATTTTACTTGAAATATATGTTAAAAGCTAATCAGGTTTGAACACTGTATTTTTTTAAAATCGTTACCCCAATTTTTTAAACACTGGATTGTCAGATTATAAGGAAATAACTTGTTGCTAATTTCTTTTTCAGATATTTTCTGTAAAGGAAATGTTCCAAAAAGAGCTTGCCGTGGTTTTTGTCACATGAATGCTTTTGATATGAATGAAGAATTTTTAAAAATATATCCATATTTACTTAAATCTCAAAGTGTCTTTTTTTCATAAATTTTGCATAGGAGATTTTCTTTACAAATATGAGCTCAAATGTATTAAAAAAAAACAGCTTTGTTTAAGATATATTAAAAGTTTGCATTCTTTGAAATTATTTTTTACATCTTTTTGATGCAACCAAACCATGCAGAGCATCCCTGCTAAGATCGCAATTAGTACATTTTGCATAGTCACCACTGTTCTAAATATTATACAACATGTGAAACATTCCTCTGTTATTTGTCATTACATTACGCTGTAAATAATAGTCTTTCATTTCAAAAAGTTTTCGAGGTTTCAGTTTTAATCACAGATATGACGGATTTTAAATCTTAGATAAGAAATCTTCCTAAAATTTACTTGTGTCGTGTTATGATGTCTTCTATTATAAGTCTTCTATTATGTCTATTATAAGTCTTCTATTATTATGATGTCTTCTATTATATTGAAATCTGACAGCCTGTATTTCATAATGTATGGTTGTCCGATACAACTGTTGTTGTATTTCATAATTAACCCTTTTAGAATATGAAACACAGCACGGTGAAATTAGCACCTGTTATTTGCATGGATCCGAATATGTCATATAAGATCTCATTATTTTAAATTTTAAATTCTTTCCTGTTATATTAATCTTTAGGGTTTCGTTCATCTGACGAAAACCTAATTCGTCCCACTCTTTTAACTGTCTGTCTGTCTGTCACAGAGTTCATTCTCATAAACTATATAACTTAGAGACTTGAAATTTTGTATACTTATAGCTAAATACTCCCGACCACATAACAAATCATAAATTTCGAAAAGCGTTAAATTTAGCGTTATTAATTAAATGAATTAATTTAATGACATCTGCCCATTTTCTCGATACAGAATAAAAACGGAAACTTAATTTCAGTCTTTTTCGCGCAGTCTAGATGAATCCGTGGTAGTGCATTTGCTTTATAGTGAAAGGTTTCCCGATTCGAAGCTTGGCGTCGGAGTTGTTATCTAATAGATTCAATTTGACAGAATTTTTGTAAATTTTTTTCTGCCATTTTGAGGCCAAAAGTTAAAAAAAAAAAAAAAAAAAAATCAAAAATCCTTTTTTTTGAGAAAGTGCGAAATTGTAAATTGAGTACATTTCATTATTGGATGGATTTAAGGAAAAGAAATATCCTATTTTTTCCATTCGAAGGGTTTAAATTTTTTTAGCTAAAATTAAATCATGCAATTAAATATAATTTTAAGATAAACAAAAATATGCTGCTACAATTGTCTGATTAACAGTTCTTGAATATTTTTTATTTGATTTTAAAAATATATTTCAATTGCAATAATTTTCAAATGAAATGTAATTTTGTTTCCCTCTTTGTTGTTTTTCAAAAAGGCTAAGCATTTAATAATTATAAATTAACTATTTCAATTTATCAATTAAAGGATTAAGTGTTGTGAAAGCAATATTAAACGAAGCTCTCTCTCTGCCATTTTCAATAACACTTACCCACTTATTTTTTAACTTTTAACGCAATTTCTCTGTAGATGGCAACTAAATTACTCCACGTTAAAAAGGAAAGAAAGGGTAAATAATGGAATATCG
Source organism: Maratus speciosus (assembly GCA_963932465.1). NCBI lineage: Eukaryota > Metazoa > Arthropoda > Arachnida > Araneae > Salticidae > Maratus > Maratus speciosus. The sequence continues at coordinate 373,473,745 of OZ010791.1, read as the reverse complement.
TCGTCTGTCTGTAATGGTGATCAAATTTCTTTATTTTTGTATTGTTCGAATAAAACGATTTATACTAGGCGAGTTTTTAAGGAAGGGCCGTTTTGTTGTATACACTAATAGGTGACGCATGCGCCGCAACGAGTGCTTGCGTCGTGTCCCGGCATTCCTTGGGAACAACTGTTCTCAGTTGCAGCTGTGTAGGTAACCTGTACGGTCTCTTCTGTGTCTTTAAAATGTTCAATATTATCGAATCGCCCGTCTCGCGCGAGGTACGGTCAATTATATATATATATATATATATTTTTTTTTTTTTTTTTTCTCAGAGCGATTTAAAACAAAAGACGCGGCATGCTGACCCGAGCTTTATTGTACTCTTTTGGCTGGAAAGTTTTGGACTACCTCTTCTACAGCACCGATCTTGCGCTGAGGGATTTCCATCTTTTCTGCTATCTCAAACATCATCTCGGCGACAACCACTAAAACGATGACGAAGATTTTAAAAAGGCCGTGACCTCTTGGTTATCGGAGCTGGAGGCAAGTTTCTATGAAGAGGGTATTCAAAATCTAGTTGTAAGGTGTGATAAGTGTTCAAACAAACTTGGCAGCTATGTTGGAAAATAGAGAAATATATGTAGAATCTGAAAATAAATTTGGTTTTTGAAATTTTTGTTTCAGTTGGTTGTTATTTTCAAACGGCCTTTACTTAAAAAAACAACCCTCGTAGATTTTTAGTTTACATTCTTTTTCGTTCATGTAATGTGAAGAATATTCATATAACTTACTTTCACATTTACAAAAATTATTATCAAAACGCTGAAACTTTTAAATTTTAACATAATATGCTTTGATAATAACATAGTATTGACGACGTAATATTTTTAGAATTTTGTTTAAAATGTAAATAAAAGGACTGTGACAGATAATGGAGTTTTGAGCATGGAGTCTGTAGAATATCTGCGGGGTATATGTACATTGCTCCCCTTAAAATGTTTTGTCCAAACCTCTACAGACCACACTCTACAGAACAGGGATGTCACTGGCGACTATTTTTTTCAATTCTAACTAGCGTCAATTTCTCAAAACAACTTTTGTTTATTTATCGTTTGAAAACATTAGGAAGAGAAATGTACAACAAAATTTATTTTTTTAAATAGTAGTACAAATTCAATATAAAAATTGTTGCCGATGACAGCCCAGATAGAACTTGACGATACTAGCATGGAGACATATTCGTTTGCCCCTTTATATCCCAAATTATGATTGTAAAAGAATATATCCTCGGAACTTTTTCCCCCTGCATTATTATGATACATTAGAAGATAAAACGAAATGCATTTTTTTATTACTTTAATGTGACTTATCATGCATATATCTAGAGTACATATGTCTATGGCGTATATATGACTAGATGATGATGTTATTGGTGCATTATCAGTGAACATTTCGCCATCAGAAAGTCGTACCGTCGGGGCATAAAGGGTTAATTTCTTATGTCTGAATAGATGTACAAAACTCATTATTGTCTTTGCACAAAAAATGGCGCCATAGATGACAGAAATAGCCCTCTTTCTGAAATTGATGTTTTAGGAGACTGCTAATTTCAGTTAATTTTCTCACCGCGGGGAAGTGATATACCGTTCACTAAGCTGCAGGTTTCACTGCAGTAGAAGCATTATTTAAATTAATATAATTCTACGGATACAATGCAGTTTTAAAACATTAAGTGTCAATTAATACTCTCCAGGGTTGTATTCGTATCTGTAGTTTAGTTTTTTATATAACGTTGAAATAAAAGTCTTATTTTAGTAATTTTTAAAAATTACATAGAAAACAGCATTACGATTTTGCCCTTTTCGTGAGCAGTCATGGGGTTAAAAATATGTATATAAAAATACTAGCCCTCTTAATATAAAACTTTAATTATCAATTACCTAAATTTATGCAATAACAAACTGAAGGGTTTTACATAAGTGAATGGTCTACAAATCCTCTAAATATTTTGATTGTAAATTGTTTAAGTTAAATAATAATGATATTTTCATACTTACGAAGACAGTCTTGAAGCCATTTTGCGAACTCAGATGAAAATGACTTTTATTTTATGAGCATCAGTACTGCAATTTATTATCTTTGTTCCAAAACAAAATATATTCCGCTTAACTGAAATAAAAATGTAAAAAAAATCTACCAATTTAGTTTTTTAAAGGAAAGTATAGAGGTTCACATTTGTCTGAAGAGCTTAAACGAGTTAGACAATTAAAAAAGCATACTTATCGCAATGGTGGAAAGTTCTGCAATTTTATATTCAAAATATTCTGGACCAATAAAGCTTTATAGTCCTCATTTCACCATTTTCTTATAAAAGCATTCGACTATAACTGTATCAAAATCACGTAACTTGTCAAATGTAATATTCAAAATTTTCAATTCATTTACATTGTAGACGTGATTTCTTTCATATAATGAAATATTTAATAAAATTAATATTATAAATCTTTCCTAAATGTATAATTCAATTAAATTTCTCCCCCCTTCCCCCCAAATCAAAAGATGACATGCAATGCAAATGCAACACATATTTCCTGTTCCTCCAGATAGCTAATATTTAATAAATTTTAACCTTTATCATTAAATTCGTAACATCATCACTTTAGTACTTAATAGAATTTTTCAAATTTATTTACTGGAAACGATGCTTTTGAATACATTTTTCTTCGTCAAAATTTTTGCTGATAAATTAGCTTAATCTTTGTATTGAATTACGATTAAATCTATCTCAAGTTAATTTAATAGAAAATTTAAATTCAATGAAGTTAAAAGTGTGCAAAGTTATTGATGCATAAAATATGATGTTACTTAATTTTCTCCTTAGTTAAAATACTCTGCATTAGATTCTCCAGAAAGGAAATTCAACGGCAGAACTAAGAAAATTTATTTCTTTATTTAATGACTTTTGTGAAATAAATTAACTGAACTTAAAGAAGAATCGAGAAAAAAAACTTCTGTAATAATATAAATTGAGTGACTTTTAAAAGAATTTAAAAATGAAATAAGGTAAGTAAATTAGCGATCTCCCAATTCAGGAACTATTCACAAGTAGTCAAGGATAAAAATAGTTCGATAGTTCATAATGAGAAACTTCCAAAATTAAAATTATACTTCTATCACTATTATTTTTAAATAAATTTTAAGCATTTATTTATTTATTAAGATAATTTAAGCATTTTCAATATATATGTTACAAAGTATAGTATATTGTTACGGACAAATTCTTGAATGTAATTTTGAAAAGAATTGTATTTATTTTTTTCTGAGTGTACATACTCAATTTTCTTTTATTATAAGTGACAAAATATATTCTTTTGGTACATCGAAAAATGTTCGCCTTATCACTGAATATTGATACATATTTTAATATTATTTTATAAACAATTATCGTTAAAATATTTTAATGATAAACACATTCATGGCATAGTTTATACAGTGCGGCGCAAAAGTTTATGCACAAGCTAAATATTTTTATAAAATGAAAAATATACATCGGAATACTTTGAAATTTTTACTGTATCTAAACAATGTGATTACAAATTTATGTTTCGAATGCGGAAACAATTCATTGTAAGGAAAATAATAAATTATAAAAAATTGAAAATTGTGATGTTGCAAAACTTTATGCACAAAAACGAAATATATACATTTCACAAGGCACAAAAGTCCTTTAGTAGTCTATGGTCTTTCCATTGTACCTGATGAGATCGAATACTCGCTTTTCCATTGATAACACGAGAATATGGAAGGTTTTAGGAGCCAGTTTGTACCAGGCTTCCTCGATCGCTGATTTGAGCTTTTGCACTGGATAATACTGCTTCTCATTCTTGTAGCCGTCACGTGAGAGGATTCCCCAGATGTTCTCTATAGGACTGAGATCTGGTCTGCTGGCCAGTTCATCACACTGATATTCTGAGATCTAAGACATTCTTTTGTGCAACGGGAAGTGAATATTGATGCGTTGCCTTGCTGAAATGTCCTGCTGGAATCCCCTAAGAGTTCTTCAAATGGTCACAAATGCTTCATCAGAGTTCCTGATGCTTTTGTGAATTTTGTCTGCCATTTAGGAAGCAATGAGACGTTTGTACGTTACAGCCAAAAGCGCCCCATCACATGAACTAATCACCACGTTGTTGGCTGCTGAATATGCTCTTCGGATCTTTCCACAAGGCACGCCAAAAGAATGAGAAGTCATTTGGACCATCCAGATTCCATTTTTTTCATCAGAAAAAATAACACTAATCCATTTGTCACGATAATACATGTGGTGTTTTGCCCATTCAAGTCTTTCTAGTGTGACACTGTTTCAGAAAAAGCTCACGATAATTTTTATTTTTCGAATAATCTTGATTCTGTTATTCGTCTGCATATGATGTCATGTGATATTTTTGAGCCAAGTCGATTTTTTATCTCATTAAGAGACAAATAGCTAGTTAAAGTCAATCTTTTAATTCTTCTATCCTCACAAAATATGGTTTTATTCGACGTTTCTGAGCAATATACATTTTTGAATTGTTTTCCACGTTGCAAAGCACTATAAACACTACGTTTAGACCGATTTAAAATAAGCGAAAATTGCAAAAAAGGTTCACCTACAACTTTCAGCTTCCAAACTTCTACAACTTCTTCAGGCGAGAGCGGCAGAGATTTCGACATTTTGATATAACTCGTACAGCGATGTCTACAATTTATACTCTAGGAAAAAAGTCTCGCCGATCGTCCACCTATCATGTTTAATGAGATATTTGCATAAAATCTCATTTGTGCATAAACTTTTGCGAGATCACAAAAATTGTTTTCTTGTAATTTCTAATTTTCGTAACGATGATTTTTTTTTTCAAAACTTGAGATATATATTTATGATCATAGTATTCACCTACAGTGGATATTTGAAAGCATTCCGTTGTATAATTTTATTTTTATTAAAATATTTGCGTTGTGCTTAAACTTTTGCTCCGCACTGTACCAATAAAACATAAAACCGCAGGTACCACAAACTGATTTTAACGGTGTAATAAAATTTCTGTCATAAGTGCCACAAGCAACAATGTATAAGTTTTATTCTAACGTATACAAAGAATGTATAATTTTTAACATTTTACGTATAAGCAGATAAAAAACAATTTGTAAAGAGGATGTTAGCAAACAGGAAAATATAGTTTTATCAAAAACGAACCACATTAGATTAACCGTGAACTTTGTTTTTATTCATAAAAAAATCATAATAAATCAGGTAATTAGAAAATATTGGGGAAAAAACAATAAACATGATTTAATATCTGATTCAAATTTTTGCAAGCCTTCAAACTTTGTTTTAATTTACAAAATTGAATTATTTATTTCATAAAACATTTAACAGTATAAATGCAGGCAGGTGAAAAGCAACTGGTAAACAGGATGTTAACTAACATGCAAACATAGGTGGATCTAAAAGATCCTACATTAGAAAAACCTGGAACATTGCTAATGTTCTAAAAGTAAAAGAAAAGAATAACTCAGGTATGGTAAGCTGGGATAACTGGACCCACGAGGTAAAAGAGTCAGAGGTTATTTTGTAAAAATATGTTGATGTCTTTTAAGGATTAGCTTTTTTCAACATTGCACCTCCATTTCTACTTCTTATAACAACGTGTGTCAACGCAATCATAACTGTGTCTTTACTGTGATAGGTTGCGGAAAATTTAGGTTTCTTTGTTACAATCATCGTCGATTTGGTTGAAATTCCTCTGCTGTTAATTAAAATACGGCAAGTACTTTTATTAAGAAATCATTTTTTTTAAAGATTAGGTAAATAAATATATAAATATTATTAGATATCTATACATATTTACTTTATATTTTATATGTAAGGCCGGTGTTCCAGTAACCACATAAATGTTTCAAGAATAGGGTAATTGAGACAGTTATCTTGGAGTATCAGGTGCTCCATAAAAGTGGAATAATTGGACCCAAGAAAAAAAAAAGATGAAATACCATTTTTTTTTTAGTCATTACAATGAAATTTTTAAATTTCTGTTTGGTAGAGTGAACCTAACTGAACACATTTACAAAGGTTCAGACTTTATTCAAATGACAATTATCTTTCGGAAGCTGGATTGCCAGAATCTCCAGAGTCACATTGTAAAATCATGACAAAGTTGCCCCAAGTAACCTTATTACAAAACTTGATTGTGACAAAAACTGTAAATATGATTTAACATCTGATAACATTCTTTGCAAGTGTTAACACTTTTTTTGAACTGAGTCATTTTTCTAGAGGATATTTAATACTATAAATAAAACAGTTTACAAGCAAGCAGATAAAAGACAAGTATTATTCAGTTTGTTAACCATCAGAGGAACATTCATAGATGTTTCTAAAACAATCTGAATTACAGTAACAGAGAACAATATTCATATTTTTACGGCTGTTTTCAAATCCAAATGATCTACTTTCTGACACAATTTTTAATTCATTTTTTTTTCTAAAACGCAAGAAATTGGCCGGTGATATTGTGAAGAAAAGTTACTCTGCATAAATTTATGAATAATTTTCTACATCTCTGCACAGCCATCGATCTAAAATAACAGCACTGATACAGCATTAGGAAGCTGGCGAACGCAGTCATCACTGGCCCCCATCTCCTTCTTTGCAGTAGGGCTCTCTAATCTACGAGAGTTTTGGCGGCATCTGTATTACCCATTCCTTCCGCTGCACTATGGAGCCAGGGAACGAAAAGTAAAGGCTCGTTTACAAGGATCTAGTTTAGTAGCTACAAGCCGGCGAGAAAAGAAGCGAGCGAGTTAGCTAGCGAGAAAGTGGTCGTTTACACACGAACTTGTTTACTCGCTCAGTAGCCAACTCGCTATTGCGTCACTTGCTGCGTACTAAAGCTTTCTTTTGTGGTTTTTTTCTGTAAACAGTGTTTGTTTTTGTACTAAGTGCTGAGTTTTTCTGGGTTTTTTTGTGTGTGTGTGTTTGTGGAAAAATGAAGTGGAACACAAATGATATTACTTATTTTTTAAATGTATACCAAGAGTGCCCTGTGTTATGGAACATAAAACACACAGATTACTGCAATACGAAATTAAAAGATAAAGTTTGAATTTTATATTCTAATGCTCATTTATAAAATTTCATTAATTTTTAAGGTTTTATGACCCGTGTCCATTATTGTAACGTTCAATTTATCTATTTTCAGTAATGGACACCCCATGAAATCACTGTTAAAAATGCAATTTCAGTGATGTTTAATAGGGCATAAAATCTTTTAACTGAAAACCTAATTAATCACATTTAATTTTTAAATTGCACTTATTGGAATGTAATAACACCAAAATTTGCGCTGCTTTTAATTAATTTCATGTGGTTAATAAATTTTTTTAATATTTTAATCACATATTTTTTTTATAACTCTACCCTGTTTAGTTTATCTGTCAATCAATGAAACAAATCAGGAAGCAGAGAACATTGTTTAACGGCATATGAAAAAGAGAGGCTCATAGGGCTCAACCCCTCCTCATTTAAATAAAAACAATTAAACTATTATTTTAACACAATTAAACTGATTCGTAAAGTTATCGTACGTATTGAATATTTCCAACTGAGTGAAAAAATCTGAAACATATCTGAACGAAATATGCTCACCGGCTGTCGGCCCAGTTAGCTTAAACGATAGAGCATTGGCTCTGTAAGCCAATGATCTCTGTTCGATTCCCGGCCTGGGCATTTTTTCGATCAGTTGGAAATATTAAATTAGTAAAAATACAATTAAGTTACTGAAGTTGTTAAAAATCTATTATTTTCTGTTTTAAACATTTACTTATTCATCTCTCACATAAAATTATTGTAATATTAATGAAATCTATGGCAGTAATTAATCTAGTAAATCTGCAGATCAATGGCCTCAAACACCATCATACTTCTGCAGTTTTATTTTGAACTTATTTTATTTAGTATTTAAAACATTCAACCCTCAGTATCATTCCCATCATATTTGTAATACTAATTACTAAAAGTAATTTCAGGTAGTTTAACTGTAAGAAACAGTGGAAAATATACGAATCTATGCACTAATATAAAACTTTTTTTTCTCAATTATTGCCCTCTAAACCCTGTACAGTCTCAATAATTTGATAACTGCAATTCCCCGACATTAGTATTTTAAACTATCTAAAATAATTATAATATTCACCTTGTCATAATTACGGTAGTTATTTAAAACTGTAAGTAATTCTCAAAAGTATTTTCATTATCAATATCCTATTGTTAAGTTTGTTCGAAAAAAAAATCTATTTTGTTTCATTCACGCCGGCACAAACTACTTCAGTCGACATTGTTTACATACACAGAACCACGAACCACCGAATACTCGCAGCGATTTCACTAGCAACACCGTTTATACTCAGCTAGTTTAGTAGCCAGGTAGCTAACACGCCAGCGAGTAGCGAGAAAAGTAGCCGAGCTTTAAACTTTTTTCGCAATCGCTGAGCTGCCAGATAGTTCGCTAGTCAACGTGTTTACACGGTGCGAGTTTACTAGCAGCTAGTGAATTCGCCGGCTTGTAGCTAGTAAACTCGCTCCGTGTAAACGACACTTAAGAACTGTTGCTTTTTCCGCTCTGGTTTGGCAACAAGAGAGTGCAGCAGTTCAGTTTTCCACTGATTCACGAGTCGAATGGAGGAAGTCACGCGGTGAAAAAAAAAATGATATTTTAAAATTCTGATGTGGTTTAACTTTAGTATTTTTTCTACAATGCTTTAATGTCACCAGCCAAATAATTAGCTGATATTCAGATAAAAAATGTATGTGTTTGTATTAATTTGGTGAACTTACTACGTGTACCAATGGTGATTTTCTAAACCTGATTGTAATATGTATTTCTCGACACCTTTCTGTGTGGTGCGGCGCAATTTTCTGAAGGTGTTCTGCGTAAAGAGAAGTTAAATCATTTTAAAATAATGTGTGCTCTACAAAATTAATTCTTCTGCCAATTGATGTAAATGTGTGATAAAAAAAAGGCCTTTCACGTCAAGATATGTAATGTATGAAAATACAATTAATATCAAATTGTGATATCCAAAGGAATGTGAAATAGGTAAAAAAGAAAAAAATGAAAATTACCATCACTGCAAATTCCCCCAAAATAATGTAGTATTATTATCAGCAAATTATGGAATCAGATGCGATATGATTCAAAATAAACTTTTAGGAAATTACTTAAAAATTTACAATTTAAATATAAACAAATTAACATGCATGAATGCAGATGAACGTGCACCCTCCCAAACCTGCAAGATAATTTTTTTTTCAAAAACATGAGAAACAGCAATACCTGTATAATGTAAAGGTTTTTTTTGTTTTCTAAATTATGATTTGTTTACATTTTTTTTTTTGCTTAATTATGGTTTATTTTAGTTTTTTTTTTAAAAAATTCAGTTACTGAAATGACAATAGTTTTTTCCGTATCCGGTGGAGGATGGACGTGCGTTCAGAAACCTGCAGATTTTTAGCAGTGGGGGTGGAGTTAGGTTTTGTCTGTCCTTCCACTGAAGAAGAACAGACTATTTTTTGCCTGTGTTTTTGTTTTTTACCTGTCTTTTACTTGTTTTTTTTTAAAGTTTTTTAATGTTAAATATTGCAGATATACACCTTCTTTTCTGAGTTATGGTGTTTTTGCATTTTAAAGTAATGAAATATTTTTTTGTTGCATTTGATATAAGCTGCTATTAGCGCCAGTTTTGCAATAATTTTTTCATTAATTATATATATATATATGTATATTATAATATATTTCTTTAGTTTCTGGGTGATATGTTTAAACAAAGGATTATAAAATGAAAATAAATAGATTGGGGTGTGGGTACAGAGGATTAGATGATTAAGTATTCTTGCAATTAAATAAAAAATAAAGAAGTAAATTTGAAAAAAAAAATTAAATCTTTTACATTTTGCTTATGGGATTTTGTTGTGGGGAGATTTTAGGGAGGTGGCATTTAGATAATGTTTTTGATAATACGAAAGATTCTCACCCCTGTATTTGCCTTAAGTACTTCTAAATTAACCATAAAGAAGGTTTTTCTAATGATTTTATATCTTGATTATAACACCCCCTTCCCCCCTCCCAAGTTTAACTTCTTTTGCTTTTGAAAGAGGAGGGACGGGTTTACAATCAATTTTTTACAGAAGTTATCAGTTTGAAAATTTTAATTTCTTAAAATATTACTGATATTTATCACCATTAAAAGCATAATATACATAGCTGTTTTACAGATGGAAGTAAGCCATGCCATCATTGCAAGTTTGGAACAAATGAAATAAAATTTGCAAAGTTGATTAACATAATACTTTTTTTTTATTAACAAAAAAATATTGTTATAAACCGTTTAGCCCCTTAACGGTCGCTTAATATTTGGAAAAACCATCAAAAAAGTACCTATTTTTTTTATTACAGAAATTGAATAATTATAAGGTTTCTATATAAAATATGCAATTACTTTTTTTTAAGCCGAATAAAAAAGATGTTATAGAATAAATTCACATTTGTGGAAAAGCCATCATGCGAGAATTCTGTGTTTTAATGTTTGTTTTACACCATACAAATTAATGCGAATAAGATCTTTATTTTTCACATCTTAGATCTTTATTTATCATCATCAAACTAATTTTTACAAATAATATTTGAAATAATATAATATTCATTAAATTTTGATTATTAATAATTTTTTTGAGTTTGATATATTTCGAAACATGCAAAACAAAGTCCAATATCACAATCAGCGAAAAAAACCCAATCCCAAACGCTAATATTCAAAGACTTCACACGGAAATGTCAGTTAAATTTTTCTGGTTTCAGAAGTTTTTTCCAGCAATAAATCTCCAGCCCGGAAATATGACGGGCACGAGAAATAACGAACGACAACTCAGCCCGTGATATTGATCGGAGCGAGAATTAAAGGGTTAGTAAAATGATACATAACACTAACTGTATTTTAGAAATTTCTTTAAAGTATATTTGGATGTAAACGTGTTTGTTTCTTTTTATGTACTTAATGACAGATGTGTTTGTGGAAGTTTCAATCCAAAAACAACTTTATATGTCGGAAATGTCTTTTATTTCAGGTAAATTATAGAGCTAATCAGGTAAATCACAGATGAAATCACAGAAGGATAATTGATGCACTTATGAACTGTTCATATCTGCCCTAATTAGTCGGTTCACAATTGCCCCACATGACTGCTAGTGCTAAATATAAAGAGAGAATTAATAAATCATTAACATTTCACAATTTTAGAAGAAAAAAAAACTTTATTTATTCATTTATTTGTATTTTAATGTTTTAATGTATACTATGAATACTAATAAATATTTTTAATAAAGTTATTCTCTTATCAAGTTGCAATTCAGATTTTAATTTTGAAACTTATAAAGTGTTTTGGAGACTGGGGACAAACAAAATGTCAAACAGTTAAAAAAAATATGTCTACAGTAATTTTTTCAAAAAAAAAAAAATAAATAAAAATAAATAAAAAAAAAAATTTAAAAAAAATGTGATGTTCACCTGTGCCTTCTTCTCCCCTAATTGCTGCATAATTTTGTCGCGTCATTTCATTTTATAGGAAAATCGGATGTATATTTCAGTTACAGAGACAGCACGGAAACTAAAGTATGCCGTTCCATTACGGCCAATGGGAAAAATAGCCCCATTCTTTCGAGCAAAATGAAATGGATATGCATTTATGAAGTGCACTATAATATACATTCTGTAATGTGGTGCAAAGAATATTTATTATTCATTTACAGGGCCACAAAAAAGTATTCCGTTACCTAATGGTATAGGGAGAACATTGTTTGGGGCGTATTTTAATTACGTAAAATTGTTTCACATATAATGAAATTGATATACGTTGCTGAGGTTTACTACAAGTTACTTCTTGTATAATAGAAAATGCGTAGTAATTACAGGGACCCTATTCGACAGAATATCGGATAATCTGCTGTGTCTGAAGTACTGTGTATTAGCGATGATTGCTGTAAGTATATTTTTGCTGTGTTATGAGTTTTTAAGTTTCACTAAATTTTTACGTTACACAAAATTTTTACTAAATTACGTTCTGTGTATAAATGCTATATATTATGTTCGGGGATACACAAAATAATTCGTAAGAATTACTGAGTTTAAACCGAAATTAAAGCTTAAAGGTGATTTTTATATGAGCTATGCATTTTTATGCTGAACTACATTTAGCATGCTAAGATATGTTTGTTGAATATAGATAAAATGATATACAGGGCCACTCAAAGAATTGGTAGATTGATAGAAAAGAATTGATAATTTCTGAAAGTGTGACTCCAGTAGTTTTACGCGTGTGTTATTTAATTATCTAATTAAATTTCAGCTAAATAGTGTCGTGTATGCAAAAATAGTAGTTCAAATACAGGGCTTTGTAAAGTATTCAAGCATCAAAGTATTCTTCGTGTATTGATGTAAATTACGGAAAGTAAAATTTCAACCTATTTTCCATTTTTAACACCTTGCAATATAGGTGAAAAACGTTTTGTATTCGGTTACTCTCTCTGTCTGTCTGTAACTCCGTCCGAACTCTTGCGTTGATATAGTTGGATTGCTCTGTAATTGATATATTTTATTGAGATTTACTAAACCATGTTCAGTATTGAATATAAACTATGTAGCGTTTATACTTTGTTTACAGAGACACTCAAAAGTATTCCATTAGGTTATGGTTTACAGGAAATGTCGTAATTATATAAATACGTGGCACCTTTAGTCATCATCTGGTCCTTCCGTCTGTATGTCCGTATATAACAGTGCAAAAACTACACAGCGGAATGGTTTGAAATTTAATATATCTAATCGTTGCAGAAATTTGTCATTTCAAATTTTATTAAAATAGTCAAAACGTAAAAAGACATTAATAAGTTTTATTCATTGTATTAAATCCTATCATACGTAAATAATTCAATGATATCCTATGATAGGTCATGATTCGAGTATGCCAAGGTGATTACGTCCTATTTAAGATGGAGTCATATTATTTCCGTATTATTGAATTTAATATATTTAATCGAAATAAATTTTGTATTTATACATTTTTTGCAGATGAGTTCAGCAGGTATTGCACCAAGATCTGAATATTTATAATAATTTGTAGTCCAAACGCACCTCATTTGATACGTCTCACGAACATTTTCCTACTTGCTAAAGTTGTTCCCACTCCCCTAGTTAAAAACAACCCATGTTACGCGTATACAAAATAATATTTAAATAGAAACTAGCATAACACCGTTGAATTATTTAAAGAAATTCATTCATTTTTTTAAATAATACTTACTTTTATAAAAAAATGAAAATTGGTTGAAAGTTTTTTATTGCAAAGAATCAGATAAGAACGAGGTGATTAATTTCTATCGGTATTTAAATAAGTATACATTTAAATTTCCGTAAAATTTCTAACAGTTCACATTAAATTATGTTAAGATATGTTACGAACACTTAAAATTTGAGAATATGTTTTTATAAAAATATTTATTATAATAATATCTCTGTAACTAGACTGCAACAAGATTTATGATTGAAATCACTTTCAAAAATAAATGTATTCATTATTAAAAGTGTATAATTATCTGTTAAACGGGAAATCTAACTTAATAAATTTTAATTTTATCAATAAACCAATTTATTACAAATTTACAGATACTATTAATTACAGATGTTTGAAACACTCTTACGGATAATTAAACTTCAGTTGTTTTCCTTTGAAAATACTTTTTAATAGAAGAATGAAGTAATAATTACATGTTGAGAAATGATTAGTAATTTGTAAATTGGCATATCTCCGAAAACATCATTCAAATCTGAACTAAGTAATGATAAGATAATGACTGGATCATTATATATTTCAATTGTGATTGATCTACAATCGTGAGATAATGTTTTGACGTATTCGCAATTGAAGTTATCATCAAATGAAATATCTTAAAGTCTTTAATTAGAATAGTTGTTAGAAAGCACACAAGTAATGATTATTGGCAATTAGATTTAATTTAAAATCTATATTTGTATGTGACATAATCCACATAATAGTATCTAGACACACGGCAGTGTGTCAGCCAAGTTCGCCTGACATAGCCGTGTGTTATTTACACGAACCATTTCCAGCTGTTTTCATCAAATTTCGATGCTCTACTACTGAAAATCTATGAGACCTACGTACTTGTTATACGAAATGCGTTGTAAGGCCACCCTAATTACCTAAAATCCAAAATTTTATACATAACGCATAATTAGTTTCCGAGATAATGACATTTGAAAATGTCTGATAATCGATAATTTTACCACTGACTGACTGACTGACTGACTCACTCATCAAAAAGATCTCGTATATCTACTGCAGCTACAGACTTCAAATTTGGTGCGAAGTTCGTTTACACTATAAAACTAAGGAAAAAAATAAAAAAATTGTGAAAATCGATGAATTACCCACCTGGGGGTGCCCATTTTTACTTTACCATTGCGTCTATTAGGCGAAATTTTAAATTGCCGTAGGAGGGACGCTGTTCTGTCGCCAAATACCGCCAAGTTTCTCGCCAACATGGCGATATATCGCCAAATTTGGCGACCAAAATTAGTCGCCAAAAGTGACGCCACCTTGGCGATATCTCTAATATTTCGCCAAATTCCCATAGACTTCCATTGTAAACCTATCTGCTTACTTGGGGGTTTATCCTCGGGTTTATCTGGGTTTACTTGCTTACAGAAAATCAACAAATTGAGATATTCTGTCCGTCACAGAGCCCGTTCTCAGAAACTATACATGTTGGAGGCGTGAAATTTTGAATATTTACAGCTGAACACCTCACATCAAATTAAAAATCATAAAATTTTGAAAAAGTTGTAAATTTAACCCTTTGGGTGTCTCACATCTGTATTTTAAACAATCCTTTTTAAGTGAGCTCGTAATTAGGTTGGAGGCGTGAAATTGTACATACTTATAGCTGAACACCTCACATCAAACGAGAAATCATAAAATTTTGAAAAAGTCGTACATTTAACCCTTAGGGCTTCCACATGCGTATTTTAAGCAATTCTTTCTAACTGAGCCCCTTATTAAATTGCAGATTTGAAATTTTGCATACTTATAGCAGAACACCTGAGACCAGGCGACAAATCATAAAATCTTGAAAAAGTCTTACGCTTAACCCTTTGAGCTACCACATATGTATTTTAAGCAATTTTTTCTAAGGGAGTCCCTAATTAAGTTGGAGACATGACTTTTTGCATACGTATAGCTGAATACCTCAGACCACACGACAAATCATAAAATTTTCAAAAAGTCTTACATTATTTACTCCTCCGGGCTCTAACTTGTGTATTTTAAGCAATTTTTCTAACCTCCGCTCTTTTCACCCGGGGAGCACTTTTCCAACTTTTGCCGACACCCCTTTGACCATTCTTTCACATTATGCACCATAGTCTTACATATTTTAGTTCCACATTTTATCGCTAGGGGCGCCTACTTATCTCGGGTGCTATGGGCTCAATCCCCTCGACTAATATATCTACGGATAGTATGTAAAACGGAGTTTCGTTCGGATAGAGGTTTGTTTAGAATAGAGTGCGCCCTTGGTTGCGAAATGTGGAACTAACAGATTTTTCAAAAGGATAAAGAGTTTTGAAAGGAATATTAAACGACACCCTCTGTGCGATCTGTGATCACACTTACCCACTTGTCATTTTCAAAATCATTAGAGAAAAAATTATTTAGTTAATTAAATTTGAAAATCCAGGGAGGGGCAATGTCCTTCCTATGCATTGCCTCTTTGCCCGCACCCATGGATGAATGATACATAGTGTGGCATAATCACATAACTTTATTTTTCACTTTCAGTACAAAAAAGCAGGCCCAGCTATAGGACATTTAATTGGAAAATTTAATAGGAAAATTTAATATAGGAATTTAATAGGAATTTTTGTTTCAGAAACAATAAAAATTTCGAATCAATACATTTCGTTTCAAAACATGCATTCAGTGTAGCAGTATTAAAATATAGATTTCTGCCGCAAATTGACAGCCAAATAGTTTGTTGTAGGAAATTTAAATTAAAATTGAATGTTGCTTGGTGAATAAAATATTCTCATGTAAACACATTAAAAAGCATTAAGTAAAGTGTCTAAATATATTGTAACTTTACAAAAAGTAATGATATCTAACAAAAACATAGCTGTGAAAAAAGGGAGCCAAGTTCTGTAAAGACAATGGCAAGAAAAGAAGTGATATCTAAGTGGGTGCCAAGTTCAAATAAAATTCACTCAAACTTACCTACTGAAGTATTATAGCATTTTTTAAATTGTTTAGAAATAAAAATTATTGATAGCATATTAATAATAAATCTAGAACTTGGCAAGTTTTTGATAAATGCTATGCCTATCAATTTCATGTCTTAATAAAATGATGATGTTAATATTAACAACAATGTCATTATAAAAAAAATTAATATAGTTATTATTATAAACAAATGACTTATGTTAAAGATTTGATAAACCAATAAATACACAAATACATTCCCGCTCGTCTTTGGTTATCACTCTAGCACCCACCCTTCGGAAACCTCAATGCAAACAGACTAAAAGGCCTGAGAAAGAGACAGATACCTTTACGCTTGTTCTTGGCCATCCCTCTAGAGACTGCACCCCTTTAACCCTTCAGGGGCAAAGAGCTTTTATTCGTGACATGCTGAAATGATTCAATCACACCAGAATTTAAAAACAAATTTATTTTAAAATGGGTAAAAGCTTCTTTTCACGTATTTAATAAAATTAAACTTTTTAGTCCTGAATTCTAGTGTCAATGTGGCATTTTGCAGTTAAAATTAGGTGTGATATATTTTATCCCACCATCCTTCAAGGGGAAGGAGCTCACTCAAATGAAGGCTTCCAAACATGAAATAATAAGTTTAGATATAATAATGTCATTAACAAAAATAAATGACTTGTAGGTAAAAACTTGCCAAGTTCTAGATTTATTATTAATATGCTATCAATAATTTTTATTTCTAAACAATTTAAAAAATGCTATAATACTTCAGTAGGTAAGTTTGAGTGAATTTTATTTGAACTTGGCACCCACTTAGATATCACTTCTTTTCTTGCCATTGTCTTTACAGAACTTGGCTCCCTTTTTTCACAGCTATGTTTTTGTTAGATTATTACTTTTCAGCTGCCCTTTATATTTTCAATGTTTAAGTTTTGTAACTGACAGATATGCGGTTTTCATTTGAATTAATCTTCAGTTTCGATATTTCTCTACGGTAAAGGAAAAATATTTTTGTCGCTTTGATGTTATAGATGGAACAAAACTGTTTTAAATCTGAATTTAATAATAAAAAGTTATAAAAAATGATAAAGAAGTACTTTCGTATCATTTCTTTACAAATACATTTTGTAAAGAAATAGAAGACAACGAATTTTATACAAGTAACAATTTACTACTAAACTTAAAACATATTAATTAATAACGAAACATTTCTCTGTGTTCGCTTTAAAATAAGTCTGTGGTAAGCCTAAAATTTTCTAATTTCTTAAAAAGATTGGGTATTATACTTTTTAACGTGCGATTTTCATAATTATGATCTTTTCATAATTTTTTATCATTGTTTGTGAAATACCCATTCACAAAGTACACATCAATACCCAACTATTATTTTTTTTCTTTGAATATAGGTATGTTTAAGAAAGCTTGGTATAATGTGATAGAAAATGTATGACTTCGATGATTATATACAGCACAGTTTAAAATGAAAATTTGTTTGGAAATTTTAACACGAATATGAAAATTTCTCTAAATTTGCTACGTTACGGCTTTGGAAGAGATTTTACCTTGCTTGGTTTGTTGTAAATTTTTCCGGTACAAGAAAAAAAATGGTAATTCCTTTAACATTCAGCTATCGGTTTCCATAAACTTCGATTTTGAGAAAAGATGCTTGTTATTTTTAGGTGTGACACCATTGATCATAAAATTTGTATATACATTAACGTAATATCTAACATAATATATATATATTAGTACTTATATTTCGGAAATAAGATAATGTACAGATAAAATAGGCAGATCCGATTAATTGCAGAAAATGGTTTCATTTGTCACATCCTTTATTTAATCTGCAGATCACGTAGTTGATCTGCAGATACGTTAATAGGTACTCGTTAAATTGAAAAATGATATTTGCTCAAAAGCAGAGATGAATTTGCACGATTAAATAAATTACTCAGACAAACATTTCTTTAATAATTGGTAGTAGCAATTAAAAAGCACTTTATTCTTTTTACTTTCTCCTATCTTCAATAGAAGAAAATATTATAATCGAATTTTTTTTCGACTTCCGGTTTTCGACGGTTTTACACGTTTTAAGGGTCAGAGATCCCAAAAAACATGTTTATAGAAAATGTCTGTCTGTCCGTCGCCATTGTACCATCAAAAAGTGTATGAAGTTATGCATAGAATTGAAGTTATTGGCTATGTCAAGCAGGTCCTTCCTTAATTTTGAGAAAAATCCGCCGGAAGGGGGCGCTGTAACAGCGATTTTTGCACGATTTTGAATACTGTATCATCGAAAAGTTTATGAAGTTATGCATAGAATTGAACCAAATTTTTTGTATGCTTTTGGTCAAGGCAAGAAGGCCCTTCCTGCATTTGGTAAAATTCCGCCGAAAGGGGTTCTGTAATAGCGATGTTTGTGCCATTTTCAATATTTTACCATCGATAAGTGTATGAAACTATACATAGAATTGTGCCAAATTTTTTGTATATGTCTTTGGCCATGGCAAAAAGGTCCTTCCAGAATTTGGAAAAAATTCGACGGAAGGGGCCGCTGTAATAGCGATTTTTGTGCGATTTTGAATATTCTACGATCGAAAAATTGTTGAAGTTATGCATACACTTTAAAAATTAATCAATCGGCAGAATAGTTTATAGAATTAATCAATCAAAAATGCAGAATACAATGAATCAATCAAATATTTTAAAAGTAATTTCATAAAGCAATAAATCTGCAAAACTCTTAGCAAAACGTTACCTACTTATTAGAGAAATCAAAACATTGGAGGTACATAGAGTTTAATAAAAATGGATTTTTGAGACAAGAAAATCTATATACAGCACATTTAAGTTTGCAGTCATGTTTTTCGAAACCTAGTCTAATACTAAGAGCTTCTTTGCAGCTTTTTCTTCTAAGCAGCTTCTTTGTAGAGGTATATCTACATTAGAGACATTCTTTTTGATGAAAAATTCTCTTTCCAAAGACTAAATTCTGATCTTGCATATAAATACCAGTTGAAACCTAGTTTTAAAGTACCTGTTTTAATACCAACTATATAAACCGAGCCTCTGTTTTATTAAAAAATGCAGCAAAATTCAAGCGGCATTAATTTTACTATGGCTACATAATTTACGCTAATACTAATCGCACTTTTAACGATGATTTGCATCATAAATCGGTACGATTTCCTTATCTAAGCCTATTTTTGCTTCTTCATGCAGTTTTCCTAACATATATATATTGACAGATATTTCATAATACATTCTTACCAAAACTTTCCTCTTAATGCTTATTTCCGTCCATTTCTCCCCAAATTAAGTATAATTTACACTTCGATAGTGCTTTTGAGAAAACAATTCAAAATTGTCTTGTGGAGTCTTCTTTACCGCTTATTTACTATCATGACGATTCTTCTAAAATGTAAAATAACTCAACTTTCTTCTACATAAATTACTGATCATTCCTGATTACTTCTTCAGAGAGAATCGATGGTGCTCTTTTTCCTTGGAGATGCAGAGTAACTTAATATTTTTTATAACTGTATCCTCAGTTCACCGGCTGCAGGTATAGGGAAACAGTGCTTTTGCGCCCTACTTATCTCGTGGCAAACTCTAAAGTTGTTAACATTAACATTTATAAAACGTTTTGTATAGGTGATCCTATAGAATCTGTGGTGGGACTTAATATCCTTTTAATAAAACTTTTATTGTCTTATCATAATAAGTCTGTTGTACACACCTAATTTTTAAAGGTTTTTTTATAATTTAGCTAATGTTATATATTGTGTGGCATAATCCCACTTTTGGGTACTATCAAACTCTGCTGTACTTCAGCGGTTCACAACTTAAGTATCGCTAACCACTGGTGTGCCACAGCGGATGTTTTAGTGGGTCACGGAAAAAACGAGGTTTGCCACAATTTTTTTTTATTTCATCTATTTAAAAAATATACCAAATACATTATTCAACAACTTCAATTATCATGAAAGTTCGTAACTTAAACAAAACTGCTTGAGACAAAATTTTCTTAAAGAATCAGTCGGTATTATGTTGCGATATCATTGTGAGATATGGAAGGAGTTCCGCAGTTGTCATGGAAGCCCTAGGCCCTCTCTCGAGCGGGTTGCGGGCGCATTCTACCTGCGATTTCAGTTTCTCCCATTTTCTTGTTTGGTCTTGAATAAGAACAGTCTTCCTTTGCTTGTGAGAGAGAGTGATTGTTTACGTTTTTTTTTAAATTAAGTGTACATTTAGTGATATTAAGGAATGTTGGTTAGGACTGGATAGTGCCGTAAAAGAGAGAATCCAAATGATGAGGAGCTATCAACCTCATATGCCATTAAAACTAAGTGTGAAAGTGTTACGGAGCCACAGTCAAGTATTTGTAATTACAATGCCGGAAACACGAAAAATTTAATCGCGGAAGTATAACACGGATTATTTGAAATACGGGTTTGTGATTTTGGGCACTGAAAGAGAATCCAATACCTCGTTTTCTGTGAAAAATTGTGCAGCACAAGCATGAAGCAATCCAAATCTGAAACGCACTTGTCAACCAAGCTTCCAGAGTACACAAGATATAATCTTGAAGTCTTTCAAAATAAGAAACGACATCATCTTTCGACCAAATCTACAATCGAAAAATCGGTGTCAGGCCAACAAAAGTGTTAGATAATCAGCCGGTTATACTTATCATTTATGGCTTATATGGGTTTAAAACCTTACATAAAAATATATTGATTTAATAGCTTTTTCTTTCCACATTTTAATGTTTATAGGACTTCATTATTTAAAAAGTAAAACCTTCTTTGACTAGGATATAATGTTAATTGTTTTCTAAAACATAAATTAATTTAAAAGAATCGATATAAAACTTTTTTGTTCCATAGATGGCGTTAGCTTCTCCGTAATCCACTATTCTCAGACCTACTTTTTTTATAATGGAATCGTCCAGTAGGTGTAAAAGCCTTTCGATGGTGAAATGTAGTTCTTTTCGTTTCTTTGAAAATTATGATGAAATTTATGATTTTAATATGCTTAAGTTTGTTTGAGATTAAGTTACAATAAGATATTTATTTTGAGTTTTTAAGATGATTTTAATAAACTTAAGTTTGTTTCAGTTTAAATTACAATAAGATATTTATTTGAGTTTTTAAGATGTTTTTAAATGAACGGTATTAGTTATGATTTAAAAGTTGCTTTGATAAAGCTCCAGGTGTAATGATGTTTAATCATGTTTTTCTTTTTTTATCAAAGATAATTAAATAATTTGCTCAGTTATTTTTGTACAATGTTTACTCTCAATCTTATAAAACTGAAAGCTGTTTTGAAAATATTTTTAATGAAGTTTACATTGGTTGAAATGTAGTTTAAATAAATAACTGTCGTCACTAATATTTCGACTTTTCGATATTTTATGAACTCAACACACAGTTTTTACTGCAGGTATCTTCCAAGGCACGTTTATATTTTCTCTGCTAATAGCTGTATAAGGATATATTAGATCTGTGGTGAACTCTATCATCCACCAGATGGCAGTGAAAGTTATAAAAAACTTATTTGTGTGCATGTGGCAACAATTTTGTGAAAAACTTTTAGTGAACATTAGTGGCAACAGCTAGTGGTTGTTACAGATTTCCCGGCTTCGCGTTTGTATCTTGCGATCTCTCATGATCATTCGTATCGTCCTGTTTTTAACATGTAACCTGCAATTGCAATCCAGCTACTCTTTTTTATTATTTACGTTTTCTGTAACAAGTCTTATTATTAAGTATTAAATTTATTATGTTGAAAGTTATGTAAGATTTTAGCAACCAACAAAAACATAACACTGGTGACCTCGTGTTGAACGCGCAGCAATAATGATCGCAGATTTAGTGCTTGATCGTGCGGAGTAATCTTCCTGCATCGCCATCTAATTCAAGCTAAAGCTTTGTAGTTTTCCTAAGGCATGTATTTTTATTGTCCTGGATATGGAAATCGATGAATATTTTCAGTAAAAATTCAGGGAATATAAGCTGACAGAGCTTGTGTCTGAGCTGAGCACGCCGTATCTAGCATATTAAAAGATGTGATTTCTAACGTGGTATCGGTAAGCTTTTCTTTCCAAATTATTTGTATTTTTTAGTAAACTATATTTTTTCGCGCGTTATTTTTGACATTCTGCTAATATTTATTTCTGTTGCACTCATGTTTCTACGACCCCAAAATATTTTCGGAACATGTCTTGAAATTTTGAATATCAATTATTTAACGTACTCAATCAATTTGTAATTTCAACTTGTATATATATATTTAATTTGTAAATTTTTATGTTTTCATCCTTATTTTCTTTGTGCATAAATTTTTTTAAACTGCCTAATCACGCTGGACCCACCTGACGGAGTGAATAACCAAATAGCTCATGTAGCGGTAAAACCCCCACCTTTTTGGAAATCTAACCCAACTTTATGGTTTCTTAGGCTAGAAGCGAATTTTACTTTGGCTAATATAACATCGGAAATAACCAAATTTAACCATGTTATTGCGTCAATCGATGCCGATGTTTTGACTTCTGTCAGCGACATAATAGTCAGCCCGCCACAGAATGAACCATACACGGAGCTAAAAAAGCGATTAATTGCTTCTCATTCAGAAAGCGAAACATCGAGTATTCGCACTTTGCTTCAAGGTCTTGAACTTGGCGATCAACGACCTTCTCAATTGCTTACGCGCATGCGCGCCTTGGCGGGCACATCTGTTGGCGAGCCACTGCTGAAATCTTTATGGCTAGGGAGACTCCCAAATAATACTCAGTCTATTCTTGCCGCCCTTAATGAAGACCTTACTCAGTTAGCAACAATTGCTGATAAAATTCACGAATTTACTTTCACTCCAGCAATAAATGCTACAAGTTCTCTCAAGCCGGAATCCTCAAACACTTTGGAACTCCAAATCGCGCAACTAACAAAACAAGTCAGCGAGTTGACAAATCTAGTAAACAAACGCGATGCCACGCATGACAGAGCGCGAAACAATCATTTTCGAAGACGGAGTAAATCACGTGATCGTTTTCAAAAATATAAAGAGCCAAGTGATGGCAATTGTTTTTATCACACCAATTTTGGCAGGAACGCTCGAAAATGTTCCCCACCTTGTTCTTTCCGATCAACGGAAAACTAAATTGGCGATCGCCGGAAAGCCAGGATCGTGATCGCCACCTCCAACGTATTCTCCTGGCCGATACTAAACAAACATGAATTTTTTGATCGATACTGGTGCAGATATTTCAGTTCTTCCAAAGAATTCTGTCTCTCAGCCTACAATATCAAATTATTTGGTACTTTATGCTGTAAATGGTACAACGATAAAAACATATGGCACTAAACGTCTCACGCTTGACCTCAATTTACGCCGTAGTTTCACATGGCCATTTATTATTGCAGATGTACGTCAACCAATTATAGGAATTGATTTTTTAAAGCATTTTAACCTCTTAGTTGATGCCAGAAACAATAAATTAATTGATGCTACTACTCAAATTTCTTCTGCTGCCACTTCTGCTACTTTAAGCGCTGAAATTTCTAACATATCTTTTGCTTTTGGCGATTCTCCTTTTCAAAAAAGTCTTAAAAAATATCCAACAATAATAAACGCTACGCCATCCAAATCGTCTTCACATTTGACAACGTTTCATCATATTGAAACGACAGGTCCACCTGTATTTTCTAAGCCAAGACGTTTATCTCCTGATATGTTACGCGCAGCACGGCAGGAATTTGAGTACCTTATGTCTCAGGGAATAATTTGACCCTCAAAAAGCCCGTGGGCTACTCCGCTGCATATGGTGGAAAAACCAAATGGGGAATGGCGTCCCTGTGGTGATTATCGCCGCCTCAACTCTGTTACTGTACCCGACAGGTATCCCGTACCGCATATCCATGATTGCACACAACTTTTATTTGGCAAAACTATTTTTTCTACCATAGACTTGACCAAAGCATATCACCAAATACCGATAAACCCACCTGACATTCAAAAAACTGCTATCACAACACCATTTGGTTTATTTGAGTTTGTTTACATGTCTTTTGGCCTACGCAATGCTGGACAAACATTCCAGAGGTACATAAATGAGGTATTATCTGACTTGGATTTTTGTATACCTTATTATGACGATATTTTAATTGCTTCTGCTAATGAAGCCGAGCATATTACACATCTTGACCAAGTCTGCAACCGTTTGGCGTTACATGGCCTAAAAATCAATCCCACCAAATGTGTTCTAGGACAATCCTCGGTAAAATTCCTTGGCTGTCTTGTGACACCGGAAGGAGTTCAACCCCTCCCTGAAAAAGTGTCCATCATAAATGATTTCCCAAAACCAGAGACACTTTCTCAATTAAAGCGTTTTGTTGCGATGTTGAACTTTTATCGACGATTTCTACCAAATGCCGCTAAAAAACAAGCACCCCTTAACAATTTACTTCGTGACTGCAAGAAAAATGACAAACGTCCTGTCCCTTGGACAGACGAGGCACTTCTTGCTTTCAATCAATGTAAATCTGACTTAGCCAATGCAGCAACCCTTGCATATCCGGCATCAGACCATGAACTCCACTTAATGGTTGATGCTTCCGACATTGCTGTTGGGGCAGCATTAAATTGCATAAATAAAAGTGGTACAAAGCCACTAGCATTTTTCTCCCGTAAACTGAGTGCAACAGAAATTAAATATAGCACATATGATAGAGAGCTTCTCGCTATCTATTTATCTGTCAGGCACTTTCGGCATTACCTGGAAGGTAGAAATTTCATAATATTTACTGACCATAAGCCTTTAACAAATGCATTTACAAAAAATTCTGATGCAATTTCTCCACGTCAGCTCAGACAACTAGATTTTATTTCCCAGTTTTGAACAGACATTCGACACATCCCTGGTTCTGACAACGTAGTGGCAGATACCTTATCAAGAATAAGTTCTGTCCATGTTCAGCCAATTGATTTGACTACGATTGCAGAAGCTCAACAACATGATGTCGAGCTGCAAGAGCTACTAAATAATGACAAAATTTCTCTTCGTTTAAAACCTGTTTCAGTGACTCCAACATTAAGTATCTATTGTGACAGTAGCTGTGATTCCATTCGACCCTATGTACCCAAAGATTACCGCAAAAGCATTTTTTCAGCCCTGCATAACTTATCGCACCCAGGTACTAGGGCGTCCAAAAAACTCATCCAGTCTCGATTTGTCTGGCCATCTATGTCCAAAGATATCAACAATTGGACTCGATGTTGTGTAAAATGTCAACGGGCGAAAGTGTTTATGCACACATCCAGCCCACTTCAAAGTTTCCAGTTACCTCACTGCAGATTTGACCATGTGCACATTGACATCGTGGGACCTCTAGCACCGTCAGATGGTTTTCAGTACCTGCTTACCTGCATAGATCGCTTCACACGCTGGCCTGAAGCAATTCCTATTGCTGACATTTGTGCCGAAACGATTGCAAAAGCCTTTGTTGCAAATTGGATTTCACGGTTTGGAATCCCCACTCTCATAACTACAGACCAAGGCCGCCAGTTTGAGAGCAATCTATTCCTCGTCCTTAACAAAATGTTGGGCATCCAGAAGACCCGCACAACACCATACCACCCACAGAGCAACGGTTTAGTCGAGCGATTCCATCGTTCCCTAAAGCAAGCAGTATCGATGCCATGAATCAAAATGGACTGAATCACTCCCCATCGTCTTGCTTGGACTTAGATCTTCTTTTAAAGCAGACCTCAACTGCACAAGTGCTGAGCTTGTTTATGGTGCACCACTAAGACTCCCAGGTGAACTGATTGACCATCCAAAAATCGCTATTCAACCTCATGACTTCCTACAAACATTGCGGAACACCATGACTTCCCTCAAACCAACTCCAACTTCTGCACATGTCAAAACAGCTGTTTTTGTTCACCCATCACTGACAACATGCACTCATGTGTTTGTGAGGCATGATGCTGTAAGGAAATCTCTCCAAACTCCTTACGATGGCCCATTTAGTGTAGTGCAAAGAAGCGAAAAGACTTTCATCATCGACATGAATGGCAGACAGGCTGTTATCAGCATTGACAGACTAAAACCCGCCTTCATGGAGGCCTCTGACCTCCTGACAAAACCTACCGAGCAACTGCCCGTGCCACAACAACCTACCAAGCAACTGCCCGTGCCACAACAAACGCCAGAAACAACTGCCTCGACCTCCTGTAGTGACCCAATGCCAGAGACTGTTGTGACAACTCGTTCCGGTCGTCGTGTTCGTTTTAACACACGGTATCTCTGACCTCAGTGCCTCCGGCACTTGGGGGGGAGTACTGTGGTGAACTCTATCATCCACCAGATGGCAGTGAAAGTTATAAAAAACTTATTTGTGTGCATGTGGCAACAATTTTGTGAAAAACTTTTAGTGAACATTAGTGGCAACAGCTAGTGGTTGTTACAGATTTCCCGGCTTCGCGTTTGTATCTTGCGATCTCTCATGATCATTCGTATCGTCCTGTTTTTAACATGTAACCTGCAATTGCAATCCAGCTACTCTTTTTTATTATTTACGTTTTCTGTAACAAGTCTTATTATTAAGTATTAAATTTATTATGTTGAAAGTTATGTAAGATTTTAGCAACCAACAAAAACATAACAGATCTATATTGCTACAGGCGAAGAAAAACAAACTTGCATAAAGTCTTACCACTTAATCTTTCTTAACGGGAAAGCAAGGAGCTGCTACACAGTGAGCAAGGTACTTATTTCACCTGTGACAAAATAATATATAATAATTTGTTTGACGAAAAAATTAAAAAAAAAGTGAAATGCCTTTATCTAACACTACTGTAAACAAGATAATCTATGAAATGTCTAATGGGATCGAGGAAACAATTATTTCAACTCTGAAGTAAAGCGATTTTTTTTTTTTGCAATTTAACTTGATGAAAGCGCATATGTTGCTGGCCAGGCAAATTTGTTAGCATTGGTCAGTTTTGAGTTTAATGATTCTGTGGAACAAGAAATTTTTCTTTTTATGTCTTTGCCTACAATAACTATGGGAGAGGAAATTTTTTAAATGCGTTGAAATTGTTTTCAAATAATTTAAGATTGTTTGTCAAAATATGTAGGTTTGGCCTGGTGCTGCTTGTGCTATGCCCAGAATTTATTCACGTTTAGTTGCCAATGTTACGTCAGTGACCTCTTCAGTGCAACAGAGTCATTGCAGCCTTAATCTTGTGGCTCTGGTAGTAAAAGGTTGGATGAGCATCTAAAACAAAACTCTGACGATGATGGTAAAATTGCAAATTTTATTGTGAAAATTGTGTGCAATTGTGAAAATTGCACATCCTAAAAACTAGATATTTTTTAATGTGTTGTGTGACGACATGGGCAGTAAACACAGTTTCTCCTTCACTCTAAATTTCGATGGCTGTCGAAAGCTAAAGTACTGTCAAGATTATTTGAACTTCGTGACAAATTAACAATGTTTTTATTGGAGCAGGACGATAAATCCATAAGCTACGTTATACAATTTGTTTCTAATGAGAACTAGTTAAAATGCTTTTCATATCTGGTTGACATTTTCAGTGTACTAAATGTATTATAATTTCACACTGCAGGAAGGGACCTCCACAAGTTTTATATTCAGGACGAAGTCAATGCAAAAATTAAAAAACTCAAATGATGATCCTGCAAAGTAGAAGAAAATAATGAAGAGAACGAATATTGCAGAAAAATATTCGTTCTCTTTATTATTTTCTTTAACTGGATTAAATTATATTCAAGCCTGGAGTAGCACAGTTGAAGTTAATTCCAACAGAGCGAAAAATGTCCAGACGATGAGTCGAACCTGGATACATAGCGAGCCGTGCCATTGATTTACCTGTTAAGCTATCTGGACGATACCTGGCTGACAAATCCAACAAATAAGAGACAAATGTCAGAGAGGTATCGTCCGTATAGCTTAACATGCAATGCATTGCACGGCACGCCAAGTATCCAGGCTCGATTCCTTTTCTGGACATTTTTCGCCCTGCTGGAATAAACCTCAACGTGCTTCCCCTCCTTGAATAAGGTAAAGCTAGGAGAGTCTGCACACATTTCAAAAGAATAATAATAAAAATTCTAAATATTAATTTTTTGCTAAAAAATGCATGTATAACGTTGACTGCATTCGTTTTTTATGCATTTTCATTGTTATTTTGTTGTTATGCTGTAATTTAATAAAACAGCAGTAAAAAAACCAAGAAAACTATTTTGAGCAATCTCTACTTACAGGGTAGGAGAGATAACGCGCATGGGTAGGAGAGATTGTTATTAATAATAAGGACAATTAAACTGTTACCAATAATAATTACACTTAAATGACATTGTTGTAAGGTTTTTCTGAATAAATATTATTGGGTTAGGAGTGAATATTTCACCCTAATGTTTAAAGAATAAAAAAAGGAAAGTGTCTTAAGAACAATTAAAGAATTTTAATCCAAGAAGAAGAATTAAAAATCATAAAAAGAGAGCCCTGCTGGGATAACAAAATAACATTAATTTAAAATAACTTTAAGTTACTTGATGTGTTTAACTTGAAAATTATTTCATTTTCATTTCCACAGTTTCAATATTTTTTGTTTGCTGACCGAAGTTGTCGTTGTCCACAATCGATGGAATTATTGTTGTAAATGGTGCAGCTTTCGTGACACCACCTGCAACAAGCAATACATTGAATTTAGTCACTGGTCGAAGTTGTTTCCTGATACAATTCAAACATTCAGTGCACTAATCGTCATTGACATTCTTTTTATTTCCTTCAGTTTTTTTATCCCCATCTTTATGGAAGCATCTTATCTTCAGCTGTTGTTTTGTAGCGGCATCCTTCCTAATTTTTTTTAATTATATTTTGTGGATCAGTAACATTCATTGCACTCTGTCTCCTTTTAGGTAGCTTTCTTTACAAAAAAGCTACCTATTGTAGCCGTTCGGAGGAAAGCGATTTCAAAAAATTTTGGTATATTTTCATCGATCATGACCCCCAGACCCCGAAACCACCCTCCGTTCAAAATTTATATATATATATATATATATATATATATATATATATATATATGACCTATGTCACACTGTAACTCCCGTAATTATGAACCGATTTCGATGTAATTAGGTGTGTACATAGTACATACCAAAGTCTCGACCGAGTTCGTTGGCCAGCTTCATCCGCCGTTTTGTTTCAAAATGGCGGCCATTTAAAATTTTTAAAAAAATTTAAAACTTGAAATGTGGTACCAAAAAATTAAAAATGGAAAAATATTTTTTTCTTATGTATTTGACCTTTATACAAAGATTCCGGAGCAGTTTTTGTTTCGTCTATATCTTAAAAAATGGCTGAGTTATAGCATTTTGAATTTCTAGCGTAGCTGACATTTTGAAACGTCCTGAATTTTGTCACGCAATAAAAGGCGTATTTATGAACCGATTCGGATGCAATTCGGTGTGTACATAGTACATACCAATCTCTCGACCGAGTTCGTTGGCCAGCTTCATCCGCCATTTTGTTTCAAAATGGCGGCCATTTAAATTTTTTTTAAAAATTTAAAATTTAAAATGTGGTACCAAAAAATTGAAAATGGAAAAATATTTGTTTCTTATGTATTTGACCTTTATACAAAGATTTCGGAGCAGTTTTTGTTTCGTCTATATCTTAAAAAATGGCTGAGTTATAGCATTTTGAATTTCTAGCGTGGCTGACATTTTGAAACGTCCTGAATTTTGTCACGCTATAAAAGGCGTATTTATGAACCGATTTGGATGTAACTTCGTTTATACATAGTACATACCAATGTCTCGACCGAGTTCGTTGGCCAGCTTCACCCGCCATATTGTTTAAAAATGGCGGCCATTTAAATTTTTAAGAAAAATTTAAATTTGAAATGTGGTACCAAAAATTGAAAATTGAAAAAATATTTTCTTCTTATGTGTTCGACCTTGATAAAAAGATTCGGGAGCAGTTTTTGTTTCGTCTATATCTTAAGAAATGGCTGAGTTATAGCATTTTGAATTTCTAGCGTGGCTGACATTTTGAAACGTCCTGATTTTTCTCACGTAATAACAGGCGTATTTATGAACCGACTTGGATGTACCTTGGTGTGTACATAGTACATACAAATATCTCGACCGAGTTCGTTGGCCAGCTTCATCCGCCATCTTGTTTCAAAATGGCGGCCATTTAAAAAAATTAAAAAATAAAAAAATTTAAATGAGATACCAAAAAATTGGAAAATGAAAAAGATTTTCTTGTATGTGTTTGACCTTAATACAAAGATTCCGGAACAGTTTTTCTTTCGTCTATATCTAAAAAAAATGGCTGAGTAATAGCATTTTGAATTTCTCTTGTGGCTGACATTTTAAAACGACCTGATTTTTGTCACGCGATAACAGGCGTATTTATGATCCTATTTGGATGTAACTTGGTCTGTACATAGTACATACCAATGTCTCGACCGAGTTCGTTGGCCAGCTTCATTCGCCATCTTGTTTCAAAAGGGTTGCCATTAAAAAAAATTAAATTTAAAATTCAAAATGAGGTATTAAAAAATTGGAAAATGAAAAAGATTTTTTTTTATGTGTTTGGCCTTGATACAAAGATTCCGGAGCAGTTTTTGTTTCTGAAAATTTGTTCTTTTGTTGTTATCTTAAAAAATGGTTGATTTAAGCACTTTGAATTTCTAGCATGGCTAACATTTTGAAACGATCTTGTATTTGTCACGCGATAACACACGTATTCGCCTATTTCGATGTAAGAAGGCATGTGGATAGTATACATCAACACCTCGACCAAGTTCGCTGGCCAGATTCATCAGCCATCTTGTTTCAAAATGGCGGCCATTAAATTAAAAAAAATATATATATTTAAAGTGAGGTGCAAAAAAATTAGAAATTGAAAAAGGTTTCTTTCTTAAGTATTTGATCTTGATATAAGGATTCAGGAGCATTTTTTGTTTGTCTTTACCTTAAAAAATGGCTCAGATATTGCAGTTTCAATTTCTATTGTGGGTGACATTTTGAAAAATCTGATTTTTTGCATGCGACAGCCCTCCTATATATTAACCGATTCCGATGTGAGTGGGCATGTGCACAGCAATTACTAAGGTCTCGACCAAGTTCACTGCTTAGCCTCATCCACCATGTTGTCTTAAAATGACAGGCACTTTAAGAAATTGCCGAATTTGGCTGCCAAATATAAGTTACTTTAAAGAAAAGCAGCTTGGATAAAGCTGACTAACTTCGCGAAATTCTCATTCATTATATTGATAAAAATTAGTATTGAATCTCCTATATTCGGTTTCCACTAAATTGAGCTTCGTGTGTTTGCATGATATAAGTTGGCTTTTTTAAAATAAGGATTATGAAAGCTACCTCTTCCTCCCGGCACTGGCCGGAAGGACTTTTTGATTTCGATGACATAAAGCTACTTGGAATGGGTTAAAGTTTTTCCAAAACTTTTGTAGGTGTATTTCTGAGTGTAACTTTAGACTCCCCAGAAGTTTATGGTTGACATATGCATGTAGCTGCTGCAACGGGATGAGGTGATAGGACTAGAATAGAAGAAGTTTGAGTTTCAGTGTTTGTAACGGCCATTGTTGTTGAAATGGATTGTTGATCATCTTTGGATTCCGCTGGTAACTCAACGGTTTCAGGAACAATTTGATTAATGCCTTGATCACAGACAAGCAAATATGCGTTTTCTGGAATCGCTTCAATATTTAAAGGGTAAATTCTAGTTGCACGAAAGGCAGAAGTGGCTAGCTGGACAGTTACACAACGGGACCAGGCTGAATTTAGGATACTACCAGAGTCCTCTCTCGATATTTTTTCAGTTTCACAACGAGTTATCATTTTCCCGCAAGCTTCATTAAAATGCATTTTAAAGGGTTTAAACACAACGCGAGCCAAAGGCTGTAAATAGTGTGTAGTACGGCTCGGTGGACACAAAATTATAATATCGTTATCAAAGACGACTTGCAGCAAGTTTGGACAAGTCATATGTAACGCATAGCCATCTAGAATTAACAAATTTTTACCAGAGGGCATTCGTGGAATAAAATGCTCGGTAAGACAATCTATGAATAGTTGACTGCTTATATAGGCACTCTCACTTCTCATCTTAATTCCAGTTCCGGGTGGTGCATTTCTGCCGTATTCGCATTTAGCATAGGGCCCTTTAAAAATGCAGAAAGTGGCTGGAATTGCCCTTCTGCGTTGCAAAAGCCTAAATAGTCACCGTCTCACACTTTTCTGCGGTAGTGACCATATGAACATCTTTACTAATTGTTGCAGCAACAACTTTACTAGGATCATTGTTCAGCTGAATTCCAGTTTCGTCACAGTTCCAAATACAGCCAGGCTTCTCTAAAAGTTCATTCTTTGTTAATATTGATGTGAGCAGAGTAAAGTAAGCTTTCGCTTCCTCACGGTTCATACCTTCTGATCTATCTCTGCGAATACCTTGACCTTTTCTCACACTTAGCACAGGATATCTTCGCATAAAATACGAAAACCAAATTTTTCCTGCTAATTCCTATTGTTTATTGAAAGTGAGTTTTAGGTAGCGTTCATTACAAAAAGCTACCTATTGCAGCCGTTCGGAGGAAAACGATTCGAAAAGATTTTAGTATATTTTCCCCGATCATGACCCCCAGACCCCGATACCACCCTCCGTTCAAATGTGATATCTACCCTATATATATAAAATCCTAATGAAACTAATTTATGAAACGAATATATGAAACGCCTGAAATGTATCGATTCTTTGAATCAACCGATTAAACAACTGATTTTGTTTCACGGCGATTTCTCCTAAAATATGGAATACTTTGCGATGAAATTAACACCAAAAATCCCTGTTGATCCACAGATCCCAAAACTGGTATTATAATTTTTAAATTGGAATTAGTTTTCGAAATATTAATTTTTTTCTAATTTTAAATAAATTTTTTCTAATGATGGTAACTCAAATTTTAATCATAACAGAATTTTTTTTTTCATAATTCAGAAAAGGTTACTATTTTAAATTAATTTTGCGACAGTTGGGCCTCCTTTAAATCTATGCTAAGAACAATGCTTTTTTTTGTATTTCGTTATCATTTTTTTTAAATACAAAACTTTCATTTAAAAATGAAACATTTAAATTGATGGCTTTCACTTCTTTAAAAAAAAAAAAAAAAAAAAAAAAAAAAAAAAAAAAAAAAAAAAAAAAAAACGAAAAGAAAAATATCAGACACAGATGTCATATACGCACCGGGGTACCTAATTGGCGCACAAATGGCATTATTTTGATAGCGATGGTAACCCGGCTATTGTTGTTTATTTAATAATGAATGTATATTTACTTTTATTTATTTTTTAAATTTATATAAATTATTTTGTTCTATAGTAATTAATTATTTTTTTGCTATTTGCTTTTGAAAATAATAGAAAATAATTAAAAAATACGGTACAATGTTGTAGTTATTCCGTCACCCAATTTCGCAAATTATATAAATCGCCAAACCACTCGCCAAATTGTACAGATTGACAAAATTTTTATTTTAAATAACGAAACAACAAATAAATTAGTATAACATTAATAAATATAAAAATAAAACGTCGAAATAAAAATCACTTGATGACGTAAACACGTGTAACTTGCTAAAAGTCAAGTGAATGTGACATTTACGATCAAGCATTATTGACATTTAATCTTATAGTTCGCGATGGATTTTTTGTCGACGGGATAACTAAGTAGTACCAAAAATACATATGTAACTGGCATTCGAAAACGAGGCTTTCGCCAAATTTTCGTAAAAAAAAAAAAAAAAAACAAAAAAAAACAAAAACATGCCAAACATGCATATGACATCTGGCGAAATATTAAATTATGTAACAAACCATGACATTTAATTTCAACTTCAAATCAATGTTTTAATTTACCACTCGAACAATAAAAAAAATGCTAACCGGCGAGTTGAAAAAAAGATATTGGCGAGATTTGCACCCGGCTTTCTTTTCTTTCGGCACAGATGTCATATACGCCTCCATATTGGCGCGGTTTTTTTTTTTTTTTTTTTTTTTTTTTTCTGACGCTAATGTCATATACGCAACGGGAACTTAACTCGCGCCAAAGTATCGTTATTTTGCTTGGTATAGTAAGCCGGATGATGTTGTTTATGCTGTTGATACGTTCCCCAAATTGGCGTTGGAAAAAAATCGTGCCAATATGGGGGCGTATATGACATTTGTTCCAAATTTTCATATGAAAGGCGAGGGGATCAGATCGTATTTGTTTATGGCATTTGATGAATTGAACTATTATAATATAGATGAAATGATGGGGATAGAATAATATTTGGCGACTTATCACCAGAGCTTGAATAACATTAAAGTATCAAAATGGCACCTAGAGTATAAAAAGCAAAGTGTTCCGCCCGGAACTGTTGATGATAGTCACATGATTTAGGCTATTGTTATAGAGATTGTTTTAACATATCGGTTGACAAAGACTCTGAATGCTTAATTCATTTCATTTTAGCTTCTTTTCAAATGTTTAACTGATCCTCTTTAATCAAAAACGAAAACAAACATTGGATGTCTTAACAGCAACTGATTCTCCGTTAAATTTTTGAAATCAAAGGGAATTGAATGGAAACCCGTTTACAGGGAGATCTGCACAGCTTTTTCAGTATAATTTAATAATCTCTAATATTTTTAAAACCCATTAGATTTTTAGATTTTCAGATTTCGCGGTGTCTGAACGGGGGTTGGCGAGCGTAGCTTACAGGGGGCAGAGCCCCCTAGTATATATATATGATTTTTGTCATACTGTAACTCTCGTATTTATGAACCGATGTGGATATAATTTTTTGTGTACATAGTACATAACAATGTCTCGACAGAAATCGTTGGCCAGCTTCATCCGCCATCTTGTTTGTAAATGAAGGACATTTAAATTTTTTTTTTTAAATATTAAAATTTTAAATGAGGGACAATAAAATTAAAAATTGAAAAAGATTTTTTCAAATTGAAAAAAAATTGAAAAAGATTCCGGAGCATTTTTTGTTTCGTCTATATCTTAAAAAATGGCTGAGTTATAGCACTTTGAATTTCTAGCATAGCTGACATTTTGTAACAATCTGATTTTTGTCACGCGATAATACGCGTATTTATATACCGATTTGGATGTGACAAGGCGTGAGCATAGTACATAGCAATGTCTTGACCGAGTTCATTGGCCAGCTTCATCCGCCATCTTGTTTCAAAATGGTGGCCATTTAAACAATTAAAAAAAATTAAAATGAGGTACCAAAAAAAAAAATTAGAAATTGAAAAATATTTTTCTCTTATGTGTTTGACCTTGATACAAAGATTCCGGAGCACTTTTGTTTCGTCTATATCTTAAAAAACGGTTGAGCTATAGCACTTTGAAATTCTAATGTGGCTGACATTTTGAAACGATCTGATTTTTGCCATGCGATAACACGCGTATTTATGAACGGATTTGGATATAACTTGGTGTGTACATAGTACATACCAATGTCTTGACCGAGTACGTTTGCGAACTTCATCCGTCATCTTCTTTCAAAATGGCGGCCATTTAAAAATTTTAAAGAAATTTAAAATGTAATATGAGGTACAAAAATATAGAAATTGAAAAAGATTTTGCTCTTATGTGTTTGATCTTGATACAAGGATTTCGGAGCCTTTTTTGTTTTGTCTATATCTTAAAAAATGGCTGAGCTATAGCACTTTAAATTTTCAGCATGGCTGACATTTTGAAAAGATCTGATTTTTGTCACGCGATAACACCCGTATTTATTAACCTATATGGATGTAACTTGGTGTGTACATAGTCTATACCAATGACTCGACCGAGTTCGTTGGCCAGATTCATCAGCCATCTTGTTTAAAAATGAAGACCATTAAATTAAAAATTATATATATTTAAAGTGGGCTGCAAAAAAAAAAAAAAAAAAAAAAAAAAAAAAAATTGAAATTGAAAAAGGTTTCTTTCTTAAGGTTTGACATTGGTACAAAGATTCCGAAGCATTTTTGCTTTGTCTTTATCTTTAAAAAGGGTTGAAATATAGCACTTTGATTTTCTAATGTGGGTGACATTTTGAAAAATCTGATTGTTTGCCTGCAACAGCACTCATATATATCAGCCGATTCCAATGTGAATGAGCATATGCACAGGAATTACTAAGGTCTTGACTATATTCACTGGTTAGTTTCACCCATCATGTTGTTTTAAAATGATGGGCGTTTCAAGATATCGCCGAATTTGGCGACCAAATATAAGTCGCTTTAAATAAAACTAGTTTGGATACAGCTGACTAATTTCGCAAAATTATCATCCACATTCAGTATTGACAAAAATTATTATTGAATCTTCTATAATCGGGTTCCACTAATTTGAGCTTCGTGTTTTTGAATAGTATAAAACTTTAAAAATAAGGAATATGAATGCTACCTGTTCCTTCCGGCACTGACCGGAAGGACTTTTTTGCCTAGTGCTTCAGCAAAATTGTATGCTAACATTCTTACATCACTTTGTGTTTGTGCGAATCCAACTGCTAGAAGTTTCCGTATATGATCAGCTAATTTCTTCTCCGCTTCCCCACCTAGTTGCCAATCTCGACACATCGTTCGCTTCTTAAAGTCATTTTTCTTCAGCCTACCTTTTAAGGTGGATTGCGGAATACTGAATTTTCTATCTGCTGCACGCATTGTGAGTGAGCCATTTTGTACTGCTCCTGCTGTCTGACTTTAGATTTTTTTCGGCGGATGATCCTTTATTCGATTTCCTTCTGTAAATATTTGGTATTGTGACCTGAAAAAATAAGGAAAAAATTATTATAAATTCCAAGGCGCGTTACTTATTATCAAAAATAAAAAAATCATTTATTAGAAAACTTATTTTAGTTAACAAAATCAATTTATTCTGAAATCAATTGTTCATAAATTAAAAATATATATATATATATAAATATTTTTTTAATTTATCAACAGATATATTATTAATTTATTAACAAAAATAATTATATAAAATCAATTTAATAACAACTGTATTATTAATTTATTAAGAAACTTTTTTATCTGAAAAAGTATTTTTTAGCAAACTAATTTATTGCCAAATTTTGTTTCGTTAATTATGTGATTTTCAAGTTATTTCAAAATAGATTCATTCATATGTTTTAAACGTAATGTGAAAATCATGCAAATTTACCAATAAGCTGCGTAATCTCTCCTATCTTTGAAACTTATGGGAAAATGCGCAATCTCTCCTAAGTAGCAAATGCGCAAACTCTCCTATTTTGGAAGAAGACATTGTGCGGCCTTTTATTTAAACATGGCCACTTCTAAAACGAACCGTTGGTGTTCACACACTTAGTCTAGGTTAGTAGCTCATAAGAAATCGTTTAAGTTTAAAATATTTTGTACTACTGACAGTGTATAAAAATTCTGACGAACAGTTACGAAAATTCAAGAACTTACCTTATGAAAACAAAACAAAATAGCAATGATTTATCCACGACGCTTTGAACAATCAACACGCACTTTCAAGTAGATACTGCACTACTGCTGTTGTACAATTACCTGGAGTGGCTGCGCCCGCACTCTACTCCTTCCCGTCGAATGTCTTCATGCGCGAACTCTCCTACCGCGCGATCACTCCTCGCTTTACCTTATATTAGAAGAAAATAGTTTTGATGCGTTTTCTGTCACGCACGGCTTACTGGAATTATACGATATAAAAGTCAACAAGGAAACGGTAAAAATCATGAAGGAGTACCATAAAGCATTAGCGTCTGGCCTATGGTAATGTTTAAAAAAATTCCTTAAATTATAAGTTAGTTGTAGGCCTTATTTGTATTAAAATATTTCTTTTTTATTTCAAGTACTCGTAAGGAGTTGAAATTTTTGTACGTATTTAAAAGTGAATAAATTAGTCACTGAAGGAAGAAAACTAGGCCTCGTGGTTAATAAAGAAAAAACTAAATACATGAAAATGGACCGAATGAAATCACAGGCAACAGCAGCTTTAACAATAAATAATGAATTACAATTTAATGAAGTAACTGAATTTAAATATTTAGGATCTAGGATCACCTGTGATGATATAGTAGAAGCAGAGATTAAAACCCGACTTGCAGCAGGAAATAGATGCTATTTTTCTCTTCGAAACATTCTAAAATCATCTCTAATATCTCGAACATCCAAACTTAAAATTTATAAAACTGTTATAAAACCAATAGTAATTTATGGTAGTGAGACCTGGACCACTACACAAAAAGATGAAAAGCTACTTATCACTTGGGAAAGGAAGATCTTAAGGCAAATTTTTGGACCTATTAAAGTAGACAATACATGACGTATAAGGACAAATATGGAGTTAGAACAGTTATATAATGAAAAAGATATAATAAATACTATAAAAATAAGAAGAATGCAATGGTTAGGCCATCTAATCAGAATGAGGGATGAGCGAAGCACAAAGAAGATTTATAGTGGTACTTTAATTGGGAAAAGAAGTATTGGTAGACCCAGGAAGAGTTGGATAAAAGAGATAGAGAAAGATCCTGCAGAAAACCAAATTATGAATTATAAAGTAAAGGCCAGAGATCGGAAGGCCTGGAGAAGTATATTGAGGGAGGACAAAATCCTACATGGATTGTAGCACCATTGTGTAAGTAAGTAAGTGTAAGTAAGTATTTAAAAGTGAAATATTTTGTATTCGCTTACGAATAAAATAAAATGGTTTAGGACCTGCTTTTCTATAATATACGAATGTTAATTGTGGATTAGAAATCCTTTTGAAGATGAATATTTGAAAAGCCCAAAATTCTCAACACATGAAGAAGACTTGTTAATTGAGCGATTCCTCTTTGAAGACAGATTTCAAGGAGAATCCTTAATTTCCTTCTGGACGAATATACTAGCGGAATATCCAAAAATATCTGAATCAATTTTGAGGTCCTTTATATGGTTTAAGAAGACATACTTATGTGCACGTGATTTTTCAACTTCGCTGTTTTTAAAAAACAACTACAAAAGCAAACTTCGCGTAGAAAGTGACTTAAGGTTAAAATTAACCAGTTTTAAACCTGCTATATATGCCCTCACCGGTAAACACCAGAGCCAAAATTTCCACTGATTTTTAAAGTTGTGTTTGATAATAATTAAACGTATTTTTCAATATCTTTGTAACATGTGTGTTGTTTTAACCATTTTTCCTCTAACACAAATTGGGATTATCAATTTTTGTTTTCATTGATTGTGCATCTTTCGTACGAAAATTTGCCTTTTTCGTAGGATAGGCCAGTCGATAGCGTATGGAGGTCATACAACAATTTCCATACTGATGTTAGATACGCCCTCATACTAGGTGGGTCTCGAAAACATTTTCTACTTAAGAGCTCAGCTTCGGAATTCTCCTTCGTAATGTTAAGTCCATGGACTTCTGATGCATTAGTATATTTAAAATATCTTGTCGGGAAATTTATATTTTTAACATCTTTTTTCTCTGTACTTTTCTTGAAGGATGTGTCTTTTTTTCTTAGTTTTTAAATATTTCTAAAATCTATGCTGAATTTAATATTTTATGTGTTAAAAGCGGGCAAACTGTGAGTAAGATTTTAACACTTCATATAAAATTAAGTGTATACTTTAGAAATATTTTGAGAACTAAGAAAACAAGAGACATCTTTTAGGTAGTGTACACAAAAAATAGAAGTTAAAAATATTAATTTCCTGAGAAGATATTTTAAGTATACGATTGCATCAAATGCCATAGACTTAACATTACTAAGGAGAATTCCGAATCTGAGTGACCAGCACTCTTAAAGGTGGGTCGCATACCAATAAAGCTTGGGAACCGCTGCTCTACTTATACTTCTTTTGATATTAGAAATAAATTCACGATTCTTTATGAACGGTACTTACGGCACGCACTTACTCCACTTGATAGTTTGAGTATCAGCCATCTGACTAGTGAGCATAATTTCAATGTCTTAAATTGATCATTCCATTCTTCATGTTGATCTAATCTTGTACTTTCTCCAGATGATTTTTACTTCTTGAAAACTATTACTCGCTTTACATCTTAAATTGTAGATTCATATTTTCGTTTTAGTTGTGTTCTACCGCTCTTCAAAGTTTCGT
The DNA here is from genome assembly GCA_963932465.1 of Maratus speciosus. Taxonomy (NCBI): domain Eukaryota; kingdom Metazoa; phylum Arthropoda; class Arachnida; order Araneae; family Salticidae; genus Maratus; species Maratus speciosus. The sequence goes on along the minus strand of OZ010791.1, from coordinate 373,433,189 downwards.
CCATAAGTTTAGAATGATCCTAGATCTGTTATCTATATGTACCTATATGTAGGTTATTAGTAGTGTTTTAAGGGATATAGTAAAGATTGCACTTCATTGTAAATAATAAATTTTCGCATTCAAGGGAATTAAACTGAGAAAAGGAATCGTTATGTTTGAGCTTAGGGTACATTTTTATGTAATAAATACATAAATTAATTTCCCAGTAAAAAAGTATCATTTTATAAGCATCGTTATTTAGTCAAAGATGAAAATTGAACATTTGAAAACATATTTTATGTGTTAAATTGTTTATCTTTAATTTCGGCATATACTAATTATTTCATACTTTTGGAGCCTAAGACAAATTCTTAAATGATTTTTACAGATTCGTACAGTAAACACGTATTTTTTTTCAATTATTCAGTAATCTCGAAATTATTCTTTCATCTTTAAAACATTTATTCTTTTTACATCCTCAACTAAGAAATCATATTTTAGTTTTAGTTGTATTCAATCTCGCCTTAAATTTTGCCTGTAAGTTCAAAATATTCCTAAATCTAGTTATATTGACATGTATTGTATATGTAGGGATTTATTAGAGGTTTAATTGATCTCAAGTTGAATTTGTGACGGGATACATAAAAGATTACACTTCATGGTACTTTTCACACTCAAGGATAATAAACTGATAAAATGAATAATTAACTTTTTGAGCTTAAAGTATTGTTTCAGCGAGTAATTACCTTAACTATTTTTCCATTAAAAAAGTTTTAGAAAAATTATTTATCCAACGCTAAATATTTAACCTTGGAAAACATATTTTATGTGTTAAAAATTTACCCTTAAAGTATTCTTGCATTTATTCTAAATTTAACTGAAAACATTGCATAAAAATATATTTACAAATTCAGACTTAAAACAAGAAATGATATTTAACTGCAAAACGAAAACTGAATTTTAAAGCCACAGCTCTTAAATTATGCTTTAGACAGATATATTTTAATTTAAAATTTTCAGACAAAACTTAAAAATAATGTCTGTATTAATTAAGCAATTGATATAAATGATTCTATACTTTCCACTCAGTCATACATAATTGAGAATAAATAAGTATTCTAGCATATTTCGAACCAAACATATTTCTGGATGTTTAACTTCAAATTTATTTGAGTACTTATGATGAATGATACAATGGTCATTCTGCATGCTGATTCATTATTTTAATGGACGCTTTGTCAAAGTAATGTTAGAGAGATCATGTTACATACATTTGAATAGAAATAGTCTAGCAAGCTATTTTGAATATTTCAAAGGCTTATAAGCATACAAGAGTCGAGTGTAATCAACTATACATTACTAAGCATATGATTTAATTTATTTTACAGCAGTCATATTAAATGTCAATATTTCATTTTATTGAAATATTCTTTATATCACTGAATGCATAAATACCTTTGATTATATGTTTAAGTATAAGGAATAATTTTCAGTATCAATTATGTTTTGTACCAAAATCATGCCACTTGTAACATTAAAAAACATATTTGAAGTGATTTTTATGTATACGTATAGAAAATGGATTAAACTGATAAACATTTCTTAGATTTGTGAAATTTTAAAACATTACATTTTTTATTTTAAAAATGAGAAAAAGAAAAATTAAAATTAGTGAAAATACATTACTTTTGATGTATTATGAAAAGACACGTGTTAATAGATAAACTTTAATATCTATAATAACCAGTTTAATATATTGTTTGATCTCGTTAATATCAACTGATTTTTGTTGTAATTATAGATAGGAAGCGTATAGTATTACAGTTATAAGCAGTTTATTTGATTCTGATATATTATGCAATGAAAATACTAGTAGAGTGAGTGAGCAACAAATTTTTAAAGTCTAGACACAAGCTCCCAACACTTTTCTGTAAAACGTGTGAAAACAAATGCAATTAATTAGTATCATTAACTATTAACTAATGGTCTATAAAATGTTTGGAATTTTTTTTTAAATCTGTGAATTGAGAAGTTTAAATTTCTTATGTGTCTTTAAAACGGATTTTTTTTTTTTGGCAATCTCTTAGATACTTCATTAAGAGATAAGTTTTTATTTAAATACCGTTTCTTTAATATTATATTTGTTTTGAATTGGAGTTACTTTGATGCGTACAACTGTGCGCTAAATAATTTGTTAAATAAGCATAAAACTTAAAAATTTACGCCTTTCATTAATTTTGAAGGGTGTCCCGCTTCTGCGTCATTATTTCTTAAACTGTACCTCTATAGTGATGACATCAGTAGGAGGACCCATTACTGAAGCATACACAAAGTTTTATTTTTGTTTAATTGGTACTACTTAGTTATCCCGTCGACCAAAAATCTATTGCCAAACCATAAGATTGAATGCCAATAATGGTTGATCGTAAATGTCACAGTCATTTGACTTTAAGCAAATTACACGTGTTTACGTCATCAAGTGATTTTTATCTCGATGTTTTATTTGTATTTGTATTAATATTATACTAATTTATTTGTTCTTTCGTTATTTAAAATAAAAATTATGTCAATTTGTATAATTTGGCGAGTGGTTTGGCGATTTATATAATTTAGCGAAATTGGTCGACGGGATAACAAATTAGTACCGTTTAATTTATGTCAGTTAAGTACTTTTGTGGATCTAGGCCCTTGCATATAACTTCTTTAGTTTTCTGTTCATGAAAACCATTAGAGGGGCTGGGGCCCACTATTGGTGCACAACTTATTTTTATTTTAGTAAAATTTAGAACTTGATTTCTTTGGGTTCTAATCATATGCGAAAAAAAGAAAAAAATATTAGAATATGAAACAGTTGAAAAAATTTCTATGTGTGAAAAAGAAATAAACAATGATTTGTTCTATAAGCGGAACGTATAGTTTATATTACTGTCAACCTTTGTACTTTGGGCCACTTTTTCCTGGTTCCACTAACATTTCCATTATTAAAAAATATTATATATGATTTTTCAACGTTGAAATTGAATTCTAATCAATTAGCAGGAAACAATGAAGCAAACTGTGTGGATTTAAAGAGGCAATTTTTCATTTTTTAATTTTTAACAAATTTTAATGTTTTGGAAGAAAGTAGACCCTGCTGGGGACATCTTTGGTCCATTCACTTATTAGGTAGCTTTCATTACAAAAAGTTACCTATTGCAGCCGTTCGGAGGAAAACGATTCCGAAAAATTTTGGTATATTTTCACCGATCATGACCTCCAGATACCGAAACCACCCTCCGTTCAAAATTGATATATATATATATATATATACATATCCATATATATATATATATATATATACATATCCATATATATATATATATATATATACATATACATATATATATACATATCCATATATATATATATATATATACCGGGTGTCCCAAAAAGGACTGACTGATTTTAAAATTCAATAACTTGCAAACGCTGACAGATATTTAAAAAATTCTTGCAGGAGGGTTATGCATAAGGTCAAAAGTTTTTTTTACAGTGATTTTCAATTTTAGTTCGAATTACAAACAATAGATGGCGCTGTAAGCAATAGTCGCTAAATACAGGCTCGATTTCTGGTCCTTTCTCTTGTTCCATGCTGAAAAAGGAGATGGAAATGTATTATCCGGGCCACGAAGTAGCAAAAATCGAGCCTGAATTCAGCGTTTATTGATCGCAGCGCCATCTATTGTTTGTAATTCGAACTAAAATTGAAAATCACTGTAAAAAAACTTTTGACCTTATGCATAACCCTCCTGCAAGAATTTTTTAAATATCTGTCACCGTTTGCAAGTTATTGAATTTTAAAATCAGTCAGTCCTTTTTGGGACACCCGGTATATACATATCCATATATATATATATATATATATATACATATCCATATATATATATATATATATATATACATATCCATATATATATATATATATATATATACATATCCATATATATATATATATATATACATATCCATATATATATATATATACATATCCATATATATATATATATATATATACATATCCATATATATATATATATATATATATATATGATCTTTGTCATACTGTAACTCTCGTATTTATGAACCGATTTGGATAAAATTTCGTATGTACATAGTACATACCAATGTCTCGACCGAGTTCGTTGGCCAGCTTCATCCGCCAACTTGTTTAAAAATGGCGGCCATTTAAATTTTTTTAATTTAAAATTTAAAATGAGGCACAAAAAAAATTAGACATTGAAAAAAAAATTCTTATGTGTTTGGGCTTGATACAAAGATTCTGGAACATTTTTAGTTTCGTCTATATCTTAAAAAAGGGCTGAGTTATAGCACTTTGAATTTCTAGCATGGCTGACATTTTGAAACGATCTGATTTTTGTCACGCGATAATACAATTATTTATGAATCGATTTGGATGTGACATAGAATGTGCACAGTACATAGAAATGTCTCGACCGAGTTCGTTGGCCAGCCTCATCTGCCATCTTGTTTCAAAATGGCGGCCATTTAAAATTTAAAAAAAAAATTAAATTTAAAATGAACCACAAAAAAAATTAGACATTGAAAAATATTTTTTTCTTATGTGTTTGGGCTTGATACAAAGATTCTGGAACATTTTTAGTTTCGTCTATATCTTAAAAAATTGCTGAGTTATTGCACTTTGAATTTCTAGAATGGCTGACATTTTGAAACGATCTGATATTTGTCACGCGATAACACTCGTATTTATGAACCGATTAGGATGTGACAAGGCATGTCCATAGTACATAGCAATCTCTCGGCCGAGTTCGTTTGCTAACTTCATCGGCCATCTTGTTTTAAAATGGCGGCTATTTAAAAATTTAAAAAAAAAATTTAAAATGAAGTACAAAAAAAATTAGAAATTGAAAAAGATTTTTTTCTTATGTGTTTCAGCTTGTTACAAAGATTCCGGATTACTTTTTGTTTTCCCTTTATCTAAAAAAAAAGCCGAGATATAGCAGTTTGAATTTCGAATGTATGTGACATTTTTAAAAATCTGATTTTTTGCCTGCAACAGCACTCGCATATATCAAACGATTTAGATATGAGTGAGCATGTGCACAGGAATTACTAAGGTCTCGACGAAGTTCATTGGTGAGCTTTGTTGCACCCATTATGTTCTTTTAAAATGGCAGGCAATCACCGATAATTCGGGTTAATATTATTATTAATATAATTCGGGATATCACCGAATTTGGCGACAAAAATAAATCACTTTAATAAAACCAGCTTTCATAACGCTGACTAATTTCGCGAAATTCTCATTCATATTCAATATTGACAAAAATTAGTATTTAATCTTCTAAAATCGGGTTCCACTAATTTGAGCTCCGTGTGTTTGAATAATATAAGCTGGCTTTAAAAAAATAAGGAATATGAAAGCTACCTCTTCCTCCCGGCACTGGCTGGAAGGACTTTTTCATATACAATGAATACAATTCATATGTTGGGATATTGAAACAAATTAGCAATTGATTGCAATAGAATCTGGGAATGCATTAACACTGCAAACTTGATAAACAAATGTTTATCTTTTTTTTAACATTTAAACACAATAAACCAAATGTTAAGACACGAGAAATAGTTTTCATCATGTTATCCTCAGCAACTGGAACAAAAATAATTATTGTAACATTTGTAACATTAAAGTAACATTAAACAAAATGCTACTTAATACATTTTTTAAGAGATTTGGTTGTATAAAAGGCATTTTTGCATAACTGGGGATACTTCAGGACCAAAAAGGACTGGCGCAAAGTAGCTCCAAAAAACTAGTTTGCAGTTTAGCTTTAAGAAAACCTAAATATTTTCTATCAAAATAAAAAGTTAACGGAAAAACTATGATCACACATGGGTTACAGGTTATTAAATGTAATATTTTGACACTTATCTTATTTGTATCTCTTATCCAGATTGTCTCACTATAGAAAGTTTGGGGAGTTAAAATATACACACGAAATTAGTTGTTTACAAACACATCCAATGTTGCCACTAAAAATTTTTTAAATACCCCCAAACTATTCAAATATCCTATAGTAGGGTCTAAAATATTTTTCAAAGGGAAAAACTTCGAATTATCGTGCATTGTTTGTTCAATACAAAGAATAAATCCATTTTTTATGGGATGGACCTAAGTAGCCCCGGTTGATGGTGATGTTTTGTATGAATTCCTATAGTGAAACTCAATGAATTTTAAGCACCGTCTATCGTTTGACTGTTACCTTGATGCAAGGGAAGATAACGCTGGGAGTATAAGGGAATTGTATTAATGTTATTCCAAGGTTACTTCATCGTTTATCCTAAAGAAAATGACAATGGTCGTAGTCATAAGACAGTTTATCAAGATATCTATTCCACACTTACTATAAACTGCTATATAATTGGAACTAAAAAATAGATTCCGCTTTTCTGAGAAAAAAAAGCAGGAAGCCTGGGTTCCGCTTTTTTAGAATTTAGTACCGGACCAAATGATGAAAAGAATTATTACGATGTGGAAACTGTCGAATTTTGAAAAAAAAAAAATTTAAAAAAGGATCTGTTTCATTAATTTACAATAAACCTACCAAAATAATTACAATAAAAAATGCATCTTATATTGGTTAGTCTAACTCTTAAACAAATAGTATTTTAATCTAAATGTCACTGCTCCTGCTCATCTATAAAGGCACTCTAAATGTTTGTTAAACTTTGCGTTTTATCAATGTGTGATTTCAATTACATTATTTTCAAAAGTTGTGAAGAGTTTCAAGACCTCTAGACTGAAAATGGTGCACTTTTACAAAGCTTATTTCAGTTTTAGGACTTAAAATACACGCTTTTATTTTATATTTAATTTCTTCATTTGCATCTGCTGAAGAATTCCACACTTTCGATAAAGTCTTAAACAAGATCTATAGAAAAGCATGAATATGATATTACTGTCCTGGAATAATACACAAATTCAACAAAAAGCGATGTCGTAAACTCGAAAAAAAATGGGCTATCTAATTTTTCATATGCCTTCTTCATTTGTTTGTAACATTATTATGTCAAAAAATGAATGAAGTGAATGAAATGGAGAGCGGCTATTATAAAGAATTGCATTGTTTGAATGACATGATTTTCTGTAAACAGTCCTATCAATGCAATGAGTTAGTTCATTCACTTTGCAATTAGAAACGGATAGAACTTTACCGTTTTTGGATGTGTCCCTCACTAGGAATGAACTAACTCATTGCATTGATAGGACTGTTTAGAGAAAATCATGTCGTTCAAACAATACAATTCCTTATAATAACCACTCTCCATTTCATTATAAAGCTTCAGGTTACCGATTTTATATTAGACGTGCATTTGAAGTTTGCTCTGATAACCCGTGCAAGAGGAACTGAATAAAATTAAGTCAGCTGCTAATAGTAATGGTATTTCCACTACATTTATCTAAAAATTGAGTTATAAAATTTTATTGATATTTACTAAAATAGAGTGCATTAGTAAAAAAGAAGTTAAATTTATGGCCGTTGCTTACATTCCTCGTTTATATGAGAATTAAAATACTTCCAAAGGAAATATAGTATAACGTTAATAGTTTGAGATAACACCAAATTAAATAATCTTGTGCAAAAAAGAGTTGATCCTATTAGTATGGAAAATAAGTCAGGAGTTTATATCATCCCATACAGAAGTTAAAAAAAAAACAAATAAAATATTGAATTACATTGGTACAACCACAAGAAAATTCCAAGCAAGAGTTAAAGCGCATATGCAGGATATTAATAAAAATAGACCGGCTACCGCCCTCTCAGGATTGTTTCAGGACTGTTCAGGAGATACTGACATCCTTTTCAATAGAGCGAGAGTCATTATGCAGGCTTCTGATTTTAATAGTTGTGCTATTTTAGAGTCTTTGGAAATTTTAACGCAAACAGAAAATTGTTGTAATGACGTATTATCATACCAAATTCCGCGTATCTGGTTTAATTTACTTCATATTACAGGAGAGTTTGGTCTCTCGGAGGATTAATTTTTCTCTACCTTCCCCCTCCTTCAGTTTAATGGATACGACCACCTGCGGGCATCCTGAAGAGTGTTTTCGGTCGATGTGTAGCAGTGAACATCAAGCGTCGTGTGTTTTCTCAGTCGCTTCTCTTCTCTTTGACAAAGGCTTAAGGTTAGCCGAAAGCGCTTGGAATAGCTTTTTTATCACTTTAACATTCAGTGTTTTTAATTTTTAAAATCTTTTGTATATATTTTATCACACGTAAGAAGTAATGTGTTTAAATGAAGCATTTTAAATGTTTTTATGTTTTCATATAACACAACAAATGCTGAATTTATTTAGAAAAACAGAAAATAGGGTGTATCGTAATTATAAACATTATTTGTTTTATGGATTATTTAAGATTGAAGAACACAGTTACAAATGTTAGCATTTAATCGTGTCTCCATTATCTTTAATCACCTAAAATATACGGTTTTTCATCGAAAGTTTTAAGTTTTGTATTTCCTCTGGGGCAGTTCATACCACACTTGTTCTTTCGCTGCTGTAAGATTCTTGGTCGAAAAATATTGGCGTCTATTTTCATATACTTTTTGGGCTAGATGTCTTCTCACGTTTGCCATGGGATTTAAGTCCGAAGAAACGATGACCAGTCCATGACACTGGTATTATTCATATTAAACCACATCTTTGTCGAGTTAGACACATGAATCGGCGTACTGTCTTGTTGAAATGCACAGCTTGATCCTCTCAGAAAATCTTGTAGTAGATTAAAATGGTCCTCTAAGATTTGCTGATAGTTATCGGATTTCATTTTCTTGCTACAAAATGCCAAAAATGTTTGTCCATTAAATAAAAAAAACCACCCCAAGTCATTACTGATCTGGCATCTTGCTGTCTAACTGCAAAAACGCCTTCCTTCGCTTCTTAAATCATACCAGTGAAATTTATATCCATCTAGTCCATACAAGTTCCACTTTTTCTCGTCACTAAATATTGTTGAAAACCATTTATCACCGTAAGGCATCCTTTTCTTAGCAGAGTTTAAACGTACAGTTTTGATGTGTTTTCTTCAACATTTTCTTGAGTTATTCGTTTATATTGCGATATTCTTCTGTGAATTGTCTGTCTGTATAGTATTTTTTGACACCCCAAATTTGGATGCAATTTTTCGCAATGAAACTTTTTTCTAGATGCCATGCTTAAAACGATTCTGTTAACACTCATAGATATAATTCTTTGTCGACCATGGCTTTTCTTACTACACCACTTGTCGCCAATTACGCAAAATTCTCTAAACACTTTTTAAAGATCTCTTTAGTATCTTAGATATCTCCTTCGGATTTTTGCTTTTAAGTTTTAAATCCAAAACTTAGATCCCCTCCTTCGAAATCTCTTTACCTCAAGGCATTTTGTCGAATTTATAGAAAGCTCGATTAGACAATCGAAAACAAGACGAAAAATTATTCCAAACTAATAAAGACAAAACAGCAGACAATACAAACATTCAAGAATTGTTTATAAATAATCGTCTGCTGAAAAAATTATATTTTACTAGTAATATTTCTAAATATAATCTGACGATGTCTATAGGTAAAGAACAAGCGATATTAATTTTTTTTTAATTCATAGTTTTTACGTATTTTCTAATTCTTTTTACGATAAATCCGAAAAAAATCATCAATTAAAAATGTATGTAACATTTCTAAAAATACATGAAAGGTATTTTAACTTGGGATGTTATTTTGGATCTTTGTCCATTATTTTGAAACACATTAGATTTGGTAAAGCTGGAACCATGGAATTTTATACTTTTTTAATTTTCTTAATTGATTCTATTGCCAAAATATATTGTCACTAAAAAACTATAATACAGAGAAATTACAGACATTCTAAAAAGTTATATTTCTATAAAGTGTTATATTCATACAAAATAACTAAATATTTATCAATGCTTACAAAATTTAATGCATTGAATACATTAAATTATATAACAGTTTTGAGGGAGAAAAAATAGTTAACATATTTAACATAAATTATGACAATGAGTTTAAAAAAAACTCTTTTCATTATATGTAGTACTATATTAAATAGAAATAAGGGAAAAACTCATAAATAGTTTAAATTATTAGTTAAGAAATTTATTAGTAAGGAATATAAAAAGACTACTGTAAACATCTGGCATTTAATTAATCTAAGTTTCTTATTAATACCTAACTCCCACACCTCTTATACTCCGAAGAAAGAAATTATGTAAGTATTCTAAAATAGTATTTATGTTATTTCTTTAGCAATTAATAAAATTCAATTAAATTTATAACTGCAATATGAAAATAAAAATTAATGACAATGAAGTATTTGAGGCATAAACATTTATATTTCTTACAAAAATCTTCATAAATTTACATTCGTAATCGATATAAGATAAATTGTATAAATTTGCAAGTAAGAATCATTGTTCTTTGATTTATTTTTTAATTTAAAAATAATTAATTTAGATCCATTCTAACTTACTTTTTTATATCATTGTTCGAATGATAATATTAATTTAATTTAAAAATTAAAACCTAATTAATGAGAACAATTTTATGTAGATAGAACTTGATCAACTGTATGAAAAATATATTCTGGCTTTCTTGCTTCGTTAGCATTTGTAAAAAATTTAAACTCATCTTAAAACCATAATTTTACATTAAATTGTTAAAACGGATTCCAATTCTTTGATAGATCTTTAACAGAAAAATAATAATATTTACACAAACATTATAGCCACTTTTTCTGTAGCATTCTTATTTTCTCCTTTTCAATTTAAAATGCTAAATTATTATAATGAAATTAAGACACACATATTAAATATACAATAATGAAATTAAAACATGACTTTAAATAATGGAATTATTCAATTTGATGACTGTTTTATAGCAATGTTCCCATTTAATTAGATTTTAGTAACGATCTTAATGAATATTTAAAAAAATGTTTTTTTAAATGTTGTAGTAAAGAAATGCTTATTAAAATATTTTTTGAGTTTCACTCAAAGTATATTTGGAAATTTAAAAACTCTTTGAAGAATAAAATTAAAAATTGTATAACTCCACAAATCTTTTTTGAAAATTTGATGAAAAATGTTTTTAATAAATGCTACGTTTAAATACAGTTTTAGTTGCATTCAATAAATAAAAACGATATTATTGCTATAAAATAAAATTTTTGAATTATATACGTGTTAAAGAAATACTTAAATTTTATTAATTTAATTTTTTAATTACATTTCATAAGTCCTTAATAATTTAGTCTACAAAAATTAAAAAATGTATGTAAATAGAAAATACATTAAAATGGATTAACATATTTTTAATTGAGGTAAATTAAAGTTACATATATTGCTAAATTTAAAGCTAATCACATTGAAAATACAATTTTTTGCAAGAAGTTAGTCACGTATTAAATTATTTCACATAAATATTTTTGAATGGGATTTTGTTTTGTAGAATGCATTCATATCTAATCAACTATTATTCTTATTATTCCTTTGTTTCATCCAGAGAATCAATTTACTAACTGGAAGACAGTTTATTATAACAAAATCATTCACACATAAAAATATATTTTATTAATACAAATTTATAGAAAAATGCTAAGTAGTCGAAAATATTTCAAATTTTAAAATGCCAATTTTGCAATTTTCATAATAATGTTTTCAAATAAGGCTGGAAAGATATTTGCGTGAAAATATATAATATTATTATTATCTACAATTGTGTTGATTTTTTTTTTGTAAGGAAATGTTTTAAAAAAATGTATGTTATATTTTAAACAGATATTATACATTTAAATTGTTGTTGTTTTTTTTTTTTTTTTAAACAGAACAAAGACTTATATTTCAATGAAAGCACGCAAAAAATTTAAATTACATCGTTTGAAACAGAAATAGTAATATTTAAATAAATTTACTATTAGCTAAGAAACGCTCTGGTTTTGATTATTCATGCAAACTACCAGCATTTAAAAATCGCTTGTACTGAAAATTTGCGCTTTCGTTTTATTTACACAGTTAATGATAGTTTTCACATTTTTTCTTTTCGTATTGATTAATAAAATTTTATTTTCTAAAATGCATTCTGCAATAATCAACTTTTACTACTTTTTTTTTTTTTTAAACTTTCATTAATTCATGAGTTAGTTGCAATACAATTTATATTAGTAAGAATTCCCAAACAGAGGAAAAAGTATTTTAGAAATAATATATATTTTAAAAATATATTAAATAAGTATTTTTGTTTTGAAAATTAGCCATTTTTATTAATAATTAGTCATCATATATATTATAAAGCACTAAGCCCTAAAAGTTCGGCTCGGGTGTTCAAAAACTACCCGGTGGGATTTTTCCAGATTGTATCATTCGATAGAGAATATTCCCGCGGTGGTTTATGCGTGAAATATACAGGGATAACTATGATTTTTAATAATAAATTTAATATTTTATTGATATTTTCGGCGAAAGGGTTGTCCGGTATTATTTTTTGGCATCATTATCGTTGGTTAAAGAAAAGAATTGAAACGGCTATATCAGGTAGAAAATAATGTAAACAACTCGTAAATTAAAAGAAAATAACTGTTATTCGTTTAAAAAAAGAATAAAAACCCTTTTAATGAGAGATAAATTTTTAAAACGTAAAATGTTTAATTTAATCATGAAAGGAATGTTTATAAAAATTAAAAAATAAATTAGTATGAAAGAAGCAATTGTTACATTATTTGGCGTGTTTTCGCTTGCGCCAGGTTAACAAAAATGAGCCTGAAAAAAATAAAATTTAAGTAAAATTTGTTTAGTCTTTTTCTTTCTTTCTTTCTTTTTTTTTCTTTTTCTTTTACTTTTTTTTTCTTTTTTTTTTTTTTGATTATCATTTTAGTGTAATTCTCCCGTCGTATGACTTATAGGAGAAACTAAAAGAAGTAATTATAAAAAGTTTGAAATTGCTCGTCAAACGAGGCAAATGAGGTGCGTTCGTACTATAACTAGTTTTATAATTATTTTTTGCACCCCATATTGTACTGAATGTATAATTTTTTGCACTTCATAAAGTGCATAGTCTAATACATCATTAAAAAGCACTTCCAATAATTTTTTCCCATTCCCGTAATGTAACGGAACACTTTTGACTGTCCTGTAATTAAACTATACATCCGATTTTCCTAAAATTTGAAATAGCTCAACAAAATTTTGCAACAACTATATCTTTAAAATTTCAGACCATTCGGAAGGCTGTAATATTATTAAAATGCACTTGCAATAATTTTTCCCATTGGCCGTAATGTAAAGAAAAAATTTGACTGTCCCTGTAATTAAACTATACATCCTATTTTCCTAAATTTTGAAATGGCTCGACAAAATTTTGCAACAATTATATCTTTAAAATTTCAGATCATTCGGAAGGCTCTAATATCATTAAAATGCACTTGCAATAATTTTTCCCATTGGCCGTAATGTAAAGAAAAACTTTTGACTGTCCCTGTAATTAAACTATACATCCGATTTTCCTAAAATTTGAAATGGCTCGACAAAATTTTGCAACAATTATATCTTTAAAATTTCAGATCATTCGGACGGCTCTAATATCATTAAAATGCACTTGCAATAATTTTCCCCATTGGCCGTAATGTAAAGAAAAACTTTTGACTGTCCCTGTAATTAAACTATACGTCCGATTTTCCTAAAATTTGAAATGGCTCAACAAAATTTTGCAACAATTATATCTTTAAAATTTCAGATAATTCGGAAGGCTCTAATATCATTAAAATGCACTTGCAATAATTTTTCCCATTGGCCGTAATGTAAAGAAAAACTTTTGACTGTCCCTGTAATTAAACTATACATCCGATTTTCATAAAATTTGAAATGGCTCGACAAAATTTTGCAACAATCATATATTTGAAATTTCAGACCATTCGGTTGGGTAGTTTTTGCTCTGTTACATGCGGACAGACAGACGGACGGACAGACGGACGGACAGACGGACAGACAGACGGACAGACGGACGGACAGACGGACGGACTGAACGACGACTATAGGTGCTACGTATTTATATAATTACGAACGCACCTAAAAATGGCTATTTTAGTGAGTTAAATGCTATTTAATTATTATCTTAGTCGCCAAAGAATGCAATTTTAAGCCAAAAAGGCAGAAGCGTGAAATAAGCCAAGCGAAGGTCACAATACTGTTTTTTTTTTGTACTACTTGATTATCCCTTCTAGCAAAAAACTATTGCCAAACTATAAAATTAAACGCCAATAATGGTTGATCGTAAATGTCACAATCTCTTGACATTAAACACGATACACGTGTTTCTTAAGACATCAAGTGATTTTTAATTCGACTTTTTATTTGTATTTTTATTAATGTTTTACTAATTTATATGTTCTTTCGTTAATTGAAATAAAAATTATCTCAATTGTACAAATTGGCGAATAGTTTGGCGATTTGTGTAATTTGGCGAAATTGGTCGAAGGGATAACCAAGTAGTATATATTTTTTTAAGTGTAGGTGAACATGCTGTAGTAAATTTTTATATTCAAATGTAAATTATATAAAAAACAGTTAAAAATATAATTATGCAGACAAGTATTTAAATTTTAGTGTTAATGTCTGCTATATACACCCATATTCTACAGTAATTTAGTTACAGAGATTTAAAATATATTTTATCACAGTATGGGATGTCATTACTATGGAAACATGCCATTTTGTTTTCTTCAAGAATGTGATTTTTATATCCTCTTACTCAGATCATTATTTATTAATTGAATATTGTGTATTATGTTATTTTTTTAACATGTCGAACATATTGCCAATTTCACTTATACCACTTTTTCACTATTTTAAAAATTAGGATATAAGAATTTTTTGCAAATATGCGTTATTACTACTAAAAACAACGCCAAAATATTTCAATAAAAATTGCTTGCTCAATTTAATTTCAGACATTTTTTCGAATTCGTCACTTCTCTTAAGCTTTTCTGCACAGTTTTCTTTGGTACTTCTTGATTATCCCATCGACAAATTTTGCCTTATATAAATCACTAAACTACTCGCCAAATCATAGAAATTGACATAATTTTTATCTTAAATAAAGAACAAAGAATTTTAAATAAAGAACAAATAAATTAGTATAACATTAATTAAAATGCAAATAAAACCCCGAAATAAAAATCACTTGATGATGTAACAAACACGTTTAACTTGTTAATGTCAAGTCAATGTGACATTTACGATCAGCCATTATTTTCATTTAATCTTATATTTGGACGATAGTTTTTTGGTCGACGGGATAATCAAGTAGTACCCTTTCTTTTTCTTAACCTTTCCTTAAAAAAAGGTTTTGTTACACATATTGGACTAATCTTACGGAATCGTGAGACCCACCAATTAGCTTTATTTACTATATTGTTGGAAATTTTATTAAATTTTGAAAGGAACTTTGGACGGCGTATCAAATAACAGAATATTAGACATATTTTGAAATTAGCGATTACTTAAATTATGGTTTTTCATAATGAAGCATATGAACAAAAAATATTTCTTATTATTTATTTTTTATCTCAAATTATTTTACTCTCACAAAAAATCGATAATTTCAATGTAGGGCAAAGAACTTTGATTCCAATTGTGGCAAATGGAATAATGTCTGTCGACTTATAATTTCAGTCTAGATAGGATAAAATTACCACAAATAGCGATAATTATAAAGCAAATTCCCCTAGCGCACACCCAAGCCGCTAAACTTAGCAACAAATTAAGAGTTATTTTCATAATCTGGGTTATTTACACAATAGACGATTGATTAATTTACTCTGGAAACTAAAGGAAATAGAAAACGTATTCGTGATATTACGCTCTTTAAAAAATGCAAAATAAATTCTCTGTTTAATTATTCACCAAAATGAATAATGCTAAGATTTTTGTATAACTAAGATTATTTATCATTGTCAGTTCTATTTAAGGCATGAATATTTATTGGTAAAATATCTATAATTGAGTAGACAAAAATTTGACATTATTTATTGGAATGTAACTTGGAGAGTAATTAAGATTGTTTTGTAATTAACTCTGGTAAATGTGTAACAATATTGTTGTATCAATTTTAATCTTTGACGTCAATCATCACAATGGAGTTGATTACAGATGATTAGAAAGATTTTATTGGATGCAAGGGGTTTATTTTTCTACAAGATTAAGTCCTGGAGTTTTGTTACGCGTAAACGGTTACATGATTCTAAATGGTTTACAAAATGAAAAAGCAGTGAAAATGACGTCATTTTAATTTAATTCAAACAATTCAGCTTTATAGGCACACTTTTTTAAGTTTCACTTTTCTTTTAAATATGTAAGTTAAACATTCTTTTTTGACTGCAATTCATTCAATACATTTTTTACGGTATTTAATCTGCTGAAACCAAAGATAGAAAATAGTAGTAGTAGATCTATCACAAGAGGACTTTTATGAAGAAATATAACATACATTTTGCCCAACGCTTAAGATAATATAAAATCGCAATGGTGTTCTCATAGTTTTCCGCATTGAGCAAGGTCCAGCTGAAGGTCCATATTGTTTAACACTTTATGTACGGAGTTATGAATTCATGAAAATTTTATCTTCTAAAGCATTTTTTGTGAATTGTTAAACTATATTAGAAGAGTTACATAATCATTTAATACATTTTAGATGGATTTTAGAAGAATTGAAGTATTTAGAAGGATTAATTAAATTTGATTTTATAGGGTTTCTGTGCAATATATTATAACTAGACTTAAATCTTTTATTTAAAAAAAATAAAAAAAATATTGAAATATTTCCGAATTGAAAATCCCCCCCCCCCCCCCCCAACGCCAAGGCAGCTGAAAAGATGCAAAGACAAAAGAAATCGACCTTTAAAAAATATTTTTGTTTTTTGTAACCAATAATGCTTTTGAAACAAGATAAAATAATGTATTTATAACTCATTCTAAACTGTACTACAACTATTCGATGTATTAAGGTTAGTTGGGGTAACTGGACCCAAGAGGTAACTGGGCCATAGGCTATATTATAAAATACCGTTGAGGAATTTTAAGTTTTAGCTTTTGGGAACAATGCCCATTAACCTCTACTTCCTAAAACAACGTGTGTCAACTCAATCATAACTCTCTCTTTGCTGTGATAGGTTGAGGAAAATGAACGTTTCTTTTCTTAAAAACAATGTCCATTTGGTTGAACTTCCTCGGCTTTTTTTTTTTAAATACTGTAAGTACCTTTATTAAACAATCGTTTTTTTAAAAGATTAGGCATATAACTACGTTAATATTGTTAGGTATTTATACATATTTACTTCATGTGTCAAATGTAAGACCGGTGTCCTAGTTACCGCATAAATTTTTCAAGAATGGGGTAACTGGGACATGTATCCGGGGTAACTGGGCCATGCTGGATCCAGTTATCCCAATAGTTATAAATAATTTTTTTGAGTTTCTCTTACAACGCGAAGTAAACTTCATTGTTTTTTGCTCACAATAAAGAAAATCATAGAATACCTTATTAAAATTACGTAATAAAATTTAAAAAAGCATATTGAGTGATATCAAAGCAAATTTCTTGACCCCTAAAGAGGCGGTGATGCCGTTATGGCATCACATGATTTTAGTTCCTAATTGCCACATTGGCACCGGAATTTTATAATGAAAATTCCACCTTTACTGAGTACGAGAAAATATACTTTTACTTGCTTGCAAATAGATTCTCTTGCAAATACTGGTGTCATTAAATTATTTCACCATTTTACGAATGCAATTACCTTGTCACTGAAAGCGAAACAGCCAAACCTTGAAATTGTAAGATAACCAGGGATGCACAGGGATCTATAGGGAAACTTTTATTGTTCCTACCACTATTTTAAAAATAATATCTTCATCGCACCTTTCTTTAGAATATGTTAAATAAAATTATGATGAAGGTAACTCATTAAGGGTTCTGTTAGGAATAATAACATTTTCCTTATATAATGCGACCCCTAGATACAGATAAAGTACTTAAGTACTTACGTAGCCGTTTATTCATAGATTTACCTAGCTATTTTTTCCTTAAAATACCCATGGGACTTTTATATTTATCACCTATACTAAAGAGCATAAGTACTTACTTAATTTTTATGTTTTTGGTATAAATAAATCTAATATTTTCACTTTTAGTGCTTTTTTAGACACATTGACCGCAAAGGTTTCCCTTACAACGCTCTTTATTGACACATAATTTACATGATCTACCTGGTTTAAATTTTGTTAAGTTGTTTACACTTTTTCAAACAGGACATGATATCCCATAAGAAAAAAAAATAAACGCGTGTGGAACATAGACCCTCCTGGCCCACTTACCCCATTTTATGGAGCAACTGGACCCATGAGGAAAGAAAGATGAAATATGCATATTTTAATATTTTTAAATATTAAAATGTAATTCTGAGCATTTCTGTCTGATAGAGGGAACCTAACTGAACACATTTACAGAAGTGCAGACTTTAATTCAAATGAACATTAGCGTTTTAAAGCTGAATTGTCAGAAGCTCCAGAGTCACATTGTAAAATCATGGCCCAGTTGCCCCAACTAACCTTAAAGGAATTTTATAACAAGTTATTTTAATGGTACTTATAAATACCGTCAATGGGTTAAAGGTATAAAGGTATAAAGGGTTAAAATACAAATTCATATTGACCATTTCGTTTAATCCAAAGTTCATTTGGAATTATTGTCCAGACCAGCGGGCATAGCCTGCTAGTGGTTAAATAAAACCGACAAACTTCTTTTTCCCAAAATGCAACATATAACTTTCTAAAAGTATATAAAGTTAGAATTATTTTACAACAGATTAATGCGATACTAATTTTAATTGGTAAAAGTTGTAAATAAAACTTTAAAAACACTAAAAATAGGTTTAATTGAGTGTTCACATTTTTAGACTCTAGCCGAGTCATCTTCAAAACAAAATGAAAATACACGATGGCATAAAAAGTTAAAACCAGCATAAAATTACTTAAAAGGTGCGAAGATTTGCAAAGATGTTGTTATATCCCGAGATCTTTCGGACGAACCCTCGTTCGTTTTCAAATGGAAAAAGTGTGACGGACTGGAAACAAGAAAAACACACTTAAAACAAGATGAAAGAATACGCATGTGCAAGCGAGGTCTAGTCCACTGCCCCAAAAGAAGGGGGGGGGGTAAAAAAATATGTCACATTATCAGGATCTCTCGAAATACCTAGTATGTTAAACCAAATTGCGGGAATATTGTATGAACGAACATCGTTACAGACACTATCATTTCTAAGCAAAATCTCAATGGAGTCACGGATTAGTGAAGAGTAATGGTTAGATGTAGGAATGATAATTTTAGCTTTTCCGAAGTCTATCTTGATTTTTTTTTCCCGATGCAATCTGGATAAAGCTGTACTTTGTTTGTTAAATTTTATATGAGATAAATGCTCTTTTAGCCTTTCTTTAAATTTCCGAGATGTCATGTCAATATAGGATAAACTTTTTTGATCTTCTGTGTTGAATGGGATTATGTAAACTCCTGCTTTTTCACTATTTGAAACTGGATCAATTTTACTGTGAATCAAATCTTTCAATTTTGCTGGAGGTTTAGCTATTAAATTGATATTATATTTTAGTAAAGCATATCTCAATCTTTCATAAAGTTGTGGGATGTACTCAAACGTGCAAATAATAAACTTGTTTAAATTTAAATCCTTCTTCTGTCTTGTATGTTTTGCTTGATCTAAAAGTCCATTAATGCATTTAGGAGGGAAACCATTAACAATAGCAATCTGTTTAATATAACTAATCCCATTTTCTATATATTTATCTGTGCAAACTTGCTACAGGTACAAACCTGCCTACAGGTTTTACGTGAACGTGCCTTCGAACACAACTTTATGAAAGATTGAGATATGCTTTACAAAAAAATAATATTAATTTAATAGCTAAACCTTCAGCAAAATTGAAAGATTTGATTCACAGTAAAATTGATCCAGTTCCATATAGTGAAAAAGCAGGAGTTTACATAATCCCATTCAACACAGGAGATCAAAAAAGTTTATCTTATATTGCCGTGATATCTCGGAAATTTAATGAAAGGCTAAAAGAGCATTTATCTGATATAAAATTTAACAATCCAAGTACAGCTTTATCCAGATTGCATCAGAAAGAAAATATCAAGATAGACTTCGGAAAAGCTAAAATTATATTTCCTACACCTAACCATTACACTTCAATAATCCGTGAATCCATTGAGATTTTGCTTCGAAATGATAGTGTTTGTAACGATGTCCTTTCGTACAATATTCCCGCTATTTGATTTAACATTCTATGTATTTCGAGCGATCCTGATAATATGACTTAAATTTTTACTTTCCCCCCTTCTTTTGGAGCAGCGGACTAGACCTCGCTTTCACATGCACATGCGTACTCTTTCATCTTGTTTTAAGTGTGTTTTTCTTGTTTCCAGACAGTCACACTTTTTCCCTTGAAAATGAACGAGGGTTCGTTCGAAAGATCTCGGGATATAATAACATCTTTATAAATCTTGGGATCTTTTAAGTAATTTTATGCTGGTTTTAACTTTTTATATTAATAACAAGGTGAAAATTCCTTCACTGAACTAGTATATAGTGCTTTGATTTTATGCATGATGACGTTGCATACACCGTGCAATTTTAGAATATTTTTATTTATTTGTTTTGAAAATGACTCGGGTTGAGACGAAACATGTTATACAGTCAAATAAATCTATTTTTACTGTTTTTAAAGTTGTAATTTACACCTTATAGTAATTTAAATCAGTATTTCATTACAAGATGTAATTTGCTATATATTTACATAATAATACATTCTAAAAAATCATATAACAGTTTTTTTTATAATAATTTTAAGTTGACTTTAAGAAAATACTGAAGAGTGCTTGTTTAAAAATAAAGTATTTTTTTGTGAATAGTATTCATATCTAAATATATCGTGTTTTAATTTATTTTTTCTCGATTGATTACAGATGAAAATACGGGAAACCCAGTTATAATAAGCTCGGATGTGACGAGAACTATGTTCTAACCAGATATTTGAGACGAGTATAAAAATACATTGTAAGAAACATCTTTATTACAACTGAATCTCGGATATAGGGAGCAAAAAATCTGCAAACTCACGAAATAGTTGAAAGTATATAATTATTGAATAACTCCTTTGAAAAAAAAAATATAGTGCATATACAGGATTGTCGAAAATAATTAAGATGAAGTGGATGATTGTGATACAAATGTGCTTGAAATTTGGATTCTAAGCGAAATTTCAAAACTCTTTACAAGTAAAGAGGAAAGTAATAATTTTTTTCTTGAAAGTGATTGAGTTTAGATAAATAAAATAAACAGTCTAAAGTATGAGTATTATTCGCGCTCAGAAGGATCCGTACAATAAATATATGAATTATTAACTGTATTATTAAAAAAAGCATTGTTAAAAGAATAATAAGACTTTCTACAAAACCATACAACGTAGGATTGAGTATAGCTCTATATACTACAAAAGTATGAATGAGTATACCACAAAATTTCGAAGATATATGAAGCCTAAATAATATATAATATTATTATTCTGTATAACTCTTTTTTTAATCTTATCCTAATCAGTTCATGATGAACTTAATTCGGTACTGACAATAAAAGTAGTGCAAATTTAAACTTCATTAAGCCTAAATTCAAAGTAGCAGTAATATATATATATATATATATATATATATATATATATATATTGTAGTAAAACAAAATCTTTGTTCAAATTTTAAACTTGGTATTGTGCTAAAGGCGCTTCGAAAGGAGGTCGCAAGGGTGCAATGTCGCTCTGGTCCATGCCGCGTTTTTTCAGATAGGGTTTTAATTTACTTTTAAAGATATGAAAGGCGTATGAAGAAATCCACTTAATGCAATCTAGTCGCGAATAACATAGTGCTTATGTGATTAATTCTAATTAAATTAGACTGTTTTTAACAATCTGACCTTTATTGATTTTATGCTGCTACTGGTAATCTATAGAAAATCTGTAGAGGATTCCCCCAAAAATCTGTAGGCAATTGGCCCATTTCTGCAGATATTTTTAAGAATGGCTCAAAAAAGTCTGCAGATATTTTTAAAGTAAAGCTAAATCTTCAAAATCTCTAGAGATTTCTGTAGAATTTCTGGAGAAAGTGGGTATTTCTCCCGATAACCTAACGATTATTTTTAGTGGAGAATTAGCCCCTCTACATTTTTCCTAAAAATATATGTAAATGTTTAATAATCTGTAAATATGGCGTCAATAGTCTTTATTACTTAACCCAATTTGAACTTTCCACGTTCCATAGATTACGTGTAAAATAGCTGCGAGTAATATGATCGTTGCATTACACATATATATCAATAAAACTTGTTATCTACACTTTGATGATGGCACATAGAGTACGCCGCCCCTGTCTTTATGCATCTCCAAACCGTCCGGGTATTTATGGCTTAATATCTCGGCTAATTACAGACGATTTTTTTCTTCGAAAATCATTATCAACAATGCTTTTATTTTTCTGGTACGGATAGGTACCTCCAGCGCTCCTCAACAACTTTGCTAAACGACCACAAGTCGAAATTTTCTGTAATAGAGGAATGCACTTTACTCAAAAACTATGTGATCTATGGTAATTGCTATAGTTCTCCTGCAAGGTTTAAGTTAACGTCTACTACCTCTAAATTTTTTTTTATAATTTTAATTTCAGTAGAATCGGAAATAAATGGGGGAGAACATATTCTTGCACTACATTTTCGAATATATCTCTGAAAATATAATACCTAAAATTAAAAGAATTATATTTTTGAGTCTAGCGTTACTAAAGCTTTCACACGATACCCTGCGCCTACACTATATACAAATAAAAGATTTTATCAAGTAATTTAATTAGCCCCTCTACATTTTTCCTAAAAATATTTGTAAATGTTTAATAATCTGTCAGTATGTGTGTCATTAGTCTCTATTACTTCCGCAATTTGAGCTTTCACGTTCCATAGTTCGCGAGTAAAATGGCTGTGACAGACAGACACAGGAGTGATCTTATAATGGTTCCGTTTTTACATTTTGAGTACGGAACCCTGAAAATATGTGATAAAAGTGTTTTAAAAAATGTTTAGAGTAAAAAAAATTCTTTGTTTGGAATAAACAAAACTTAAATATTAAGCATAATTTCATTTTAAAAATTAAATTTTACTTTGTTAATTTGCTTAACTAATTCATAGTTACGATAATAAAAACTAGACAGATGTACCTATCCTAAAATTTTTTTCTATCTCATACATGTCAATACCTCAAAATTCGTTCTCACTGTAACAAAATTAAATGGGAATATGTGATCATCACGAGGATTTTAAAAAGATGAAATTCCTTGCATTAGTTCTTGAGAACTGACTTTCGCTAAAATCATGTAAATCGAGCAAAATGCATCATAGCAGCACCACCAATAGGGTGATTTACCCCAGAATCTAATCATCATTAACTTATGCGAACGTCTAACTGAATATGAAGTTTAGTAAAAATTCATGCATTAATTCATGAGATAGAGCTTTTGCGCAAATCATGACAAATGCAGCATAGCAGCGCCACCTGTTAAGCGATATACACCAACACATAATCAGCAGCAATTTTAATCAAGGTATACCTGAATCTGAAGTTTGATGAAAATTCGTGCATTAGTTCTTGAGATAGAGCTATTGAGGAAATCGTGCAAAATGCAGCACAGCAGCGCCACCTATTTGGCGATTTACACAACACGTAGTCAGCATCATTTCATATCAAGGACTAACTGAATCTGAAGTTTGATGAAAATGTGTGCATTAATTCTTTAGATAGAGCTACTGCGGAAATCGTGTAAATCCTGCAAAATTTAGCATAGCAGAGCCACATGTTGGGTGATTTACACCAAAACGTAAACAACACCAACTCATATCAAGGACTAAACTGAATCTGAAGTTTTATAAAAACCCGTGCATTAGTTCTTGAGATAAAGCTAGTGCGGAAATCCTGCAAAATGCAGCACAGCACCGCCACCTGTTGGGTGATTTACACCAAAAACTAATCAGCACCAATTTATATCAGGGAATACCAGAATATAAATTTTTATTAAATTCCGTGCATTAGTTCTTGAGATAGAGTGCCTACAAAATTTGTGTCACAAACAGACAGACGGACGGACGGACAGACTCAAAGACTCACAGCAAGCATTTTGTAAAAACGTGTTTTTTGGAATCTCTGACCTCTAAAACGTGTAAATCCGTCGAAAACCGGAAGCCGAAAATTTTCACGAATCCAATACTTTCTTCTTGTAAAGATAGAAGAAAGTAAAGAACACTGATCTATAATTATTAATTCATCTTTGTATATTTAATTTGTTGAAGACAGCTAGCTGATTTTTATAAGGGCACTTTAGTGGACGAATGAGTTTTGATATTTTGAGTTCGACCGTGGTGTCCTGCATCCTAACATTTAAGCGTGAATGAGTCATATCCTACCATATATTTAAGTATTGCGAGTGCATGTGTAGCTCTGGGAATCTGGTTACTACGGTTATTTTTGTAATGATATGTTAATGGGGTTGTTCTGCAGTAGCTATTTATAGTGCGATGGAAGACGGAATCCGTGAATTTGGATTGCATCAAAGTTACCCGCAACCGCAATGTTTATCCCAATAATCCTGGGACGGAAGCTCTGTATATCTGTACTTTAGAACAAAAAGGGACAATGTCCAAAATAGAGAAATTTGAGTTAAATGCACGAATGAATTCAGGATGCGACATAAAGTAATTGTTAAAAGACCCAAAGTCCTCCCAATATTAGATCATTGCAAACAAAATATTTGTCAAGGCCAATGTTACTTACTGTTAATGTAATGTCTCAAACCTAAATTGGGTTTCCTGCAATTTGAGAAAAAAGGACATTGGCCCATTTTGTTCCAAGGTACAGCTATATTGGAGGTCAAAATGCATAAGCATATTCTTACAAAAATCCGAAATATATTATTGCATTATAGCTGTTAAGCTTCTTAAAAATAAAATTTTCTTTTGCCAGTGTGTATATAAAATTTGAAGGAAATAGAAAAATGTATCAGAACTTAATTGGCATATTTGCCTTCGACCATATGTTGTTTTTATACTTCATAAGGATTGATTTTAGATTTTCGGAAGCAACGTTGTATTGTATATTGTACTATTTTTATGTTAAATCAGGAAAGATTTCAACATTATTTACCTGTCATTAGTTCTGAATGCTTTTTTTTTTTGTTACAATAGAAACAATACTAATAATATTTTGCTGCTTAACTATGGTGGCATTCCATAATAATGACTTTATATAAGGTATGAAAATTATAATTTGTGACCAGGTGTAGAAAATATTTTTTTTCTACTACACTCATGTCAGATACAGACAAGAAATATTTACATTCAGTTATGCACTGCAAACATTGTTATTAACAAAAAATTCCATTTCAAAAGTGGGAAATTCATTATTCCTCGAAACTCTTTCTATTTTATATAAAACAAAAATATTTCAGATTGAAAAAATATATAAACGTTGTTTTAATAAATAAATAGGAATGTAAAATGAATTATCTGATATTGTTTTTACATAAAATAGTTAAAATCAGTCAATATTTTTATGTGTGAAAGGTGTATAGTAATTTATGTTCCTACGAAAAAACAACCTTTTGCTATTACAGTTTTATTGAATACAAAATTTATATACTATGGATATTTATCATATTTTAAAATATTGTTAACATACACTGAGGTGACAAAAGTCATGGGATACCCTGCTAATAGCGTGTCGGTCCTTCGTTTGCTCGGTGAAGTGCAGCAACACGACGTGGAATGATCTCCATGGGTCGTTCGAAGTCGTCTGGAGAAATATTGAGCCATGCAGCTTCTATAGACGTCCATAATTCCGAAAGTGTTGCCAATGGAGGATTTTGTGCACGAACTGATCTCTCGATTATGTCCCATAAATGTTCGATTGGGATTTATGTCGGCAATCACGGTGGCCAAATCATCCGCAAGAATTGTCCAGAATGTTCTTCAAACCATTTGCGAACACTTATGGCCCGGTGACATGACTCATTAACATCCTGGAAAATTCCATCGTTGTTTGGGTGCACGAAGTCCATGAATGGTTTCAAGTGGTCTCCTAGGAGCTGAACGTAATCATTTCCGGTTAACGAGCGGTTCAGTTTGACCAGCGGACCCAATCCATTCCAAGTAAATACAGCCCATACCGTTATGGAGCCACCTCCAGCTTGCATAGTGTCTTGTTGACAACCTGGGTCCATGGTTTCATGGGGTCTGCACCACACTTGTACCCTTCCATCAGCTCTTACCAATTGAAATTGTGATTCATCTGACCAAGCCACTTTTGTCCAGTTGTCTACGGTCCAACTGTTATGGTCACGAGTCCAGGAGCGTCACTGTTGGCGATGTCGTTCTGTTAGTAATGGCACCCGAGTCGGTGTTCTGCTGCCATTGCCCATTAAAGCCAAATATCGCCGGACTGTCCTAACGGACACGCCCGTCGGACGTCCCACATTCATTCCTGCAGTTATTCCACGCAGTGTTGCTTGTCTGTTCACACTGACAAGTCTACACAGACGTCGCTGGTCGCGGTCATTAAGTGCCGGCGGTCGACCGCTGCGTTGTCCATGATGGGACGTTATGCCTGAATTTAGGTATTCTCGGCACGCTCTTGACATTGTGGATCTTGGAATGTTGAATTCCGTAACGATTTCCGAAATGGAATGTCCCATAGCTCCAACTAGCATATCGCGTTCGAAATCCGTTAATTCTCGTCGTGTGGCTATAATCACATAATCAACCTCCTCACAGGAAGCATTTGAACACAAACAAAAGTCCTGCCCAGGCACTGGCCATTTATACAATTTATAAGCGACACTACTGCCATCTATATATTTGCATATTGCTATCCCATGACTTTTGTCACCTAAGTGTTCTTTTGTCAAACATATACTATATACCTTTAAAAAATATACAAAGTTTCTTTTAAAGCATATGTTTTGGTGAACTATGTTTTTCATCGTTCGCTGTTATTTGAAACTTGGAATAATCAAAAACACTATATTTAATTGTACCTTATTTAATTTTATGATAATCTAATGCATAATATGTAATGAATTTTGTAATGAGATTTTTGTTTATTATATGTGTTTTGTGTTTCTATACGTTTTATTATTTCACTTCATTTGCGTTTTTATTTTGCATTGTTTTACATAAAATTATTGCAGTTCATACATTACGCAAGTCATGCGAAAGCATTTATAAAGTCATTCTTGATACATCGATGTATATATTATTGTAAATTATTAATACATAGAGAAAATAATTAATTTCACTGATGTATGATACTTGGATAATTTCACGAGTTTAAAATTAATTATAGCACTCACTTCCTAATATGCTAGAGCAATAAATAAATAAATAAACAAGTAATATATATATATATATATAAATAAGTCAATTCCTACTTAGGTCATCAAAGACAAATTTAATATAATCCCGTAAGCTAATATTAGTTTTTGTTGCATTAAAATTTCTCAATTTGTTGATTTTCTATAAGCAAGTAAACTCTATTGGTTTATAATGGAAGTCAATGGGAATTTGGCGAAATATTAGAGATATCCCCAATTTGGCGTCACTTTTGACGACTCATTTTGGTCGCCAAATTTGACGATATAGCGCCAAATTGACAATAAACTTGGCGATATTTGGCGACAGAACAGGGTTGCCCCCTATGATAACCCCCTTATAGGTATGAAGATGCATTAAATTCTGTTCAATAACCAATGGCCGCCATTTTTTCTCCCATATGAAACTAAAATCAATTAAAATTTAATTAATGAAGTAATATTTGAAAAAACTGTATTAACACCAAGTGTCATCCACTACAAGTTTAAAAAAATGTATTTGAACTTGAGTGGATGAATAATAAGTATTTTATTAAAATTGAACAAGATATATAGTGGGAGAGTTTGAACTAATAGTAGGAATTCAATAAATAAGTACACGGGTGTGTTTCCAATAACAATGGGAAGTTTTAATATTTTTCGTACTGAATTATAAATTAATAAATTAATTTTAAGGCATTAGCGACTACCGGTGATAAATCGTCATGTAGCTTTTATGTTATAAACTGTTTACGATTTACAAAAACAATGGAGTTAAGTATGGGCCAACTCATTCTCTCCAAATAAGACAACTGGCTGTGAAACCACAAAAAGGAAAGTACTAAAGCGTAGAACATATAAATAAAAAATAAATAGTGTAATAATTTATTAGAAACATATGCTGTTAATTATAAGACTGAATAAGGTGTTGAGCAAATAATTATTGTTTTTATAAACGTTGAAAGTAGATCTCTGAAACAGCCATTGAATCGACCTTTTGTTTTCAACACCATTAAGATGTGCCATTTTTTTTTCTGCTGTCGAATTTGAAAGTGAAGTTAAAATATTATGGTTATATACAATCGTGGTTTCACAAATATGGAGATTCTTCTGCCATAACTTTTTGCTATTAAACTACATTTTTGGATTTTATAGTAATAATTTTTAGCGTATTATGTTCACACGATTTGTATATTTTAAGAAGTAATAAATCCCCCAATTTAATAGCTAGATGAAAATCCATTTGGATGCAAAATAGTTCCAGTAAACGCAAAATATTAAATTATATCAAAAATTAGCTTTATTTGCTGCACATAAATATTTTTATATTACAAATTTAAAGTATTATTTACATTACTTATACTTAATTTACAGATAGGGTAAATACATAAAGGTAATGCGTTTGCATTTTATTTCATACGTATGCATTTTTAATTCCTATTCGGAAGAACTCATGAAATCATTGATAAGACTCCCTTTATTTCATACACATATTCACATTTTCCATGAAGTATGAAGCATAAGTATTCATTCAATTATAATTAATTCGTAGAGGAATCTAATTAGTGCATTGCAGAATGATGCTTGGATAATGTCAAAAATGGAGAAAATCGTTATATCTAAATCTTTGTGTGAATATAGGGTACTAAGTAAATATTGATGGTGGCATATTTTACTGGAAATAGGAAAATATAATAGATTTTATTAGACCTTCATAAGTTTGATATAGTTGCTAAATATATTTATAACTATAGACGATGTAACGCAATTCAATCTTCACATTACAGACAATAGCGTAATATGTATGCAAATATAGGTTTAAGTAGTATTGGATAAATCACTAAATGCAAGACCCAGAGTCATTTTGCTTAGCAATATTTATTTATGAATAGCTAATATGCATATTATTTTAATTCTGTTTTAACATAAATCGGCGTTCTTTTAAGGTCTCAGGACTCCTAAAATTAGAAAAAGTAAAAAAAAAAAAAAAAAAAAAAAAAAAAAAAAAAAACAGACCATTTTTAAAATTTAATATATCAAAACGTGTATGATTTTAAAACACAATTTTCAGAGGTATGAAACATATAAGTATGTTCTTTTAATTCATATATTTGGAAAACTACAAAATGCAGAATTAATACTTATAAGGGGCTTCAAACTATCAGGCATTTGTCGAGAAGAAAATTAGTATGACATGTTACGCGCAGGATTCCAAAATTAATTTTGCTACAAGAAAAAAAAATATTTTGTTCCTAATTATACTTCAGATTTTAGTAATTACTTTTAACTTAAATAAATTTGTATTTGAAGCATTTTTATATTTTTAATACAAATTTGTATTTGGATAATACAAAATTTTGAAAATTTCAACAGTGTGATCTCCTAAAAAATATTTCTTTGAATTATAAAAACAAAATTTTAGGTTCAGTTTACACAGACTAACATGAAGCATATATTTGGAAAATTTCGTGAACAAATATTGAGCAGTTTTTGAGATATCCTGCGCGTAATGCACAAAAACATCATTTTGAGAAAAATGGCGTTAAAGTTTCCGAAACGCCACTTCAGCTATTGAGCGGGTATAAATCTGAAAGCCATAATTTCTGTTCTAATGCGAATTTAGAAGAAACAAAAAACATCAAAATGTTCAGAAAAGATTGGAGATTAACATATAAAAAAATTTAATTTCGAAAATATTAATATTTTAAGAGTCCTGAAACCTCTTGAAAATGTACAATCGATTCGGAATTATATATTTTATTTTCAAAGTTTGTATTATTATTTTTACGATTATTGTAAAAAAAAAAAAAACCCTAGAAGAGTTGAAATAGCTATTTTGTTTTAAACACTAACTGCTTATCTGTTTCTTAGCATAAATATCATTCAGCTGAAAATATTCTAATATCTGT
This sequence comes from Maratus speciosus, assembly GCA_963932465.1. Lineage (NCBI taxonomy): Eukaryota > Metazoa > Arthropoda > Arachnida > Araneae > Salticidae > Maratus > Maratus speciosus. Next base: position 373,402,722 of record OZ010791.1, on the reverse strand, counting down.
TGAAGGAGTGTTTTGTGTTGCAGAAGTTTAAAATAAGAATACATAAATACACATTAAAGTTACTCTCAATCAATTTAATCTAATTAATAAACAATGTAAGAAATTAAAAATAAAAATCAATGGCAAAACTAAATCTAAAACAAATTGGATTTAATTTAAATAAAACAAAACTTGAACAGAGGATTGCAATTTAAAAAAAATTGAAAATAAGGCACTACTTAGTTATCCCGTCGACCAAAAATCTATCTCCAAACTATAAGATTAAATGACCTTAATGGTTGGTCGTAAATATCATATTCACTTGACTTTAAGCAAGTTACGCGTGTTTACGTCATCAAGTGATTTTTATTTCGACGTTTTGTTTGTATTTCTATTCCTGCTATACTAATTTATTTGTTCTTTCGTTATTTAAAATAAAAAATATGTCAAGTTGTGTAATTTGACGAGTGGTTTGGCGATTTATATAACTTGGCGAAATGGGTACACGGAAAAAACTGTTTTGTTGAAATGACTAAATTTTGGTTCATATAGCTCCATCCAAATATTTTGGTTGTAATGATTAAATTTTCGTTAGATTAACCAAATTATTTTGTTAATTCAACAAATCGTTTGGTTAGTCCACACAAAATTTGGTCATTCCAACCAAAATATTTGGATGGAGCTATATGAACCAAAATTTAGTCGTTTCAACAAAACAGTTTTTTCCGTGTAGACGGGATAACTAAGTAGTACCGAAAATAAATATCAAACTAGTGTTAGATAAAACTTTTCTGAGTAATAATATTAAACGCAAGTACCTGAAACTACTATGGGCTAACTACTATGGGGTAGTGTAAGTCAAGAGCTACGATTTTTGGCTGCCAGTATTTTAGAACGAAAATGTGTGACTTATTTTGTCGGAGATATCTCATTAACCCTTTCAAGGGCGGTGGCTAGAGGGTCTAGCCATCTAAACTTAATTACAAAAGTGACTACTGGCACCAAGAATATTTCAATAAAATGTTGCTTTTGTAATTAAAGTGCAAAATAGCGTTTTGTTATTTAGTAAGAAATTCGTTTGAATATTCTGGTGTCAGTCAATAATTTCGTCAATTTACGAACAGAATTCCTCTGCCCCTGAAAGGGTTAATTGATTAAGGCCAAGCAAACATTTCGAAAACAACGGTGGCAAACAGGCATAGTAAATTAACAGTTATGTGACTTACACTACAAAAACAAATGGAATTAGTCTTTAATGAATTAAAATGACTGTGATCAAGAAATATGATTATAACAATGTGATTTAATTAATAATATTAAAATTATTTGTAGCAGTAAAATTTCCCCTTATGTAAATACGCACATAAAACCACTTGTCATATTTTATTAAACATCCAGGTTTTATAAGGGTTAAATAATGCAATAATGTAGATTAACAGGCATAGCAATCTCTTATTCCGCTGATAAAAAAGACAAATGTTTCTTTAAAAGAATAGAAGTTGAAAACTGCACTGTAAAAAAAAAAAAAAAAAAAAAGAACTAAAAAACGGAGATTCTACTGGCAATCTAGATGCCAGTACTAATTCCGTATTTTTACGGGAAATTTTTCCCATAATTACAGAAAAATTTCCGTTTTTCTGATTAAAAACGGAAATTTTTTTGTAATTTATGGGGAAAATTTGTGTAAAAAAACGGCAATAGTAGTGGCGTCTAGATTGCCAGTAGTATATCCGTTTTTTAGTCCTTTTTTTTTTTTTTTTTTTTTTTTTTACAGTGTGGTGTAAAATATAAAAAAGTCTTTCCGGCCAGTTCCGGGAGGAAGAGGTTGCTTTCATATTCCTTATTTTTAAAAAGCTAGCTTATATTTGACATAGCTAGATATATATAGCTAGCGCCATTTTGAAGCAAGATGGCGGATGAAGCTGGCCAACGAACTCGGTCGGGACATTGGTATGCAATATGTACACACGGAGTTGCATCCAAATCGCTTCATAAATACTAGAATTACAATGTGACAAAGTTCATATATATATATATATATATATATATATGGGCTGTTTAATAGCCTCTGCTTATTAACCAGGAGAGGAACCTTTAATTGCCTTTGAGGAGGACTTAAAGGAATCGACTTGGAGCGGAGACTTAATATCCAATCCGCACCTTCTTCCGGTGCAGCCTGTTAGTACCCTTGCCTAGCGCATGGGGAACGAACGCGGATGCGCATCCTCCAACCCTCTTGACCAGCGTGCAGGAATGTGGCTACCTTCCGCCCTTATTTTACCATGAATTCACAAATCAAATAGCGGCCCTTACTTCCCGCCGGTCTGCATGTTCCTGATTACGGCAGCGATCAGAAAGACATGAAGACAGATGGTGCTAAGAATATCCAGGCTCGGCTACGCTGCCATAACTTGAAGACCTTGGCTACGTATAATGGACGATATATATATATATATATATCAACATTTGAACGGAAGGTGGTTTCGAGGTCAGGGTGTCATGATCGATGAAAATATACAAAAATTTTTTGAACTCGTTTTCCTCCGAATGGCTGCAATAGGTAGCTTTTTGTAATGAAAGCTACCTAAAAGTAAGAAGTAAAAGAATTTCTTAAAACACCAACAAAACACTTTAATTGCGCTAGGCCTTTCGAAATATCTTAGCCTTTTTTCTTCAGGCTCGAAGAAGGCATGCTTCTACTATGAAAGTAACAGCAAGACTGACTGCAATATTTCTTTATCTACGAAAATATAATATAACTACGAACAAAAATATACAATAACTTTTCCAAGTTTCTTTTCATGCCGCGTTCATTATCTTTAGAAAACAAAGAAACCAATGTATTTTCAAGATTTAACGGTGTATTCATAAAAAGAAAGTTCTGTACTGATTTTCGGAAACGTTTCCTGACTACATTTTATTATTTATTTATAAGTTTTCTCGACCAAAATACAGTTCTTTAGGATGCTATCCATTCTCAAGAAAACATTTTGTTTCTCAACAAATATGTTTTAGAGGCACACTATAATTAAAAAGCATTTAACATTAACATTAACGTCCATATTAATGATACTTTGTTACTCTTGCATGTATAGTTTCAATTACACATCTCCAAATGTTTAATTGAGAATAATAGCATCCTAAAAACTAATATTTCAGTTTTAGAAAACCGATTAGTACATTAAATATAGAAAACAGGAGTTCTGCTTTTTCAGAATTAAGTGTCGTGCCCGATAAAAAAAAAAAAAAAAAAAAAATATATATATATAAATATAGAAAGTACAAAACATATATCAGTTTTAAGACTTTAAATACACGCTTTTATTTTATATAAATTGACGCCATTTGCATCCGCTTAAGAATTGCACATTTACGATCAAGTCTTAAACAACATCTATAGCATATGACGTCACTTTATTTAAATAAGATTAAATAAGTTACACTAATATTATATTAAAACACACATACTACAATATATATTAAAACACACATACACACATAAATAACGCCTGCATTCAACAGTTAAAGTTATATATAAATATTATACAGGTATACACACAATAAATACAATAAATGCAAGCGGAGTGAAAAATTAACGAGATCCAGGAATCGAACCCGGGACCACAGTATACAAGACTACTGCTCTAACCACTGAGCTACTCCAGCCGATACCGGGATCTGCAATTTTTCACTAATAAACCCTGTTGGGGAAGTCACCATCCATCTATACGAGAGCCTTGGATGACCGGACAACGATGAATAAATTTTACTATTACATCGATCTACGATATATAATATTAAAACACACATACTACAATATATATTTACAATATATGTGTGTTTTACTATTACATCGATCTACGATATATAATATTAAAACACACATACTACAATATATATTTACAATATATGTGTGTTTTAATATACATTGTAGTACGTGTGTTTTAATATTATATATCGTAGATCGATGTAATAGTAAAATTTATTCATCGTTGTCCGGTCATCCAAGGCTGTCGTATATGGCTGGTGACTTCCCCAACATGGTTTATTAGTGAAAAATAGCTGACATAGGTATCGGCCGGAGTAGCTCAGTGGTTAGAACAGCAGTTTTGTATATTGTGGTCACGGTACGATTCCTGGGTCTGGCTATTTTTTCACTCCAGCTGGGTTTATTGTATTTATTGTGTGCATGCATGTATAATATTTATATATACCTTACACTAATATTCTTTAAAATACATTTTTATGGAAGCCGATATTCTTGGCATAGCATGTATTTTAATTATAATTTTTTTTTCAGTTTGTGTATGAAAATGGCAAAAAAAAAAAAAAAAAAAAAAGATATAGTAATCTACTATTTTCCAACTATTTTTCCTTTACTTTCAATAGAGAGGGAATACTTCAGCTACCACTATTAATGAAAAGGTGTTAAAAAGTACAAAAAAAATTAATATCTCAAAAATAAATTGAGATGTACTTTTCAAACAAATTGCAATTAAAAGTACTTTTTTTCTGTACGAAGGTGTAAATATTGAAAATGTGCGATGTTTAGAAGTTAAAAAAAATGCAGTAGATATTATCAGTTTTTAGCAGTAAAATGATACATCTGCTGCGTTTTACAGCTGGCTAATGTAATGGATCTTTATTATTTAGGAACTTTGTTTTAGAAATGCTTATTTACATCAAGAAAGAATGTTGGCTTCTAAGGTCTCTAAAGACAAATATTAGTTTTCGGATTTGTGGGTAACTCAGAATAGGTTATTATTTATTTTCCTTCGTGGTTATATAATATTTTCTCAAATTCAGAAACATTTGTGTATTTTTTACAGTGCGGCAAACACATGAAAACACGCAGTGACGAAATTATTTCAACAAACAATTTAAGATAATATAATTTCAATAAAATATTCCAATTAAAAAAATGAAGTTTATATGTAATTTATAACAATTTTAACTGCCTAATGTATGCAATCCGTAAATTCAGCTCGCATTTTCAATTAAATGTTTTACTCTTATAAAGGATGTAGTTATTTGTAACAACTACCACGAATGACAATTTGTTCTTTTATCTAAGTCACCTTTTAAAATTCCATTTATCTTTCTTGAATCCATTGAAAGAGGAAAGCAATTCTGTAATTTAAAACAATATTCACAAGTAATTCTTTTGAAGTGTTCAAGATTAACATAAATTGAATTGATATGCATAAAACTCAAAGGCTGTACACTATTTAAAAATGTATTGAAATAAAATCTAATTAATTGTGTCTTCAATTAAGATGATCCAGATCATTATTATAGCGTTTTCACTTTGAGGATTTCTACTGTGTTTCATTTTAATGAATGTTGTAAAAGCTAAAGTGAAACAAACGTTAATTATTCCGAGCGCTTGTTTAAAAGTTGTGTTTGCTATTATAAATTAAAATTAACATAGACATGTACGTAAAACTTTACGATATACCCGTATTCTCGAATAATGTATTTGGTTCTAAAGTATTTTAAATGGATCTTTGAAAGCATTTGAATTTACTGAAAGTTACTATAGTAAATTTAAACAATGACATGTGTTCTAGTTTGTGAAGCGCTGGAATTTCTGTAGTTCATCTCGAAATCTTAACGATTTATTTGCTTATCAATATATGATTTATATTTATATAAAACGGAATTTTTTAAAATAAAAAACAAGGCAATTAATGTAATTATTATACTTTAATTTATTTTTGAATCGTTTATATGAATATTTGGTATGATGTTTTTTTATTTTTTTCGGAAAAATCTTAAGCTTTTTACGGAAGTTATCTGGTAATAAACATTAATAACTTCTAAGGGAATTTAAATGGAATTACTTAAAAGATTTTACTGAGGTTGATCATGAAATAATATGAGTTGTTCTGAGATCTCTTTGAGGTAATGTACTGAGCAAAATGCGAGGAAAGTCGAAGTTGTAGTTTCTATTTCTAAATTAAAATAAACAGAGAATCCAAGCAGGACTTCCCTTGTTACAGATCATAGGATAGACTGGTTCACGTTTACGTAGTGCACTTTTTCCAAAACGAGTTATAACTGGCGCGCCACCAGTCATGACAGATTGATGCCGCTCCCTAGCGCGTATTCTCACATGTTTTTGAGCGTCAGTAGAGCTTCAGTCTAGCATGCGGAAAGGATAACCTGTTTTCTGCCAAGGTGAGTATATTCTGTGTTGAACTTATTGAATCTTATTGTGAATTAATAATACTTAGTAAAGGATAAGGAAATATATGAACATCATTAGAATTTTATCCTTTTTTGAGAAATGCATTTATATGAACAAAAATGTTATAAATTTTTGTTGCACGTTATAAATAAATCTAAACATGGCGACGCGGTACGTATATCGGGCATTGATATCGGGGCAACTTTACGCATTATCGGGGTACCTTTACGCATGTTCTTACTGCGTAAATGTGCCCCTGAAGCTTTTTTGCCCCGTACTGTCTCAAAATCTTTTTAGTATTTTCAAGCTATTTAGTTTTGCAAATCATCATTTATTGTTTAATTGAGTAACAGATTCGACTCTTATAGCTTACAATCATATAAGCTCAGACAAGACAGAAGCGAAAAAGAAAAAAAAATATGGCACATTAATACAAAAAGAAGAAATTACGTAAAAATTTACTAGTTTCTATGGAAGCAACAAGAAGACAGCAAAGGAAAAAGTATGAAACCAAAAACTGCAAAAGGGAAAAAGGTGGTACACTCTGGAAAAAAGAAAATAGTCAATGAATCTGATGACGAAGATGAAAACTGTGTGTGTATTTATTGTTTGAAATTATACAACCAATCCTAAAAAGGACATGACGGGGTCCAAAGTCATAGATACAAAAGGTGGTCCCATAACAAGTGTGCAAAAGGAAATTCTTTATTTATTTATTTATTTATTTATTTATTTTGTAAAAACTGAAACAGTGATGATGAAGATGACTAAATAGTTTCTGTTTTTAATTAGCAATAAGTCATATGTTTTCAGTTTAACTTATAAAATGTTCTTTAATTAATTCTCGTTATTATTTTTTATTTTTAAACAGTGTTTGATGTTATAAATAAAACATTTTAATTTGATTAAATATTTATTTCACTTACTCTTTGGTATCACTTATAATATGCGTAAACGTGCCTCACTTGATACGTAAACCTGCCCCGGGAATGGGCAAGTTTGCGCAAAAGAATCGGACCTTTTTTTTTTTTTTTTTTTTACGGTTAAAAACACAAATAGGGCAACAACTAAATACACAAATTTTCTCTTTATTAACTGCTATATAAAACCACAATGTCTGAAATTTCCTAAGTTAAAACATAAAAATTAAATAATTCTTTGCAAAAAAAGGGGTAAACGTAACCCCAGTCTACCTTACTGCTTCGTGTACGGAACAAAGGTGAAAACCATTTTTATAATGATAAAATAAATTTTTTGTTTTAAATTGAACATATTTTTGTTATATTGCCCACTAACAACACCCAAAGCATTTCAATGTGAAAAATATAAATATGTATTCAAATAAAGTTTTAAAAATTACTAAAAACAATTATTTCGGATTAGCCGCAAGACAGAGTTTAGTAATAGTTAATAAAATCAGCAATTATTTTGCTATTTACCTTACTCATTATGATAATTTTAGTGTTTAACCCTCAATTACACAGGTGGCACACTGAGTGCGCCAGTCCTTGAAAAATGCTTCATGAATTCCTAGAAAATCACGTGATTAACACCTGCTCTCAACCTAACCTCTTTTCATTTGTTCCTTTCAGAAAGTGCATTGGTTAAAAGTTGAAGGTCACAGATTTCCGCGTTAATTTTCAAGATTATTTTCAGTTAGTCTCTTTTGACGCACTGAGTGCTACAGCTGTGTGACAATGTAAGTATTTTTCATTTCGCTCTTTTCGGTTTGCTATTTTATTTTTGCATGGTTATAAGTCGTTTCAATATTTACAGTATTTTTTAACTAATTAATTTGCTAATATAAAAAATTATATATATATATATATAAATTATATATAAACCCGAAATAAGTTGACATTTTTGTATATATTTCAGGAGTGCTAGAAAAAGAAATATAGTTCATCCTGATGATTATGCGAGACTTCTTCAAGAGTTATCAGATGAAGATTTAAGCGATTTGAATGACGAAGATTTCGATTGTGACAGTGAAGAGCAGGTAAACGAGAGTGATCATGATTCTGAATCTGAAATAGAGGTACCTTCAGATACAGAAATTACAGAATCAGATTCAGAGAAAGATGAAAACTATTTTACTAAAACAATATATGAAAGTATAAAAGGAAAAGGAAAAAAAATAAGTGAAATCTACAAATGGAAAAAATCTCCTGTCATAAGTAAATATTCCAAAGTACGACAGAAAAATATTCGAAAGTACGACAGAAAAATATTCGAAAGTACGACAGAAAAATATTCTAAAGAAGATATTGCCATTTGTAAAACAAAATGATAATATTATAGATGAAATTTCAGCCTTTTTCAAAATTATTGATATAGGGATGATTGATCTAATAGTTTCTAATACAAATTTAAATATTGGGAGTAGACGTAAGAATGGAAATGACAAAGAATATTATAAATTCGTCGGAAAAAATATACCAGTAAAGAAGAAATTATGGCTGTGATTGGAATTTTATACCTGATAGGTTTGAAAAAAGCTAGCAAGATAAATCTACGTGAATTGTGGACAAATGATGGCACAGGTATAGAGCTATCACGTGGTGTTATGTCTCAAAATAGATTCCAGTTTCTTCTCAGTGCTATTCGATTTGATGATAAAAGTACGAGAAAGATAAGAATAGAAAAAGACAAGTTAGCCTCAATAAGAGATTTTTTGGATTCTTTTGTACAACGGTGTAAAGAATCTTATTCACCAGGGGAATACATCACTATTGACGAAAAGCTTGAGCCATTTCGTGGTAGATGTTCCTTCATTCAGTATATCCCCAAGAAACCAGCGAAATATGGGATAAAAATATTTGCACTAGTTGATGCAAAGACTTTTTATACAAACAATCTGGAAGTATATTGCGGAAAGCAGCCTGATGGGCCATATTTTGTTTCAAATAAACCTTTTGACATCGTTAACAAACTAATTGCCTATTTAAAAGGATCAGGAAGAAATTTAACAACCGATAACTGGTATACCAGTTATCCTTTAGCAAAGTCATTGCTAAATGATAATATCACTTTGTTAGGAACAATGCGATCGAACAAAAAGGAAATTCCTCGTGAATTTCTTCCTTCAAAATCAAGACAAGTTGGTTCTACTCTGTTTGCATTTCAAAACGATATAAGCATTACTTCATATGTACCGAAACGGAATAAAGCTGTTATTCTCTTAAGTACAATGCACGACGATGCAAGTATTGACAAAGAAACAGGAAAGCCATGTGTCATACAGGATTATAATCAAACAAAATGTGGTGTTGATGTAGTTGATTAGCTGGGAGGAAATTATACTGTCTCAAGGAAAACATATAGATGGCCAATGTCAATTTTTTATGCATTGTTGAACATAGCTGGGATAAACAGCCAGATAAGTTTGGCTTCAGCGCCAAATACAGCTTCACGTAAAAGAAGATATTTCTTGAAGAATTTATCTTTAGCACTTATCAAGCCACATTTAGAAAGCCGAAGTTCTATTATGAATTTGCCCATCAAAAGTAGAGAGATAATCAAGAGACATATCGCTGAAAAAGAGACAACGAAAGCTGCAGAACCACCGAAGAAAAATGGCCGATGCAACCCTTGTGGTCGTGCGAAGAACAACAACACTACTATAATTTGTTCACGTTGTAAAAATTTCACTTGTAAAAATCATATGTATAATATTGAATACACTTGTATAAAACGTATTAACCGGGAAATTAATGAAGATCATGATCTTTCTCAATAAAGAATTTGTAAAGTAAGTATTCCTTTTTATGAACTCTATTCTTATTCCAATGATTTCATTTAGTTGAATTTGAAGTATTATTTTACAAAATATAAAACTAAAATTGAGAAATATATACATTATTACATCTTTTATGATATATGTTAATCCATTAAATAGTTTATTTATTGAATAATATAAAAATCGATGCTTTTATAGCTTGAAAATTGGCTGGCGCACAATGTGCGCCACCTATGTAACAACGTAACTTTCTACACCTGTGTAATAAAGGGTTAAATACGTAGTTTGATTAAATACTTGTTAAATTTGTGTTTTATCATTTAACTAAGTGATCCACCAGGCATTGCCCTGGTTCGTCAAAAAATAGCTTGAAACATAAGGAAACCACCTCGAAAAATTGCAATAAAAATCGTGAATTTTTTAAAAATCTCTTTCGAATTCAGAATAAACTTTATTGAAAAGAGAACAACATATAGCATGCTGGGTCAGAAGATTTAAAGTGAATGTGGAAATATCCTTCCGAACTTCCAGACTTTTCCTAATGTGTAACATCGCCCAAGAGTGCAAAATCTCTATAAGTTTCATCCAAAAATCGCTAAAACTTCGAAAATTGTAAAGACGAAAAATTGACTACAGTGGGCTAAATCATTGTAACCGATTTTTTTAACTAATGTCAAAAAACACAGCACGAAACAAGAAAAAAACACTAAAAACGCCTTTTATGAACACAAAAGTTGAAATTTACAATAATAGGCTAAATGCTTGAAAAATAATTATTTTACTAATGTCAAAAATTGCTTCTGAAACCAAGCAAATTTCAAAAAAGATGAAAATTGCATTGAAAAACAGATTAAAGATCGCTAAAACTTATAAAATCGTAGAAAACAAAATTTACTATATTAGGCTACAAGTCTGAAACATAATTATTTTATAATATCTTTTTTTTTTTTTTTTGGCTTTTTCCCATTTTTTCAGATTTTATCAGCAATGCTGTGATGCTTGTCCATGTTTTTTCGGAATAAAATTTTCATCTGTCACTGCTTAAGTTGAAACCTTCCTGACTTTTAGTCAGTCATTGTTGACACATATGTGCTTACCTGACTTGATTTGTGATGTCGTACTTCATAGTGATATCTCCAGTGCGATCAGATGTACGCCCAGGAATTAATGTACTACTTCTATATTAAACCATGCATGTGCGACGTATGTAAAACGCGATCATTATAAGCTGAAAGTACTTATAAAAGATTATATATATATATATATATATATATATATTTAAATAAAAGATATATATAATTTTATAAAAGATTATCCACTTCTATCCGTACATGATCAGCTGTGTACAAGAGTTACGTGAAACCAACCATGTTAAGCGTTTGACTTTTGCTCTCACGTTTCTTGCCAGAATGGAGGTGGATGATGCTTAACCGTGGAAAATGTTATGGAGAAACGAGGCCGGTAAATACCCAGAACTGCCAAATTTAGGATAAGAAATCACCAAATGCCTTTAAAGAAATTCCCTTACATTCACCAAAGATAACTGTTTGGTGTGGTTTCACATCTAATAGGATCATAGGTTCATCCTTCTATGAGAAAATTACCCAGACAGGACCAGTAACTGGTTCTGTTCCTGGAAGAAGATATCGCCAAATGTTAAACAACTTTTTCATTCCAGCACTTCAGCAAAAACAATACCTGGATATAATCATTTTCATGCAAGATGGAGCCCCTCTAAACATCGCTTTGCGGATACAGCAGATGTTAAGACAGAAATTTATAACAGAAAGAGTCATTAGCCGCTGCTTTCCAACTGCATGGCCACCTCGGTCCCCTGATCTTACCCCATGCGACTTCTGGCTATGTGGTTATCTAATGTGTAATGTCTATCATGGAGTTGTTCAGGACCTAGGTATATTGAAGGATAACGTAACACGTAGTGCATGGGAGATTCCTGCAGACAATTTACTTTAGTCTGTTGTGCATGCTGTGCGCAGATTGCAATACGTGATCCACAAAAACAGCGGCCACATTGAACTTGATTTGAATGTGCTAAATAAAAGTCAATTTTAGTTCAGCATTGATTCTTTTCTATTAAACAATGCCGCATATTCCCCTAGCGGTGACTTTTGGAACGGAAATAATTTTTTTCGCGCATTCCTTCGTCCATCGTCTTGTTTAATCTTCCACAAAATTTGACGCCATGCACTCAATTAGACCGCGATACAGAACACTCAGTCAGAGTACTGTCAGTTTAATTACGGCCACCTTGTACTTTAATAAATATAGGACTATGTCAACACTCAACAATCAGTTGAGGATTCGCCAATTTTATAAATATATATATATTTTTTTTATTCGGAGTATATGATAAGCTCAACAATAAAAATAAAGTAATAATGCTTTTTGCAAAATTTTATAAAGGAATATAAGTATGCCAATTAATTGTCCTTAAGGTTTTGCATACTTTCTTTTATTGCATTTAATTTAAATATGTAAAATAAATTCTTGGTTAAATGTTAAACCTTTCTCTGTATTATTATTTGTATGTAATTTCTTTTGTTAATTTTGCATCGCGATTTAATATTATGTCCCTCGATTATGTGCAGGTATAAGACTAATGTTAAAGTTAACGTTCCTAGATATTTATATATTCTAAATTCTAGTTCATTCTGCTTCCACAATGTTGAGAATCCGTGTAAAATTACACAATATCGATGTCATTAATGTCATCGATGCCACATGATTAAATGTCCATTCGAGCCGGAATTATTTCCTAAAATAAGTTAAATTTAAGCGACGCAGAATTACGCTAAATAAATCAGTTAAATAATTTTAAATAAAAATTCTGGAGTGAAATATTTTTTATGAAACTTGAGTAAAATTTCCGGGCGTTCTAGTGTTAAAATGGTAGTACGGTTTTTTATTACTGAAGAAGAAGGACAGAGTTCTTTCGAAAGGTCTAGCGCATTTCTAAATTTTATTGTGATCTTAACTAATTTCTAAGCCTTTATATAACGTTAATTAACGTTTTGTAAAAAGTATGTCTCACCGTGTGCGATTCTCCTCTTTATGTTCATGCATAACGCTTGATCTGATCAACCAATTTTCTTGATTTGTTTTCGGTAAGGCATGCTAAAATTCGTTGGTAAAGTAAAAATAATATTTTCTTTGTCTGTCTGTTTTATTTTTTTTAACTTTATAGATTTAACTTTCGTCAAAATTGCTCAATCGTGATGATGTTTGAATATGGTTTTAAAGTAAATAGTACAACATCAAGTTTTTAAAGTAATCGTCGGTTTGTGCAAAATTAATTTTACAGGAACATTTACAAAAATAATATATCATAGTCCATCGATAAAGCAATATTCGCCCCAACAGCATTTAAAAAGAATATAAATAGCTTTTTTGAATCATGTCGCTTAATCCGATTTTACCCGAATCCTTGATTCAGATAGGGTAATGTTTGAAATTTTTGAACTCTGGCATATCAGGTATTCTTCGATATAAAGTTCGGAATATAGTTTAAGATGAAAAACTATATATTTGAATGTAAATGTATATATTATAAATGAATAGTTTTTTGTGCATAAAAGAGAAAAATGATATAACATATGTAATTATATATATTTTTTTATAATTGCAGTAAAATAAGGATTTAAATTCTTTTATTTCTTTTTTCGGATAGGATTCTACGTTTACTTCAAATAGGATTTTTGAATTGAATCAAGTATTATCATGCAGTACACACGTGGATATGAATTCCGAGTTGTTGGTAAAAAACAAAATTAAACAAGAAAGAAATATCATGTGTCGATCATAGATTACAAAAAATTTTGCAACCTTTCCTCAATGTGAATTTCCGTGATCGATATGATTGATAGATTTGTATATGTTCTCCAAAGTTCGCTAAAATTTAGTTTAGTCAGTAGGTGCATAATACATATTGAACTTCAGCAATTTCGACCAATAGATGCAAATATACTTAAATTCCTTTTCAATGCCTATGCATTATCTTCAGGTTTTTGTACGTGTCACATATGAACTTAAATTTTATTCACGAAAAAACACGATCCAAACTATTGAAATCATCCTGCCAAAAATTAATAGGCGGCCATGTTCCCAGTTTTTTGCGTAGCGCTGTATACGATTTTAATTTATATTCTACAAATTCTCTTAAGCTCCTTTTCACCATTTTCCTTAACCAAGAAACTTTGATTGAACGCTCAAATTATAGTCAACGTTATTTTGATTGGATTTCGGTCATGATCCGTCCAGTCAGGTTAATCGTGAGTTTCATTTGAGTATTTGACCGAGGTTTCTAGGCTAAGTTAAATGGTGAATACGAGCATTGGTAGTAGTTTCTCTTATATTAAATATAACTCAGCTTGAAAATGCATAACTCAATTAAAAAGCACTTTTAAGCTATACAGTCTCATATTCACTAATGCACACGAATTATTTTGTATAACGCTGCATAATCTATGGAATTTACACACCACGTAGTAGGTAAATGTTAAGTTACACTTAAGAACGATTACTGTAACTGAAAACTTACTCGCAGGAATTATCGCTAAAAGACAGTACTATATCCGATATATTTTGCGTGTCCCTGTAAATGAACGATAAATGCTAACATCTCACTCTATAGTCAAGAATTTTTAATGAATTTCAATAATGTGTATCAATTTCGTTATGGTTAAAATAGTGTAACAAAATACAAATACGCTGCAAACACTTTTTCGCCATAGAGTATTATGTAAACCAAATATTTTGTGTGACTTTGATGAATGATAAGTGTCTTGCACTCGGTATTCTGAAGGGTAAATGTGTTAGTGCGCCTCGTAAATCCATACCAATTTCATTGTGTTTGTAATACAATAACTTCATTAAATTACAATGCAAACGGTTTCTTCCATATATTATAACGTAACGAAATTCGTTTGAGTGACTTTGTAAACGAAATATAAGTACTACACATACTGAAATCTATAGAAAGTATCGTGTAGAAAACTTCATCAATTTCTATACATCAATTTCAATAGGTTTGGGATAGAGTAATATTCTTAAAATACACTGCAAACGAATTTTCTCTGTAGACAATAATATAATGGAATTGTTTTGCGTGTCTTTGTATGTGAACTATTATGCTACAAAATTTATTTTCAATAGCGAAAACGTCAGGGTAATTCCCAATGAGGTTTGTCAATTACATGACACTATATTGCAGTGCAACACGGCCAAACTCACATACAGACATATGGACAAACACACCAAATTATAAACTCATTTCAACTATGTTAGAAAGTGTAAATAAAATCTTTGAAATGGGTTTTATTTTTTTGGCCTCAACTTAGCCGCCTCTATATGAAGTCTCACACAAGATTGGAAATATAATGTAAGTGCACAATTAGTTAAGAACTACATTTTAATTGATTTAAAGTATTAAATTATACAAACGTTATTTTCTTGGAAAAAAATAATTATGACTTTATTTAAACAAAACACGTTTTTTAAATATAATTAAAAAATTAATGCTATAATAAAGTTTCATTATTGGAATTTAAATTGTTTCTTAAATGAGTATAAAAAAGTCGCTTTCGTTATGCAAATTCAAATTTTAAATAAAAGGAAGTCTTTTTTAAAACTTTCTTTTTCTGTTTTCATTTTTGTAGAAACTAATGTAATTGGTGTTCAAAAATATTTAATAAGATAAATATAGAAGACATAAGTAGCAAAATCATTTATTCGTAAAAAATATTCACAAATCTTTAAATCTTTTTCACAAAAGAATTTGTTTAATTAGTTCATTTGTCTTTCTCAAAGAAATTAAGAATGCTATTTTTATGTTTTAGCAGTGATGCAGTAGGAAAAAAATAAAATAATTGTTTGGCAGGATTTTATTAGTAAACGGTTTGCTTTGTAATAAAAATTTCTCTAAGTACACCGAATTATAGAAAAATACCTTCAATATATAAGATAAAAAATATAATTAAATTAAGAAACCAAAAGTATCTTATAACGACGCATTTTAAAGAGAACTCCTAAAATAAGAATTAAAAGGATTTGAATAAAGTCAATTATCAAGATGTGGTATGTAGAAAAACTCTAAAGTCTAGGTAGAATTTTCTTTTTGCTAAAAGAAAAAAAAAAAGAAAAAAAAACGGAATTGATGAATGGATTATTGAAGTGTTCATCTGAAATATTACTACTGTCAACGACTGTAAGGATTCTGTGAAAATTGCATTTCTTCTAAACTAATAACTATAGTTTAAAAGAATGTTACATGTCAAAATTACAAATTAATTCGACATTATTCCATGATATATAAAATAAAAATTTTAATGTTTAGCTTATTCTGAGACTGCATGTACTGTATAATATAAAATTTATCTTAAAATGTGTAACATGTGTTTCTAATATTATGGCGGAGGGAGGGAAGAGGGGAGTAACCATTTATGGAACTCCGGCCTACCCGGGTTTTTGTTATCCGACATACCATTTCGCCATATTAGGCCGGATAGTCGGGAGTTCTCCGGTCGCACCGTTTACAGTATTCAGTATCCCGGGAAGCCCAAATTTATCACGTTATATTTTTAAATGTAAAATACTAATTAAAGAAGTTGGAAATTGCACATTCTACGTAGCAAATGAAGTGCGTTCGTACTATAACAAGTATTATAAATATGTTTTGCTCCGCATATTGTACTGAATGTATATTTTTGTACACTTCATAAGTACATATCAATTTCATTCTGTTCGACAGGCTGTAACATTATTAAAATGCACTTGAAATAATTTTTTGTCATTGGCTGTAATGTAACAGAAAACTTTTCACTGTACCTTAATTAAACAGTACATCCGATTTTCATAAAATTTGAAATGACTTGAAAAAATTTGCAAAAATTATATATTTAAAATATTATTCGGGTGGGTAGTTTTTGCTCTGTTAAATGCGGACAGACAGACGGACCGAACGACGACTATAGGTGCCAAGTATTTATATAATTACGAAAGCACCTACAAAAATAGCTATAAATTTTTTATTATATAATTTCTACGTTTTTAATTATTTTAAAGTTTATATATTATAACTAGAATGTTTTCAAGCAAATAACGTCTCCCACTTTGCTTTAAAGTTATGTAAATTTTTTTTAGAATTTCGATAAAAAATGCTTGAAAAAAGTACATAAACTACTTCTATGAGACTTTAATTCACCTAATTTTTGCATAAAAAATGAAATTTAATTATTTTCTGACTTTTAAACTTTTTGGAACAGCATAAAAGTTATAGTTTAAAGTTTTCTTTTAAAGTTTTTTTTTCACAAACAAAATTTAAATTTTATATTTTATGAGTTTTAGTTAAAGTATTATTACAGGCAATAGTGAAAATCTATAGTAAACAAGTTTTAGTTTTCAAATTTTAATCACGATATTTAATTTTTTTTATAAAAAGATTTCAAACAAAAGTATAAGTGTGAATTATTATTTCTTTGTAGTAATTGAAATTATGAGTATACTTTTGAGATGAAAATCGTAATAATTCATCTTATGTATTTCATATTTAAAAAAATATATATTTTTAGGAAATAAAAAAATGCTTTACAGTGATCTTGAAAAAAATTTTTTTTTTCATTTTCAAACGTAGATGGGCTTTTTTAAATGTCTGCGTTTTTTTTTTTCTTTTTTACAATAGCACTAATTTAAAGAGTTTTATTAGCACAACAAAAATGTTCTTAAACATATTGAACAATAGTTTAATGTAAACCTGAATGTTTGTGAAGGTTTAGTAAAGATTTTCCCTTTTTGTGATTTTTTTTTTTTTTTTTTTTTTTGTCAAATATTCTCTTTTTTAAACTTTATATTTAGTCATTCAAGTGTATTGTAATATCTTTTTCCATATATTCGAGGGGAAAGAAGTTGTATTATTGTGATTTGAAGTGTGATAAAATGTTATGAATATTTTATTGATCTCGTTTTTTTAAAGCTTATCAAAAGAAAAAAAATAACTTAAGTATAATATAAAAGTTATGAAAATAAATGTATAAAAGCAATGAAAAGTTTATTTAAAAGCGAAGAGACTTAAATTGGGATATTAAGACACAAAATTGATTTATTCTGTTATTTTCTGTTCAAGATTTAAAGATGGAAAAAAATGAGCATTTCATAATAATATAATATATCTTAAGATAAAACAAAAATATTCGTTATATTAAAAATAAAAAAAAATTGTAATATAACTTCAAATGTGTGAATTATTTTTTCTTTCATAGAACTTTCTTTTAATAAAGATGATTCTTCAAGAAAATTCGTATTTATTTTTTAAAAATATCAATTTTTTTATTTTAATCTGTTTAAGACTTTAGGATTTTGAATAATTAATTACATTGCAATTTGTACTTCTCTTTTAATGCAGAAAAAAACATTTTTTTTTTAAATTTTTGGTCTGAACAATATGAACTATGTATGAAAAAATACAAAATATTTGTATAATTTGGACTGATTCATACAGAGAAAAATTTAGCATTAAAGTAAAAACAACTTCAATTTTCACTAAAGAATGTATCTGCTGTGCTTATATCCGTGGAATGAGATGTCGGGCTGTCAGGTGAAAGTTGCCTGAAATTGTCTCAAAATACACACACATGTTTAAAATTAGGAGAATTTTCAGATTTGATCGACTATCTCTAGAACTACTGGGGAGATTTTAATGATATTAAGAATAAACATAAATTGAAGTAATGAAAAAAATAACATCCAACAGGTACAATAGACAAGCATGATCGTGCGTGAGACTTAGCAGCGTCGAAATGTATAAAACAGAGCTTACAATATTGAACAAAAAAAGCGTTAATAGGGCGTCTAGTGCACTGTTACAGTTATACAGCTCTCGCAACGTGAATTCATACTGCAAATCAGGCAGTTTATGACTTTCTGTGGTAGTCGGACCTACTCCTCCAGCATTACTGTTTTTAGACCCTATGTGGTTCTGGGAAATTGAAAACGAATTTCAATTGCCATCTCCATAGGGCTCCAGGCATGGTCTATAGTGTTTATGTCTGGAGAACTATATCGACAACCTATCCGGTTAATATCCCCACTTTCCAGAAATGCCTCGGCCGGATGAGCGCTTTGATTTCAATTAAAATAAAATTGTTATTTAATTTAATTCAATTCAAATAAAAATTGTTAAAAGAAAAATATAGGGTTCATACCTATACAACACACTAGTCACATAGTCTCTGCAAAACACATAAATGTGTGTGCGCTCATCTAACATGATGTCTCCCCAGACACTAGAACCACCGCAGACCTTAGTAGTATATTTCTTGGACGGTGGACCTCTGGTTCTCTCTCACTGCGTTTTATCGTGTAGCCTTTTGGAAGCAGTAACTCTTTAAACACCTGTGTCCAAAAAAGGTCACAAAAGCGCTAAGAAGGTTTTGCACTCCTGTTACACCTCTCTGTAATAGACAAATAGTGATCATCATTTGCCATCGTGACTCTTGGATGACCTGGCCCAGACTTCCTCTCTATGGATCCAATATTCCTAAACTGCTTCTATAAGTTCAACACGACGCTGGGCGTTACATTGAAGTCTCTAGAAATATACACTTGAGACTGTCTTGGTTCCAGTCTCCATGCGATTCGACACCTCATTCCATCATCCAAACGTTAGCGATAACTCAGTTTTACTATATGCTTTTATATTTCACCGAATGGTAAAAAAAAAAAAAAAAAAAAAAACGAACATGGCGGGGGCTGTGCGAGAAAACAAAACATGGAAATCGCCATTCGCGCTTATAAAGCATATTCATCTATATTCCCCGCCAATACACATGTGTACAATACACTTGTGTACAATACACTTGTGTACAATACACTTGTGTACGTATTCAATACTAAAGATTTGCATGTTTGTTTGGAAGCATTAGTTTTACCTTTCGTTCAGTACTGTTCTTTAAATTCAACAAAATATCCAAATTCTATTAATTTTAAACATGATTTATATACATATTTGAATATAACGCATCTCTGAAAAATTAAATTTTTTAACGGTCTTTATAAAATTAAGACTTTTATGCAGTGTAATTCGAGAAAATAATTTTGAAAAATGGCCAACAGGCATACGAAAAGAAAGCGGGCCCGTATCTCTTCAGAACAGTCATGTGATTTGCTATATTGTAATATAGATGAACACAAATTTTCTTCATAATATGCATAGTTATGTACTGTAGCTACAGATCATATCGAGCTTTTTATTTTACACGGTGATCGTAAATATTTTATTCAATTCGTTGTTGGTCTCTTGAATGTACTCATGGTCAAATTTTCTTTAAAAATATGAGCTCAACTAAGTTCTTTATAACCCTGAAATTATGGGAGAATGCGTCAAATATTTCTCTAGCTAATTTAACAAAACCTTTAAATCCGAAAGTGTCAGTGACTTTGGCCGTGTAGTGGCTCAATTATGCATATATCGTTAGAGATATTCCTCGAAATTTTGTGGTTATTACAGTAATTTACAGAACCAATATACATACATTCTACTGATTTAAAAGTTCAGATATATTTTATTAAAGTCATATGCATTCAAGCGATATTTTTATTACATAGAGTAATAAGTTTAGATTTTATTTAAGAGTTATATATTTGTAAAAATTGTATTAAATGATAAAAACATTTTCCATGAATTTAGTATTTTTATTTTTATATTATTTATTTAATTTTTAACAAAGCAATTATATTTCAACTATTACAAGTATATTGATCCATAATATGAGATCATTAGGTAAATAGAAATTAGTGAAAATGTCTTACCAGAACAAAATCTTGAGCATGCTTTATTCTTTCCGCAATGCTGCATTTAGAAACACGGATGTACGTTTGTTAAATTTTAAATGAAAAGTAACTTCTAAACATAAGACAAACATTCTGAGGTTAAATGCCAACAATAGCCTGATCCACGAATGCTCAAGGTTTTTGTTTCTATCTGACAACAGCATTTTAACAAACGAAGAATGCATTCTCAATCAAAACGAAGAATGCATTCCCAATCAAAATAATATATACATTATTTTTTAACTTTATTTCACATTTAATTAAATATTACACCGCTTAAAAATTACATAATCACAAAGTTCTATGAATTTTTCAAAAAAAGTATTTGATTTGTATTTGTTATATGTTTTTTTTTATATTTATCTAAATATGTTGCGGCCAGTGAAAATGTAGGGGAGACCGGAGCTTGTTGGCTACAGTGGTAAGTAGGCGCAGTCCTCATAAATCGCCTGTTTGTGAAGAGATTGCGCAATCAGTCACAGAGTACCTTTCTTCTTGCTTTTTACAATCCTCATTGTAGTTTTTCAGCGTTACCCACGTGCAGTGAACATTTATTACGAATTTTCTGTTTTTTGCACTCATAAGTAATTTTTTGTTTCTTCATTCTTTTTCTAATTTTTAATACTTATCTTAATAATTGCGATTTAACTTGTGCAGTTTTTCTTAGTGTATGATTAACTGTACCTACCCCATATGTGATTTACTTGGATTATTTATACTTACATGGTTACGTGTCCCTTTTGTGAAGAAATTCATTACGGGGCTAGTAGGCGCATTGAACACAAGGCAAGTTGACTCGATGTCTGGTGTGTGCTGGTAGCTTGAAAAACAGTAAACACCGAGAAATGTGGTTGCAATGCAAGATTTTGGACGCACAAGGCTTGCCCAAACGGAGACACTGGATTTTTTATTTGTGACAACTGTAACTCTGATGATGATATCGAGTAGGATAGAAGTTGCTCAATGTTAATGTTTTATTCATTATTTTTATGTCTGTATAATTTAGAATTTACATTGTACGATGATAACGCCTTTGTTTAAACTTACTGGTATTAATGAAATTGATTTCTCTTAACTGCGTGTCTCATTTGAGTTTCATTATATTTTTATAAAATGTGTGCCGACTTACCCCTTAGGTATAGGCAACTTTCCCAGTGACGGGGTAGGTTGGCGCACAATTTCCCTTTGCCTTTAGGCTTCCGCTAAATATAAACTACAAAAGCTACAAACTAAAAACTCCGGGTATTTATAGCTCAATGCCTGTTCTTTAAAAGTACAGTTAAAGTTTCATAAAAAACTTAAACAAAAAATTAATAAAAATCAATAACTAAAAACTGCGCCTACTAGCCACGGTCTGCCCAATTACAAACATTAATATTCTGGAAAAAATTAAGTATTTTCATTTTAATCACGTTTAAGTTATATTAAAATAGGTGTTATTAACTATTTTCTCTTTGATTGCAAGTTGAATACATACTCTCTAATCCGTACTATGTAAATAGCTTGGACTGGTTTGAAATGATATTTTTAAATTTATTTTGAATGGAAAATGATATTTTTATTTTAAGCCGTATATTTTCTTATTCTACAAATATATATATATATATATGTTGATGAAATTTTTGTTTGTTATGAAATATCTTTAAAATATATCATTTTACATAATTCTATAAGTTTTCATACACCTATAAGGGGGCACAGGAGCTTTAATCTTTCAAAAACTCATGTTTCGGATTTTGTTTCATTCTGATATTTATTTTTTTTATTTCGCAACAATATGCAAAAACTCTCATTCAAAAATTTATATTTTTTTCTTCAGTTATAATCATTTATAGAATGTGAGTACAATTGAAGATCCGTAGATATTGAAATTTTAAAACGCGTTTTTTCAGATTATTAAATTTGGAGTTTGCTCTCACTGTTACTTTCAAACTATATAAGCTACAGCTTTAAAAAATGAACCAAATATGCGTTTCTTTATAATCTTCATTCTTACCCCCACCCCCCCCCTCTAAATCACATATTTTGATTACTTATTTTTTTGCATTTGAAAAATTTGAAAAACTTTTCGAATTTTCACATTTTCTGATTTTTTTTTTTTTTTGTGCTAAAATTAAATTTTAAACAAACCTTTTTGTGTATATTTCGGTCTTAATCTAGAAGTAGGTGCGTTGTAGTTCTACTTTGTTCAAAAAAAAGTTATATGTATAATTTGGAGTTTTATAATGCGCGCACCACTTAATGATTTTAATAAACTCATTAGTGAGATGAATATTTAAATTTAAAATTTAAATATTTCTTTTTCTGAATAATACAGCAAATAATATCTACTTTAGGCAGAAAAGGAAAAATATATCTTAATTGCATATTAATTGTGTTTTGGTACTTTGAAAATGGTGATTTCTTTATAATTTCGAAAACTCAAAATTTCTGTGCCCCCATGAATATTTGTTTCAACATTTCATCAAAATACTCTTTTTCTGCAAAGATGCCACAATGTGATGGTAAATCCGTGTTCAAACTTTTGATATTATGCTTAAAGCATAAATTTGTGGAGATTTAACCGTTATTTAGTAAAATATGAAACCGTGACCAGGTAAAATATCTAACAATCAAAAGATAAATTTGAACAAAAAACCATAAAGCGCAGTAAATATCCTTTTCAGACAAGTATTGAAGAGACAGAGCTATTTAGAGCTACATTCGAATCTGATAACTCGTATTGTTTCTGGCGTTATAACCACTAGACATGGATGTAGATATTTGGAGTTCTCTAAAGCAGTAGACTGAGAGTGCATATAACTATATATGTTGACTGACTGACAGACATTTTTATAAGATAGTGTGAAAAGTAGAACTTTGGGCCAAAATTAGGAGTTTTGAAAATTTAGTTTACAAACTTTGTTGCTTCTGCTTCCCCCTACACTTCTTGGCATGAAGTATGCCAAAGTTGAAAGGGAATTTTAACAGTGTAATTGTCCTAAACACTGTCAGAAATATTCTTCTTTATTCACTAATATTGTTGTAATTTTTAAACAAATAATTTACGTACTTCTAGAAAACATCCTTTTCTCGTTAATTCTTCGGGAAAATTTGAAAAAAGGAAATATCTCTATTACTTTCACGCATGCGTACATGGCTATATTAATGCCAAAGTTCCACTTTATTTTTTAAATGCAAAACTGAACATTCAACAAATTAAAATTTCTAATTTATTTTAAGACAAACAAACAAACAAAAAAAATTCTTTCGAATTTAATAAAGTAGCAATTTTCTCATCCATTTAAACTAATTCACAATTTACATTTTAGCGCATTAAATTTTCGTAAGCGAAATTATTTCTAAACGAACACATTTAAAAATATTTAGTAGTTCAATCAACTTTAAAAAATTCTATTTTATTCAAAAAAGCAAACATTTCTTTGCAAATTATTTAAAAAGATAAAATTAATGTTTTACATCTGACAATCAAATTATGTCTTATTAAAAATATGTCTAATATGTAATAATTTTTATCCTCTATTATTCTGTAAGTGTTAAAACACCAACCATTATTCCATAACAACGAAATGTCCCTGCAATTAACCCGAGAGTAGTCGCGACATTTTTTAGAACGTTAGTAGTCGCGTTCGGTCCATTTGCCGCCGTTACCAGCAGGCCGAAAACGAGGGGAAACTTGCCGGTGTTATCAGATGATCGAAAACGGATAACGTAGGGTGAAAATATTGACTGAACTTTAAAAGATTACAGCAATTATTCATTTTACAACCTTTTACAGCAATTATTTATTTCGCTTAAGTATATATTCAGTTGGCATCTAGATAAATGTTTTTAATAACTCTTTCTTCGTTTTGCATAAATACTTAAAAGTAAATAGCAAATGATTTGATTGAATTTCTGATGTTACTATGAATCAATAATTAGTAGGAAAACATTTACTAATATGAATCTAAATTCATGATAGGTTTTTTTTTCTTTTTTTCTTTTTTTTTTTTTTTTTTTTTTTTTGGAAGGACAGAATCAGAGTCAGGTAGATTTTTTTTTATACTCCGGCACTCTATATCCATTTAATAAAATAAAATTAATAAATTTAGCATCAATATATTACACTGACATTAAATTGAACAATTAAACTGAAAATAAAAATGGAACCTATGACATGCAACAGAAAATCAAATACAATACCATTAATTCACCAGCATATTGCGGACGATTAATTCATTTAAAACGTATGAAAAACCATCAAATTTGATGCCATAAACAATTAAAGACAATACTTATATGTAAACTTTCTGTACAATAGTACCATTGAAAAATAAGGAAAATGACCAATAATTATGAAATCACAAATACCACATAAACCAAATATTATTAAAAATGTATAATTATATATATATATATATATATATATATATATATATATATATAATAAAGAAAAAGGTAAAAAATACTTAACTTCGAAATTATAAATGTAAATGTTGTAGCTACGTTTTATTTATTTATTTATTTTGTGTGGTGTCTGTATGTGTATGAGGGGTGAGAGGAGGGGGGGGCTCTCGAGATTTTGTGATTAAATCCATTTTTCATATGAAAATGCACGATTTGTAGTTTTTCTACTTATTTCAGGGTGGGAGCAGCGCCCTTGAATAAAAACTCTGGATACGAACTTCGCTTATATAAAGTAAATAATAAATAAATTATTGAAATTATATATTTAATTTAAATACATTTGCAATTGTAAATTTAAATCCTAAGATGGATAAATTATTTTAATTAATAGAATCACTGAAAGGTTCATCTTAATAGGGATGTATTTTACAGAAACTATTTAATTAAAATAAATATTCAATTGTACATTTTATAATAAGGTATTAATGTTATAATTTATTGTTTTATAATAACGTTCATTAAAATAATAAAAACAATAAGAAAATTTTCTCCGAAATTATAAATATGCAGCAATAATTTAATTTAAATGAATTTTCTCTCATATTCTGGAAAACATTATTGTGAAAAATAGTTTGAACAATTGATGAAGGGCAACAAATTTAAATTTGTTAGATACTGTCCGCAAGCCTCTATTGGATTTCAATAATAATAATAATAATAATAATAAACATTTTCTGCGGCATTGTTAAAAAAAAAAAAAAAAAAAA
Organism: Maratus speciosus; assembly: GCA_963932465.1. NCBI lineage: Eukaryota > Metazoa > Arthropoda > Arachnida > Araneae > Salticidae > Maratus > Maratus speciosus. The sequence goes on along the minus strand of OZ010791.1, from coordinate 373,376,816 downwards.
ATGTGTTTTTACTTACAGTATGAAAATTTAAAAATAGATAAATTTTAGAAAAATACTTAAAATATTTTTTTAAAATCGTAGTATAAACATTCACTGAATTATCCAAAAGAGATTTTTATTTGCGTAATTTCTAAACTACATTATAAAATTCTCATTATTTTTCTTATTGTACAAATAAATTATATGCATGTTCTTCGCAAATACATTTCTGCACTACATTTCTGAGAAAATTGTTTTATCTTTCGAATTTGTTTTATTGTACAAAAACGATAATTTTCAGATTTTGGAGATACGGCATTTTTTTTTTACTGATTCCCACAAAATTATCTTCTCTTTTTTTTTAATGGTTTGGCAGTGTTATTGTCTGTTTTCTTTCACTTATATGTTCGAGTAATAAATGGAAAGTAAGTTCTTTCAAATAATGATGATGAATTTCCTTTTTTTTCCATATTTAAATGATTATCAATTTGAGAATTTATTTCCGCAATATTTGACAATGAAAAAAAAATGTAAGTGACCATCCATCAGTTTTTTGTGCGAACTGACTTCACAACTAATATAATAAAACAATTTTAAGTCACATTCTAAAAGTAAAAAAAGTATTCTATGAACAGGTAAAATAGCAGAAAGAAAGAAAGACGAAATAACAACAGACAGAGAGTCCGTACTTCGAAGAAACTTTCCCCCACTGATTTCGCGGAAATGGGAAAGGATGAACACGAGGGGAAAAATTCAACTAACGTAAGTGGTCGCAACGGGGTCATTTAGACCGATTGAAACTTAAGAATGCGATAAAATGCTAAGAAATAGCAGGAATGACTTGCAATTTTACTACATAAGAGTGTATACACTCAAGGTCAGCTACACGGAATTTGGCTATCGTAACTTTAACGGGAAATGAGTTACAGGAAGATAACGAATTTCGGGCGGGGAAAAGACCAACGGGCGACTATTAACGGGTTAAGTTTAAATTTCCGAACTTTCTGAACAAGAAATTTAAAAAGTGGATCATGAGCTGATCTTTTCACCCCTCTGCAGAGAAATGGACTGAACACCACTTGCGCATGCGTACTATTTTTGTTTTTGTTTTTAAAATGTATTTCTATTTTGTCAATCATCTTTTTTCCCTTTGAAAATGAAAGCGTGTGTGTTCGAAAGATCTCGGGTTGCATTAAATAATATTTTTATATGTTTTTGCCACCTTTTAAGTAGTTATAAGTATATTATAAAGTTTATGTTTAACAAGCCTTTACCAATCCCCCATTTGAAGAAACCCATATCTTAATTTTAAACTCGAGCTCATCCAAGTGCTCGCTGGCCGAGTGGTTAGGATGCTCGATTCATGACGCGCGATCCCATGTTCAAGGCTATCCACGGAAGAACGATAGAAGTATTCTTTTAAAAAACTCTTTTTTTTAACCCTAGATCTACCGGGAATTTTATTCAAGTTTTAATAAAACGTTCTACACCAGAATTTTTATTTAAAACTATTTAACTTATTTATTTACCTTATTTTTGTCTGGTTTATATACTTAGTTTATTTTAAAGAAATTTCTGGTTTGAATGAATATTTTGTATGTACCTGTCGGGTCCAATGGACCCGTCTGGTAGACGGAGGGTTAAGAATACTAAAATTTTTTGTCATAGAGAAAAATAAATAAATAAACGGTCAAGTGCGAGTATTACTCGTGCTCAGAGGGTTCCGTAGAATAAATATATGAATTATTAGCTGTATTATTTAAACAATCGTTACTAAAAGAAAACTAAGACTTCGGAAAAACTATACAATGTAGGATTTGGTATAGCTGTATATGTACTAGAAAAGTATGAATGGGTATACCATAAAAGTTCAAAGAGATATGAAGCCTAAATAATATCAAATATTGCTATTCTGTATAACTCTTATTTAAATTTTATTCTAATCTGTTTATGATGAACTTAATACGCTACTGGCAATAAAAGTAGTGTATTTAAACTTCATTTGTCATATCATAAAACTAAATTCAGCGTCGTAATAACCTTTTCTTTTTGCAGTGTAGATCCACTGTACAAAGTTTAAACCACTGTACAAAACCACTGTACAAAGTTTAAACTTGGCATTTTGCTAAGAGCGCTTCGAAAGGAGGTCGCAAAGTATCAAAGTCGCCTTGGTTTTTCCATTTAGGTTTTTAATTAACTTAAAAGTTAATTAAAAACACGGGAGGCGTATTGAGAGAAATTCTCAATGAAAACTAGTCGGGAATCCGATAGTATTTATTTGATTAATTCTATTTATTGCATTTATACTGCTACTTGACATTGTATTACACAAAGTATCATTAAAAGTTGTTATCTAGGCGTTAAAAGCCGGTGGTATATATAGTACGCCGCCACTGTCCGTATGACCAAACCATCCGTAACTTTAATTGTTAATATCTCGGCTAATTACAGACGATTTTTTTCAGAAATCATTATCAACAATGCTTTTATACTTATGCTACGATAGGTACCTCCAATGCTCCTCAACACCTTTTCTGAATGACCGCAAATCGAAATTTGTGTGTAATGGAAATCTGCGCTTTTCTCAAAAACTATGTGACCTAGGGTGTGTGTGTGTGGTACATATTTTTGCATTACATTTTCAACGATATCTCTGAAAATATAATATCTAAAATTTTAAAAAATATATATTTTTAAGTTAAGAAAGCTTTCAAACGATACCCCGAACGATATACAAAGAAAAGATTTTTTGTTTTGTTTTGTTTTGTACAACTAACTTAATTAGCCCCTCTACATTTTTCCAGAAAATATTTGTTAATGTTTAATAATCTGTAGATATGTGGATCAATAGTCTTTATTACTTCCCCCAATTTGAACTTTCGACGTTCCATAGTTTACGACTAAAATGGTGACATACAGACAGACACAGGAGTGATCTTATAATGGTTCCGTTTTTAATTTTTAAGTACGAAACCCTAAATAAACCCCAAAATTTTTTAAACTGGCGAATATTTTTTTCTTTTCACAGAGAAAAAAGAAATAATCATTCTTTAGTTCTCGGATATATTCCGATAGCAGTGCTACTAGGAATATTTCTGCGAATTGAAGAAAGATTTCTGAGAGCGTAATAATACGGATGTTATACCACTTTATATTTAGTGCCCTGTGTGCGCTATAGTTAAAAAAAAAAATAAAATAACGCATTTAACCATTTTTCTACATGCTTTTCCACTTGCGCGAATCCAGTTCCTGCAAGTCAAACGGGCATTCGGGCTTTAGAATGTCCGAACTGACTTCGAGCAGGAGACTCACAGTGGTTCTCTAGGTTTTTTTTTTTTTTTTTTTTTTTTTTTTGTATCTGTATAATGTGATGCATTTATTTTACAATAGATAGCAAGAGTTGAGACAAATATTATTATAATCTATTACTTTTACTAATGTATGTGAATGTTTTAAATATCTTTGTCACTTTGATTCAGTTTTTATTTATTTAACTAGGGAGCGCTGCCCCCTACGAGCTACGCTCGTCAACCCCCGTTCAGACACCGCAGACTCTAAAAGCACGCTAATCTGATCGGCTTAAAAAATATTTCGGAAGATTGAATTATAAGTTTAAAAACAGTGGCGATCTCCCTATAAACGGGTTTCTATTCATTTCTCTTTGATTGGGGAATTTTAAAGCCAACTCAGCGGCTGTTAAATGATACAATGGCTGTTTCCGTCTTTGATTAAATAAAATCTGTTGACATTACAAAATAAGCTAATATAAAATGAATTAAATAAATAGAGTCTTTGCCTCCCGGTATTTTTTAGCAAAGCGAAAAGAAAGTTTTTTTTTTTTTTAATGACACTTTAAATGTATCGTTTTTAATCTGACGTAATTTTCACTAAACTTTCCTTTCTCCTTTTACTATTCACGTGAAAATAATTATGTTAGAAATGAAATATTATTTGAGCTATCCTAATAAAAATAGTTGAAAATATCATCTTAAAATATTACATAAATATCTCGCGCAATTTTTAAATTTAAACTGTTTTGCAATATTATTTTTTGTTTATTTTACGTAATGTGTAATGCGACGTAAATGTGACGTAATTTCTCCTATTTAAGACTTCTAACGCATGTTAATGAATTTATTATTTTACAACATTCTTTCACTTTTAAAATTCACGTGTAATATGGTTTTTATGATAATTTTCAATGAGTTCCTGCTTTTTATATTTTCTTGTTTATAATAGTCACGTGTAAAATAAATTTTTAATTTGAAGCAAATATTATTGCTAACGCTGTTTATACAGTTGGCAACAGTTTAAATTAATGCAATTTTCTAAAATGTGTAAAATAATATCTCTCGAAATGCTAAAAATTTGAATTTAAATTAGAAATAAAACCTCAAAAAATGAGTCAAATTAATAAACTGAGTGCAGTCTGCACACCGGGAAATTCTGACCCATAAAATAATCTAAACTTGATTAAATTCCGATGTACAGTTTTTGCTCCTATAAAACTTTTTTAATGGAACGATTTTGTTCAACTTTAACATAAAATATCTCTTTAAATATTTCTTCGATTTGAAAACTGTCTGCATCAGCGTGCTTATCAAACATTTCTGTATAATTCCACCGATTTTCATATTTTTGTATGCAATATTTTGCTTAATATTAACGAAGAAATACCTCCGGTCACAAAAAATTCAAAACCGGCGGCGGCGGCGGTGGCGGCGGTAGTTCCTTTTTTTTTTTTTATAATAAAGAGACACTAAAACTACCGCGCGGGGTCAAATGAGTCTTAATTATTTTTTTTTTCGAATTTCTTAAACTAAAACATTATGAAATTTCTTTATATTTCACGACTTTTATTAAAATATAGAATCATATTATTCCATAAAATGCCTCATCTCCGAACTACTTTTTTGCCTAGAAAAATATTTTAGGCTTAACTACCGCAAGGGGTCATTTGACACCTGAATAAATTTATGTTAAATTATAAAGATTGAAATGTTTTATTTTGTAAGAACATTAGTAAATTGCGTAATTTTGCTATTGCATCATTTATTCTAATGTATTGCATCATATTTGATAATGTCTGATGGTATAATTAGAAATTGACTTTACTCCGAGTGAGATTCTAGTTTGAACATTTCAGGTTATATTGAGAACGAAATAATCTTAAAAATATATAGTGAACATAAAATAAATTTGCACAAATATTTGTTTCTTAAATTTTCGAATTTCTTGAAATAATGATTTTTTTTTTTTTTTTTTTTTTTTTGCCGTAATTATATATATATATATTTTACTTTAACCCTTTCGAGGGCGGTGTCCTTAAATAAGGACACCTAATTGTAATTCCAAAACTGATAAACTGCACCAAGAATACTTAATTAAAATTTTTCTTTTATAATGTACGTGAAAATACGCAAGTCCTTATTTTCTAATAAATTCTTTTTTAAATTATGGTGTGTCAGTCCATTAGTTCACCAGTTTATAAACGGAATTACTCCGCGTGAGAAAGTGTTAATAAAGAAACAAAGTATATATCAACTGGTATATTTTTCGCAATACATCGAAAAATACATAACTTTTTATATAAGTGTAATTTCACCCCTTCCGGTAGGAATGGGTATAAAATAATATCGGTACCTTTAGTGTAAATAAGTTGTTTATAATATATTCGATTTTTATCGAGTTTTGCTGCTATAATGCACAAGGTTAAAAAAGAAGAAAAATGTAATTTTGACACATTTTTACTTTCTTCTATCATTACAAGAAGAAAGTTTTGATTCGTGAAAATTTTCGGCTTTCGGTTTTCGACGATTTACACATTTTAGTGGTCAGACATTCCGAAAGACATGTTTTTACAAAATGTCTGTCTATGAGTCTGTGAGTCTGTCTGTTATATGGGACACAAATTTTGTGGGTACTTTATCTCAAGAAGTAATGCACAGGATTTATTAGAAAATTACATTCAGTTAGTCCCTGATATAAATTGGTGCTGATTAGTTTTTGATATAAATCGCTCAACAGGTGGCACTGCTATGCTTAATTTTTCATGATTTCCACAATAGCTCTATCTCCAGAACTAATGCGCGGATTTACACCAAACTACAGATTCATTTAGTCCTTGACATGAATTGATGTTTCATACATTTCTGTGTAAATTGCTCAAAAGGTGGCGCTGCTGTGCTGCATTTTTTTCGATTTCCCCAATAGCTCTACCTCAAGAATTCATGGTCGGATTTTCAACAAACTTCAAATTCAAGTATTCCTGGATATAAATTAGTGCTGTTTAGTTTTTGGTGTAAATCGCCCAACATGAGGCGCTGCTATGCAGCATTTTTTGGGATTTCTATAATAGCTCTATCTCAAGAACTGATGCACGAATTTTCATCAAATTATAGATCCAGGTGTACTTTGATATGAATTAGTGCTGTTTATGTTTTGGTGCAAATTGCTCTACGGGTGGCGCTGCTATGTTGTATTTTTCAGAATTTCCACTCTATCTCTACCTCAATGCACGAATTTTCATCGAATTTCAGATTCATGTATACCTTGATATCGTTTAGTGCTGTTTATGTTTTAATGTAAATCGCTCAACAGGTGGCGCTGCTATGCTACGTTTTTCAGAATTTCCGATATAGTTCTATCTCATGAACTAATGCATGAATTTTAACAAACTTCAAATTCAGATATACTTTGGTATGAATTGGTGCTAAATTGATGTTATTTCTCGTACTATTTAAATGATTTAATTGACGCGATTTATATAGAAGAAAGTTTTGTGATAACCACAACATTTTAGTTTTGAAATATATCCCACTGGTAAGGAATACTTAATCATGATTTTTTTTTCACAAGGATTTGAACATTACCGGAAATATAATTGAAAAAATTCTAAATTATTAAATTTCTGCGGTATTAATATTAAGACACAACATAAAACGAAAATTAAATTTAATAAATGCTTTTCTTTATCTCCTCTATAAAAGTTCTCTTTATTAGAAAATAAAATGTCGTTTGATGTTTACGCCTCGTTCGCTAATTTATATAATGTCTTAATGCTTAATTTAAAAGTAAAATTAAGAACCATTAAATCAAAAATCTGAAATGAGAAGAAAAAAAACTGCAAAGATTAAAAAGGATGAATGTCTTGGGATAACTAATTTAATAAGCTTCACTTAAAAAAATATCTATCATAATTTATACACCACTAATTTTTTCAAGATCTATGGAAAATAATATTATCATATAGCGATGCATATTTTAGGGATCATAGTTATTTTTATAGAAGAGTTTGTTTTGTTTTTTCCGACCAGAGATTTTTTCGCATTCTTAATAATTTATAAGAAAATTTAGACACTCTAAGATTTTTCAGAATGTGTACTTAATAATGATTCTTAAATCCACAGTTTACCAAGTTAAAAAAAAAAAAAAAATTAAAAGCATGACAGAATGTAAAATTTCTTCTTCAGCATTAGTATGTGGCAGATTACACAAACAATACCGAAGTGGCTAAACAAATTCTCTAGTGTATAGTATTAGAAGTATAAATTCAGGTGTTTTACATCCTTAAAATGTGCCACATTTGATGAAAAATATCAAATCATACATAAAAATACAAACGCATATTGCTGAAAACTAATGATCCCTTCTTTCTTTAACGGTCTTCTGTTAGAGCTATCCTTATTTTAAAGAAAACTATATTAATAATTTAAAGGCACTGGATTACAAAGAGGTGTTCTCGAAATTAATCCTAGCATGTACGAAATTATATTAGAATTTAGATAAATTACACAGGGTTCGCAGTGTTGTACTTTAACTATCACTAATATGAAACGTAAAATTTATGTTTAATTTCTATTGCAAATCTTAAAAGAATTGAACCAGAAGAATTTTGTTTTAAAATAGTAGTAGTTAAAGTATAAAGATTTAGGATCACTGTGATTCCTGTGTAAATAAGTTCTATTTTCGCATAATGATCTAGTACTGATTTTTAAATCAGTACTTTTTTTATTTTTTTTAAGAAATTCAGTGAAAAAAAAAAAATCAACAGTCATTAAATCAAACAAAGAATTTTATATTTGGCAATAACAATATTTCATTTTTTTAGTATATAAACCACAGAAATGTACAGATTTTATTTCAATTATCACTCTTCCATTATTTCATTATAAATAACCTTCCACCATTTTACTCCTTATATTGTGAACTATATGTGATATTGGCAGGGATTCACATTCGAAAAAAATATATATATGATTGATTTTTCGAAAAAAATTAAGAATTATAACTTATGAATTTTTTTAAATCTTTGAGTATGCGAATCCACGATCATACCACAATGAAAGTTTCGAGTAATGCTTAAAAAACTAACATTCATTGCAATCTGTTTTGCAACGATTTAACATAAATTTAACATTATGAGTTTCAAATATTAAACCTGCATAATACGTAAACTTTTCACTGAATGTCTTCCCATTTGGAAACCATATTTGAAAGAGAAATATATATCTTTGATTAACACTTTGTGACTCAAAAAATCTGATTTATAGACTATTTTCACACATGTTAGTATACATTATATTAACCAAGATAAAAAAAAAAAATAGAGTATAGAAATAAAAAATTATAAGCTAAAAGGTACTTTTTTCACATCTGCATTAAACAGAAAATTACATACTTCTCTTAAATATTGTCATTTTCTAATAAAAAATAGTAAAGTAAACGAATTTACCTTTGTAAAAAATCTATTTTTGGACGTGTCCAGCCCTTTTAAATTGACAAAATTTAAGAAATTAATTTTAGCCACAACGATGTAAATTGCTTAAATGATAATTAAAACTTTGTCATAAAAATGAACTCAGTATCGCCGTCTGTTGAAAATTATATGCAAAATTTATATTAAATACTGTGTTGGGAGATAGCGGTAATAAATATAATCGTCTTTTACAGTCCTTTTTATAAGTAATGTTGACTTATGGGTATGTTGCAGATATGCGACGCGATAATACAAAAGGTGAATTAATAATAATAATAATAATAATAATAATAATAATAAGAGTTGTAAACTATGATATATTTTTTAACGAAAATTGATTTCTAGAAGTTTCGCATTTCCGAATCCAAATATATAGCTCATACCGCGAATAATTGCAATCTATTTTTCAACGATTTTACATAAATTTAACATTATGAGTTTCAAATATTAAACCTGCATAATACCAAAACGTTTTGGCCGAATGTCTTCCCATTTTAAATCTGAAGGTAAAATATACCAGAAAATTTCAATCTGTTGTCAAAATTATGTGTTAGCATTGAACATTTTAAAGTTTGCTACAATTCCTACATGTAAACGAGGTACTAAGAAAAACAATTAATATGCAGAGTGATCACGAATTCATAGCTCAAACTGTAAGGGAAGGTAAAGTACACATAAAGAAGCAATTTTGATATAGCAATGTGGGGTCGGATATGAAAAATTTTGGCAAAACGCAAAAAATGCGGAGGAAATGAAAAACAAGCATTTTATTGTCATAGCAATTACAGTAAGTGCACAAATGTGCCACTACCAACATGGACATATACATGACATGCCCTAGAAAGTGATTGGCGTACGTTTCGAAAGTTCGTTCATCAGTAGACTCTGATGACGACTGCATTGCAAGACTTTCAGTCGTTGCTGCAAATGTTCGTTAAATATTTGAAATCTGAGAAAGGGTTCGCAAATTACTTGCTAGACGCTGTAAGTGGCACTTACAGTAAATGTTATGTCAATAAAACGCTCGCTTTCAGTTCCTCCGCATTTCTTTTTTCGCCAAAACTTTTCATTTCTGATCCCACATTGCTATACCAATATTGATTCTTTATGTGTACTTTACCTTCCCTTAATGTTAGGCCCATGATTTCGGGAACAACGTGTAGTATTGCTTAATGGGCGTTATTATTAATAATTTAGTTTCAGTCCCATTTTTATATGATTATTTGTGACAGAGTTTGTAAGGTGTAGTGCATTTTATTATTCCAATAATTGTACATTGGATGTAAAGACAAATGCAATTTTAACTGCATGCCAGTTGAATCATCTGGGTAATTTAACTGTCGTTCGTCCCTTCTGTATCGATTTTGACAATCTATTGTTGCATATAAATTGATTGTGACAGATTGTGATATGTATGACATTCAGGTGTAGTAATACTTGCTTTTAATGATTAATTCGCAGAGTGCATACTTTAGGTCGCGTATTTCCTTCGCTTCGTAACTCCTTTTAAGAATAAATTTCTTATTTTTTACAGTAGCCAATAATTGTCTGAAGAATTGTATCTCCAAACATTTAATTTAATGTTTCTAGTAAATAAATATTTCCTAAAATTCACCACCAGAAATTTAAAAGAAAATCATTTTATAAAGTAAGACTGAATACATTTCTAGCTTGTAACCCTAAGCAGCACAAAATACATTCAAAAGAACTCAAATCTTTCTGTAAAAACTTTCTTAAAAATTTTATTGATAATTTAATAACATTAGATTAAGTATTTCAGAAATGATTTCTGTAAAAAATATCAAAGATATTCCTTACGTTACATTTCTAAACCCTTCCGAAACATAAAAACAACGTTTTATTGTAAATAAATTTGCTTGAGAAAATGAAATGCTTGAGATGAAATACATCAAAGCTAAGTATTGTCATTTTTTTCGCAATAAAAGGATATCAGAAAGATAAAATGTAATTTGTACCTAATTTCTTTTATTATATATATTTTCTCTCCATTTAACGAATAATTACATTACCGTAAATCTATTTTTAAGATATATCTTCTAACTTTGTGAAGACTGGAGACTTTTATGTACTGTCTCACATAAAACAAACTTTTAGTTTTTAGTTTATGTAGAACATTTTCTTTACAGTTTTGATTTAAAATCTACACTAATCATACAAAATAATAATTTTTGCATAAAAATTTAATACAATGTTTGGAACAAAACATAAGAAAAAATTTGCCTCTATTCTTTGAAGTTATCATCTAAAAGTTTATTTCAAATAGCAAAATACTTTTTACAGATATGTATTTTACTAAACGTATTAGAGATAACAGAAATATTTTAAAATCCACAGAAAATGTTTTCTTTTGAAGTTTAATAAATACATATCATTATTTTTAAATTCTTCTTTTTTAATAGAAATATTACATTTTTAATAATTTTTCAACAAATTTGTCTTTGTTATAATTAAATTATAAGTATACGTTTGTGATGTTAGCTCTAACACATTGCACTATGTACATTATAAGAAAACGGCTTTTATAAATCGAACAAAAAAAGTTCATTAAGATAATTCCATATTTTCATTGACATATAACTAAAAGCTTTTTTTAATGCTTCTTTTCTCAAAAGCACTAATTTAAAAGTCATCTATACAAAATCGTAAGAAAAACATCGTTAAAGAGATTAAATAACAATGGTCTAGAGAAAATAACGTTTTAATTAAGATTAATTTTTCTTTTTTACAGCAATTTTTTAATCAGATATTATTATCTTTTTAAAAATGTATTTTTAGTTAAGTGTTTTGTCACATTTTTGTTATAATTAAAACATTAAATTTGCTTTTGGTATATGAAGCTTAGCAAAATGATTCTAGTACATTTTACTGATATAGTATTATTCATCATATCAAAAGAAAAATAAATATACTCGAGAAAATTAATAAAGATGATTTATATTTGTAATGAAGCCCCACCAGTGGCCGAGATGTTCTGTTCTCGAAGCTGGTAGACGGGAGGTGCTGGGTTAGAACCCAATCGCGCCCGATGCGCCGGTTTAATCGTTTGGTGTTTTCCGCGGTTTTCTTCATAGAGGTACCAATGACCTATGGTTTTCTTCGAATCTTGGATTTCCTTAAATACGGATTAGTTTCTCTTCTAAAGATCCCCCCCCCCCGTCCTTCTGGCCTATATCCCTCGTGTTGACAATTGGCTGTCCTAAAAAAAACACCAATACCATTTGTACTGAAACTTTCATTATAAGTTATTTAATTGCAAAACTAATGATGTAATCTTAGTTTTTTAAGACGATAAATTATTTTACTTATATTGATTTGCGGTTAATTTTTTTTTTTTTTAATCAAGAGTAAAGGAAGTAATATACCAATAATGTAATATGTACTTGTATTGTGACAACCCCTTCCGGGCTGCCCAATGGAAATATGCGATGACACAAACTTCACTAAAAATACAACAGTTTATTTATAACTGTAAGCAGAGGATTAACAGTAGATTTGGTATATTGAAATACAGGCGGACAAAAATAAACCCAGTTTTCTGAAAAACTGAAGGGGCGGGGGTATTCTTTCCTAAAACTCTATGCTTCCTAAAGCTGGCCTTTGGAACTCTTGTTTATATGCTTATAGTATTTTACGCATATTAAGAGTAAAGTTTAACTGTTTTAATGTCTGTTTTCTACAGGAAGAACTGGAATAATAACAACTGAAAATAATCATTGATTAAAATATCAATTTATTTTCCATTAATACGTTACAAATAAATAAATAATTTTCCTACTAGCGTAGTTTCTTTTTATTTAACACAAACAAAAAATATTAAAACTTTGCAGAAAAACGCTGTTATATTGATTACATGCGACAATGAGTAACGTTACAACAGGCCCTTATATGTTTCTAACATTAGTTCAGGCAATAGGGAATTTTACCTAGCAAAATTAATGGTAGTACTGGAAATCGGCTTTCTATATGTTTTTTGGGTCGCTGAATCCGAATTTGTAACTTCCCACCAAACTTTTCCCCGGTAAACTCCCCAAATTTTGGTAAAAAGCCCCCCCCCCCCAAAAAAAAGGTTTTTATTAAAAAAAATCGGTGCTGCGTAAACTAAGTTGCGCAATTCCACTTAACCACTCACACTTTTACATTCGTCCTCCCATCTCCCCTCCGAACTTTCTCTATAAGGTTTACTTTAAGATTTTTGGGTCGCTGATTCCGAATTTTTAACTTTCCCCCCAAAATTTCCACCCGAAACCCCCTCCCCCCCCCAAATAGTTGTTTTTAACTGAAATTTCTTATAGTTTTAGGGGAAAAGCATTACGAAATTCAGAAACTAGACAAAATGTGCAACAAATAGGATATATGACATTATGAATTATGATGAACGGGGAGGGTGAGGGCTGCCTCTGAACATGCACTTCGGCGCTACGTGCACTAAATTATGAAGTCCAGGCAATAGGGGATTTTATCTGGCAAAATTAATACTAGTTCTGGATTTCGACTCATTTTATGTTTTTTGGGTCGCTGAATCCGAATTTGTAACTAGCTACCAAAATTTCACCTGGCAACCCCCCAAAAAATTGATTTTTTGAAAAAATTTGGTTTTTGAGAAAAGCGCGTGGGGAATGTTCCGATGCAGCCCCCTCTCTCCCCATTTATCCTACGTCATAATGTCATATATCCTATTTGTTGCAAATTTTGTCTAGTTTCTGAATTTTGTAATGCTTTTCCCCTAAAACTATAAGAAATTTCAGTTAAAAACAACTATTTGGGGGGAGGGGGTTCGGGGTGGAAATTTTTGGTGGAAAGTTAAAAATTCGGATTCAGCGACCCAAAAATCTTAAAGTAAACCTTATAGAGAAAGTTCGGAGGGATGATGGGAGGGCTAATGTAAACTTGTGAGTGGTTAAGTGGAATTACGCAACTTAGTCCACGCAGCACTGCGGCGCATGTTCCGAGGCAGATCCCCCCTTCCCCTTCATCCTAAGTCATAATGTCATATATCTAATTTCTTGGAAATTTTGTCTACTTTCTGAATTTCTAGATACATTTCCCTAAAACAATAAAAAAATGGAATTTTTTAATAAAAACCTTTTGGGGGGGGCTTTTTACCAAAATTTGGGTGGGTTACCGGGGGAAATTTTTGTGGGAAGTTACAAATTCGGATTCAGCGACCCAAAAAACATTTAGAAAGCCGATTTCCAGTACTGACATTAATTTTGCTAGGTAGAGTCCCTATGCGGTCTCTATTGCCTGGACTACATAGCAAAAAGGGAAAAACATAAAAGAAACACAACAAATATGTTTACAACTACAGTCACTCTGGCTTCTTCGAGATTCCGTCTTCATTTTACTGCGGTCTTTATTCAACGTATTGAACTTTGTAAAATGCTTTCTATTGTGATCGACGCGCATCGCGATTGTTATAACATGCATAACAAAACATAGTAGTCACAAAACATACATTTAAAAATTTCACTAATAAGGAATATAATAATTTATAACAATAAAGAGTACAGTAAACCATAATCAAGTTTTCCATTTGATTACATCACTGATCTTCATATTAACAGAATATTTAACGACATGACTCCACGAAATTCGTTGTGGAAGTAAGCTATTGGGCATTAATAAAATAGGAGTAGGCAGTGATCAGAAGAAAATAACAAAGAAATGGAATTGAAAACCAATGAAAATTTTCCTTCCTCCTTAAACGAGTTCATTCCTCAGGCCAATTCGTTAGCTCTCATTGCTAATATAATTTCTTCTGGATTTGATAAAATTGGGTAAATGCTTTTTACGTTCGCAGATGATTTAAGGTTCATTTTCTCCGCTTTTCAGAGTTTATGGACTTGAAGGCCATAAACTCTGAAGGACTAGAAAGGATCAGATGAAAAATCTACTGAGATGGAACGAAAACCCACCCTGAAGGTCTTGGATGAAAAATGCAAGATCTTGATAAATCTGTCCCGGAACAATTTATTCCTAGTGCAGCTTCCATTGCTAACACATGTTGGAGGTTTTACTTACTGCTGCAGATCTATATAGCCGGAAGAAAGTTACCTACCCTGCATTTACGGCGCATGGCAATATTTTGGATAACTACCATTCAGTCAGATTCTGTGTAACATAAAATTTGTGATTTAGATACAAGAAACTAATGTGTGGGAAACAGTTCAGTTAATAAACTTACAAGTTTTAGAATTTCTCTTCATTGTTTTTTCTTAGCATTAGTATGATTTTATTTTAAGTCCTTAATATATAAGCTTTATTTATAAAAGAGGGGAATGAATTATTTATAAAAAAGGCACTGTTCAATGACGACTATAGGGTAAAGTCTCTTTGAAGATACATTTCTATTTAAGTAAGATTGTTTTACTTCCTTTGCATAAATCATAAAATGAATTTGACACCCCCCCCCCCCCCCCAAAAAAAAAAAAAAGGAGGCAGTAATAAACTGGTTGAGACATAAATAAATTTAAAAATTGCCTACGCAAATTTTACAATTTGCTGTATTAAAAAAAAAATAGAATTCCGTAATAATATTCTGATTATTATTACAGTGTTTATATGAAATAAATGGACTTCGGCTCTTCCCATTTTCTCTCAGCTTATCGAATCATCTCCAACTTTCAGCTAATAAATCATAAGCCCTTATATTTGCAAAACCGTATATTGTTAAAACACGTTGGTCGATGTTATGGCCATTTATATTTTTCGTAACTGAAATTCTCATCCTTCATACAAGTACACTATATTGTATAAAAATTCTTATTCAAATTGAAATCTTCGTCGATGTTTAGTGTCATCTGTATAATAAAAAATGTGCGTTTATACTGCTGCCATTCTTTTGTCAGTGTCTGCCTGAATTTCTGGGACAATGGGGTATGTAACGCATATTTAAACTTAATTCTAACTTCTAATTAACAATCGCAGTTTTGGTTTAAAATCGAGTCTTGAATTGAAATCTGTTAAGTCCCATTCTTTTGTCAGATTATTCATATTTCTTTTCGCTAATTTAAATTCGATTTATTCAAAATTAATTCTTAAATCTTCTATCCATAATTTTGGTCCGTATCGACGCAGGAGCTACGATGGAATCTGTTCTTAACTCGTAGTTGTCAATTAATTTATCTGTGCTAGATATAAAGTAAAAAAAAAACGGTTGTGTTTATTTATTCAATTCTTGATTGTTTTTTATATTTTGTATATTATGGTGCATTTTGTATTAGGTTGTGTGATTTACGTATTTTTATAATTTTATTCAGTTCTTATATTGTTCATTTGTAAATATTAAAAATGACGAAACTAACAAAACAGGAGTTGTTTTTGAGCGAATTTGTAAGGAAATAGATATAATTAAGTCTAAAGTTCAGATTTCGAATTCAGATGAGCAGGCAAAAATTTAAGTGTTGAAATCGAATATATATTCTTATGAAGATACTCTTTCGCAAGCATTTGCTAAGCTTTCGCCGAAAGAAAATAATGAGAATTTGGACACTTTTTTGAAGTATCAGGAACGTATTTGTGATTTGTTAGTCGATTTAGAGGAGAAAACCAAAGTTGATTCCCCGACGGAAACTCGTGTAGAAACTCAAAGTAAACAGAATTATTCGCAAGTTAAATTGCCCAAATTCGATCTTCCCCATTTTTACGGCGATTCAAAAGAATGGATTTCGTTTAAAGTGTTATTTCAGTCTACGATTTTGGGGAATGACAATTTATCTGATATTGAGAAATTACAATATTTGCATTCTTCTGTTCGCGGAAATGCCGCAAAATTAATTCGAGGATTTTCTTTAAAAGCAGAAAATTTAGTGCAGTGTTGGGATTTGTTAAGTCAGAGATATAAAAATAAAAGACAGTTGGCTTTAAGTCAAATAAATACAATATTTTCGATAAAGATTATTAAAGATAGTAATTCAAAATCCTTGTTAGAAATGCTAGATACAAGTAATAAAGATATTCGGAATTTGAAAATTTTGGGATTAGAATTAGTGATTTAATGTTAATAAATTTTATGTTGAATAAATTAGATCAGCCTCTCAAACAAAGATGGGAATTGTTGTTAGACAATGATAAAATACCGGATATGGATTCATTTCGAAAATTTATTGAGCGGGAAGCTCGAAGTATAGAGGAGTCAAATGCATTAAACTAGAGTCTAAATTCCATTTCGCAAAAAAGCCTCTAGATGCTAGTCGAGTCAAAACACCAACGTAATGAACAGCGCGTTTGTTAGGAATGGTAATAACTGCCTATTATGTAATGAATGCCATGCGTTATTCAAATGTCCTGTATTTAATTCAAAACAGTGAAAGAGAGGTGTAAAATCGTTGAATTAAACAAATTATGTGAAAATTGTCTCCACAAAGTAGGGCAGTGCAGAATTAATGTTAAATGCAAAAATTGTTCCAAAATGCATCATACATTATTACATGTGTATACGACTAGTCAAGTTAATAGAGAGTTTGTTAATGATAATGCACCAGAAATCTCCGTTTCTAATAGTGCGCAGTGTCATTCATCTTTGCAGAATTATAATGTTTTATTATCTACCGCTCTCATTAATGTAAAATCTAGCACAGGTAATGTTATTCAGTGCAGAGCACTTATTGACAATGATTCTCAAAATTCTTTAATCTCAAAAAATTGTGTAGAAAGATTGAATTTGCCTGTAGGCAGAACGAACCATAAGCTTGTAAGTATAAATGGCATTTCGGCTGAAACCTGCCTAAATTTTACTGTATTTAATTTCTCACCATATTTTGAAAATAATTACAATTCTTTAAAAGCCCTTGTAGTTAATCAGGTTACTACCCCTCTCCCTAAATTCAAGCTGGAAAGGCATTCACGGCCGCACACGGCAACTTTACAGCTGGCTGATCCCGAGTTTCATATCTCCAAATCAATTGACATTTTACTAGGAGCAGGTGTCTTTCCTAACCTCTTATTAGGGTCACCCGTTTTTTTGACAATCCGGTGAGCCTGTTGCAATCCCAACTCAACTGGGATATATTCTAAGTGATCCAGTACCCAATTCGTCTAAACTGGCCACGACCGTGGTCTGCCATCCAGTAGACTTGACTGATTTTTTCAACTCATAGTCTGTTCCTCATGCGAAGGAGTTTATTAAATCGGACTAAAGAACTTTATCACAATTCAATTCGGCAAAATAAACATATTTGTGAGGAGGAAAAACTAATTTTCCTGTTTCTGCCAGTATAGCAAAAGATGATAGTTTGCTACATTCTTTAAAGGCAAGCAACTTAACCCATTCTTTCAATCCGAATTCATCTCAAAGTTTTCTAGGGTTAGAGTAGAACCAGGAAACAGATTCCTTGCGAAGACAAGTTGTAGATAAACCTACAGTACAGACTAAAAGTCAATTATTATCCGTAATCGCTGGCATTTTTGATCCTTTGTGTCTTTTGTCACCTTCCACTGTTATTTTGAAAATGTTATTGAAAGAAGTGTGGAAGGCAGACTTGAAGTGGGATGATCCTCTCCCCTAAGTTATTCTAGAGACGTGGAATAGATTCCATTCTAAAGTAAATGCTTTTAATTCTATGCACATTCCACGATTTATGAATTTCAGCACATAATCACCTTTTGAACTCCATGTATTCTCAGATGCCTCTTTACGTGCATACGCAGCGGTTGTCTATATAAAAACCTTTAATCATGTCATGGTAATGCTAGTTGCTGCTAAAACAAGAATAGCGCCTGCCAGTGCAAAAACATTGACAAGGTTAGAGCTCTCTTCAACTCTTTTGCTAGCAAACCTTATTCAAGTTGTGCAAGATGCATTACCTGACGCTATACATGAAACATTCTTGTGGACCGATTCGACTATTACATTAAGTTTGATTTTGAAACCTCCAACCAAAGGCAACCAATTCGTGCTTCACCGTGCCAATAAAATCAGATGTTTGACCTCAATTGAACATTGGCATCATATTCTTCGTAAATATAATCCAGCAGATTGTGCAACACGGGGTCTATATCCCTATCAGTTAAAAGATTGCGAATGTTGGTGGTCTGGGACTACTTGGCTCTACACATCTTCTAATCCTTTCGTTGATGATCCATCTCCTACTTCAAACTTTACAGTTGAGTCTTTACCCACCGAAAGTTCTTGTTTAATATATCAAATAAAAGCCGATGTAGACACTCTTACCAGATTTTCTTCATATACAAAAGTAATCCGAGTAGTTGCTTGGATTCAAAGATTCACCTACAACACAAAATTCCATTTAAAAAGGAAAGGGCCATTAAATGCAGTTGAACTTAACAACGCTTGTAAAACTGTCGTCAAGTGCTTACAACAGTCAGCCTTTTCTGATGAAATTAATCTACTTAAACAACACAAACCACTACTAACATCCAGTAAATTGCTTTCATTAAACATCATTCTCTTCGCAGATAATATTTTAAGAGTTGGTGGACGCCTCATCAAACACAAAACCATGTCATTCGATTCCAAACATCCAATGCTTATCCCTAAAAACCATCCCTTAACAGAAGCTATTATCAGGTACTTCACTTCCATCTCTATAGTCTGCATGTGGGCCCTGATCAAGTTCTTTCCTTAATTAGTCAAAAATTTTGGATTCCAGATGGCAGATCAACAGTTAAGAAAGAATTAAGAAAGTGTATACGTTGCATTCGTATATCTGCCCAGCCGCTTACTCAACTCATGGGTGACTTGCCCTCTTCACGAATTAATACTTGTAGAGCGTTCCAGCGCACAGGGTCTGATTTTGCAGGCCCAATCAATACAAAATGCCAACATAAACGGATCTACTATTTTTAAATCCTATATCTGTCTTTTTATATGCATGTGTACCAAAGCAGTACACATTGAATTAGTTTCAGAACTTATCACCGAAGCCTTTATATGCACTTTACAGCGTTTCACATCACGCCGAGGACATCCAACAGACATCTATTCTGATAACGGTAAAACATTCATTGGTGCAGCCTCATATCTTAAAAAAACTGTTCCTAATTCTCAAAGAATCAAAAGTCCAAGATTTTTGCGCACAACGCCAAATTATTTGGCATTTCATCCCTCCTTATGGTCCAAACATTGGAGGATTATGGGAGTCTTCCATAAAGCTAGCCAAACGGCATCTAACCAAATCATGCCAAGGTACTCTTATGACTTTTGAGGAACTATCCACAACCCTATGCCTTATTGAAGCATGTATAAATTCTCGTCCACTTATTCCTTTATCAACAGACCCTAATGACTTATCCGTTTTAACTCCAGGACATTTCCTCATTGGTGATCCGTTACTTGCTTTACCTGACATGTCATCTCATAATAATCCATGTATTAGTCTCTCTTCCAGGTGGAAACTGTGTATCAAGATTTGAGATAATTTCTGGCAACGCTGTACTAAAGATTATCTTCAAACATTGCCCCTAAGGCATAAATGGAAAAAGGGCAATCATATTATCAAGATTGGTCAACTAGTTTTGGTAAAAGAATCTTCAATTCATCCAACTCATTGGAAGTAAGCTCTGGTCGAAAACATGCATCTTGGTGCTGACGGTGTTGTCAGAGTTCTGACTATCCGGACCGGTGAAGGCACATTCAAGCGTCCGATTCAGCAGATTGCTGTTTTACCTGAAGTCACGCCGCCCCCCCCCCCCCCAGGGGTTATGGACGATAGTATTGCAAGTGAACATTTCATTATCTTGGCAACGGAGCAACTGACGTAAAATCGTGATGTCATCTTCTGCAGGTACATTCCCCAAAGGAAAAAAACATTCGGCATTCGAACGGTGGAAATGTAGTACGCTAAGGCGTTTATTCTTTGAATCTAATATTTATTATTCGATGTGGAGTAAGAAAGTTATTCATCTGTATTTGTTGACTATGTATAATTTGTCGTTTTTAAATAACCAGACCAAATTCATTCGAAGGTGTCTACTTTAACGCACCCACGTTGGTCGATGTTATGGCTATTTATATTCTTCGTAACTGAAATTCTCATCCTTCATACAAGTCCACTATGTTGTATTGAAAATACTTATTCAAATTGAAATCTTCGTCGATGTTTAGTGTCATCTGTATAATAAAAAATGTGCGTTTATACTGCTGCCAGTCTTTTGTCAGTGTCTGCCTGAATTTCTGGGACAATGGGGTATGTAACGCATATTTAAATTTAATTCTAACTTCTAATTACCAATCGCAGTTTTGGTTTAAAATCGATCCTTGAATTGAAATCTGCTAAGTCCCATTCTTTTGTCAGATTATTCATATTTCTTTTCGCTAACTTAAATTCGAATTATTCAAAATTAATTCTTAAATCTTCTATCCAAAAAGATACATTTAAAATGTATCTATGACAAAATTATAACTAGTATGTTGTGGCCATCACAAAACTTTCTTCTATATAAATCACGGCAATTAAATCATTTAAATAGTAAAAGAAATTACATCAATTTATTCATATAAAAGTATACCTGAATTTGAAGTTTGATGAAAATTCGTGCATTAGTTATTGAGATAGAGCTGTAGGGGAAATTCTGAAAAAATGTAGCATAGCAGCGCCACCTGTTGAGCGATTTGCACCAAAAGGTACAAAACATCAATTCATGTCAAGGACTAACTGAATCTGCAGTTTGATAAAAATTCGTGCATTAGTTCTGGACATTGAGCTATTGTGGAAATCGAGAAAAATGCTGCATAGCAACGCCACCTGTTGAGCGATTTACAGCAAAACATAAACAGTAGTAATTCATATCCAGGTATACCTGAATCTGAAGTTTGTTGAAAACCCAAGCATTAGTTCTTGAGATAGAGCTCTTGCGGAAATAACAAAAATGCAGCATAGCAGCGCCACCTGTTGAGCGATTTACACCACAAGCTGCGAAACGTCAACTGATGTCAAGCACTAATAGAATCTGAAGTTTGATGAAAATCCGTGCATTATTTCTTGAGATAGAGCTATTACGAAAATCGTGTAAATGCTGCAAAATGCAGCATAGCAGCGCCATCTGTAGGGCTATTTGCACCAAAACGTTATCAGCACCAATTCATATCAAGGATTAACTGAATCGGAAGTTTGATGAAAATCCGTGCATTAGTTCTTGAGATAGAGCTAGTGCAGAAATCGCGAAATATGCAGCATAACAGCGCCACCTATTGGGTGATTTACACAAAAAACTAATCAGCACCCATTTATATTAGGGACTACTTGAATATAATTTTTTATTAAATTCCGTGCATTAGTTCTTGAGATAGAGCGCCCACAAAATTTGTGTCACATACATACAGACAGACAGACAGACATAGACTCACAGAGTCACAGACAGACAGACATAGACTCACAGAGTCACAGACAGACATTTTGAAAAACATGTTTTTTGGAATCTCTGACCTCTAAAACGTTTAAATCCGTCGAAATTTTTTACGAATCCAATACTTTCTTCTTGTAAATATAGAAGAAAGTAATAAGTATATATGCTCAAAAAACATTAATGTATTGAAGCGCAATTCAAAGACCATATATAAGCAAGAGAAGGGAATTTCTATGTGACAATAAAATGCATCTGCTAATGCTATCATCTATTAGCTACGACTGGAGAAAATGAATGAAAGAGGTTTTCATCAGTTAAGATCGTTTCTAACCACATATGTGATTGCTTCCTTTCAGAAAAGATGCATGATGGATTTTCGGATGAAAGGATCTCATTTCGGAGATGTATCTACGGTTATAAGTTTTCAAGTAAATAGTTTCTTATATATAATTACTAGTTTGAATATATTGGGAATGTATAGATTAATTATGACTTTCTGCGACATTCTATCTTCGCCACAAAAAAATGTAAATTATTTTTAACACTAAACGTACCGATATTATTTTATACCTATTCCTACCGGAAGGGGTGAAATGACCCCTATATTAAAAGTTATATATTTTACGATGTTTTACGAAAAATATACCAGTTAGTACACTTTGGTGTATGAATAAAAAAAAATCAAATAATTATTACAAATTGCTTATTTATTAAAGTAAAAGAAAAATTTTAATTCTTCAAAAAATTAAGAAAAAAATTAATTATTTCAAGAAATTCGAAAGCTTAATTAACAAATACCGTGAAAATTTGTTTATCTTCACTACATATTTTTAAAGATTATTTCGTTCTCGATATAACCTGAAATGTTCAAACTAGAATCTCACTCGGAATAAAGTTAATTTATAATTTTACGATCACACATTAACAAATATGATATAATACAGAATACGATGTGACGAATATGATAATACGAATATGATGTGTACATAATTGATTTAATAGCGAAAAAACGAAATTTACTAATGTTCTTACAAAATAAAACATACCTTTATGATTTAACATAAATTTATTCATGGATCAAGTGAGCCCTTGCGGTAGTTAAGTCTAAAATATTTTTTTCTAGCCAAAAATGTAGTTCGGAGATGTGGAATTTTAAGAGATAATATGATATAATATTTCAACTTTGGGGCCCTGCCCCCTGCAAGCTACGCTCGTCAACACCCCGTTCAGATACCGCAGAATCTAAAAACACGCTCATCTGATCGGTTTTAAAAATATTAGAGAAGATTGAATTATACTGAGAAAAGCTGTGCAGATCTCCCTGTAAACGGGTTTCCATTCAATTCCCTTTGATAGAAAAATTTAAGGCCGAATCAGTTGCCGTTAAGACATCCAATAGTTGTTTTCGTGTTTCATTAAAGAGGATTAGTTAAACATTTGAAAAAAAAGCTAAAATAAAATGAATGAAGTGTACAGAGCCTTTATCTCCGGGTATTTTAAAACAATTTCTATAAGAATAGCCTAAGTCATGTGACTATCATCAACAGTATCGGGCGAACCACTTCGCGTTTTATCTTCCAGGTGCCATTTTGGTACTTTAATATTACCCAGATACAGGTGGTAAGTCGCCAAATATTATTCTATCGCCATCATTTCATCTATATTATAATAGTCCAAGTCATGTAAATGCCATAAATAAATACGGTCTGATCCCTTCGCTTTTCATATGAAAGTTTGGCCCAGATAATATATACGGCCCCATATTTTTTTCCGACGTAATTAGGGGAAAATGTTAATAGCATAAACAACATCCGGCTTACCAAATCAAGCAAAATAACGATACTATGGCGCCAGTTAAGTACCCGTTGCGTATATGACTTTGGCGTCAGAAAAAAATTGCGCAAATATGGGTCCAACATGACATCTGTGCCGAAAGTTTTCCATTTTGATTAAAAAATCAAATTTATTTTTCGAATAAAACTACATAAAAGTTTCCATGGTCACAAAGAATTCTTGGTACTGTTACGTTAACCGGGTGCAAATCTCGCCAATAGCTATTTTTCAACTCGCCAGTTAGCATTTTTTTTAATTTTCGAGTGGTAAATTAAAACATTGCTTTGAAGTTGAAATTAAATGTCATGCTTTGTTACATCATTTAATATTTGGCCAGATGTCATATACGCAACGGGTTTGGCGTGATTTTTTTTTTTTTTTTTTTTTTTTTTACGAAAATTTGGCGAAAGCCTCGTTTTCGAATACCAGTTACATATGTATTTTTGGTACTACTTAGTTAACCCGTCGACCAAAAATCTATCACGAAACTATAAGATTAAATGCCAATAATGATTGGTCGTAAAAGTCACATTTACTCGACTTTAAGCAAGTTACACGTCTTTACGTCATCAAGTGAATTTATTTCGACGTTTTATTTGTATATTTATTAATGTTATACTCTTTTATTTGTTCTTTCGTTATTTAAAATAAAAATTATGTCAATTTGTATAATTTGTCGAGTGGTTTGGCGATTTATATAATTTGGCGAAATCGGTCGACGGAATAACTAAGTAGTACCGTATTTTTTAATTATTTTCTATTATTTTTAAAAGAAAATAACCAAAAAAATAATTAATTATAGAACAAAACAATTTATGTAATTTAAAAAAAGAAAATAAAGTAAATAAACATTTATTGTTAAATAAACAACAATAGCCGGGTTACCATGTCAACCAAAATAATGCCATTTTGGCGCCAATTACGCACCCCGCTGCGTATACGACATCTGTGCCTAATATTTTTCTTTTCGTTTCGTTAAAAAAAGAAAGAAGTGAAAGTCATTTATTTTAAATGCTTCAGTTTCTATTAAATAGAATGATAATGAAATACAGATTGAATTATGAATAAAAGTAACATGATACATTTCTTAGCATACATTTAAGGGAGGCCAAACTGGTCGCCAAATTAGTTTAAAATAGTAATCTTTTCTAAAATCTGAAAAAAAAAATCTGTTATGATTGAAATTTGAATAGCCATCATTAGAGAAAAGTATATAAAATTAGAAAAAAAATAATATTTCGAAAACTAATTCGAATTTAAAAATTCTAATACCAGTTTTGAGATCTGCAGATCAATACGGATTTTTGGTGCTGATTTAATCGCAAACTATTCCGTATTTTAGGAGAAATCATCTTGAAACATAATCAGTTGTTTAATCAGTCGTTTCATAGGATCGTTACATAAATTCGTTTCATAATATCCGTTTCATTAGGATTTTATATAGGGTAAAAGCACCAATAGTCGGCCACTTAAGCGCTTTCTTTAATTATATAGCTAAAAGCGTAATTTTAATAAGCAATACAACATTTTTAACAGTGACACATGTTAATGTACACTTTTCTTTTACTGTTTCAGCAAGTGTTTAAAAAAAAACTGATTATAGTTTTTATTTATAAAAAGTTAAACATAAAAGTAGCAAAGGTCTAGTAGTCGACTACTGAATTCTAGTGTTCGGCCATCACTGGACCAGTAGTCGGCCCCTTAAATGCTTTGTTATTCAAATAGCTTAAAGTATAACTTTTATAAACAGAACAATATTTTAATGATAAAATGTGTTAATTTATTCTTTTCTTATAATAATGCTGTAATAATTTAAAATATTATAATAGTATTTAACACTTTCCAACATAGTTTAAAAGTGTTTGTGAATTTGGATTGTCTTCAGTCTGTCCGAGTTCTAACACTCGCAAATATACTCGAATCTCCTTGAAATTTTTGTACGCTTTTGACGTTAACAATAGCACGATCGCTATTGAAAATAAAGTGTGTAGGATGTATAGTTCATCTACAGAAACAGTCAAAAATATCCCGATGCATTTCGCTCAATGAGAAAAATTGCTTTAAGTTTATTTTAATGATGTTGGCCATTTCAAATATAATGAAATTGATATGCGTTTATGAAGTGCATTTAACTACGCATTCTAGACACTATGGAGTCCAGGGAACTTATTATTCATTTATAGGGCCCCGCAAAAGAATTCCTTTACATAATAGTGTCAGGGGATAAGCAGTTTGCAGCGTATTTTAGTTCTCTTATACTACATCAAATAGAATGAAATTGATATACTACATTACTGAGGCTTACTACAAAATACTCGTTGTATAACATGATATGCATAGCATTTATCGTTCATTTACAGGGAAACACAAAAAATTCAAATACAGTACTGTATCTTTCTATTAGCGATAATTGCTGTAAGTGTGATTTTGTTTATGACATGCGTTTTTAAGTTTAATTAAACCTTTGCTTACAATGCGGTGTGTATAACTGATATAGATCATATACAAGGCTACACAAAAGAGTTTGTAAGCTTTGTGGAGTATGAGCGTGAATGGCTTAAAAGAGGCTTTTATGCTCTTTCAAGCTGAATTATATTTAGTATACTAAGAGATGTTTGTATAATATAAATAAAACCATATATTGAGCCACGCAAAGAACTGAATACATGACCTCCCAGGGATAATAATGTGTGGAAATATCATTTCAGTAGTTTTTAACCACGTTTTAGCCTTAATTAAATTTTAGCTTAATATGTACAGCATATAAAAATCTATACAGGGCTGTACAAAATAATTCAAGTATGTTTCCGTATAGGGGTAGAAATGGCTGAAGATAAATTTTCAGCCTGTTATGCATTTTCTTACTATACTAAGTTTTATCATACTATGTATAGAATGATATACAAATCTTTTGATTAAATACAGGACTGCGCAAAAGAATTGAACTACTTTTTCGGTTAGGGACCATTATCTGGTTTTCAAAAGTATTATGCCTTTTCTAAAATGTTTACTTTTTTTACGATATTAAGCAGCTCAATTTCGTTGAAGAATTCTGCAAGTCATGGGAAATGCTTTTATAATCTATTCTTCATGCAAGATTTTTCATTCTTGTTTCTTATGGAAAGTAAAGTTAAAAGTACCAAATTATCTAGTAGTGGGCCTTTCAATTTTTCTGTTTAACCGTCGTAGACTAGGCTGCGGGCAGAGAAAAAATTAATACGTCATCCTGTTTCAAAATGAAATTATGATGTAGGACAAGATTATTAACAGAACATGAATGCCTGATCTGTCGATGCATATCTTATTGTAATATCAGCAGTAGGGAGCGCCAAATCGTCATTTTAGCGTTACTATCATGTCGTCGAGTTTCGGGATGAAATTTTAATATGTCGCATGTCTCGACTAGTACAATGCAAATATTTCAGCTTATCTTGGGATTTCGTGGTTAGATATTTGCAAAACGCGGCCCCAATTCTTCATTTTCGCGTTACTATCTCGTAATCGAGTTTCGAAATGTAATTTTAATAAGTTGCATATCTTGAATAGTACATTACAAATATTACAGTCTGTCTCGTAGTATCTTTGAACAATATGAGCAGAATGAGGCGCCAGTTCTTATTTAAGGGAAAATATGGTTTCTTGTTCAGTTGCTTTTCCCTATTCGATTAAATACATGTGACAAAGCAATCGTTTGTTATTATTGTTATTTTAGTAGTTACCTTATTATTATAGATTTCTGATTTTATAGTAACAGTCGTTTTGATATAATTATGCGATTTTATATAAAAAAAAAAAAATCTTGTTTTTTGTTATCTCTTTTTTGTGATGAACGCATGGGCGCATAGCGTTTATCAAAACTAAAACTAATCACTCGATGCAGCAACTTCATCGTGCAGCAGTCTCAAAAAAGCCCTAAATTCGCGAAATCCGCGATCATAAACGAACGAAATTCGTTAACGCCGCAATCAGTAACGAACGTATGAACGCATAGCGCTCATGAAGACCGAAGTAAAACATCACTGGATGCAGCAACCTTGTGCAGCAGTCTCTAAAACGCACTAATTCGCGAAAACCACGATCACGATCGAACGAAATTCGTTAACGCCGCAATCAGTAATGAACGTATGAACGCACTGCGCTTATGAAAATAGAAAAAAACACCACTGGGTGCATCAACCTCGTCGTGCAGCAATCTCTAAAACGCAGTAATTCGCGAAAGGCACGATCACGAACGAACGAAATTCGTTAACACCGCAATCAGTAATGAACGCATGAACGCACAGCGCTTATAAAAACAGAAAAAAACATCAATGGGTGCAGCAACCTCGTCGTGCAGCAATCTCTAAAACGCAGTAATTCGCGAAAGCCACGATCACGAACGGACGAAATTCGTTAACGCCGCAATCAGTAATGAACGTATGAATGCACAGCGCTCATGAAAACAGAGAAAAAACATCACTGGGTGCAGAAACCTCGTCGTGCAGCAGTCTCTAAAACGCAGTAATTCGCGAAACCCGCAATCACAAACGAACAAAATTCGTTAACGCCGTAATCAGTAACGAACGTATGAGCTAATAGCGTTAATCAAAACCGAAAAATACATCACTGGGTGCAGCAACCTCGTCGTGCAGCAGTCTCTAAAACGCAGTAATTCGCGAAAGTCACGATCACGAACGAACGAAATTCGTTAACGCCGAGATCAGTATCGAA
This sequence comes from Maratus speciosus, assembly GCA_963932465.1. NCBI lineage: Eukaryota > Metazoa > Arthropoda > Arachnida > Araneae > Salticidae > Maratus > Maratus speciosus. Next base: position 373,348,210 of record OZ010791.1, on the reverse strand, counting down.
CATATGAACGCATAGCGCTCATCAAAACCGAAAAAAAAACAATCACTGGATGCAGCAACCTCGTCGTGTAGCAGTCTCGAAAACGCAGTAATTCGCGAAACCCGCAATCACAAACGAACAAAATTCGTTAACGCCATAATCAGTAACGAACGTATGAGCTAATAGCGTTAATCAAAACCTAAAAATACATCACTGGGTGCAGCAACCTCGTCGTGCAGAAGTCTCTAAAACGCAGTAATTCGCGAAAGTCACGATCACGAACGAACGAAATTCGTTAACGCCGAGATCAGTATCGAACATATGAACGCATAGCGCTCATCAAAACCGAAAAAAAACAATCACTGGATGCAGCAACCTCGTCGTGTAGCAGTCTCGAAAAGGCACTAAATTTGAGAAGGGTGTTTTGCGTTCCGCAAAAGGGGGAAAACTGACGAAGAACTAACGAATAGGGAGGGTCAGAATTGGGAGGGAAGCAGTAGTCCAGGGACGCCTTTCGGGGTAAGAAGCTTGGGGAAGTAAAATTTGGGAGGGTCGCAGTCTCCCCATTTGACGGAGGTGGAAAATAGCGGGTTCCTCTCTACCCCGAACTTCTTAGAATATTTGTTGACCAGGGGAAATGGAAAGCCATTTTCTGGAAAAGATTGGCCCCATAGTGTCCCCTGTTTTTTTTTTTTTTTTTTTTTTTTTCGGAAGAGCCATGCAACTAAATGCAAATAATAATAATAACAATTAAAATAGGATATATTTTTTCCTTGTTAGGCTATTTGTAGAATACTGCAAAATACAATAAAAAAGCATAAACCACAGGTTTTAATGTAAACAGCTATTAATGATATATTTAAAAACATAAAAATCAATAAATTAATGTTGTAAAAAGTTGATTTCTTCATACGTTTAAATTCATAATTTATTAAGCGGTAACAATATTTAAGCAGTAATAATCTAAATCTGCCCAAACTATGAAATAAATTTGCATGTAATTTTTATTGTACTTCTTATTTTTATAAAAAATTGATATTAAAAGTCAAATTGGGGTGGGGGGGGGGGAGCGAATATTTTTTGGTATTTCTCGCTTGCATTTTAATATGTTTTATTTTTATTTATTTATTTATTTATTTATTTTTGTCTTAAAACAGCTGAGTTTGATCTTTAGTGTTGAAATACTTTTTACTTTCGGAACCGGTACTGAAAGTGAAAGTAACTTTATAAAAATATCAACAACTAAAATTGAAAAAGTAAACACTGACCCAGTTAGAATTCAACCTCAGCTATTCTAAGCAAACAAAAGGAATAAAAATCATTTAAAACTATTAATATGTAAACAAGAAATTTTAAAAAGAACTTTCCAGTAAGCTTAACACTAGCATTCCAGTTTTATCATAGGAAAGTTGTCTATATATTTATTGTTCGCATTTTAATTGTTATTATATTATTTTATTTTTTTTATTTTTATTTATTTATTTATTTATTTATTTATAAAGTCGATAACTTTTATTGTACGTTTGTACTTTTTGGATTTTAGTAACTTTTTTTGCATCAATATATATATATATATATATATATATATTGCGGATACTTTCATTTTTGGAACCGGTTAGAACCGGCTCAGAAAGGGAAATTACCTTCAAATAAAAAAATTATAATCAAAAATAGTACAAACGCACAATAAAGTTATCGACCCCAGGTACCCTATGAAAAAAAAAGTCATTTAAAAAAAAATTAAATGCCAGCGAAAAGTCTGTCAATAAGGCTTCTATAGGATTAGCATTAGCTACAGCGTATCTTTGCTTGACTAGTGTGGGCTCCATTCACTAGAAACTGGAACGCTAATGTTATAAATCTAGGAGAAATATTTACAAATTTCTCGCTTGTATTTTAATAAATAATTTTGAATTATTCTTTTTTTTCTTTTTTTTGTGTTTGTGTGTTTGTATTTTTATTACAGTTTTTTTTTTTAATACGAGGATAGATTCACTTTCGGTACTGGTTCCAAAAGTGAAAGTATCCACATATATAAAACTGTAACAAACCCGAAAAGTACAAACGGACAACATTAGATATCGACCTCAGGTACCAAATGAAAAAGAAAATATTTAAAAGTATTAAAGTACAAGCTAAGTAATTTCAAGAACGCTCCCATAGGTTTAACATTAGCTGCGAGGGTCTTAGCGAGACTAGTGTACTCTCTTAATTTATATCACAGTGACATTAAACGCCTCAATTGTAATACCCTTGCATGCCTGTAAATCCTTTTCGTATTTATCGTAAGCAATATTTAACTTTGAAGTATAAAAGACTAATTAATGCATTTATCATCTAATCGATACAAATTTTCTTAAGTTTGTGTCTGTTTTCTTCCAAATTTGTAAACAACAAGTCTAAAGTTTGTAAAATTTGTTTAATATGACTTTTGCCCACAGTTTACTTAATTTTGAAACTATATTTTACACAGTAATAATTCTGATTTTCTTTAAAAAATATATTAATGATTATTTTTTATACGCGTGGATTTTCTTGTGTAATGTTATTAGGCTTAAATATGCACAAATACATGCTACTAAAAAAAGGATTTACATACGTATATAGTTAATGTTTAATTATTTTTTTTAAAACCAATCTCTTTAATTTATTAGCTTACTTTTTCATTTTCGAGAAAAAAGCTGAATTAGTGGTAAAATGAAAAAAATAAGCTTGAAATCTTCTGAACTCTAAAATTAAAAATTCTATTTCAAACTTACTACTACTAATAATAAATATAAAAATAGAAATATTTAATTAATCCCTTCGCGAAAAGCGTATTTTACAGAATTGTTATCACCGGATTATTTTTAAAACAGAAATGTTTGCCTAGATGGATCGGGACACCCCCACCCCCCTCCTGATTAAATAAAGAAAATTTTTCAATAAAAACTTTCGTCAGCAAGAGGTTAAATATGAACATTATTATCACAATAGCAATTATAAAAATTAATTCTGAAAAAATGCACAGTTTTTGTTATGTTCGAATCAGAGCCGTAGCAAGGATGGATCGAGTGATGCACCCGCACCAGGCGCCGTCAATTAAAGCAGGCACGGACAGGTTTCATCGGTGCCAACAGTCATTACTGATCCACCGTGTGATTCTGAGTTAAATTCATGCATAATATATTGAACATTCAGTTTAGTGCAGTTAATTCTAAAGATTATTGTAGAATTGATTTTAGGCTCAATTTCATCAATTTTAGTAAAAAAAAAAAAAAAAAAAAAAGAAAAAGAAAGAAAAAGAAAGAAAAAATCTATAAGAGTGCAAGTTCAGAGCACCGTACGAAGCATCAGAAAGATTAATCAGTAAATCAATACTGATAGCGGCAATGAAGAATGTCCGCGCCTACCCACTGACGGCGCCTGGTGCAGGGGCACCTGCGGCTTTGAGTTAAACATAACAACAACAAAAAGAAAAAAACTAATCATTTTTCAAAAAAAAATCACAGTTAATTTTCATAATAATTTTGATAATATTTTTAGATTTAATTCATGATTTCTATATATGATAGGTGTGCCAGTAATGGACACCTTTAAGGAATTCCTTTAATTTTTTTAAATTAATAGTTAAAATTATTACTTTCGAGTTTTTACAATATTATATTAATCTATCAACAGTATTTAACCATTCTCACTGTTTCATTTCCCAATAAGAATCCACATTTAATTGTACATAACGGAAATATATCAAAACACGTAAAATGATAGCAATGGACACCTCATAAAAAGTAATAAAAATATAATATTTTTTGTGACTGCATTTAGAACCATAATTTAATGAAAGCATATTAATGAAATAAAATAGTTATTTTTAAATAAATTCAACAATTAGGATATCAGTAATTAATAAAATATTTGTGATACCCATTCAATTTTTGTGTATTAGTGTATATTTTCGTCTCACTATTTTTAAAAATTAAACTTCCGGAGACTACTTGATATATTATTTGTAATAATTAATAGTACAAATATGGAAGAAATTATGCAAAGCGTTTTATTTTAAATACTAAATAAAATAAAATTGTAGAACTGATGTTTGAGGTCACTGATCTGCAGATTTACCAGTTTCATGATTACTGTAACTTTCATCAATATTACTTTTTTTTCTTTCTTTTTTTTTGCCTGAGATGAATAAGCAAACCTTTAAGACAAAAAACTAGATCTTTAACAACTTCTGTAGTTTAATTGTTTTTATTTAAATGGTTAGGGATCAAGCTCTATGAACTCCCTCTTTGACTGTGCTCTTAAACAATATTTTCTGCTTTCTGACTGGTTTGATTGCCAAATTATAAAATACGAGTACGCAAGGCAGAGATATATATATTAAAAAAAAAAGAATAAAATATTAAAATTTTATTAACCACATAAAATAACTTAAAAACAGCTATTTGTAAAAGTTTCGGTATTAGTATATTTTGGTAAGTGTAATTTAAAAATTAAATTTGATTATTTAGGTTTTCAGTTAAGTTAAAATATTTTATACACTATAAACATTGCTGAAATTACAATTTTAGCAATGCCTACACTGTAAAAAAAAATCTGTAAATCTACAAAACTAGTTTTTGTAAAACTACAGAAATCTGCATGTTTACTAGAATTTTATCTGTAACGGGATATAATATTTACCACTCGCATAGTACAAATACATGAAATATCTTAGTTTTGACTGTCAGCCAATGAAAAAGGACTTCGATGGTGACGTAAGGGCTATTCACACAGCCACGGAGGCGTTCAAGCATCCATCTTGATTATGGTTTCAAATTAGGATGTAAGTAAATACTATTTCTTCTTTATGAGTTAAATTTTGTTATATTTCCATTCTGCTTGATTCCTAATAAGTAAAATTCAACTACACAGTAAGACTGTTTGATTTCGAATTATAATGTAACATGATTTTAGCAGGTATTAATGCGTAATCTTCCTATTATTTTTTGTTAAATATTTATCATTCAGTCAAATGATTGTTCTTTACACCAGTGTTTATTACATGCGTGCAATTTGTTTGATGTTCAAGGACATCAGAGAGTGTTTCACTTTGTATTCTATAAACTGAAATATTGTTTTTGTGTCAAACAGAGTTCATTTTCTTATTTTTGTAAAAGGTGTCCCATTCCTCCCCACTCTCTCCTATGCTTCTAACTCTGAATATTGGGTACTTCTCTATCTATACACACGTATCATGAGTATGTGTGTTAAAACTATCAGAAATATTATGCATGTATTTGCGTGTATATAAAAAAACGAAATGTTGGTAATATTTTCCCTATTCCTAGAGAAGAATAAATGGTTCTTAACTGTGCCGTAAATAAAAGAATTTATCACATTTCTTATATACTTTTATTTCTTAAGCAGTAAATTGAATAATAACTCATTCATACTGAAATATGTATTTATTTTATCTGAAAAATTGCTCTGCTCAAACTTTTTTGAAAATCTTAACAAGACTTGGAAAAAAACTAAATATGAACATCTGCATTTTAATTTTACGTGAGGTTCTGAGCGATAAAATGCCGAGTTTTTACATTCTCATGCAAGTGGGGTAGGTAGGGGTAAAGATACGAACGAGGCAAAAATGCGCTCCGCCTGATTTCATATGAAGCAACATTTCGGCTATCATGACAAAAAGGTGGCAGTTTGGTTTCAAGCGTACTAGTCATTTGTTTAAACCTTTAATAAATGTAGCAATTTCTGGTAAGAAAATGAGCTAAGTTTAAATTTTTGAATTTTGATCTAATATTATTAAAATTTCACTTTATTCTTTAGATGATAATACCTGGAATTTTTACAAATCCAAAAATTCAGTGGTTTCTAGTTAAGTTCTATTTAAGTTTTTTTAATAGAACGTAGGTATCTACCTACCTACTTTTAAAAATCAATATTCTTGTTTCATGAATAGCTTTTGTTTTAAACCTTAATCCTTAACTCTTGTTAATGGTCTCACCGACAGCTGCAATATTTAATTTTCAATTTAAGTATTAATGTTAGTTTAATTTTTATTTGTTTGGTAAATTAGAAGTATAGCTGAAGACTTCTGAATGCGGGAAATTTTACTATAATAGCCGTTTACATAAAGTTTAGCGCAGAAACCGCCTCTTATGTGTCAGTCAACCATTTTATTCAATCTACGATTATCTACTGTAAGCGGTCTCGGAGACCGCTTACAGTATTTATGAAACAATTTTTGTCACAACAGTTGGAGATTAACTGCTATTTGCGATCTCACAAACCGCTGTTTTTTTCATGGTCTAGTTTACACTTTTCAGTTTAAATACTATCGAAATTTACTAATACTTTTACATTGCTCATTCATTTTAGTGAAAATGGGGTAAAAACCGGCCGTAATGGGGCACCTACTCTACATCACTTGGCTGATAATCACATGATACACCTATGTTGAGGACAACTTGTCACCAAGCGCCATTGAAATCAACCATGATGGTGAATACCGATGGCGCTTTTTAACAAGCTGTGCTCACTTCAAATACTTGTGGGCAGGATACCCACATATGTTTGAATATTAATGTATATACATTTGTCCGTTTTCCTACATAAAACATAAATTGTTATTAGAAATGTAATTGTAGATTACGTTTCATAATATCAATAAAACATGATTTACTTTCCTTTTATTTCGGGTTCGGGTTCAAATAAGTCTGGGTTGAGTTGCAGGTTGCCGAAAATTATTTTCGCTGATTCTGGTTTAGGTTGCGGATCAAGAAAATATTTTTGGCGGATTCGGGTCGAGTTGCGGGTTGACTTAAGTATAATATTCGATTTTGCGTCGGGTGTTACTTGACCTGTGCAGTGCAGGGCTACTCTGCAGTCGGCTAATTTTCAATATATCAGGATTCGTACGGTCCTTAAAAGTACTTGCATTTTTCAAAAGGATTTTTCTGTGCTTGAAAGTGCTTATTTCCATACAACATTTTTAAAAAATCCTTAAAAATGCTTTACTCTTATATTATTTCTTAATCGGGTGTGGAACTCTTCTGCATTTATTTTCATTTCTGATTTAAAATAAAAACCGTCATTGCTAAACCTTTCTTCTGAAATTTCACCTCACTTTTTTGCTACCTTCTCCACAATACCAAAGTTTAAACTGTTTAAAACTTTTTTAACCTTAAACTGATGTTACCGGTCTCACAGACCGGTGCTTTTTTCAATTTTCATAGCTTAACTTACGAATTTCAGTTATCGTCAAACACTACTGAAATTTTGTTTCGTTTGAAACTTTAGTACTAACACCAGTGACTTTTAAATAGGTGAATTTTAATTATAACACTCCTGTGCAAAAAATTTAGTACAAAAACAACATCCTATGAGTTTATCGCGGCTTTTATTCATATTTCGATGAAGCGGTCTCACAGACCTCTTCATACTATTTATGTGACAATTTCTGTGACATCAGTTAAAGGTTAAAAAAATTACTCTACTCTATTTGTTACTTTATAGTGAATAAATAATCAGTCCTAAATTTCATTAACTATTCATTCCATCATATTCATTTCATTAAAATTTTATCTGAATTTCACCTTCAAAATTTCGCTTCTCAGTTTTCTTCACCTCTCACAGTAATCGTACTTAAAGTTTAAAAACTCTTTAAAACTGGTTAAATAAAAAAATCTGCTGTGTCATTTTATTGTCACAATAAATAATCAAGATTTTTCTTCCCACCGGAATTTGACATCCCCCCCCCCCCCCAAATTTAGAGCACATAGAATTTTAAAGTCTTTAAAACTCTTTATAGACCAGTGGTAGGGGAGAAAAAAAGGGCCGCATTTGGAATTTATTAGGGGGAAGCTGGAAATTGTTTTAATCCCTTTACTTTAAGTCTAGAATGAATGTATTAAGTTTTCCCCCTCTTACTAGGTGAGCGGTTGAATATATGTACAGATTTATAGTCAAAAACCACATTTTTATTAATTACCATAACAATATCTAAAAAAAACTAACTCTATCAAACACATTGTCAATACAGATGTTGTAGAGGTTAAAATTTTGATTGAAATGTGTACTTACACTTAATATTTTTGTTGAATTTTTTTTTCAATTCTATCTCAAAGTTTTGCCTAAGTCGTTAATCAAGTGCTTGAAACCAGAACAGACGAGGTTATCAGTTCACCCTGTTTCTAATTTATATATATATTTTTAATTTATTGAGGTATTATTTGAGGATTTTGTAATTATTTTAGGCTTTATTTTGGATATTTTCAGAATTATGGCTTAAGGGGACTTGTCAAGCAGCTTCGGAATTCTCCTCCGTAATGTTAAGTCTATGGAATTTTGGTGCATTCGTATATTTATAATATCTTCTCGGGAAATTCCTATTTTTAACATCTTTTTTCTATGTATTCTTCTTAAAGGATGTCTCTTTTTTTCTTTGTTTTCAAAATATTTCTAAAATCTAGGCTGAATTTCATACTTTGTGTTAAAAGCGGGCAAACTGTGAGTAAGAATCTAACTCTTCATATAAAATATAAGTCTATACTTTAGAAATATTTTGAGAACTGAAAAAAAGAGATCTCTTAGGAAGTGTACACAAAAAATAGAAGTTAAAAATATTAATTTCCCGAGGAGATATTTTAAATATACGAATGCATCCAATTCCCATAAACTTAACATTAGTGAGGGGAAATCGGAAGCTGAGTGACAAGCTCCCTTAACCTCTTGATTACGGATTATAGCACAGTAGCAGGAAATGAAAAAAAAGGCCAAATTCGGAATTAAATACGGGAAAGCTGAAAATTGTTTTAATCCCTTCGACATAGGTCAGAAATAAACGCACTAAGTTTCCCCGTCCTACTAGGTGCGGTTTTGCCGCTACGAACAAATAGATAACTTAAAAAGTGCATAATTTCATGATTTTTAGCATATTTCAAAAGTGATTTGTAAATGATGGGAAATATTGCTTATGATCTCTGATATTGTATTTGAATTATGCGTCGTATTTAATTTGACCTATATAGTGAACAACAGTGCGTATGCATCATATTTAAGGAGGTCGAAAATAATGGGGAGGAGCGAGGGAACAAATAAGTGTGCAGGATTCTTTTCGCTAGAGAAATTATAGGTTAACCAATAACACGATTTTAAACTTCGATATTTTACGAAAAGGACTAAGATGGTTTTAATTAATATTATTTTCGACTAGTATACGAGCATCTTATGTTAAATTCATAAAATTTTAAAACCTACACTGTTAAAAATTTTGCAGCATTCTGGCAGGTCATTCGACCGTTTTTTGAAAAAACGGTTTCATAACCATAATTTAACTGTATTCTGACCATAAAATGGCCAATAATATGGTCAGAATAGTGTTAAATTACGGTTGTGTAACCGTTTTCGGAAAAAACGGTCGAATGACCTGGCAGAATGCTGCAAATTTTAAAGTGTACGGAATATTGAAAAAAAGTATTATAATCTTTACGTAGTTTTTTAACTAAGGTTTAAGGTTGATGATATCAGTTGGGAAATGGCATGTGAAACGGCTGTCAATTATGTACCTCTTTCTCGATAACTACTAAATTATAATCCTCAAAATATACAAAATAAAGCATTAAAATAATTACAGAAACATCGCGAAGGCCCTAAAAACTTAAAGAAAATACATGTATATAATAAACAGTGGCACTGTGGTTTGATAACTCTCTTGATTAGCGGTTAAGGCAAAATTTTGAAATGGAATTGCGACCTTAATATGCAGCAAAAATATTAATATCGGTACTCAATTTATTCAGAATTTCAAATTCTACGACATTTGTATTGACAATGTTTTTGAAAGAATTAATTGTTCTGAGATATTGTTAAGATAATTTAAAAAAAAAAGTGTTTTTCGACTATAAATATGCTCATATTTTCTAATGTTCCCCTAGTACGAGGGCTAAAACTTGGTACTTTCATTTTAGACCTAAACGGAAGGGATTAAAACAATTTCCAATTTCCCACCCTCATAATTGTGAGTTACAGCCCCCGATCACGGGCTTTGAAATAGAATTGTGACAATGTTCAACAAAAATATAAAATTTAGTTCTCATTTTACTCGGAATTTTAAGCTCACGACGAACTGAACACGAAAATTGCAAAACCTAAATTTCATTTCAGATTTCAAAAAGCTGCTATTTGCAAAATTACGTCATCGTTACGTACAGATATGTTTGCCCTTTATAATATAGATAGATATAGATTTTATTTTCATATCAAAATCTTAGTGGGTTTTTTTTGTTTTCAAACTAATTTTTTTCACCCTTAAATCCATTTATATCTGAATCAAATCAATACTTGATCATTTCAAAGCTACTGTATAAAATTAAGTGTGTATTTTTAAATAACTAGGGGGCTCGGCCCCCTACGAGCTACGCTCGCCAACCCCCGTCCAGACACCGCAGACTCTTAATGCACGCTAATGTGATCGGCTTTAAAAAGATTTCGAAAGATTGAATTATAATTTGAAAAAAACTGGCGATCTCCCTCTAAACGGATTTCTATTAATTTCTCTTTGATTGGGGAAATTTTAACGCCAAATCCGCTGCGGTACTACTTGATTATCCCGTCGACTAATTTCGCCAAATTATATAAATCGCCAAACCACTCGCCAAATTATACAGATTGACATAATTTTTATTTTAAATAGCGAAAGAACAAATAAATTAGTACAACATTAATAAAAATACAAATAAAACGTCGAAATAAAAATACCTTGATGACGTAGACACGTGTAACATTTCAAAATAAGCTAATATAAAAGGAATTAAGTAAACAAAATCTTTGTCTCCCGGTATTTTTTAACAAAGCGAAAAGAAAGTTCTTTTAAATGAGACATTTTAAATTAATCGTTTTAAATCTGACGTAATTTTGACCAAACTATTCTTTCTCTTTTTAATATTCACGTGAAAATACTTGTGTTAGAAATGAAGTATTATTTGCGCTTTCCTAAGAAAAATAGTTGAAAAGTGTCCTCTCAAAATATCAAATAAATGTCTAGCGCAATTTCTAAATTTAAACCGTTTTGCAATATTATTTTGTGTTCATTTTATGTAATAACTGTAATGTGACGTAAATATGACGTAATTTCTCCTATTTAAGACTTCTAACGTTTGTTAATAAATTTATTATTTTACAAATTCTTTTCTCTCTTAAAATTCATCCGTAATTATAGTTTTTATGACGTAATTTTTAATAAGTTCCTGCTTTTTGTCCATAATTATTTAATTCTAATTCCAAATGTTTTTTCTGTTTATAATAGTCACGTGTAAATAATTTTTTCATTTTTTACACGTATAAATATTTTTTTTTTTTTTTTTTTTTTTTTTTTGAAGCAAACATTATTGTTTCCGCTGTTTATACAGTTGGCAACAGTTTAAATTAATATCACTTTCTAAAATCTGTAAAAAATATCTCTAGAAATGCTGAAAATTTGAATTTAAAATAGAAATAAAACCTCAAAAAATTAGCCAAATTAAAAAAAGAAATACAATCTGCACACCGGGAACTTCAAACGTATGAAATGACCTAAAAATGATTAAATTCCCATGAACAGTTTTTGCTCCTATAAAACTTTTTTAGTGGAACGATTTTGTCCAACTTTAGCATTAAATATTTCTTAAAATAATTCTTCGATTTGAAAACTGTTTGCATCAGCGTGTTTATCAAACATTTTTGTATAATACTACCGATTTTCATATTTTTGTATGCATTATTTTTCTTAATATTAACGAAGAAAGACCTCCGGTCGCAAAAAATTCAAAACCGGGTGCGGCGGCGGCGGCGGCGGTGACAGCGGTAGTTACTTTTTTTTAGAATAGAGAGATATATATGTAATGTGAGTCGTACAGTAAAATGCGCAGAAAAACAGAAAAGTGACTTCGGACAATGAATTTTTTTTAAAGATTAATTTTTGTATTTTTTTAAATGTTTTCCTGTATTTCAAAGAAAATTAAAAGTATGTGCTTTTTGGTATTGCTATTATTATTTGGTATTAATATTCTGCATAATTTGATATTTGGAGTCTTATGTGTAATTTTGAAATATGGCTGGAAAGGGAAGGGAGGGGTGGGGGTGGGGACAAGGTTCTTCCAGTATTTTAAATTCTTCAAAAGCTTGTCGTTATCATCCAGACTCTCTGAAATTTTTAGACGTTAAAAACATAATGTTTTCGTAGCCCGGGGAAAAAAATATTAATATTTAGTGGGAAAAAAGCTGGTAAGAAGATTTTTACCACGATGTAACACTCAAGTTTTTATACTAAATTTGTTGAAGTTTTTGCACATTTTATTTAGTAAAAAATATTTCTATTTGTCCAAATGTTTCGAAATTCTTGTAGGTAAATGTAAATCTGGCCTGTTGAGTTGCTCTAAAAAGGTTGTGTTAAAATACGGACGTTTAGTTAGTTTTAGGGTAGAAAAAATATAGTCTTTGGGAGGCGCGAATTGACCTACGTTCACCAATGTATTTGAAAGAGTTAAAATTCATGATTTTTTTTAAAATTGCATCATCAGATAGAAGATTTTAACTTTTAGAGCATGCATATATATATATATATATATATATATATATATATATATATATATATATATATATATATAGAATTTTTTTTTGCCTGCATTTCTAAAATATCATCCTGGAATAAATTGCTACAAGTTTTCGGAAAAACTTTTTTGATTTTTTTTTCAAAAGTTAAACTGCTAGGTGGGGAGAATATCGTAAATTTAATATCGGAATATATCAACGTGTCTATAATGGTGATATATCGCGAAAAAATCCCGTAAAGTGTATGCGAATAGAAAAATTTCTTATTTTAAAAGATAAATGGCAGGTTACCAAAAATTTTAGTACAAACAGACGCTAAAAAGAGCTAATAAATGTTTCGTGCTATTTTCACCTACAGCATCCTTTAAATATATATATAGGGAAGGTGGGGCAAAATCGGGTACCATAAAAGTTTGTTAGTCTCAAATGCTGTGAAATGGGAAAACAACTTTGAACACTGTTTTTAATGTAAAATGAAACCTTCGCTATAATAAAATATATTCTTTTCAAAAAAATATATATATATAATTGTTTATATAAAAAAATAGCCTTTTTTCACGCATATGCAAAAATCCGGTTTTACCTCGCTGGTTGGGTAAAACCGGGTATCCATTTAAAACTACTGGAAAACTCATTTTGGTCAAAAATGTCTTGCTTAATATAGCAAAAAATACATTTTTATTATTTTTAACAAAACGAAATTGCACATGTGTTCTTCCATGTGTAAAAAAAAAAAAAAAAAAAAAAAAAAAAAATCTGTGGCAAATTTTCTACATTGTATAGGCCGGCTTACTTTACACTGTACGTTTTAGAGTTCTTTTAGCTTCAAAAATCACAGATAAATTTGTCAACATATTCTTCTGCATTACTACATGCTTTGTGTGCCTATCCGTGGCCTTTCAAACATCGCATTTGGATTTAGAATTTGAGTAAAGTTCATAGCAAAACATACAGGTTTCATTATCCTTCTCTTCTGAAGATGTGTCCGCAATCATTTTTGGTTTCTTTTTTCTTTTAAAGAATCTTTTTCGTCTTGCAGTTTGTTTGGCTTATTTCTCTTTAATATATCTTTCGATCAGTAATTTATAGGAAGAAATCAAAATAAGTTTTTCCCTTTCTTTTCTCAATTCTGAAGCCTTTCTTAGAAAGGAATAAGAACATTTTAGGCGAAATTGAGATTGCTGGGCTATATAGTCTGAAGATGTCGAATGGATAATTTTACTTATATATTCTGTAGATGTAACATTTTGAATCAGTGATGACGTCTGTGATTGTGATGTTAACTACTGCATCTGGAAGCAGCTCGACGTGAAAGACGCTGGATGTTGTCAATTCGTTTATGTTCGGAAGGTTGAGCTCCATTATCCTGTTTCAGAAATATTTATTTCTGCAGCTATGCCAACCTGTGGCTGCATAGACCTAGGTGTGTTATATCATGACTTTCATGGTTTCTCTGTCTCTTCCGAAGTAGAAAAAGATGGTCTGAAAATACATCATTGTTGTAGGGAAAAATCCCTATTTCTCGAACCTTCTGATTGCAGTATTTACAATTGCTGCTCTCGAAAATGCAGCTTTAAATAATTTTCCAATTTGGTAAATTGTTACAGATCGCGCAGGGTTGCAAAATAACCACTTCCTCATCTCTTGTCCTTAGTATCAGCTTAGAGGTGCATGAATGATGCATCAAGGGGCTGAAATCGATGCGTTGCGTAAGGAAAGAAGCATATATAAATACATTTCTTTATCTTGCTAGATTAACTGGATTCTTTTAGTACAAGGGGGCCTATATCCCACGTGCAGATAATTGGCCGACATAAATACAACCAACCATCTTTTAGTACAACTTGAACACCTAATTAAGGTATTAAAGAACAGGTTTTTCAGGACAAGGATTGGAAAAATCTATGCATTTTTTAACCAAATAAAATAAAGACCTCTTTCGTAATCCATTCACTCCTATTATATACAGTAAATGAGTCTGGGATAGTATCGTCCATCAAGAGAAGGTTTTCTCTTGCCTGTTTAATATTTGAGAAAAAAATCTTGTTATATTTTATGTAGCCTAGTTATATAGGATTGAGATTTTATAGGTTATTTGTCAATTTGGGTAGATAATTTTATTTAGAAAAAGAAGTTACGAAATATATTTGCATTTTAAGTAGACCAATAACGCAAGTTATTACACCTCAGATTAGAAAATTATTTATTAAAATATAATAAGCATGATATAAAATTATGCCTTAATTAGTACCATTATTTTGTTTATTAGTAATTGCAAATTATTTAATTTCATAAATATAAGTTAAAAATTAGACCCACTTTTTAAAATAAAACAAAATCAAAATTAAAGTTTTCATTATAACTAGATAAATTTAGAATTATATTATAACTTAACAGCATTAAGAATGCAATTTAAAGTCCCATGTTAATTTATTAACTATACTAAAAAACCATTCTATGAGTGTCGGACAAAACCGGGTATACCCAGTTTTGACCCACTCTTAAGTACTCGGTTTCACCCCAACATGACACGGAGTTTAAAACATGGCGTAACTACTCTTAATCCTTCAGAAAAACATCAGTAAAAATTTTAAAATATTATCAGGAAAGGAAAGAATTAGATATAGTACTCAGGAATATTTAATATGCTGAAAAAAGTGGTTATACGCGTAAAATCTAGAATCAGATAAAACAATTTTTTAAGTGTAATTGAAACTAAATCCTTCACACGAAAAAGAACCGCACACAGTAACGTTTCAATCAGCTATAAATGACATAATGGTTACAGATTATAATTTTCCGACACATTCAGATCTATGTTTAAAAAAAATCAACGTTTAATAAGTTTAAATATGATGGCTAAGTAAGCAAATTACAAAACACGTAACACATTTGAAAATTAAAGTTCAGCAATTATTATCGGTCATCGGAAAAATATCCGAATTTCTTTGTGCAACGCTATATATGATCTATAGAATTGAATATATACTAAATAGTATGCTAAACATTAGTTCAGTTAAGAAACGCATTTGCACAGTTGAAAATTCCCCTTCAACATATTTCGTCATTAACGGAAATGTATACATCTTTTTTGCAGCCCTGTATATGATTTACAGATTTTATACATACGAAGTAACTAAATTAGTTTAATTAGAAAAAAAAAACACAACAGATAACGAACTTTCAGCAATTATTGTTTATTTATACAGTACTATAAGCGAATCCTTTTGTGTCCCCCAATAAATAAACGAGAATGATATGCTCATGTTCTATAGTAAGCATCTTTTTGTACACCTCAGTGACGTGTATCAATTTCTGTGGTGTTTGGAATAGTGTAATATCATTCCAATATACTACAAATGATTTTTTACTACAGACCATTGAAATAGACCATAGAAAATTTGTGATTTTAATCAATGATTTTTAAAAAAAGAAATCAGTAGATTAAAATCATGATTTAATCGTTGATTAAAATCGTTAACACCCTATTGCAGCCAAATGGCAAGCATCAGCTTTTGTTAATCACGATTGGTTGGTTGGTTGACGATTTTTCCCCTCTACCAACTGACGCTTTTTGCAATATTTTTCCACATTTCATTTAAGAATTTCACAATATTTTCCTTCTACCTAACAATTGGAGAATTTTGCAGCTTTTTCTTACAAACTTCCTTTGCAGTTATCCAAAAATTTCAGCATAATAAAATGTAAAATTATAACTAAAAGTTAAATAAACAGCACATAAAGAAATTATAAAATTATTAATTTAGATATTTTATTTCCAATAGTTCAATTGACTAAGGTTTAATGCAGTTTTATTTTATTATTTTTTTTTTAATAAATAAAATTGTGTGTGATTTGTGTTTGGTTGCTTTTTTCTCTGGGACGGGAAAATTTAAGTTTACCTGTGACCCTGTGAGAGAGGGGGGGGGGGGGGGCGAAAGTTACTGTTCCTGCTGACCACTAAAATTTTCAAATTAGCGGTCCAAATGAATTTTTGGTGTTCTCGTACCAGCAGACCACTATTTATTTCGAACACTGATTTTTCAAATGCTGAAGATTTCATTGTAAAAGAGATTTTAATTGATATACTATTTAATTTTTTGATTATTTTCCCTGTGTGAAATTTGATTATTATTGTTATGTCTGCACAAGAAACAATTTTATGTCTTAAAATATTTACTCTTTTATTTAAAACAGGTGGAGAAATTACCTGATGCTTGGATCTAATCCATTTTACCTGAAATGAAATCCTGATTCAGAACATACTAAGCATCAAGAATTCTTTATATTTGATGACCTGAATGGTCAGAGAGGGTGAAGCACCCTCCTAAAACTGTCTGAGAGAAACTCTATGTAAAATAATATTATATTACAGTAAATATTAGTCTGACATACTATACATATAATTTAATGTTTATATAATTTGTATTTTCAATAAATGGAGCGGCATACCGCAAACCAACTTAAATGTTTTGCTATTTAATTGTGTCTGTAACCATTTCTTTTTTCAGCTATTGCAAGGCTGCTGTTGGTGAATATTTTTCTTTTCTATTGTTAAAAAATAAATAAATCTTCGTCATAGATTATCATTTAAGAATGCTGAAAAAATATAAATATAAGTAACAATAATTAGTCGCTTGGTGGCGACACTGCTGTTATTAAATTAACCCTTCAAAGTAAGTATTTAATATACTATAGAAATACATTGTGTATTTAAAATAAGCTTTAAAGTAATACTTTTGTATTAGCTGATATTAGAGGTTAAATGGATTCTGCTACTTATAGCTGCCTTTTTTATGCTGATTATTTCAGTGTTTACGCATATACTTTGATTATGTATCCGTTATGTTTGTGCTTTATTTATTCAAAAGTATTATATTCATTATTGAATGTTAAAAAGAAACAAATGCTGAACTTTATTTGTTATTGTTTTATATTCAAATCAATTCATTTTGCATAATTAAGCTGTGTTTCAATATAAATTTAAAAATATATATTTTTTGTTTTGTGAAAAGAAGGTAAAAATTTGAAAACTGTATAATTATAAAAATTTCAGCATCTATATTCACAACAATTAAAGAAAAAAAAAAAAAAACATATGAAAGTAGCAGCTAAGTGCATTATGGAAAAAAAAACCTTTTCAAACTCGTGCAAAAATTAATATTGGTTGAAGAATTTCATTCAACCATTGTTTAAGTTAAAATAATGATAAAAACAGGGTATGTATTTAAATCTAAGAAAATTATTATTTTCTTTTAAATATTTTTTTTGTGAATAAGCAAACACTAAATGGACTATAAGTGTAACTGAGTGCGGAAAAATATTCCAAAATGTACAGGGACAGAATGGTAATATTTGTTGGGAAAAAAAGCAATTATTTTGTGAAAATAGATCAAACTGGTTTACATTTGTTTTTTAAATATATTTCAAAGACATTAGAATCAATAATTAAAACTTTAATAATTTTCGGTTTAATGAAAAAAAAAAATATGCTTTCCTACTGCAAGATAATCTCGCATAATTTGAAATTTTGTTTATTACTCCATAAAATGATAATTTGAAAACCATAGTGAGGGGGGGGGGTGGGAGGGGAAGAAAGCTACGATCTGGTGTAACCTTTCCTCATAAAGATGAGAGAAAATCCTGAATCATGGTTCAAACTTTCAGCAAAAAATTGAAACAGAGAAAACCTTGAATTATGATTTAACCTTTCACCAGAAAATTTTATTTAAAAAAGCTCTGAATCATGGTTAAACCTTTCACCAGAAAATTGGATTTAAAAACAAGCCTGATTCGTGGTTCAACCTTTTACCAGAAAATTTTATTAAAAAAATCTAAATTATGGTTCAAACATTCACCAGTAAATTGGACTACCCCCCCCCCGCCCCTCCTGATTTATGGTTTACATTTCACCAGAAAATTGGATTAAAAAAAATCCTGATTTATGATTCAACCTTTCACCAGAAAATTGGTTTTATAAAAAACCTGAATCATGGTTTAACATTTCACGAATATAAGGGTATTTGTGAAAGCACCAATAAACTGGTGAAACTTATCACCAATATCTTGGTTGCAGCTAAATTTCAGCAACTTTTCACCATTTTCTTGGTGAAACATCACACTTTATTTTTAACAGTGTATCGATAAGAATTTTTTTAAATTTAGGCATACTTTATAAACTCAGTAATGATACTTTACTTTTATTATTGCTTCTATTCGCTTTTTTAATTTAACTAAAAACCGCAAGATCTGCTTATCTTCTCATTTACTGCTGTTGTATGCTTATTTAATATCAAAATGATTTTGTACCTATTTGAATATCTACAGTGAAGCTTCAGTCAGTTTTCTAATGCATAACATACAAATATTTCTGACAATTGCTGTGGTATTACTGAAAAACACGTCATGCCATATTACTTATTTTGCATCGAAGTATTTTGATTAATGAGGAAAATTCCACTCTAGATATCTAAAATTGTAAAAATTCAACTTCATATTGAAAAAATACCATAACAATAACTCTAAAATAATATAAGTATTAGCATACAAAAACAATGACGTAAAATATTTTCGGAATACTGCTGAAAAACCATTATTGATCTACTGCAAAAATTTTGTAAGTTACAAATACCTTTTTGGTGAGTGTAAATAAAATATTATAGACAGAACAGAAAGAAATCATTATCAACTTTACTGCAATATCTCTTGCACGGTTACAAACTTTCTGGCGAGAATACGAAAACTGTTTTAGATACAATACTAAAATTCATTGGTAATTTTTCTGACGGTACTTTAATAAATTTACCGAAAATTTTTGGGTGCAATACTAAAAAAATTCATAGTAAATGTACTATGAAATCCTTCGCAAATTTACAATAAAAAAAATTTTAGTCAATGTACTAAAAAATCATTAGAAAATTCACAAAGTATTGTTTAGGAAACTATCTAAAAAATCGTTAGTACCTTTACTAAATAATCCTAAGTAAATTTACGAGATTCTTTAGTAAGCACCCTAAAAAATCGTTAGTAAGTTTACTGAACAATATTTAGTAAACTTACAAGGAATTCTTTGGAAAACTCTCTAAAAAATCCTTAGTACGTTTACTAAGCTATCCTTGGAAAATTTACCACAAATTCTTTAGTAAACTCCCTAAAAAATAGCTAGTAAGTTTACTAAGAAATATTTAGTAAATTTACAAAAACTAATTAGAGAAACTCCCTTGAAAAACCGTTATAAATTTACAGAACAATATTTAGTGAATTTACAAAAAATGTTTTACAAAACTCCCTAAAAAATGGGTAGTATGTTTGCAACATATTCAGTGATAAATTTACTAAAACTTATTTAGTAAACTCCATAAACGAGCATTAGTAAGTTCACTAAACAATATTTAGTAAATTTACAAGAGTTTTATTGGGAAACTCCCTAAAAAATCATTAGTACGTTTACTAAGCAATATTTGGTAATGGTTACCGAAGAAAGTTTTGTAATTTTACATGATTATCTTTTGTTGTGGTTACATAAAAAGTTCTAGGCATCCCAGTTTCCTACAAAATTCTTAGTAACCTTACACAATTTTTTTTACAGTGTATACACGGAGTGTCCATTACTGGAAAATGACTAATTAAGCATTCCAGTAATCCACACACACCCCTTGAAACCTTAAAAATAAAGGAAATTTTATAAATGGCTATTAATATATAAAATTCAAAGTTTTCTATTACTACCAAAAGCTGCAAATTTTCCAAGAAAATAAAGAATATACGAGTTTATTAAATGAAAACTCTTAGCATATTCATTGAGATTTTCACTGAAAAACAGTGGAACTTCGAAATATTATTTTCTGCCTCCGGATTGGTTTGATTAAGAGTGTGAACATTAATAAAATATTATAAAATATGCGAGGGGGAGTTATGAAAAAAAATAATAAAAGCTAAATTTTTATTGGTTATATTTTTATAAAGTTGTCCATTACTAGAACATCTATCCTATATATTAATTGCTATTATTAATTATACTAAGCTTGAAATGGAATTTTTAATTTTAATAATCACATGATTTCTGCCTTAATTTTCTCCTTTATCACTAATTGAGTTTTTCTTTTTTAACTGAAAGAAAGTTAATAAATTAAAAAATTGGTAAATCAGTAAAGAAAGAAAATCTATCAGTAACTACATAAATCTGTAAAAAATTCACTGTGAAAACTGTAAAAAATAACCACTAATAATACCTGTAAATTCAGTTTGAAAATTGTTTTAAAAATAGACATTTCGGAAATTTTTTCAAAGAATTTTGTGGAAAATCATATGTTTTAAGGTAAAAAAAAAATGTAGTATCCTTTAAAAGACTTCCTGAACAGATCATTGTTTACCCATCATATTTTCCATGTTAACCCATTGGGGGTGAGCGTCCGGTATACGTGCCGCTACACCCTTTATGCCCCGACGATACTTTAAAGTACATTAAAATAATTTGGTATAAAATTAATTTAATACATCGATTAGTACTAATAGAGTTTAGAATGAGTTATAGACACTTTATTTTGTTCCAAAAGCATGATTGGTTACACAAAATAAAAATACGTTTGAAAGGATGGTTTCTTTTTCATCTTCATCTGTTCAGCTTTCTTGACGTTTGAACACTGTGGGTGAAAAGTTTCAATTTGGAAATATTTCTATTGCAAGAGCATTATATTTGTTCCTATATATCCTAATATATTTCCCAATTCTTTATTTCCTTATTCTATAAAATACTAAAAATATATATATTAATTAAAAGAATTGAGTGGAGTTATAAATATTGCAAAAAATAACTATAAATTCAGATTTAATTAATTAATTTTAATTGGTAAAATCATGTTTAAAATTTATTAAATGATTGTGTAAATATTCTAATGTAGTTTTTAAAAAAATCACGGAACATGCTTTAGAAGTTTAAATTTTGTATGAATTCATAATTTAGGACACAAAGAGTTAAGGCGCTCAGAATCCTTCATTATTCTCACATTTTTATTGTAAAGTTTACTTTAATTCAGAGCACTTTCGCGATTCAACTACAGAAAATTTTCTGTTTTGAAAAACAGGTGGAAAAAAATAAAAAATTAAGCAAAGTGATCTCGTCACGAAGGGGTTAATGTTTTCATGTGGTCAGTGAACATGATAAAAATATAAAGAAGAGTGTCAAAATGGAGTTATTAAAAATTATGAATATATTTTTTATGAATGAAATTTCAATTTTTCCAAGTGGAAAATATCCCTTCGAAAATAATCGTTTTCTTTTCCTAAAACTGTAAAATGTAATCCACATTTCATATTTAAATTGAAAACATATTATTTGTATGCCCTTGATAACGATTTTTAAGTTATAAAATGTCGAAATATTATAAGAAACACATTATAAGCTATTAAAATGTTTAAAAATATAACTGAAAAGAACATTAATTTGTAATTTTTTTTTCCCTTTTAAAAATATTAAAAATAAATATTTAATGAGAAGTTATTTTCTTTTTTGGAAAATAAAAAGCTGGTATTCGGCCTTAAATTTTATCCGGGATCAAATATCCTCATTATCCTCTATTCAGAAGTTTTACTATATTTGAATATTAAAGAATATAGATTTGTTCATTTTTATATATAAAAGTTAAAATTGATATTAGACATGTAATTGTAGATTACTTTTTATAATTGCATTAAAAAATGAATTCATTTCCGTTCATTTCGGGTGCGGATGCGTGTCAACGCCGGGTATAAATCCTTGCAGGGATTTATTAAACGATCCGGAAGTGACCGCTATTCAGAGGTTTTACTATATTTGAATATTAAACAAGAAAGAAAAAATTATGAGTTAAGCATAGATTATGAAACACTTTCCAACACATTAAGAATAATGTAACAAAACTGCACTGTTTAAAATATTACATCTAAATCAACCATAAGGAAACGCATAACAAATTTCAAAACCCAATTTCAGCTGTTCCCATCCACAATCGGAAAATTATCCGAATATTTTCAACAGCCCTGTATATGATATATAGATTTGTACCTATTAACTACATGCATTCCAAAATTTAGTTCACTTAAGAAATGCATCTACTTCAATTGAAAATTCCCTTTTAGCAATTTACTCTAATAAGGTAAATGGTACGTGAATACTTTTGTGCAGCCCTGTATATGATGTATGGAAATTATATATAACGTGTAGCATACAAAAGATTAATTAAATTGAAAAGCGCATACCGAATTTTAAAACGTACACTCCAGTCATTATTACTCAAAGACAGTATTGTAAACAATTTCTTTTGTATGTCCCTTTAAATGAACAAAAAATACCACGAATGCCCTGTTCTAACGGGATCATAGAGAAATTCAGTGATTTATATCAGTTTCAATATATTTGAAATAGCGTCACGTCATTAAAATATCCTGCAAACGATTTCCCCCCCTATACCATAATGTAATGGAATACTTTTGAGCAGGCCCCGATCACGACTAATTGGGACCCTGGGCAAAGATAAAATAGGGGGCCCCATTCGAATCGTTGCAACATTATTCAAATAGAACTGATGGTCATTCATATGTGTAATGTATGAACAATATTTTTGTAACTTGGATTTTAAATAGTACTTTAAGATGAATTTAATAACTTCAACTTATGTACAAGTTGGAATTGGAAAAAAAAAGTAAATATTTTATAATTTAATATATGTATTTGGGGGCCCCTGGGCAAAGTCCCGATTTGCCCATGCGATAATAAGGGCCTGCTTTTGAGCGCCCCTGTAAATGAACTATTAGTCCTACATACTTCATATACAATACGAAATAGGCTTTGGTGACCCTAAATTACCTTTATCAATTGCATGAAAATCCGAGTATATTTACGAGAGTTAGAGTGTGAACAGAAGGGCAGACAAATCGAATGCATAAACACTTTTCAACTTTGTTGGAAAGTGTTAAAAATGCAGATATGAACCAAAGTTTTTTTCATTTTGCAATAAAGGTATGGAATCTCAAGAAGTGCTATCAAAATCAAACGAGAGGTAACAAGTTCTTATAAACAAAAATGACCACCATTTTAATTTTATTCTTAATTAAGCGTTTTATTTTTTTCATAAGTTATATCAACTAAAAAATTCCTAATTATAAAATCTTATCACATACCATCTTTAAATACAGATTTGGGTTAATTTCGTTATACGAACTTGTTATTTAATTTTGTCCTATGCTGTTTGACAACATCTTTCTTTCAAGGACAAACAGCTCGTAGTTTAAACTTTGCTTTGTCTCTCAGTGACAAACAAGAACACCATCCACCAAAACCTCGTCAAACTGTTTCCCTCTTTCCCCTTACTGGTGGGCGTGCTTAAGACTGGTGCGGGGAGAGCCCTACATGTCTTGCCCTTAGTTTCGTAAGCTATTTTTCCCCCACTTGAGGAATTGATGCTCACCCTTCGCGAAAGCCTCAATCACAAACGAACGAAATTCGTTAACGACGCAATCAGTAACGAACGTATAAGCTAATAGTGCTAATCAAAACCTAAAAATACATCACTGGGTGCAGCAACCTCGTCGTGCAGAAGTCTCTAAAACGCAGTAATTCGCGAAATTCACGATCACGAACGAGCGAAATTCGTTAACGCCGAGATCAGTAACGAAATATGAACGCATAGCGCTGATCAAAACCGAAAAAAACAATCACTGATGCAGCAACCTCGTCGTGTAGCAGTCTCGAAAAGGCACTAAATTCGCGAAAGCCGCAATCACAGACGGACGAAATTCATTAACGCCGCGATCACTTACAAACGTGTGAGAGTATAACGCTTATAAAAACAAAAAAAAAAAAAATCACTGGATGCAGCAACCTCGTTGAGCAGTGGTCTCTAAAGCGCAGTAATTCACGAAAGCCACGATCACGAACGAACGACAATCGTAACGCCGCAATCAGTAACGAATGTATGAGCGCATAGCGCAATCAGAAACGAACGAAATTCGTTAACGCTGCAATCAGTAAAAAACGTATAAGCACATAGCGCTCTTGAAAAACGAAAAAAAAAAAATTGGGTGCAGCAATCTCGTCGTGCAGCTGTCTCAAAAATGCAGTAATTCGCGAAAGCCGCAATCACAAACGAACGAAATTCCTTAATGCCGCACTCAGTAACGAACGTATGAGGTAATAGCGCTAATCAAAACCGAAAAAAAACATCACTCGATGCAGCAACCTCGCCGTGCAGCTGTCTCAAAAACACAGTAATTCGCGAAAGCCACGATCTCAAACAAACGAAATTCTTTAACACCGCAAAAACTAAAGAACGAATAATCGCATAGCACTCATAAAAAAATCACTGGATGCAGCAGTCTCAAAAATGTACTAAATTCGCGAAATTCGCGATCACAAATGAACGAAATTCGTGAACGTTGTAGTCACTGACAAACGTATGAGAGCAAATCAATTTCATTTAACTTGTGCATGAATGATCTTATAGATGTATAAGTCTTAAATAAGACTTAAATATCATTCTATAAGTCTTATTAAAGTCTTATTTATTTAAGTCTTATGATATATTTTAAGTCTTTTTCTCATTTTTTATTTGTAAAAACTATGGAGTCTAAAAATGCAACACTAAAGTAAATAATAATGACATCGTATGAGACAGGGAAAAGTATAAGGGAATTTCTTGGGTGCATTTGTGATAAGAGCCGTTGTGAGGGCCGCGATTTAGAAGTTATTTTATTAACTAACAGGTGGGTAATAACGCCTAATAGC
Source organism: Maratus speciosus (assembly GCA_963932465.1). Classification (NCBI taxonomy): domain Eukaryota; kingdom Metazoa; phylum Arthropoda; class Arachnida; order Araneae; family Salticidae; genus Maratus; species Maratus speciosus. Next base: position 373,322,904 of record OZ010791.1, on the reverse strand, counting down.
ATTGGTCAAGAAATCATGCCACTATATTTTATGAATCTACTATCTGCTAAAATAGTCTTTCATGTATAGATAATCAATAAGTTACTGTATCAAATCCTATGTTTGTTTTGGGGGGGAAAAAAATCTAAAACTAAGCCGTAAAAATTGGTAGAACCTTAAGGTGGCATTATTACCCCAGGACACCTTATATATAGTATACATAAAATAAAATGCAAGTAAAAGGTTGTATAAATCTCAAATTGCAAAAATCAAATTATTAAAAATATACTCAAAAATGTGAAATGGCGTTTTAGTCAGTAGTCATCCGTGGTGGCCGATTACTGAACATGTAAATAAATATAATACCCAATAATCGGCCACATTAAAATTAATTAATACAAACACATTCATTTAATTTTGATATTGAAAAAAATTAGTTTATTAAACTTTTTAATAGTAGAGTCTTATAATTTTAGAAAATAATACAAAATAAATTAATACTAGTCTTTTAAAAATTTTGTCATCGGTTAACAAAAAAATAGCAAAAACGGTTATTTGACCGCAACCAAATAAAAAATGGTTGATTACTAACGCAATAAAAATACCCGCAATTCTTTGCTGATGGCTTATGACGTATAAAGGATGGGTACATATAGGGGATTGTAATATTCCATTTGAAATCAAAAATAAGCTATTCATAACGTATTTAATCTCAAAGTGGCCGGCTACTGGTGCAATTACCCTATATAGGGAAGATAAAACTCGTGAAATATAAATAAATTTCGTAATGTTTTAGTTTAAAAATTTAAAAAAAAAATAAATCAAAAAGAGTAATTTGACACATCGCGGTAAGTTTAGTGTTAAAGAAACTTTGTACAATATAAAAATACAATAATATGCTGCATTATTAATAAAAGTTTGGCCTTTATGTATACACTAGGGGGCTCTCCCCCCTTCAAGCTACGCTCGCCAACCCCCCATTCAGACATCGTAGAATCTAAAAGCACGCTAATTTGATCGGTTTTAAAAAGATTAGAGAAGACTGAATTATAATTGAAAAAAGCTATAGCGATCACCCTGTAAACGGGTTTCCATTCAATTCCCTTTGATTGCAAAAATTTAAGGCCAAATCATTTGCTATTAAGACATCCAACAGTTGTTTTCGTGTTTGTTAAAGAAGACCAGTTAAACGTTTGAAAGGAAGCTAAAATAAAATGAATTAAGTAAACAGAGTCTTTGTCTCTCGGTATTTTTTAACAGCGTTATAAAACGATTGACATAACACAATTACTAAAATTTGCTGCTTTAACCCCTTCAAGGGCGGTGGTTCATTTTTGGACCACTTAATTTTAATTCTTAAATGCACCAGAATATTGGAATGAAAATTTTCCTTTTATTATTAAGTGAACAAAAGCATTTTCGTATTTCGAAATTTGTTTGTAAATTCTGGTGCCATTTACTGATTTCAACATTTTACGAATAGAAGTACCTTGCCCCTGAAAGAGTTAAACGCATATTAATGTATTTATTATTTTAAAATTTCCTTTCTCTTTTAATATTCACGTGTAAATACAATTTTCAAGACATAATTTTCAATATTTTCCTGCTTGTAACACGTACTCATTTAATAGTAATTTTAAAGGGTTTTTTTTTCTGTTTTTAATAGTCACGTGTAAATAAATTTTTAATCGTTAGGAAATATTATTCTTTGCGCTGTTTTTAGAATTGAAAATAATCTCTATAATAATATCCTAAGTCATGTGACTATTATCAAGAATTCTGGGCGGATTCCTTCGCTTTTTATATTCCAGGCGGTCATTTTGGTACTTTAATGTTAGCCAGACACAGGTGATAAGTCGCCAAATATTATTCTATCGCCATGATTTCACTTATATTACAATAGTCCAAGTCATGTAACTGCCATAAACAATTACAACATTTTTCTTTTATTAAGAAAGGTTTCCATTTTGATTAAAGAATCAAAGTTATTTTTTCGAATAAAACTACATAAAAGATGCCATGATCACAAAGAATTCTTGATACTTTTATGTTAGCCGTGTGAAAATCTTGCCAATAGATTTTTGTAACTCGCCAGTTCGCATTTTTTTATTTTTCGAGTGGTAAATTAAAACGGTACTACTTGGTTATCCCATCGACCAAAAATCTATCGCCAGAATATAAGATTAAATGCCGATAATGGTTGATCGTAAATGTCACATTCACTTGACTGTAAGGAAGTTACAAGTGTTTACGCCACCAAGGGATTTTTATTTCGACGTTTTATTTTTATTTTTTGTCAATGCTAGGCACAGATGTCATATAAGCCCCATATTGGCGCGACTTTTTTCCGACGGCAATTTGGCGAAAACATCAACAGCATAAACAACAACGTCCGGGTTACCATATCAAGAAAAATAACAACACTTGACGCCAGTTAAGTACCCGTTGCATATATGACATTGGCGTCAGAAAAAAATCGCGCCAATATGGGACGTATATGACATCTGTGCCCAATGCTATACTAATGTATTTCGGCACAGATGTCATATACCATATCAAGCAAAATAACAATACTCTGGCGTCAGTTAACCTTTAACCGGAATCGCTAAATTGTTCCACATTAGTGGAATTTTATGTCCAAAAGGACCCTTTAATTAAAATCCATGTTATTTTCTAATATATATGAAATTACCACTTCGATGGGTTATAAGCGCATCGAAAAAAGCTTCATGTACTATATAAATCAACTTTTATTCATATATATCTTGAAATTATACATTTTTTTTTTTTTTTAATTTAGTTCTTTAAGCGTTGATGCGTTTCGAAATTAAACGTTTTTTTTTTTTTTTTTTTTTTTTTTTTTTTCGTTGTCCGGTCAAAATGGACCCACGATTCCGGTTAAGAGTTAAGTACCTTTGCGTATACGACTTTGGCGTCAGAAAAAAACGCGCCAATATGGGGGCGTATATGACATCTGTGCCTTTATTTGTTCTTTCGTTATTTAAAATAAAATTTACGTCAATTTGTATAATTTGGTGAGTGCTTTGGCGATTTATATAATTTGGCGAAATTGGTCGACTGGATAACTAAGAGTACATTTAAAACATTGCTTTGAATTTGAAATTAAGTGTCAGGATTTCTTGCAATATTTAATCGGGTTTGGTATGGTTTTTTTTTTTTTTACGACTATTTGGCGAAAACCTCGTTTTCGAATATTAGTTACATATGTATATGTATATTTAAATTATTTTCTATTGTTTTTAAAATGAACTAATAATAAATAAAAATAATTAATTAATAACTATAGAACAAAGCAATTTATAACTTTTTTTTTGTTTTAAATAAAAAGAAAATAAAGGTAAATAAACCTTTATTAATAAATAAGCAACAGTAGTCGGGTTACCATGTCAGGCAAAACAACGCCCTTTGGCGCTATTTAGGTAACCCGGTGCGTATATGACATATTTTTCTTTCCGTTTCGTTTTAAAAAGAGAAAGAAGTTAAAGCCATTGATTTAAAATTTTTCAGTTTGAAATGAAAGCTTTATATTAAATAAAATAATAATGAAAAAAAAACAACAACAACAACAACAACAAAAAAACATTGTTCTTAGCATAGATTCAAGTGAGGCCAAACTGGTCGCAAATTAATTAAAAATAATAACCCTTTCTGAAATACGAAAAGAAATATCAGTATATCAGTTATGATTAAAATTTGAGTTGCCATCATTAGAAAAATGTATATAAAATTAGAAAAAAAATAATATTTCGAAAACTATTTCGAATTTAAAAATTCTAATACCAGTTTTGAAATCTGCGGATCAATATTGATTTTTGGTGTTAATTTCATCGCAAAATATTCCATATATTAGGAGAAATCGCCGTGAAACATAATCAGTTGTTTAATCAGTCGATTCATTCTTGCGTTTCATACTTCCGTTACATGCTTCCGTTTCATAAAATGCGTTTCATTAGGATTTTATATATATAGGGTAGAAAAATGCGTTTCATTAGGATTTTATATATACTAGGGGATTGAACCCGAGCTCCTCGGGTTACAGAATATAGGTGAAAACCATTTTTTTAAAACTCTAATTATTTTTTTACATGTAATATATATTTTAGATTGCCCACTGACATCAAAAAGATTTTTTATATGAAAAATATCAATTATGCAATCAAATAAAGTTTTGAAATTTATTAAAAGCGATACTTTCACATGTCACCGCATGCCAGGAATTATTAACTTAAGACTTTTCGACTTACGTCAGTCTTTCCGATCATTTCAGTACTTTAAGCGCGTGGTTCAATCGCATGTCTGTTAAATTCTTTTCTTATTTACATTATTTTATTTATTTTTCTATAGAGGAAGTTTTAATTTTGTTATGGAACATTAGACGGAAACAACTGCTGAATTTTTTACATTGTTTTAAGGGCAAGCGGATTAACCTTTCGTAATCGAGCTACACGTGATAGAGATAAATTTAAAAATAATTTATGCTAGAAAATCAATATCTATATTACGCTATCGTACGTGGCACAGAAATCGCGATTATTTGTTAATTGTTTAATGGCAACGCCCGAATAAAACGCATCTCATTTGTTATTGTGTAATATTTTTAAAAATGGAATAACAATAAATAAATAAAAAGTTTAATTAATAACTATAGAACAAAACAATTTATATAATTAAAACAAATAAAATAAAAGTAAATAAACTATTTATTAATAAATAAACAACAACATCAGGGTTACCATATCAAGTAAAATAAGGACACTTTGGCGCCAGTTAAGTACCCCGGTGCGTATGTGACATTGGCGTCAGAAAAAAGTCGCGCCAACGTAGTGCGTGTATGACACCTGTGCCGTCTTTTATTCATCTAATTTAAAATACCATAAATAAATAAATAAATGAAGGTAATTTTCCTGTATAGGTACTTGGCGAAATAAAGAAAAGATCCATGGCAAAAAAAGAAATTTTTTTCTGGCAACCGATTTAATCAAAATATTTTTTTCAAATAAAACTACATAAAAGTTTCCGTGATAGCACAGAGTTCGTAGTTTTATGTTAGCTGAGCGCAATTCTCGCCAATAGCATTTTTTTAACTCGCCAGCAGCATTTTTCATTTTTCGTGGGGCAAATTAAAACAATGCTTTGATGTTGAAATGAAATGGTTTATGGTATTTTTTATTCTTTTTCTTTTTTTAAAGAATTTTTTTTAAGTCATGAATTTTAAAGGTTTCATTTTTAAATTAACGTTATCCATTCTAAATAAAATGAGTGAAATGATTATATTTTAATCTGAATTAACGAAATATGGGGAAAAAATGCGATGGGTACAATGTTTGGCGATTTATCACCTGTGCCCGATTAACATAAAAGTAGGGAGTTCTCGATTTCTCTATCAGAAAATTCCAATTTGGCGAAGGATTGAGCAAGTAAATGAAATTATGAATAAAAGTAACATGATACAATGCCTAGCATACATTTAAGGGAGACCAAACTGGTCGTCACGGACGATTAGTTATTTTAAAAACCGTAATAACCCAGTCAATTAAGATACAATTTTCAAACAAATTGCATTTGAAAGTAGATTTTTTTCTCCATTTGACGGTTTAAAAATTGAAAATATGCGATATTTAGAAATTTAAAAAATCGCTGACATAGCACGTATTTTAATTTCAGTTTTTTTCAGTTTTTATGAGAAAATGGCAACAAAGAGGTAGAAAAATATAATATTTTCTTTCCTCCGTGATTATTTTACCTTTACTTTCAATCATCCACGACTTTCAACAGAAATGGAGTTCTTCAGTTGCCACAATTACAAAAAATGTATTAAAAACTACAAAAAAATTAATATCTCAAAATTAAATTGAGATACAGCTTTCAAACAAATTGCATTTAAAAGAGCATTTTTTTCCTTATACGACGGTGTAAAAATTTGAAATGTGCGATGTTTAGAAGTTTAAAAATTTGCAGTAGAGAAAATTGCAAAACCAAAATTTTATTTCAAATTTCAAAGTGTTGCCATTCGCAGAATGACGTATGCGTTACGCACAGATATGTTTGTCCTTTATAATATAGATAGGGTAGATATATAAAAACTAATGGAACCGAGGATAATAATGTGCTAATAATTTGAGTTATTTTCCTTGAAAAATTCATCTGCAAGTCGATGAGAGATTCTGTGTCATGGTTTCTAGATTTAATAGAGTCCAGCGTAATATCATGGCGACCTAATACACTGTAAAAAAATCTGTAAAGATACTAAAATGTTTCTAGTAAACTGGGATTCCTAGAACTTTTTATGTAAGGCCAACAATAAAAATTCATGTAACAGCTATATTTTTGCACCGTAAATCCAAAAATCTGATAGGTTACTAAGAAGTTTTTAGGAAACTGGGATACTTTTTATGGGATAGATTTTATGTAACTGCAACCAGGGATACAGTTAAAATTTTTGTAAGATTACTTTAATTTTAAGATTATTTTGTAAAACTACAAAACTACTTTGTACAGCTTTACAAAAACTATTTTTGTAGATTTACATATTTTTTTGTACAGTGTACAGATATACTTTAGTAGGGATACAGATTTCTGTAATTTTACCTCTGCAGAATTAAAGATTCTTTTACAATATATATAAAACTCAGTACTGTATTTCTAGTAAGTTGAGTTCTTTGAAAAAATATATCTGCAATACCTTGATAGATTCTGTTTGATGGATTCTCTCTGAATAGGTCCTGGGACTGAATTTAAAATATATCTGGCGACAAAAAATACTGGAGACAATATTACATTCCAATTCACGTAAAAATTCCTTACTTTTATAATCTGTCATCATTTTCGAGTTCATTAACGTTAAGAATTTTCTAATGTGATGCAACTGCTCAAATTCAGCAGGTAATGCATTTCGTAATGCAGGCGGCGGAGAATCTGCTCCCGTAGTAAAAGGACCTAAATTTAAATTACGTTTATGAACTACATATACATTTTTCAACGAATTTCAGATAAAATATAATTAATCAAGATTGTTTCTTTAAAGAAAGAGTCCCTTTAATATGTTTTGTTCGGATTGATTCTTTTTCAAAGAAATTTGGTTTTTTTTTAAACTATTTAAAATTTCGGTACTCTTCTGTTAGCCGAACGCCAGTTTTATATATACATATATATGTATATATACATGTATGTATATATACATATATATTATATATATATTTGTGTCTATATATACAATATGTGTAAATGTATATAGTATATGTATATTTACATATGTGTATGTATATAAATATGTATATACACTGGCGCCCAGGTATCCGAAAAGTACCAAAATTTCTTTATATAATACGTTTATTTGTTACAGAATGTTTTTTACATTCGTATACACTGTAAAAAAAATCTGCAAAGTTACTAAAGTTTTTCTAGGAAACTGGGATTCCTAGAACTTTTTATGTAACGGCAACAACAAAAATTCATGTAACATACACACTTTTGCGCCGAAAATCAGAAAATCTGTAAGGCTACAAAGAATTTTTTAGGAAACTGGGATGCTTAGAACTTTTCATGTAACTACAACCAGGGTTACAGACACAAATTTAGTAAGATTACTGTAATTTTAACAGATTCATTTGTAAAGTTACAGATTTCTGTAGCTTTACAAAGACTAGTTTTGTAGATTTGCAGCTTTTTTTGTACAGTTACAGATGAAAGCTTAGTAAGCATGTAACTTTACATCTGTAGAACTACAGATTTTTTTTTACAGTGTACCAAAAGAGGTTTTCATACAGCAAGGTAACAATGACCATTTTCACAAATGCACAATAGCAAAATTATGTCGGAGCACTATTTAAAATATATGCCTAAATATTGGGAATTTAAGTAATTACTCACATAAATAATTGCCTAAATATTCGGTTGTTTACATTTTTCCAATATTCGTTAGAAATATTTCAACGTATTAAAGTAAGGAAATACAATAAGTCTCTATTCTTTGCATTTTATTACATTTCTTAGGTAAATACAGCATTTTTACAAAAGTAATTGTTAGTGCTATTTCATTCAAACCCAATACTAATATATTTAACCAGTTATTATAATGCATTGTAAATATTGCGGTGAATTTCCTATTTTCTTAATAGATCCAAATTTGGTTTTCTGTAGAATTATTTAAAAAACTATTCATGAATAGATGAATGAGTGCAAAAAATAGAAAGAATTCTATTATCTGATGAATAAATGTTTCAATTTATGTTCAACTAAAAAAGAAAAAAAACGAAATAAACGTGAAAGCACGCAATCAAAGCATCATTTGCAAACTCTCGATCAAGAAAAAATATACAAAACATCGATTGTATAATGGTATGAATAAATATGTTAATTGGGATGAGTAATCTTCGCATTCATAAAAATCTAAAATTTGCTTATAGAATCTGCTGATAAACTTTGTTTTCCTTCTGAGTACTTTTTTTATATATTGTTAATATTTCTTTCATAAATAAGACGCCACAATTAAATATTTCAGTATCTTTCTGAATTGTTATTTTAGTATGGACATAGGAAAAATTAAAAAAAAATTTGAAAACATAGATACAATAGTATAAAGTAATACATTAGTTCAACACACATTTATTAGTGCAGTTGATATATAATTAATTTTTCTAAATCCCGTTTAACGGACTTAATGGATACAATTAATAAAGAAATATATTTCACATTTTGGTAAATGTAATCCCTGCCCTTTTCTTTTTTTTTTCCTTTTTGGTAATTTTTCGTAGTAATTGTTCAGATTTTTTTTTTTGGTCAATGATTGATTATGATATATTTCTCTGTAGAAAGGGATAATTGAAAATCAATATACTTCACAATTTAGTACATGTGATAAATTTTCCTTTATTTTGCAATGTCTTGCAATAATTGCTCAGGATTTTATTGTCAATGATCCACAGCGATATATATATTTGTGTACAATTCAGATGTTTTATTATTTCCAGGAAGTTATTTTTCAATTATTGGTAGCATCATAATTTTTTGTCCGACTCGTTTTCGACTGATTGCTCTTTATGCTATGTTAATCACTGGAAATGTCTAAAGAAACAAATATTTTACTAACAGGAAGAAATTAGATTTTTAGTGTTCAAAATTAAAAATATTTTACCTCACAATGGAAAGCCCTGAATCCCTATAACAACAAAACTACGCAATTATATTGCAAATTTTTCAGATAGGTTGAAGTGTATCAGTCTGGTCGATCATATAAGTATAGAATTTTTTAAAGCAGGTAATGGGTAATTCTGTAATTTTGTTTAATTAAATAATATATTTAATTTTCTAAATATAGTAGTATACGTAAATATTATTTATGCAAATTGTATGTATAATAATATGTTTAGTTATTTTTTAAAAAGTAATCTCATTAAAGTCTGACAATTATCTTATAGATACACATGTTATAGATTTCATTTCTAATAATCTATTTATAAATGTTATACCTAATAATTTATAAAATAATAAATATTACAATCTCTATTGAGAACGAGTTCCTGTAAATAATCAAATTTATCAAAATGTGACAAATATTTTATGCATTACAAAAATTGAATAATTACTCATGATATATTTATAAATGAAATATTTACGGGAATATTATAATTACTAAAGAGATCGAGAAACTTTAAAGTGGCAAATTTATCGAGATTTTTGTTTTATTCAGCTTTTTGAAAATTTAGTTAATTTGTAATCTCTCTATTCTAAAAAAAAGTAACTCCCGCTGTCACCGCCGCCGCCGCCGCCGGTTTTGAATTTTTTGTGACCGGAGGTCTTTCTTCGTTAATATTAAGAAAAATAATGCATACAAAAATATGAAAATTGGTAGTATTATACAGAAATGTTTGATAAACACGCTGATGTAGACAGTTTTCAAATCGAAGAATTATTTAAAGAGATATTTAATGCTAAAGTTGGACAAAATCGTTCCATTAAAAAAGTTTTATAGGAGCAAAAACTATACATCGGAATTTAATACTTTTTAGATCATTTTATACGTTATAATTTCCCGGTGTGCAGAAATAATTTATTTTTTTAATTTGACTCATTTTTCGAGGTTTCATTTCTATTTTAAATTCAAATTTTCAGCATTTCGAGAGATATTTTTTTACTTATTTCAGAAAATTGTACTAATTTAACCTGTTGCCAAACTGTATAAACAACGGAAACAATAATGTTTGCTTCAAATTAAAAATTTATTTACGCGTGACTATTATAAACAGAAAAGAAAAACTTTCAAATTAGAATTAAATAATTACGTATAAAAAGCAGGAACTTATTGAAAATTACTTCATCTATAATTACACGTGAATTTTAACAGAGAAAGGATATTGTAAAGTAATAAATTCATTAACATGCGTTAGAAGTCTTAAATAGGAGAAATTACATCACATTTACGTCACATTACACGTATTACGTAAAATGAACAAAAAATAATATTGCAAAATAGTAGTTTAAATTTAAAAATAGCGCGAGACATTTACTTGATATTTTGAGATGAACTTTTCAACTATTTTTTTTTTTTTTTGACAGCGCAAATAATATTTCTTTTCTAATAAAAGCATTTTCACGTGAATATTAAAAAGGGAAAGAAAAGTTTGGTGAAAATTACGTCAGATTAAAAACGATATATTTAAAATGTTTTATTTAAAAGGACTTTCTTTTCGCTTTGTTAAAAAATACCGGGAGACAAAGACTCTGTTTACTTAATTCATTTTATATTAGATGATTTTGAAATGCCATTGTATCTTTTAACAGCAGCTGATTTTTCCGTAAAATTCCCCAATCAAAGAGAAATGAATAGAAACCCGTTTATAGGGCGATCGCCTTTGTTTTTTTAATTATAATTCAATCTTCCAAAAAAATTCAATTAAAGCCTATCAAATTAGCGTGCTTTTAGAGACTGCAGTGTCTGAACGGGGGGTTGGCGAGCGTAGCTCGTAGGGGGCCGAGCCCCCTAGTATTTTAAACAAAAACACAATTAAATTTTTCCATGAAAACAAAAGAATTGCTATAAGTAATTTGATCTATTTAAACATAAGACATATTAAAATGTTTATTTGTATGCAATGTTATTTAAAGTACATTTTACAGATTGCACGTGCGATTTAGCGAAAGTGGCTATCACATTTTCATAAAGTTTAATATTTTGTACGGCAAATGAATGTAAATGAGATGTGAGAATGTTTTTAAAGTAATACTTAGGTATTAATGGTTGAATTTTTTTCCGAAATTTGGATTCTTATGAGACATTTATTTATTTTACTTTAAAGGATTCAACTTTTCTTTTGACGGTTGGTCGTTTTAATTATGCGCAATTTATGTGATTGTAAAAAGAACATTTCATACAAAAAAAAAAAAAAAAAAAAAAAAAAAAAAATGCCATGCAATTCTTAATCTACGGAAATATACACTGCTCAAAACAATTAGGGGAGCACATGTTTTTAACAAAATTACGCAAATATTGACAACAATAAGTAACGTAAAATAAAACATCCATAATTTAAAGCGTAGTAGGAAACAGATGATGAAAACTTCACATGCAAATCAAAGTTTATGACGTCAAAAAATAGAAAAAAGAGATAAATGCAGAAATCGGGATTTTGCAGAAACGTCTGTTTCACTGTCTCAGTTGTAAAATTCAATTCTCCAGCTTGTGTTTTGAGAAAAGGTGACCTGCAAGTGTCCCATCAATGTGATTTACCAGAATCCATGGCTTGTCGTATTACCAGAACAGTTGAATCTGGGGAAACACAACGAAGTGTAGAAAACGCTGTTGGAGTCGCAAGAAGTTTCGATGCAAGGTTGTGGAATCGATTCCAAGACACATGGAATGGTAGAAATCGACAAGGCCAAGGTCAGCCATGTGCTACCACAGTAACTGATGATCGATATATCCTGTTAACAGCTCGTTGAGACGGAATGGGGAAAGCTATTCAGCTGCAAGCACAGTTATTCTTGGCCAGAGGACATATGATGTCCAGCCAAACGTCCGGAATAGGCTTCATCCGGCTGGTCTCTATTCACGTAAGCCAATGGTCTGTATTCCGTTGACCACAAGCAACTGTGCACTGTTAAAAATTTGCAGCATTCTGGCAGGTCATTTGACCGTTTTTTCCGAAAACGGTTACATAACCGTAATTTTATCACTATTCTGGCCATATTATTGGCCATTTAATGGTCAGAATATAATTAAATTATGGTTATGAAACCGTTTTTTCAAAAAACGGTCGAATGACCTGCCAGAATGCTGCAAAACTCTTAACAGTGTGCGACCCAAAGAAGGTGGGCAACTGAACATCGAGTTTGACGGCAACGTTGGTGGAGTCCATTTCTAGCTACAGATGAGTCCCGATTAAGTCTGGATGTGACATCTGATGTGTTTTGGCATGGAGAGAAAAGGACACTCAAAATAATCCCACATTCGTTCGTGAAAGATCACATTACAGACGAGGTGGGTTGATGCTATTGGCCGGAATCAGCAAAGGTGGACACACGGCCCTGCATATCATTCAGAATGGCACTTTAACGGTCCAAAATTATACAGACGAGATACTGAGACGTAGTGTCTTATTTTATGTTGCAGCAATTAGTGATTTCTTTTTTTCCATGCATGATAATGCCAGAGCACATACAGTTCGTCTTGTGTAAAACTTGCTTGAAGCTAAAACAATACAGCGTATTCGAACGACCAGCATGCTCTCCTGTCCAAATTCAATGTTATTTAAAGGGTCATTTTAATGATTGCACGGGCAATTTAGCGAAAGTGGCTATCATATTATCATAAAGTTTAATATTTTGTACGGAAAGTGAATGTAAGTGAGATGTGAGAATGTTTTTACAGTAATACTTAGGTATTAATGGTTTAATCTTATTCTGAAATTTGGATTCTTATGAGACATTTATTTATTTTACTTTAAAGGATTCAACTTTTGTTTTGACAATTGGTCGTTTTAATTATGCGCTATTTATGTGATCGTAAAAAGAACATTTCATACAAAAAAAAGCCAAATAATTCTTAATCTACGGGAATATACACTGCTCAAAACAATTAGGGGAGCACATGGTTTTAACAAAATTACGCAAATATTGACACCAATAAGTAACGTAAAATAAAACATCTATAATTTAAAGCGTAGTAGGAAAGAGATGAGGAAAACTTCACATGCAAATCAATGTTTATGATATAAAAAATTAGAAAAGAAGATAAATGCAGAAATTGGGATTTTGCAGAAACGTCTTTTTCACTGACTCAATTGTAAAATTCAACTGTCGAGCTTGTGTTTCGAGAAAAGGTGACTTGCAAATGTCACAACAATGTGATTTACCAGAATCCACGGCTTGGCGTATTAACAGAACAGTTGAATCTAGGGAAACACAACGAAACGTAGCAAACGCTGTTGGAGTCGCAAGAAGTTTTAATGCAAGGTTGTGGAATCGATTCCAAGACACATGGAATGGTAGACATCAACAAGGGCAAGGGCAGCCATGTGCTACCACAGTAACTGATGACCGATATATACTGTTAACAGCTCGTTGAGACGGAATGGGGAATGCTCTTCAGCTGCAAACACAGTTGTTCTTGGCCAAAGGACGTATGATGTCCAGCCAAACGATCCGGAATAGGCTTCATCAGGCTGGTCTCTATGCACGTAAGCCAATGGAATGTATTCCGTTGACCACAAGCAACTGTGCGACCCAAAGAAGGTGGGCAACTGGACATCGAGTTTGGAGACAACATTGATGGAGTCTATTTCTAGCTACACATGAGTCCCGATTAAGTCTGGATGTGACATCTGATGTGTTTTGGCATGGAGCGAAAAGGGCACTCAAAATAATTCCACATTCGTTCGTGAAAGATCACATTACAGACGAGGTAGGTTGATGCTATTGGCCGGAATCAGCAGAGGTGGACGTACGGGCCTGCTTATTATTCGGAATGGCACTTTAACGGTCCAAAGTTATACAGACGAGATACTAAGACTATGTCGTATTTTATGTTACAACAATTAGTGATTTCTTTTTTTTCCATGCATGATAATGCCAGACCTCATACAGTTTGTCTTGTGGAAAACATGCTCGAAGCTAAAACAATACAGCGTATTCAAATGACCATCATGCTCTCCTGTCCTAAATCCGATCGAGCATGTTTGAGACATACTCAATCGACACTTTCCTGTGAGACCAAGGCCTCCTTTCACTGTCCGGGACTGTTCACAGTGGAACAGTATTCCCCTAACTCTTATCGATAACCTCATCGCATCCATGGAAAATAGGTGTGCAGTAGGCCAGCTGTTAAAGGAGACCACACGCCATATTAAATATCTTGCATTATTTCTAAACAATACTTTTTATATCATTTACATGAAACCAAATTTGTGCCTAAACCATCTTTTCATGTTCTTTCCATCTTTTCAAAGAAGAAAAGCTCCCTTACAATTTTTTTTGCGTCTTTTTTTTGTATTCCGCATTGATACACGTGTACTATCCATTTTATGCCCATACATGGCTGTCTTGCACTGTTCTCTTCACTTTTTTGCTTGCTCCGCTAATTTGTTTGAGCAGTGTAATATAAAGCTGAAGGAAAATGTAGATTAAACTCTTCCGAGTTACTCATAGTTTATAAAAAAAGTTTTTCTCTTAAAAACCTCAGAAACTAATTTATATAAATATATATATATATACATACCTTGATGCTATTGATTTTCGAAAAATGTTTCGATTAAGTTTCCTAGTGTACTAATCAGTTTTCTATGATCACTCATTCAAAACATACATATAGATTTCATACAAAAAGAAGCTAAATATTTCTTAATCTACGGAAATATAATATAATGCTGAAGAAAAATGTAGATTAACCTCTTCCGAGTAAACCATAGTAACAAAATGGGGTTTTTTTTCTCTTAAAAAACCTTAGAAACCAATATATTTTCAAGATTTAAAGAAGAATTTATAAAAAGAAAAAATATTTTGATGCCTCTGATTTTCAGAGAATTTTTCGGTTAATTTTTATAGTGTACTAATCAGTTTTCTAAGACCCCTCATTCAAAACATACATATAGATTTCATGCAAAAAGAAGCTAAATATTTCTTAATCTACAGAAATATAATATAATGCTGAAGGAAAATGTAGATTAACCTCTTCCGAGTTACCCATAGTAACAAAACGTGTTTTTGTCTCTTAAAAAACCTCAGAAACCAATATATTTTCAAGATTTAAAGAAGAATTTATAAAAAGAAAAATAGTTTGATGCCTCTATTTTTCGGAGAATTTTCCGGTTAAATTTTATAGTGTACTAATCAGTTTTCTAAGATCACTCATTCAAAATATACATATAGATTCATGCATAAAGAAGGTAAATATTTCTTAATCTACGGAAATATTATATAATGCTGAAGGAAAATGTAGATTAACCACTTCCGAGTTACCCATAGTAACAGAAAGTGTTTTTTTCTCTTAAAAAAACTCAGAAACCAATATATTTTCAAGACTTAAAGAAGAATTTATAAAAAGAAAAAAAAAATTGATGCTACTGATTTTCGGAGAATTTTTCGATTAATTTTTAGAGTGTACTAATCAGTTTTCTAAGATCGGAATATCAGTTTTTAGAATGCTATTGATTCTCGTTTAAATATTTTCAGCTGCGTAATTTAATTTATAAATTGAAAAATATATATTATTAATTTTAATGTTAATATTAATGTTTTAATTTATCACGTGTGCCTGTTGAACATGAAAATGTTTATCTGAAAATTGATGGCACCCGAAAAATCCTATATTTCGGGTGCAAAATGTTGATTAATTTATAATAACAATTATCCCGAAAAGTTTCCGAAATTCGGTGGTAGCAAAATGAAATGTATTTTTAACTGTTTCCTTTAATCAGCAAAATACATCGGTTTCTGAGGTTTCTAAAGATAAAGCACGCTTTTTAAAATTCGTTTAATTCGGGAAAAGATAATTATATATTTTCTTTCATGGTTATATTATATTTTCCGAGATTAAGAAACATTTTTTATTTCTGTAGTATACAACAAACTTCTGTGAGTCATACTGGGAGCAACTTTTGTAAAAAAATAGGGAATTTTCTTTTTTACGTAATGTTTATAAAAACGTATATATATATATATATATATATATATATATATATATATATATATATAATAAATTTGAAATCACAAATATATGAATAAATTGGTAAAGTTCTAAAGTTGAATTAGAAATGAACATCCAGTATGTAAAATAAGAATCTATGAATAACCCATAGAATCTTCAGAGGAGCTTGTGAGTTCATTCATAGAAGATGCGTTATTTCATCCAATTTTGTCGACATTAAACCTAAAATGACAAAATTTATCTCCTTATAACGCAAAATTACATAAAATAGATAATAAAAATTCAAGATATCTAAAAAAGATACACATTACACAGGCTATTAAAAATTAATAGACCAAAATACTTAAATTACATACTAGGAAACATAACTGCAGCATGTCTGTATAGTAAAACAGAGTTAGGACTATTTTAATATATGGGCCTGGCCTACAGTAGATTATCTGACTGAAACCCACAACTTTGCTGCCATCTGGTGTGAGAAAGGAAAAAATGTAAATTGGAACTGGATTATTAACAATAATGCTTGGTGCTCCCATCTTTATCCAAAAATAAGGAATGAAATTGACTGAAGAAATAAAGAAATGACTTAGATTAACATTTAGTTAAAGTAGAATGAAAAAATAGGAATAAACTTCATAATTACTGAGTAAATACAAAAATAAAATAAGGAATAGGAATAAATTAATAAGAAATAAAATAATGAATTATATAAAAATAAATAAATAGAAGGGCAATTGATTAAATTGACTAATTTAAAGACAAAATATTATAATATAAAAAATGAGAATATAAATAGCATTTAAAAAACAGTGAGGAATATTTTAAGATAGTAAAATATAGCCTTGTATTATGTAACTAAATGTGAAAATTAAAAAAAAAAAAGAAACAATGAGGAATATTGAGATAGTGAAATATATCCTTGTATTATGAAGCAATACGTGAAAATTGTTGAGAAATTTATGATGTTAAATCCATAATACCCTGTGTTTTTTTTATTTAATTATTACAAAGGCCTGCGATGGAAAAAATACGAGGGAATTGATAGCTGAACTGTATGTATATTTTGGTGCTAATTTAAAATAAAATATTGAAAAAAAATCAATCATGTCACGTTTTCTTGAAAAATTCACTTTTATTTGGATTTTTATTAATAATCTATCGTCAATACGCGCCCCGTTCCTCATGGACCTGATGTCCCAATGCCTTTGCCTCCAATTGAATTGTAAAGTCATCTCTCTAGAGTCTTCAGACTCGGAACATCCAGAAGCTCAAGGATCCGATTACGGAATATAAGCCCTATAGAAGCGATGCACCTCAGTATCTCTTTTACAGTTTCCAGTATGTATCTCATAGGTTGAACTTAATGATCTGACTAGATATTTGCACTTTTCGAAAGAGGCAGCTGAATTGTTGGACTAGAGATTGAAAGAAAAACTTATTAGCCAAAGAAACTTTTTTTATTGGTACAGGAATCGGGAAAATGCATTTTTTAAGTACATTGAGAAAGAGAAGAACCTGACCTATTGTTCTGATGCTCACGGATGGTTGAGCAATTTTAATGTCAACTACGATAAAGATGAATGGAACCTGTTTATACATTTATCGAAAATGAACCCTACAGCTGCCCTTCTTCAAAACGGAAGCCACTATCTGTACCAGTTGGACACCCTGTGCATTTAAAAGAACGCTATGAAAACCTGGCTCTCGTCTTCAACAAAATTAAATATGCCGATCTCGGTTGGACCGTTTGCGGAGATTTGAAAGTTATCTCCATGCTTCTTGGTCAACAAGGCGGATACACAAAGTACCCATGTTTAATTTTTGAGCTTGACAGCCGTGATAAGACTCAACACTAGGTCAAAACAGAAAGGCCGAAAAGACAAAATCTTAAACCAGGCTCCAAGAATGTAATTCGGATCAGCTGAGTTGAGTACTGTAAAATTGTACTGTTTCAAAAGATTACGATTGTTTCAAATACCTGTGCACAAAGTTTCCAGGTTTACCCGAAGCCAAGTTGAAAGAGAGAATCTTTGTTGGTCCTCAAATCTTATGAAGGATAAAAAATTTGAGACTAGCAAGACAACAAAGAAAAAAAAGCTTGGAATGCCTTCAAAGATGTCGTCAGTAAACTTCTGTGTAATTATAAGAATCCTGACTATAAACCAATTGTAATGAATATGATGGACAAATTTCAAGCGTTGGGTTGCTGCACGAGTGTCAAAATACATTTCCTTCACTCACACTTGGGCTTTTTCCCCGAAAATTTAGGACTAGTCCGCGAAGAACAGTGTGAAAGGTTCCATCAAGACATCAAAAATATGAAGAGCAAATATTAAGGAAGATGGGACAAGAACATGCTTGCCGACTACTGTTGGATGTTAACACGAGATAGTCTTGAGATTGAATATAAAATAAGGAAGTCAAAAAATATGTTTTAAAGGAAAAAGAGTACGAACTTAAACATAATTTTTTTGTTTTGTTTTTTGTCAGTTTAAAATTTGTTTGAAACTTTCATGTACACATACATAACATTTGTTCCTCTTGGTCAGTCGTCTATTTTATGTACGTTACCTTAATCAAAACAAATTAAAATAGTATGTTGATAATTTTTTTCTAGAAACTGCACAATAATTTGATGTAAAAAGTTTATACTCAAGGTAACTTTTTGTTTTTCTCTCGATCAGTGCGATTTGCAACAGTGGTTTTTATCCACTTAAACCTATAAAAAATAATCTAATACTGAAAAGTCAATTTTCCTCACCAAGAATAGATTATTTTACATAGGTTTAAATGGATAAAAATCACTGTTGACAGTTAGTACACGCAAAATTGTTCGAGAAAATTCCTTTTCAAATAGCATTTTAGAAAAAATATCGATGTCGATTTCACAAAAAAATCCTGACGTGATGGGAAAAAATGGACGGTATTTTCGAAATCAGTGCACCAAATAACATACAAATTTGCGAAAACTTCTCTTGTATTTTTTAAAAAGTTTAATTTCGCAGGCCTGTGTTATTATTATTTTTAAATATATTTATACAATATATAAGCATATATACCTACACATATACAGGCTCACACATATATAAACATATATGGTTTTAAACTTTTTTTAGCTTTCCCGACCTCAACCCTCCGTAATGGTATTTTTATATGTTTTATAAATAGTGTACAATGTATGGGAAAACATACACACACACATACTTTTTTTAAATTATATATAAATCTACATATACATATATTATATATATATATATATACTAGAAAGGTAGCCCGTCAAAAATGACGGAAATTTAGATATAAAGATATATACAACTCATGTGCAAGAATATGAGTTTTCTAGCTTGTTCCGCAGTGATAGATGAAAATAACACGGTACAGATGTCATATTCGACCCATACTGGCGCGATTTTTTTCCGACGCCGAATTGGCGAAAACATCAACAGCGTAAACAGCAACATCCGGTTTACCATATCAAGCAAAATAGCGACATTTTGGCACCGGCTAAGTATACATTGCGTATATGACATTGGCGTCAGAAAAAAAACGCGCCAATATGGGGCGAATATGACATCTGTGCCAATAACACATTTTAAGAACGAAACACATTTATGAAAAACTGTGTACAGTAGAAGACCACTAATCTGCACAGTTTGGTTCCAAGTGTTATGCAGATTTGAGGCTTTTTGCGGTCATGGCTATTCAATCTTTGTTTACATTTTTTTAATTCATATATTGGGCAATTTAGATTGTTAAGCCTTAAAAATAAATAAATTTCACACTTGAAGTAAGGTAAAAACTATTAAATTATCGCATACGATTTGATGAAATGGTATTATATGGTATTATATGTGTGTGCTTCACGATCTTGGTTACGACGTTGGCGAAATTGGCTGCAACTTGTCATAATCCTAATAGTGTGGGCGGCTATAACAAAAAAGTAACCAGTTTTTAGTAAAATTTTTGATATAAAGTAGTTTTCAAAAACTTGTGTAAAATTGCAGGCCGTTCTCATGTTATGTTAGTCCTAAGAATAATATTTCTAACACTGAAGATTTTCCATGTACATGTGGAATTTAGAAAAGCTTTTCGAAAAGAAAGGTCCTGAAATAACATTGTAATTCCTCTAACTTCAAAGTTTAATCGGGTCCTGATGTTGTTTACTGAAATCTAATAAGTACAGTTATTTTGAATATTACAACAGAATTAAAGAGTTAAACTTATTTAACTTAAACCCGCTATTACTTCCCGATGTTATTTTTTACTATTAAGAAAGAAAATTATTTAAAATTTTCAAATCATGCATTTATAATTTTTTTCCGTCTTTAATAACTAAATAATGAAAAAATATGCGTTTGTTCTGAGCTCATAAATATGAAAATAAAATAATGTAACTAAGAGACGTTGCAAAATTAAATCTTTGTGATTTCAAACGATACCGCCACCATTTTATCTACTATGATGTCATTAGAATATTGTCCATTGATTGTTGGAGAACTTACTTTGTGAATGATTACCTCAATGATTTAAAATTTTTTTAAGTTTCACGATGAATGAATCACTTGTGTTTGCTTAGGTTTATGGAATGAGATATTAAGCTGTGAACCTAATTTCAACAAAAATTATCCAAGGATATACGCATTTTTAATTGAAATTAAAAATAATGCTTTGATCTCGAAATAAAAAGTTTTAGTTTGTATAATTGGTTATTTCTATTAATTATTTATTTAGGTACTTTTCCATTATAGCGTATTTAAAAAAAAAAGCTTGGCGCAATTCGGGCATCAGAAAGGGAGATATGTTGCCAAAATATATAAACAACTATGAAAACAAATCTAATGAACTTTTATTTTTGTTTATATATGCACTTATATACATACAAAATCGTTTCTAAATATATATAATATTTTTTTATATACAAATTACGGCACAGGTTTCAGATATGAACCGGGATACCTAACTGGCGCCAAAATGGTGTTATTTTGTCTGCTATGGTAACCCGGCTATTGTTTTTTATTTATTAATAAATTGTTTATTTACTTTTATTTTCTGTTTTTAATTATGTAAACTGTTTTTTTTCTATAGTTATTATTCAAACTTTTATTTATTTATAGTTATTTCCTTTTCAAAATGATAGCAAATAATTTAAAAATATATAAGTAACTGGTATTCGAAAGCGAGATTTCTGCCAAATTGGCGTCAGAGAAAAATCACGCCAACCCCGATGCGTATATGACATCTGTGCAAAAATTACTTCTGTTTATTATAAAAAATGGGTAAATAGCTTTTTTATATTAAATAAGGCACAGATGTCATATTCTCCCCATATTGGCGCGATTTTTTTCGGTTGCCAATTTGGCGAAAACATCAACAGCATGAACAACATAATCCGGGTTACCACATCAAGCAAAATAACGACACTTTGGCGCAAGTTAAGTACCTGTTGCCTATATGATATTGGCGACAGAAAAAAATCGCTCCAATATGGGGCGAATATGATATCTGTACCTTAAATAAATTGCATACATATGGAAAAAAATTGCTTGTGAGTATGAAGCAGTAAATAGGTTGTCAGAAAATACGTTGGCAAACTTCTTTCTCGCCAAGCAACTTTTCTCCGAAGTATTGTACATAAGCAATGATTGCTAGAAATGTATTTTTAATTATATGATATGCGCTTTTATTTTTCACTACATTTATGCATACTATACTGTGTGTATAAATGCTACAGTTCATTTGCAGGGCTACACAAAAGAATTCGTAAGGGTTACTGAGTATGAGAGTAAATTGCTTAAAGGTGGTTTTTAAAGGAGTTATGCATTTTTACGCTAAACTGCATTTAGTTTACTAAGAAATGTTTGTAGAATATAGATAAAATGATATACAGGATCACGCAAAGAACTGGATACATAACCGTCTATGGATGATAATATCTGGAAATGTGATTTCGTAGTTTTAAGAGTAGTTTAAATTAAAATTTGGCTAAATAGTGGCATGTACTAACGATACTATTGGCTATGGACGGTAACTGCTGAAATCAATTTTTAAAATTTTTTATGCGTCTTCTAACATGTTTACTTAGTTATCTTATTTCCCCAAATGACGAAGTTTTGTTGAAGCATTCAGGATGTGTTGGAAAGTGTTTCATATTCTATGCTTAGCGCATGATTTTTCTTTCTTAAGTCTTATTTTGCATTTATTTTATTCTTAATTTTTTAGTCTTATACTGCTTTATAGAAACTTTGGCACAGTTGTCATATACGCCAATTTGGCAAAAACATCAACAGCATAAACAACAACATCCGGGTTACCATATCAAGCAAAATAACGACACTTTGCCACCAGTTAAGTACCCGTTGTGTATATGACATTGGCGTCAGAAAAAATCGCGCCAATATATGACATCTGTGCCGAAACTTTAATATTTAATTTTTAAACTCTTCACTCCACACCCCTTGCCTATAGTACAAACTATAACACAGATAGCGCAAAATAATAGACAGTTTGGTACTTTTCCACTGTAGGGGCTTTGGCGTTTTTTTTAAAAAAAGCTTAGTGTAATTTGGGCATCAGAAAGTGAGATTTGGGTACTTTTCCATTATATGGATACCATTGTCGCCAAGCGTAATAGTTGACGCAAAATGAAAATCACGTGAATTGAAGCATTTGAAAAATAAAAGAAAAAACATTGTCGATACTAAAGTGAGCATTTAAAAAATATAACATTTGAAAATTCCAGACTTTTACGAACAATTTCATTAAATCACAAATATATACTTAAAATAAGTGAACAAATAACTGATATAAAATAAAGCAATAAAATAAAACTCATATTAAACTGCTGGCATAAAATTACAAATATCTTTTAGCATTTTGAAATAATTGGCGCATTACCATATTTTGGCATGGTGTCCGTATAACGGAAAAATATCGAGATTTGTTGTCAAATCATATAAACAGCTATGAAAACAAACTTGATGAGCGTTTTTGTTTGTTTTATATGTTTATTTTATATGTATATTATTGATGTTTTTCGGTACAAATTACATCTGTTTCTGTATAAAATTAGAGAAACGGCTTTTTTATATTAAATAAATCGTATAAATATCGAAAAAAAAAAGCGTGTGTATATAAGATGAAACAGTGGATAGGTTCCCGGAAAATATGTTGCCAAATTTCCTTTTTCGCCAAGGCACCTATACTGGAAAAGTACCTAAAGCACATTAAAATTGCGCAGTTAGGAGTTCACACAGTACAGCGTCGTCTATTGGCGGTTATTTTATTAGTATTAAATTCTCACTCATAGATTTTGAAAAATATCTTAGAAGAGCGGAGTTTAAATTAAATTTCAGTGACCTCCTTTATGAAAGATTAATGGTTTTAAATGGGAATTACGCCTAATTAGCCAGATATCACCAAATTGGCTAACATTTGGCGCTACTGTGGTAACCCTGCATTAGTTTTTTTCAACAATTACTCATTTCAATGAGGCGGTCCTACCGGAATCGTGAGGGACACACAGAGACTTGGATTTTATATAAATAGATATATATATACATATGTACAGTTTTTTGTTGTGTATGTTTTTATAATTTTTTTCAGCAATCCACAACCCACCCTCCATAATAGTATTTTCTATTTTTTAGTTTTTTTTTTAAATATACATATTATATGCCTACATATATATATATTAAAGAGGAAACTTTTTTTTATGAATCCTTCAATAAATCTCGAAAATAACTTAGTTTCTAAAGTTTCTAAAGATAAACAGCATTTTTTGGAATGTTGTTAACTCGGAAAAGGTTATTATGTATTTTCTTCAGTGGTTATATTGTATTTTCCGAGATTCAGAAACATATATCATTTTTGCATTATACAACAAACTTGTGTGAGTGTTATACTGGATGAAACGTTTGTAAAAAAAAGCAATTTTCTTTTTTAGTTAATGTTTATAAATAGGCATATATATGTATTTTTTTTCTTGAGAAGAAAATTTCAAAATAAGCTTTAGTTTTGTGAATGCTTTCCTAAATCTCGAGAATATATTCTTTTATATATTGTTTTCTGAGGTTTCTAAAGATAAAGAACACTTTACGTAAGCTTATTTAAAACAGAACAGGTTTTTGTTTATTTTCTTCAGTGGTTATATTATATTTTCCGAGATTAAGAAACATTTATCATTTTTGCAGTATACAACAAACTTGTGTGAGTGTTATACTGGGCTTAACTTTTGTAAAAAATAAGCAATTTTCCTTTTTAGTTAATGTTTATAAATATGCATATATATATATTTTTTTTTCTTAAGAAAAAAAAATTAAAATAAATTTTATTTTTATGAATGCTTCGCAAAATCTCGAAAATATATTGATTTATGAGGTCTATGATAGTATGAAAGATAATTGTATATTTTCTTACGCTGTTGTTTTATATTTTCCAAGATTAGAAAACATTTATCATTTTTACCCTATACATCAAAGTTGTGTGAGTATTATCCTGGACGCAACTTTTGTGAAAATTAAGCATTTTTTTTTTTATACTTAATGTTAATACAAAAGTATATATATATATATATATATATATATATATATGTTTTTCTTAATAAAGAAATTTAAAGCAGTTGGGTCTTATGAATATTTCATTAATTATTTGTATAAGTTGGTCACATGAGTCCTTACGAGCATTAAAACTTTTGACCTTTAAATATGAAAACGATATTTGAGTAATAGCAACTATTACAAAGATTTTCATTATTAGCTGCTGATCTATTAGGGAAATGCATCAACATTTTGAAATAGAAGCACCCTCTTTATGTATTTGGAAAGTTGGAGTTTCATATACAAGTAAAAAGTTTTGGAAAGTATTTTCTGCATTAACTATCTTATGCAGGTTTGAAATATGAGAGTCACTTGCAAAGGATTATTATCAGTCTTTAGTACAGATTAATACTAGAACATATTAAATGAAGAAATCATATAAGTTACCCTTATTAGTTATTACAATTTTTTTGTTGATCTGTTTAAATATATATATATATAATAAGACATTAAGTATTACTTCATTAAGATTTGCTATGTTTTTAAGGTTATTTTAACAACATAATTTTGCTTTAATTTTAGATGCACTGTGTTTAAAAAAGATGCATCAAGCATACATTATGAAACACTTTCCAATACTTTCAGACTAGTTTAACAAAACTTCACTGTTTAATAAGGTAAGGAAAAACCTGAGTAAACCTTTTACAAAATGTATAACACATTTCAAACAAGATTTAAAGAACCACCCTTAGCCGGAAAGGTACTCATTTCTTTTGAACAGTTCTGCATATAATTTATAGATTTGTGCTGATTCTACATAGTAATCTGAACATTAGTTTAGTAAGAAAACGCATACCACAGTTGGAAATTCACCATCAGCAATTTCTCCGAGTAAATGGAAACATAATTGAGTTATATTGCATATACCTGTATATTACACGCTGATTTTTATGCATGCCGCACATTAAGCTACGCTTTCGTTCATGCAAAAGCATTCTTAAATTAACGAAATCACAGTTCCAGGAATTATTATGCATTGTCGGCCATCTAACCAGTTCTTTGCATACTCTTGTATACGATTTTATATATAATGTTCTAACTAGCGTAACTAAAGTTAGATTGGCAGGAAATTAATGTATGTTATTGGAGTTTTCTATGGCGTGTTCGATATTAAAAAGTAAGTAAAGGAACGTACTGTTCATTTACAGGGACACTCCAAAGAATTCCGTTACATTACGACCCATAGGAAAAAATCTTTTGCGGTGTATCTTAATGATATTACACTATTTTGAACATATTATGTAAGCATATTATAGTGAGATGTACTACAATTTGATGTTCATATAATTTATCGTTCATTTACAGACAAAAGTATTTGGCGACAGTATTGTAAAAGAATAATAGCTGGATATGCGTTTTCAGTTTTATTACGCATTTTAAAATTTAACTATTTTTTGCATATTACTGGTGTCTTTAAATTATACGGATCATATACAAAAAGCTACACAAAATATCGCAAGTATATTTCTCTTTGTTTTTCGGAAATTGTTCAATGGCAATTTTCAATTGTGCTATGTATTAATTGAATGAACTTTTAGCATACTATGAAGTATACATAGAAATCTATAGCTCATATAAAGGAGTGCTGAAAAAAATGTTATGATTCCAACTATAGTTGATAATTGCAGAAATTTGGTTACCAAATGCGTTATGCATTTTCTAATTTGTTTATTTGGACACCTTTTACCTTAATAAAGTGTAAAGTTTTGTTGCAGTATAAAGATTATATTCGAGCGTAAAAGTATTTATTGTCATTAAATTAAATAATCTAGCAGTTGTGTGTGTGTTAAGATTAATTATTTAAATTTCCTTGTTTTGCTTTTATAAAGACAACACTACACACAAGAATGAACATAAATTAACGTGTAAATAATTAATAAACTGTCTAGGTAATCCAAGGAAATGGCATTTACACTTCTTCGTCAGACGGATTTCAAGATGCAACAAGTAAAAATTTTAATGCGCCCCTGAGTTTCAGCGCGGCCCGACACTGTAGCCACACATTCGTCACCCACGTGATTCGTTACACAGCATTCTGAATGTGTTGAAAGGTGTTTCGTAAATTATGCTGGGTGTATGGTTTTTTGTTCTTATGCTACTGATGTTGTAACGGGATTCATTTAAGTGGATATTATTTTCAAAGCGACATTTTTTATTTCGATTAAAATATCCTTCATTTGATGATTACATCCTAAAAATAAAATTTAATAGTTTAGTTAAAAATATGATATTCTTATCATGTTTTTTATTTTGGAATTCAATAAACTTCCAAAAAGATGATGAGCTGTAGATTGAAGCAATATTTTATTAATGTTAAAATACATAAATTGCGAAATAGATTACAATATATAAAACATTAATTAAGAATTAATGAAAGTACTTTTTTAAGCTGATCGAAACTTATAACGAGGTATTCGTGCTTGATTTTTTTTCCATTTTCTGAAAATTGCATAACTACTAAAATTAATAGAAATTAAAAATACAGTTAGCTCCTCGAACTAAAACTTTCTCGAATTGGTTTTTCTTTTTTTTACTGCAAAGAAACTAATGAGTTGAATGTATCAAAAAGTCCTAATGAATCGAAACAAATGAAACGAAAGGAATTAAAAAAAAATCAATGAACCATTTCGAAGTTCGTTGATAGAACTAATTTTTGAAACAAATGTTTAGAAACATGTTTTTCTCTTTGTAATAAGGTATTTAAATTAGGAAAATAGCAAAAGCATCCAATTAAAACAGTTATGACATTTACACAAATTAGAATTATTATGTAAAATCACTTAAAATATTAGAGCGATTATAACAATTAGGTAAACGAATATTTGTTTATTATTCAATGTTTGGCTTTTACCGAATATTTATTATTGGGTAATTTCGTTGAATAATTTCAGAATATTAATAAAAAAATTTATTAAATTGTGATTTTTAACATATTTTAGGAAGAAAATTTCATCATTAGATTTTATAGCATTATCAGAAATGTTTTGATTTTATATTAAGAATGATCTGATGTTGCGTTTCTACATGAAGGTGTTTAATTATGTTATTTAATAAAAATATTTTTCTTGCTCAATATTTATGTATGATATGTATTAAAGAAATTATTGTCTACGAACTTCAATATAATGTTTAAACATCTTGATAATAATTTATTTCTCTATCTATCTATATTATAAAGGACAAACATATCTGTGCGTAACGCATACGTCATTTTGCGAATGGCAACACATTGAAATTTGAAATAAAATTTTGGTTTTGTAATTTTCTCTACTGCAAATTTTTATACTTCTAAACATCGCACATTTTAAATGTTTACAGCGCACTATAACGAAAAAAATGCTCTTTTAAATGCAATTTGTTTGAAAGCTGTATCTCATTTTAATTTTAAGATATTAATTTTTTTGTAGTTTTTATTACTTTTTTTGTAATCGTGGCAGCTGAAGTACTCCATTTCTGTTGAAGCTAAAGGGGGAAGGAATGAAAATAGTAGATTGCTGTATCTTTTTGTTGCCATTTTCTCATAAAAAAATTGAAATCAAAATACGTGCTAAGTCAAGAATATCGTCTGTTATAAAACCCAGTGAGTTTTGGCTTTATTTCGTTGTTATTTATCAATTAAATGATTTTGCCGTGCCGGCTCCATTGCGAAATATTAATAAACAATTTGCACATTAAAAAAAAGTTCAGAATTTCCCCTCGCTAATTTTCTACAAAGAAATTAAAGCTACATCAATAAATAAATAAAAGAATAATATATAAAAAAGCACGAATTTAACATATATGTAGTCGAACAATTTAAATTTTTAGAGCCGAATTGGGAAAAATATGTGCTT
Organism: Maratus speciosus; assembly: GCA_963932465.1. Lineage (NCBI taxonomy): Eukaryota > Metazoa > Arthropoda > Arachnida > Araneae > Salticidae > Maratus > Maratus speciosus. Next base: position 373,294,339 of record OZ010791.1, on the reverse strand, counting down.
TTAAATGTAATTTGTATGAAATAGAGTTGCTAGGCAACTGTTGAAGTAAAAGAGAAAAAATAATCTACATATTGAAAACACAAGATAGCTTTTAAGGACATCTTCCTTGAACTTTCTACTGTACCAATTTGCTAATAATTCTTTTTTTAAATGAAAGCTGTTCATTTGTAGATGTCCTCGCACTAGCTATTTTTCTAAATATTTTCACTTTTATATTTTTAATTTAATTTTAAAAGATTTTTTGAAATTTCATCAAAATGGTAGCAATCGTATTATTTCCACTGTTGCAGAAAAAAAAGAAATATTGGGGTTTATGTATCCGTATTGATACCATTTACTCATTACAATAAAAAATAACTTTATTTTAAGTCTGAACAGAAAATGATGTCACTATTTAAAAAAACATTCTCGCTCATAAAGCTTATGTTACAATATATTTTCATTCGGATGATACCGAATTTGAGACACTTGGCGTAATGCTTCAGTAAGTGCCATATTTAAAAGAAAACAATCCTTTTCTTTGATAAAACTATATATTTTTACACGAATACATCTAAAAGACACCAGTTTCTGGAAATTGTACTTCGCGATAATGAAATTAGACCCTCAAGCCAAAAGAATACATTTTCACATGCAAAGTTTTAGCTGACAAACGGAACTTCACGTTTGAAAATCTATCTAAAGGAAAAATATGTCCATGCGTACGGCTGACGTCATTTTGAGAATGGCAACGATTGACGATTAAATGTCTGATTTGCAATCTTTGCTACTGCAATTTTTTGAATTTCTAAACATCGCGCATCTTCAATTTTTACACCCGGTATAAAGGGGGAAAAATCTACTTTTAAATGCAATTTTCTTGAAAACTTTATCTTAATTGATTTATTTATTATGTCTTTTTAAGTAATTTTCAAGAATAATGTTTTTTAATCTATATCCATTGCGTACAGGCTCCATTACGGAATAAGCCATTTGCACTTAAAATAATATAAATAATTCAGCATTTGTCCCTGACTAATTTTTTATAGCGAAATTAAAACTTCATCAATCTATTATATTAAAAAGTGACTGTCCATTTGTATTTCACAGCTGTTCCTCCTAGAATATGGAATGTTGTGTGATCAAATTAAGGCCAGTTATCCGCATTGGTCCGAGGATGTTAAACGTGGTCGTAGAATTTTAAAATTTGTTTAGTTTTCGAGATATAAATTTTTACGTTATTTTTTATGACATTTCTGTAATGATGGAAACTAAAATTGCTCCACTTTTGTGGATAAAAGAGAGAAAAGGGAAAATGACAAGGATTATTAGGTATCATTGTTTGAAATCATTTTTAAATTGAAATTAACGTATATTTGAATAAATAGTGAAAAAATGATTGTAGTTTTCAAGAAAATTCAAGAAATACATTTCAAGAAATTTCAAGATAATTTCAAGAAATACGAAGTCACACATATTCAAGCTTCAGGAATCCGTTTATTTTAGAAACACAAATTCAACTCTCGACTGGAACATTGAGATAAAATCTGTTGACGTCAAAAGAAAAAAAAACATCGTACGTTATTTTCATTTAATTTAAAGTCGTAAAGTAGATTTTCAACCATTGCCTTAAGATGGCTAATAAAACATTTCAGAAACGGACATTAAAAATGCGAAAAAAAAAAAAGAGAGAAAAGTTTTAGCGAGGAAAAAAAAAATAATTCTTTAAATATTTATTTTAATTCATAAATATAAAATGCTTCTGAATAAATTCGTCCAAACAAATTCCTTTTTGTATAAGTTGACCCAAATGACATCATTTCTACGAACTCCGAAATTCGAAGCAAAATCTTGGAAGAGCGAAAAGCTCTAGGCAAATAAAGTTATAGAATATGTGCATTTTTATTGGGAAAGTTTTGACTTAAATTGTAAATATAACTTATTATTTGAAATATTGTATTTAATAAAATTAATATTGCAATGGCTTTCTAAATTTACAATAAAGTTAAGATTTCATTTTTCGCAAAAAGATCGATTGTCTCATTCAATTCAAAAGCAACACAACGGGTTGCTACGCAACTAGTAAAATTAATGGATTAGATACAATTCATTTACCGTATCTTGTAAAATTAGTATAATATTTAAATGAAAATCAAATTTCAGAATAATTGCTTAATAGACGCAAAGGTCAACCTAGTGAAAAAGATTCCATGCCGGAACTCGAACCCGGGCCATCAGTATAGCGCAATGACATTCTACAGACTAAACCATATGAAACGATAACCAGCCTGGAACCCTCTCACTATCACACGTTGGCAAGGCTACTAGCGAAGCTCAAGATTGAATATTTTCCCGTGAGCCACCGACATGGGGCAAAAACGGAACACAATTAGATCCAGCATCAATGGAAACTATATTAATACATGGAAATTTTTCTAGTGACATGTCGGTGGCTCACGGGAAAATATTCCATCTTGTGCTATATTTGTGGCCTTGCCAACTTGTAATAGTGAGAGGGTTCTAGGCGGAGTATCGTTCCATGTGGTTTAGTCCGTAGAACGTCAGTGCACTATACTGATGGCCCGGGTTCGAGTCTCGGAATGGAATCTTTTTCTCAAGGTTGGTCTTTGCGCCTATTAAGCAATTACTTTGAAATTTGATTTTCATTTGAAGTATCGTATGCAAGGCGAATGTTTCTCTCTTGAAAATTTTCCATGTATTAATATAGTATAATATTCTTTAACATACGTTATTTTTTTTAAACTTTAAAATTCCTTCCAAAAAAGCAATCAAACCTGTTTATAATATTAAAATATTGCTTTATAAAATTTAAAATATTTCAGAAATTGCATTTGGTACGTGTTTTAAACATAATAGACAGTCAGTTTTAATTGGAATTTAAATTTATTTTTATTTAAAATTCGAAAACTTCTACTTACGATCAAAATAAAATTAATTAAATTAGTATTTTTAATGAAATTTGAACGAAATATTTGTTCAACTAATTGGTCTTATCATTAATAAATTAATGTATAGAAAGATATTTTAACTATAATGCATGATAATCGTATATGATATTGCAAATAATAGATAATGCTAAAAATATCATAAATATGAGAATACTCAAAAACATAGACTGCACATATTTGCCTGAAAGAACTGTTAAAAAACAACACTTCCATTCAAAATAATACCACACAGCATTTAATTGAACTCTGTTTATTTACCTAACTCTTAAAAACGGTTTGTAACGGGTATTGTGTGCCAATAAATTTCATAATTTTTAATAATTTTAAGTTTAAAAAATATAGATAAAAAACGATGTAAAATTACGTAAATGTGACAGTTTGGCACATTACGGTAAAAAAAAAAAAAAATTGACTATTAAATGCCTGCTATTAAAAAATTATAACAAAAAATACCAGTAATTCAGAAAATTATTAAACTGAAATTATTTTGGGTGAAAAAACAAACTTTGTAATAATTTTCAGTTGCTTATAGAGCCATTTGGTATTTTTCAGATGCCTGACTTAGCAATTCCTTTATCATGTCTGGTAATCGGATTTCATCGTAACCACCTGCCCAAATTCTACGCTTGCTTCTAGTTGGGAGAGGTTTATTATTTTTTTCTTGTGGCTCGGGTTCGGGCGGAGTAAATTTTAAATATTTGATTACCTATTGGCTTCGGTTTCATTTCAGTTCTTTCAAGCGATTTAATTTACCCAATTCTCTGAAAGAAAGGACAAAATGTTCTTTCTAAAGAAAATCTGTACATTATTACGTTATTCTATAAATTGGATATTTTGATTGTACAGATTATTCTATATTCGTTGTTCTTTTGAAAATATGAAATGAATATTAGAGACGTAAGATTTTGGATTATTTTTATGATCTGCATTCATCTATAAAATGGAGAATATATATTTTTTTTCGGTTTTTGGTTCATGTTTAGCTTTAATTAACTGCAGGTTTATTAAAAAATATATTGAGATTTTTATTAAATGACTAATCAATTGTTTTGATTTTCACGTAATACACAAGATTGTTTACAATAGATTTCCAAACTGCTATAGTTTCAGGTTAACTGGATAGGCAAGACATTTAAAGAGATACAAGAAGAATTCTATGGTAAGTTCAGAAAAACAGGTCCTAGCAGACAAGTCATAAGAGATTTGGTGAGCATGTTTCAAAGAATGCACTCTAAAAGCAATTGCAGGTTTTACAGAAAAATCATTTCGGCAATTCTACCTGTTTCCCTTGTAGTTTGTATAGGGCAATTCTGATAACCATTTACGGTACAGTGATCCCACTGCGGGGACACCTAAATTTAATTCCAAAATTGCAAACGGCACCAATAATACTTTAATACAATTTTGCTTTTACACTAAATATATATATATATATATATATTGAGGGAATTTCCTTTGTAAATTCTGCTGTCAGTCAGTCATTTCTTCTTCTTACAAACAGAGTTTTTCTGTACCGGAAAGTGTTATGCATGTTAACTTTTATCTCTGAATGAAACGTAAATTATCAGACTGTTACAGTAACGGTAATCCTGTTAAATTGTAGCAAACTTTTTCCGTTTTATAACAAATTATATCCTTGTTCAATAGATACAGAATTCGACTGAACGAATTATTAAACCGAATTTTTCTGTGTCACACAACAAGAAACTTATCTAACTAAAAACAAGTTTTTTCTAAGAGATGACTTTCCTTTTCCTTTGCAATTATTCTGGTGTAATTGCAATAAACAAGAAAAGTTCTTTGTACGAGATCGCTTTCAATTTTGTTTTACAGTATGTAAGGCATTTGAGATATTGTTCGCCATTCTAAAGCGCTTAAATTTCCCCTTAGAGGATGACAACGATGCCTATAATATGTAATAAATAAAAAGTCTGTAGTTTGCTTGAAATGACGATATTCTGTTAAATACTGTAGAATATCTTTTAAAAGAATATGTACTTTTAACAGTGTGGGAGTGTTGGAGATCAACATTTTTAAGGAAGCACTTTACAATGAACGTTCGTGACCACTTGGCAGAAACGTTTCTGTAACGTGGAAGAAACCTTTCCTGGTAGATGGTTATGCCACGACTCATGTAGATTTTGGAGCTATTCGTGTTCCTGTGTTTGGAATTTTTATCAGGATTTTTATAAATTCAAAATTGTACAAAATAAATATGAACTACATAGATCAATTAAAAATGGTAATAAATGCAACAACAAATCTATGTACGAACTGTAATTATTCCAACTATTTGAAAAACTGGCCAGACCCGGAATCTTACACATGACTTTGGCATAAGCTGTCAACGCTATTCCAACTAATATTTTTTGAACAAATTCAGCTTGCACATTTCACTAAGATAACATTTCTTTTCAAGACTATAATTTAGTTGTGATGTCCATATAGCAAATAAAATATTTTATCGCAACAAGGTTTTTTATAACTTGATAAATTTAAATATATGTATGTAACTATTTTGAAAAAAAAAAAGAATAAAATGAAGCTTGCGCAGAAAGAATAAGAATAATCACTTTTCAAAGAATCACTTGATCTTATTTTTTTGTTTAAATCCCCTTTTAGAGATGTGTATAGTATATTAGACGATTTTACATAGTTGTACCATTTTATTTGCTTGTTGTTAGACTTTTGTTCTATAGTGATTTCTTTATAACTGAATTTAATATATATATATATATATATATATATATATATATATATATATACATATATGGCAGAAAAAGAAAATAGTAGTTATATTTAATCTCTTTTCATCTGAAATATGAATTTCAATGTAGAATAGAAATTGCATAAGTACTGATTTGAATTTAATAAAAAAATACGGCTGAAAAAGAAAATAGTAGCTATATTTAATCTCTCTTCGTCTAAAAGAATGAATTTTAACATAGACTAGTAATTTCTTTAGTATGGAATTGAATATAACAAAATTTACGGAAGAAAAGAAAACAGAACTTATCTCTTTTCACCTAAAAGAATGAATTTTAGTTTTAGAAAAAATGGAAAATAACAGAGACTAGTAATGTTTCACTACTTAATTGAATACAGAAAAAAAAAATTATGGCATAAAAATAAAATAGTAGTTATATTTAACCTATTTTCATCTCTCATTCAACATAGAGGAAATTCTAGCATATACTTTATTAATTTATATTTAATAAAATATTTGTCTAATTATGGCTAGCATTTTTACAAGTAGGTAGACGTAAGAATATCTTTAAATAATATGATTGTCCAGTGCAGTCAAAATGAGCGATATTGGCCAACGGCAATGACGGAATATTTTAACACTAATATTTTAAAAATTTAATTGAAAAATAAGGAAAATAATATATTTACATTTAAAAATAGAACTAGCAAAGTAATATATTCGGGCTGTAAAATATATTGTTTTTTTTTTGTTTTTTTTTTTTTACTTCTGAAACTCATTCATATTGCTTCAAATAAAAATAGAAGATTTCACAAACAACTCGTAATGTGGAATGGGTTAAATGCATACTAGAAGCAAGTACATAAATCACATATTGAATCCTAGCAGAGTAGTGTGCAGAGCATATAGAGAATGTGTGCTGAGTAGTACTTGTTTTTGAATGAAATTGGTCGACATACAGCGGTACTCTACACTAGATATACTACACTTTTCTAGAATGTGATTCCGCACTTGCTCCTAGTACGCACTTATTCAGCTCTACCTAATTACTTTATTTTACTGAGCATTTTCCATATAATATCCAGTTGTAAACAATTTGAGCATATTTCAAAACATAATGTCGTTTCTGAAGTCTTGGATTTAAATTACTCAAGCACTTATTACGGATGCAAGAATGATCATAATTAATTTTATTTCGTTACTTCAACAGGCACTTTGTAAAGAAATATAAGAGAGATCGTGAAAATTGCCTTTATGAGGATATGATTAAATAAGTTACTTTAAATACTCAAAAAGCTTTAAATATATGAGAGTGGAACATAATAAACAATATATTTTAATAGATGAATGATCGAAATAATTTTAAAGAACTATATTTCAGTAAGTGCGCTCGAACGCTCATCGAAATTTATCTTTCCAGTATGAATATAAAGTGTTATGATTTCAAAGCTGTTTATGGTATTGGATTTTCTTGTTAACTTTACATTGTTTTTATATGGAAAGATAAAAAATTTTAGTCGATATTTCCCTCACTTTCTGATATGCTAGTGTTGTACAAATTATGTACACAGGTGTGACTCGGAAAACAATACATTATTTTAATACTTTTAGAACTTAATTATAAAATAATAATTTAATTTTAAGGCATTTACCGTTAGCTAGTCGCAAGTGAAAATATTCTTTATTCTCTATTCCAAAATTTTAAATGAAATCCTTGATAAAAAAAAAATATATATAAGATATGGCCTATAATTGATGCAATTGCTGCAAATGACTGACTATATTTAGAAATCCATCCCGCTTTTATATAATAATAAAGATAGAAGTTTGTATCTTTCTCTCTGTGTGTGTGCCATTGTCTGTTTTGTTTAGAGACAGCGGCACGAAGAGCTACAAAATTTGGCAGTAACGAACGAACCTCGATATTTGTAATTATGCACCTCGTAGTTCGATTGTGGGTTGCTTTATTAGATTTTTTATTTCATTTTTAATTTGTGTTTTAGCATTTTTTCTTGTTTTAAGGCGATGTTTCCATGTTAGTAAATGGAATTCCGACCCAATATAGTAAATTTTCCTTGTCTTCGGTAAGTTTATTCGGTTTTCGTACAGCAATTTTTGAATATTTTGCGAATTTTGTATATTTTGAGAGCTTTTTAGAATTCTGCGGTGCTATTTTGAGAATTGTAAAAGGAATTCGGTTATAAACTTTTAGACTAACTTAGTTAATTTTGTTCTCCTCAATTTTTTTATTTTCATGATTTTTTTTTTGCGTTTTTGCGTTTTTTTCGCTTTTTGCTGAGATTTTTTGACATTCGTAAAACGAATTCAGTTTCAAACTTTCGGCTTATTTTGTCCTGCTGTGTTTTTGATTTTTTAGCGTTTTTTAATAAGTTAATAATTTTATTAGCTTTTGCTTAACCCCTTGAGGATAAGCGGTCTGTATAAGTGCCACTTAAAGTGCTCAGAATCCTTCATTATTCCACCAGTTATTTTTTATTGTAAAGTTTACCTTATTTAATCAGAGCATTTTGACAATTCAATTATAGAAGATTTTCTGTTTTGAAATCCGGCGGTAAAAGATTAAAAACTAAGGAAATGTCTCTAGTCGCAAAGGGGTTAAAGCTATATTTTAGTGATTTATAAGGTGATTTTTAATGTTTTTTCTCGTTCCGACGCGATTTTTTGACCTTCGTAGGAGGAATTCAGTTTTAAACTTTTAGCTTAATAAAGCTATAAAAGATCTATTTTCATACAGTTTTCAACAAAATTACTTTTGAAAGTACATTTTGTTTTCTATTCAACGGTTTAAAAAAATGGAATACATTACCCTCAGCACCACTAGGTATTTCTGTCAGCCATTCCACAAAGTGAGGAAGCAGTGTAAGTCTACTGGCCCCCGCCGAAAATATTCGAGATACATTACAACTAATGGGCTCCATTCTTTATATTAATACACTTCTTTACGAAACAATCATTTTGAAAGAAACACTACTAGCTGAAAGATGCAAACTATTGATTATATAAAATGTATACGAACATTAAGGAAAAAAATCTTTCGGACAGCCTGCAATGTAGTTGTAAGTAATGCATAAGTAGAAAATTATTACTTTCACCTGTGGAAATAAATATTCATAGTTTTGACTTATTGACATTTAATATTCCTGGCAAAAATATAATAAACGTACAATTGCATTACAAATTCACCTGAATATACATTTATCTTTCTTTATATGTCCATTATAAGTGAGAGCTATGTAATTAACTTCAAACACTTTCAGTATGAAAAAGATCACTATTTTGAGGTCAAGCTTTTTGAAATCTTAAAATTTCCGTTCTATGTTCGTTATGTTGATGATGTTTATGTCCTGATTGAAATGAATTCGGATATTAATCATATTCTCTCTATTATGAATTCCATTGATCCCTGCATTCAATTTACCTCTGAAATTGAGACCAATAACTGTCTTTCTTTCCTGGATGTCCTTGTTATTCGTTGTGAAAATGGCTTTCAGACTACCGTCTTTCGTAAACCTTTTGCTGTCAGTCTCCCACCTCACAGGTATTCTTCTCATCCCCCTAACCAGAAATTCGCTGCTTTCAATACTTTTGTTTTTCGGGCTACTAATATTTGTTCCACTCCTCAGTTACTTAGTGCTGAACTTAATTACCTCAAAGCTATTGCTGTCGATCGTGGTTATTCCTCTAATATTATCGATTCTATTTATAAGAAATTGATGAAATCCGACCATTCTGAAAAGCATTCTAATTCCATTTCTAATACTTCAGTTGTATTACCATTTTTCCCTAAAATCAGTCAGCAAGTTGCTAAAATCCTAAGAAGGTTTGATTTTAAAGTTATTTTTTCTCCTGTTAATAAAATCCCTTTTTCAAATCTCAAACACCCCGTTGATCGCCTAGATAATTGGGGCATTTACCAGATCTCTTGTCAGTGTGGTCTTTCTTATATTGGTCAGACTAAACGTGCTCTTAGATTTCGTTTAAAAGAGCATGAAGGTTATGTTAAAAATCAGGAGCTCAAACGTTCTTCTATTGCTCAACATTCTTGGTCTTCTCAACATAGGTTTGATTTTTCCTCAGCCATCATTATCCAAAAATGTTCTTCTAACCTTGATCTTGATTTTTGGGAAGCTTACCATATCATTAAAAATTCTCACTCTTTAGTCAATGACTTATCTAGTACTCCAGATTTTCCAAGTATTTGGAAAGCGTTAATTTAATTCCCCTTTTTTGGTTTCTTTTCTCTACTTCTCCGGTAGATGTCGCTACTTGTCCACCCAGTCGTTTCCACTGCTTCTCTCTCATTGGTTGTTTCGGCGCCTTCGGCACCCGCATAGGGTATAAAAGCCAGCGCGTCTCTGTCTATGATTTTGCTCAGCCTTGCTTTTTCTAGCACGCTGTTCCTTTTGCACTGAAGAAGAATCTCGCTAGTAGATTCGAAACAGCTGTTTGCTGCTTTTCATATATTATTTGTGCATTTTAAACGTTGGTTTTTCTGCTTTTTAATATTGTTGCACAAAGGCTTTATTTGCTACTTTCAGTATGTTCAACAGAATTTGCGTTTTATATTCCACAACCACTGTAGACATCCACCACACTTTTTTTAAAAATAAAACTATTATTTTTTTTTTTTTTGATTTAGTAAATTTTGTTGTCTAGATGTTTTTCACATAATCTTTTTTTTTTTTTTTTTTTTTTTTTTGGCTAATGTACGGTTATTGCAATGTCTACTATGCGCAACAGCGGAAAGAAATTTTATATTTTCTTGGGAAATGAACCAATATCTCAATAAACCAACATTTCGATACTTAAAGAAATACCAAAAGCGTCAATGCGTTATTGTACGTAACCACTCACAAATTGAAGGATTTTTTTTTTTTTTTTTTTTTTTTGGCCAAACAAGCTATCGTTCATAAATGACATATTTGTTTAAAAAAATGGTACGTTTCAAATGAAAGCTTTCCCCTTTAAAAAAATCAGAACAGTGTAAGTAAGCAAAACCGATGAATGAAATTCTGAATTCTCTACGAGAAATCTGATTTAGAGATGTTTTTATGAAAGCGAAATAAGAACTATAAAAATTTTTATACGCTATTGTTAGAAAATAGTTTTATTGCAAAAATACTTTTATCAGTTTTCTTCTTAGCCCTGCCTGTGCTGTTCAAAGTGAAATTTTATTTCGATATTTATTCGGAAATCCAATTTTGTTTTGCGGAATTGGAGTTTATTTTTCGTAATGGGAAAAGTTGTGAACGGATTTCCTTTTAAAAATAAATGACTGGAGTATAAATAAATATATATATGCTTAAAATGCATTGAATAGATTCTCGATTTTTCAGCATAATGCTGATCTGGAACAAATAGGATAATTGAAAATGTTGAAGAATGCATAGTAATTAATAAATAAATAAGTAAAACAAAACCTATGCGTATATTTTTAGATTTACGATGCATGACAATTAATTAATTTAAAAGTAAAAACTAAGATTATGTAATGAATCAAAAATATGATATACAATATGTACAAATATTATTCATTCAGTTTTACCACACAACATTTTTAAAAATAAAGTAATGTCGAAACTCGCATAACTGTAATACTAAAGAATTGAATGAGTGACTATAAATCTTTACTTTACTGTTGTTTCAAATATCCAACATATAAAAATATATAGATAGACTCTTCTGTAACCTTAATATACGCATTTCTTCTGCTGGTCAGAATGTGTCTGCAATAGAGCGAGCAGGGCCTGATCAACTCTAACTGGACTCGAGGCACACATACAGTGTCGGGCACACCATTTTAGAGAAAATTGTCTTATAAACATGATTAGCAGCTTTATGTGAAGTTCAACATTTAAACCATAGCTTTATATACATTATAAATGCATTATAAACATGAGTAGCAGCTTTATGCGCTTTTCAAAATCTAAACCATAACTTTATACATTTTTTAAAAATACATATTACAGACACATGTAAAAATGCATTAAAAAATTCTGGGAAATTAAAATCTATTGTACTACGGTAAAACCCCCATAAAGCGACCACGTTCTATTCCAATAAAAATTGTCCGTACGAGAGGTGGTCTGTTAATGGAGGTCATGTTTAAATCTAGATTTTAATTGTTGAAAAAATGTAACAATTAATGTTACTAAAATTTATTTTTCACATTAGGAAAAAATATAAAAATTAAAGTATCAGAACGAAATTTAATTACAAAGTTAATTACTGCAGAGATTAAATAATGACTACACTGACGTTTGCTTTGATTTTACGGTTTTATCTTTTATAACTTTCCTGTCCAAGTTCTTTCGAATTCAGTAATTAAATGCAATTTTTTGGGGGGGCAGGAACAAATAATGACGATTTCATTAATTTATGTATTTCTTTGAGAGTTTCCTGACAGAATAGGGAAGGAGAGTTTATTGACCGACATTCCTAATTTCTCGTCAGAGTTAAATTCTTTGCCTAAAAAGGCACAAAGGGATTTAAACATTAAAAAGTTAACGGAATGAAAAAACATCTAATCTTAGTTTAGAAGTTTCATGAATAATGCGATTTCCGAAATTATTTTTCGAATAAAAACTTCTTCAAGCGACCAGGAAAAAATGGAATTTTTTTCATTTACTTCAAAGAAATGGGTCGCTCATGGAGGGAGTTCAACTGTGATGGTCTCTGAATGGAGGAAAAATCAGTATTCAGCATATCGGAATAAATTTCGTTCCATGAAAAAATTATCGTTCAGGGATGTGGTCGCACAGGGAGGTTTCACTATATATGTTTTTAAGAGTAAAACCGTAGATCTAAGGGAGGGGTGAAACATGTTTAATGGAATATCCGTTCTACTCTGGATTTTGAAATTTATATTGCATTTTATTGTCGTTAGTGAAGAACTCGGCGATAGTTCAGTTCGCATGAATGGTAAAAAATAATTTTTTTGTAAAGTACAAATGAAAATTTGCATTAATTTGTATCTTTAGAGAGTGAAAGAAAATGTATTTTAGAACCTCTTGAAAATGTGGGCAAGGGGCACATGCCCCATGTGTCCCTGTGATAATCAGGCCCTGAGAACGAACATCTATGGTGTTGCTTCAACAAGTACTGTTTTTATAGAATTTACTCTTTCGTGTTAGACTTTCTTAAGGCTTTTCTTATCTTTAAAAATTCGATCAAAATATAATAACATTGGTCTGCATAACTTTTAGAACAGACATGATGAGAAATATTTCATAAAATATTTTTTATGCTGAAACTGAAATTGTAATCAAGAATACATTTTTCAAGTTAGGTTTCCCAGTTATATGACTTTAAATATTACTATTGTGTCATTTTTGATACATAATAAATCGATCTGCTATTTAAAAATAATCCAGCCGGCACTAACGAACAACGTGTTAATTAGTGAGTTTTTCCCATGGTACTAATTTAAAATCACGTCCTCGATCAGAGAATGTAAAGCTATTGGTTAATAGTTATAATAGTTATAAGTTATAATTACTCTAATACAGAGCTGCCAATTCTTCGGATTTTCGGATACCAGTATTTTAATTCAGAATATGTTAAAAAATAATAACATTTTCTTTAAGATAATGGTGGTGTGCAAAAAGCCGGAGACTTGGTAACTCTGCTAATAGAATACCACAATGTTTTTGCTCCAACGCATTTTTTTATTTTAGGTATATTGAATGTTATTATCACGGACTCGGACAACGTCAGAAGGGTCAGTCAGAGATAGAATAACTTGTTTATGAACTTATTGTTGAATAAAAGTGATGTAGGATTTATTTTATTATACCATCCTGGCACAAAAATCGAAGTTTACAGTTACAGTCTTTGTAAAAAATATGAACATGTAGGGAAATTGTGAACAGACAGATTTAGATACTTAGTTAACATCCCACAGCACCAATATTTAATTGTAATTGAAGTATAGGAGTGAAAATAAGCTTTATGGTGGTTTTCAAAACTTTACATGGTTTATCCACACCTTAAATCTTTAAGTAATTGAATCTGGAAAAATTTGTTCGCAATTACACTATTACACTATTCACCAATTGAATCTACAAATGAATTTCTTTTATCTGAGATGCAAATTTTAATTTTGTGATTCTGAATAAAGCATCCATATTATTGAATATCCACTCATATATATATATATATATATATATATATATATATACCCTATATATATAAAATCCTATTGAAACGAATTAATGAAACGATTCTATGAAACGACTAATTAAACAACTGATTACGTTTCACGGCGATTTCTCCTACAATATGGAATACTTTGCGATGAAATTAACACTAAAAATCCGTATTGATCCACAGATCTCAAAACTGGTATTAGAATTTTAAAATTAGAATTAATTTTTGAAATATTAATTTTTTTCTAATTTTAAGTACTTTTTTTCTAATCATGGCAACTCAAATTTTAGTCATAACAGATATTTTTTTTCATATTTTAGAAAAGGTTATTTTAAATTATTTTGGCGACGAGTTTGGCCTCCCTTAAATGTATGCTAAGAAATTCATCATGTTACTTTTATTCAGAATTCAATTTGTATTTCATTATCATTTTATTTAATACAAAACTTTCATTTAAAATTGAAACCTTTAAAATAAATGGCTTTTACTTCATTCTTTTTTTTAAACAAAACGAAAAGAAAAATTTTAGACACAGATGTCATATACGCAACGGGGTACCTAATTGGTGCAAAAATGGCGTTATTTTGCATGACATGGTAACCCGGCTATTGTTGCTTATTTATTAATAAATGTTTATTTGAATTTATTTTCTTTTTATTTACAAAAAATGTTATAGATTGCTTTGTTCTATAGTTATTAATTTATTTTTTTTTATTTATTGTTATTTCATTTTAAAAATAACAGAAAATAATTTAAAGATAATATGTAACAGGTATTTGAAAAGGAGGTTTTCGCCAAATTGTCGGAAAAAAAATCTACAAGAAAAGAATTTACAAGCAAATTTCGGAATACAAAAATGCTTTTGTTCACTTACTTAATAAAAGGGAAATTTTCATCCCAATATTCTGATGCTAATGTGTCACTTACGAATTAAAATTAAGTGGTCCAAAAATGAACCACCGCCCTTGAAGGGGTTAAAGCAGCAAATTTTAGTAATTGTATTATGTCAATCCTTTTATAACGCTGTTAAAAAATACCGAGAGACAAAGACTCTGAAAATTAATTCATGTTATTTTAGCTTCTTTTCAAATGTTTAACCGATCTTCTTTAACCAAACACGAAAACAACCATTGGATGTCTTAACAGCAACTGATTCTACCTTAAATTTTTGCAATCAAAGGGAATTGAATGGAAACCCGTTTACAGGGAGATCGCTACAGATTTTTTCAGTATAATTCAATCTTCTCTAATCTTTTTAAAACCGATCAGATTAACATGCTTTTAGATTCTACAGTGTCTGAACGGGGTTTGGCGAGCGTAGCTTGCAGGGGGCAGAGTCCCCTAGTATATATATATATATATATATATATATATATATATATATATATATATATATATACTAGGGGACTCTGCCCCCTGATGATTTTATCATTACGTATGTGGATAAAGCTAACACTAACTATGCTATAATATGTAAAAAATTATACGGAGATATTCTAAGGGAAACCTACAATAATGAGGGAAATTATCAACTACTAAAAACTACTAAACAAGTTACTGTAAACAGAGTGAAGGCGTTCTATAAAAAAATAAAATAAAAGCAAAATAGTGTGGAATTTCCTTATCTTGTAATGATTCCAAAATTCAATAAAAACCCAATTACTTTTAGAACCGTAACTTGTGGGTTTGGTTCTTACCTGGAATGTGTAAATAAAAATTTTTTGAATATATTACAAAAGATTTTCGATCAGGTTATAAATGAATATTCTTCGATAGTAATAAAAAATAGCTATGAACTTATAAAAAGTTTAAAAAAACTGAAAAACATTACAGGATTGTATACATATGATTTCGAGGATTTGTATAATAGCATAAATTTAGATGATTTGAAGTACAGAGTTATGGATTTTTTCAAGAAATCTAAAGAGAGGGATATCAGTATTGAAATATTCACCGATTTATTTCAATTTGTTGTTTACGAAAATTACCTGTTTGAAGGGAAACAAATATATAAACAAGTAAGAGGTATTCCAATGGGGGGCAGTTGTAGCTCCATCCTTGCAGATGTTTATCTGTTTACATATGAAGCCGGTTTGTTGTTGGAAAAAGACTTAAAGATATACAGATATATAGATGATGTTTTGGTGGTTGAGCTGAATAATAATAAAGAAATTCATCAATTTAAATGTTATCCAGACACTTTGAATTTGAAGTGTGCTTCGGATGATCGGGGCAGTGTCAACTACTTGGATGTTAATTTGGAGATTATAAACGGAATTTTAGTATATAGTAGGGGAGAGTTGGGAGGAGTGGGACAGATTTCACAATTTATTTTTTAATTCACTACTTATGTTTTACCAAGAGTATAGCTTATAAAAATGTAATAGTATGTTACTTAAGCTATGTTTAAAAAATACAAACGCTGTGAAATACAAACAACTGGCTTTTATTTGCACGTTTTAAAATGTTAACATTTTTGTCCCACACCTCCCTCATATGAGGGAGGTATGGGACGCACATGAGGGAGGAATAGGACACTGTTTGATAAAAATTAAATTGACAAATATTGTATTTTGATAAGTCAACACTGAAAGCAAAGTAGGACTGGGCTCGGCTGGTACCACAAATTATTTGTGGTTGAGGCAATTTCATTATGATATCCCTTTTCTCTACTTCACTGAAGTCATTTTCTTGTGGGAAGTGAAATTTTTCGTTTTCATCATTTTTGAATATGGTAAACTCCTTATCACTGTCTATATCCTCAACTCTGCCAATATAATAAACAACTGTCTTCTTCGTCAAAATTTTAACAATTACAAAGTCATTTATCCTAATTTTGGATCATCAGTTAACCAATCAAATTCTTCAACAATTTCATTATCATTGTGAGTAATCAAATCAAAAGTCTTCATCTGTAGATTCATGCAACAAAAATTTCCCATCAATGGAATCATCAGATAATTCATTCGCTTTTTTCTGTTTCTTCCTTTTTCACCTTAAGAGTTTTCATTTTACACAATCTCTTCTGCTTTCTATCAGCGGCTATTTTTTCAATTTCTTCTTTTTCTGGTGTGTCATGATTTTTTATCTTTCCTTTTTTCTGTCTTTCTTTATAGTTTTTGTGGAAATGCTTTGGGATAAGGGTGCATATCGGAAGGACTCAAAGGTGTTTGAGAACATGTCCCATTCCTCCCTCATTGATGCTGTCCCATTCCTCCCTCTGCTGAATATTTTTTAAAAAGGCTTATCATATATATCATGCTACATTTATGCTTTATTTGGCTGCTAGTTTACAAACACTATATCTTTAAGTTTATTATACAATTATAATATTTTTATTTTAAATATAATATAATTGAAAAAAATCATTGAAAGAATAAGAATTTGTACTTACTTCTGAGGTATGAAAATAAAATTTTCCCTTTTAAATACAAACAATAATACAGCTGGTGTAACAATTAGAATCAAACATGAAGCTATAGATGCTTTATCTAGTGGACAAACTAGAACTTAATTCTAACAGTTATTTTGGACATAAATGCTGCTGTCCCACTCCTCCCACTGTCCCATTCCTCCCAACTCACCCCTATTTATGATAAAAGAAATTATTTTGATTTTGATACAATAAAAATATTAAACTTTAATAGTAACGTGCATGTTTCAATTTTTAGAAATATATATTTAAATGGTTTAAATCGTATTGCAAATTTGTGCTCAAATGTTGATAAATTGGTTGGTGAAATTTTTAACCTTTACATAAACGCCAGTAAACAAAATTACCCAATACATTTTCTGAATGATTTAACTTTCAATTTTATCAGGAAAAAAAGCTATCGAAATAAAACATTGGAATTGTTCAATGATTGGGATTTATCGATACGTGATTCCTATCGAAAATAGCTTAGCGGTGAGGATAAACACGGACTTCATTTGACGGCTTTTGAATTAGTTTGTGGTTTTCATTTTTTCCAATCTCTATTTGTTTGGTCTTGGCAAGTGAGGGGGAATGTTGTGCACGTAAAACATGTTTAACCCCGCAGTACAAGTCATAAGCCTTGGCCACTTGTCTTCATGTTTGGTTTTTTCTTAGTTACTCTTGGTTTTGTTAATTATTGTTTTAGTTACAGTTTGTTAGATATTTTTTTCGTGTACTAAATTATATGAATTTGGATTTTTGAATATATATATATATATATATATATATATATATAATAACATAAAGAAAAATTGTTTCCTAAAATGTTTTTTTAATCCCATATGCATCTAAAACGTGTCATGCTGCTTTAAGATTTTGACTGTGCTTAAATTACAATAAACTGTTAATCAAAAGCGAGACATTTGTGAAATTCTTTATTTCACGTACCACCATTATATAAATAATCCACAGTGTCATAAAATCTAACATCTACTTACAGTTACAGCGATATTTTAATATTTTAAATAATCCCTGAAAATAAAAAAAATCACAAGGAATATCCATTACAAAGAATTTTGTCTGAATATGCTAGCATGTTATTTGCAGCATATTTTTACATTACACCCCACTTAGGAGTTCATTGCGCTTAAAATTGACGTAAATCTTTTGTTTTAAAATGAAAAAATAATTTATAGTACGCAATCGTTGACAAACTGCTCTGAAAATATTATTTACATAAGGAGGTAGATATCCATTTTGGAATGTAACGAAGTAATAAGTTACGTTTATGACTTCCCATTTATTAGGTATCTATATTTATTATTAGATTTCTCTAATATCACGAATTCTATAGTATAGTAAAATAAAAATAAGATACTGAAGCAAGTGAATGCGTTGCTTGCTGATCATTTTGCTAAGCGAATTACTTTTACCACAGTCAATCGCTAAATTGAAGTAATCGCAACACTTTCAATACTAGGACTCTTAGGAAGGAGGTAACCCGATCACAGAAGATATCCGTCGAAAACCTTAATGCGGTATTCAATAAGATTAATAAATCGACTATCGTGTTTGGCCGGGCTGTGGGTTCAATATGTCGATTTCGATGATTTAGTGAAATTCTATTTTGTATGGTTTGAAAATACTGCGAATACTTTACAGCCTCTTTCGATGATAAAACATTATTTGTAAATGGAAACTTACATTTTCATTCATAAAAAATTAAATCAAAAAACCTATTGAAATGACGTCATTTTCAGTCGTTATATCAGTCATGAAGTTTGTTTAAAAGGAGAAAGAACTGATTATGAAAAACGGTTGCAATGTTTAATTTCCTATATAGTATATATGTTGAAAATGTTAACATTCCATCTAACGTATCAAAATATTTAGTTTTAAGGCATACCTATAAGATACAGCTGTAATATACAAACGAGATGGGAAATAAAACGCAGCAAAAAAATTGTTATTGTCAATTCGACGTCGCACTGAAAGCGTCTCATAGAAAATGACGTCACATTTAGGAGTTATTTTTGATTTTATTTTTTTCATGAATATTTGTCTTAAAATTTAAATATCTGTTAAAATTAGATGTTTTACTAAATAGAATAATTAAACTCTATATACATTTAAGTGAAGATACTACGAGATTTAACTCACTTATAGTAAAATATTTTAATTTTACCTATGAAAAATTGTCATTATTTGCTCAGACTGACGTCAATTTCGGATAAAATATATAGCGAGAGTGTATGAATTTGTAATGACTTATAAAACAAAGCGCACATATTACGTATATTTTTTAATTCTTCCGACATTTTTTACGGCGTGAGCGTGACAACTAAATAAACCTTTACAAAGTTTTTTTTTTTTTTTTTTTTTTTTTTTTTTTTTTTTTTTTTTTTTTTAAAGAGTAACTACATGGTGTGTTCACAAAGTTTCAAGACTCATGCTAAAATACAAAAGTTATTAAACATTTTTGTACAGCGAACTAAAATTCTTCGAAATATGACTCTTGGGCATCAACACACCGTTGCCAGCGTTTTTTCATTTTATTCATAGGCTCCCTGGGGGTCTTCGCGCGCAAGGCGAAGTTAAGTGTTAAGTGAAAGTCAAGTGTTAAGTTAAGAAAAGTGTTAAGTGACCTCGTCGAAGCCGGAATCGTGGTTAGCTGGAATTGTGTCGAATTGCTTCCTTTTTAGGTCTTTTTTGATCCGGAGGAATAAAAAAAGTCGCCGGGAGCAAGGTCGGGGCTGTAGGGAGGTTTGTGGCAGTATTGCCACGTTAAATTTAGCCAAAACTTTGGCAGCTGCGAGCGACGTGTGAGAGGGCGCACTGTCGTGATGAACAATCCAATCTTCTTTGGTGTCTAGGCGGAAGTGCCGGGTCAGGTCATTTTTATGCTGGAATGCACCACTATTTGAAGGATAGAGTCCGGCGCGCCCGCTCAGACATCAGAGGAGTGGATTGTTCAGCCCGACAATACCCCCTCTCACACGCCGCTCGCCGCTGCCGATGTTTTGACACAGTTTAAAGTGGCAATACTACCGCAAGCCCTCTACAGCCCCGACCTTGCACCCAACGACTTTTTAGTTTCCCCGGATGAAGAAAGACCCGAATGAGAAGCGATTCGACACGATTCCAGCGATCCAAGCAGCTTCGACGAGGTCCCTTAACAGCCTTCCGTGCGAAGACCACCAGGGAGACTATGAATAATGGGAAAAAAACGCTGGCAGCGGTATGTTGATGCCCAAGGGTCATATTTCGAAGAATTTTAGTTCGCTGTACAAAAATGTTTAATAACTTTTATATTCTGGGACCAGTCTTGAAACTTTGTGAACACACCATGCATGTCAGGTGATTGAACAAAGCATAAATAGTCGTCTGCGGATTTTTTGAAGTAGCTAGTAATTTTACACAGGATCTAAAATGTATGTATATCAAGCTTCGTGCAAATCGGTCTAAAATTGTAGATTTGTATAAAAACATAACACCCAATAATTCATTTTTATGTAGAAAGATAGATTATATCATGTGTAAATCGGTGATCAGTTAATGACTTTTAACGTTAAGTATATGGCATATATATTTAAAAATTATCTTACATTACATGATTTTTGTCAGATTTTTTTAAAGTGAACCTAGGCGTAGAGTCACAAAGTATCATTGTGATAGGCGCATAACAGATTGGCTAGCTCAGCTCACTCAGATAATTTTAGCTAATTATATATTGCGTAATATAGGGGATTTAGAAACGCTTTCCCGCAAAAGCAAGTTATTCAAATTCTGATGAAATTGCAATTACTTTAAATAATTGTTATGTATTCAGTCTAAAGTTTAAAATTGAGAGCAAGTTAATTAGAATTAAAAATAAAAGAACACAAAACTACTAAAATTCGTTTGATTAGATGAAATTCTTTCTTAAATAATCTCATAAATTATAAGGTGTAGTAGTATTTTATTTTAAAATATATTTTCCTTTTAACTGTTATAGTCCGCACATGTTTATATAGAAATTTTTATGAATCAATTTGACATTTTTCTTTTCATGCACCAAACAGAATTGAAGTTGTATGACGTGAGTGGATTTTTTTTTAAATGCTGTTTCTTAGAAAATTTTGAAATTCTTTCTTACATATTCTCATAAATTATAAAGTGTAGTAGTATTTATTTTAAAATAGATTTCCCTTTTAACTGTTATAGTCCGCACATATTTATATAGAAATTTATATGAATCAATTTGACATTTTTTTTTTCATGCACCTAACAGAATTGATGTTTCATGTCATGAGTGGATTTTTTTTTTAAATAGTGTTCTTTAGAAAATTATTCCCAATTCTTTATAGTACATTAACTAATATGAAACATTTTTCGTAGGTATTAATTAAAATATCTATAAAATAATACATGCGTTTATTTATCACTTTAATATTTTCAGATTCTGTCTTTTGAATGCTTTATTTTTATGATACATATTATTGTGCAGGAAAAGCATTACTTTGAATTCATACCCTCGAGACTTTCTAATATTTTTGAAACAGAAAGCTTTTCATTTTCAACCGTTAAAATGTTATATTTATTTCCTAGAGAATGTCAGATGTTATTTAATTTAGTATTTTCAATGCCAGGAACTCGTTTCTCGTATCAGAAAAGAATGTGATATTTGAATAAAGGTTCAGGATTAACTTTTAGGAAATATCATTCTGATTCGATCCTGAACTATACCTAATATTTTCTCTAAAAGTAAAAATAGAAAGAGAGATAGAGAGATAGAGGAAGACAAATAAAGAGAACATTGAGAGATTAAAAATTATTATTTTTAATATAACTTTACATACGTATGTATTTAAAATATTTTTTAGTATTGCATATTATTTAATTTAAAGTATGAAGAGATAAACCATCGTACGTTAGACTGTCAAGCATTATCAATGTTAGTATTTTTATTAAGGGGGGGGGGGAGCATTGTAAATCCTTTATGTACTGAATTATGAATTCATGAATATTTGATCTTCTAAAGCATTTTTTGTGAATTTTTAGACTACATTAGAAGATTTGCATAATCATTTATTAAATTTTATTAAATTAATCAATTTATTAAATTTTAGAAGGAGTTTAGAATGGCTGAAGGATTTAGATTTATTAATTAAACTTTAATTAAGAGGGAGTTTGTGCAATATTTATAACTTCACTCAAATATTTTATTTTAAATATCTTTCTTAGTATTTTATAGAATTGGGAAATGTACAAATATAATGTTCTTACAAAGAAATATAGAAATATTTCCGAATTTAAAAATCCCCCTCCCCCCAACGCCAAGAAAGCTGAAGAAAAGATGAAAAGTCAAAAGATATCATCCTTTTAAAATATTTTTGTTTTGTGTAATCAACAATACTTTTGGAACAATATTATGTAATGTATCTATAACTCATTGTATACTGTATTACAATTTAAATGAATTTCATTGCAAGTTATTTTAATGTTACTTATAAGCACCTTCAGTAGATAAAGGGTTAAATAAATTTTTCAAACTGAGAAGGATTTTTCGGGTAAATCTATTTCATTGGTTCTTATTAAAGCAAAAATAATGCTGTTGAGTACTATAATAAATTAAAATATCTATTATTAAAGTCAAATCTAATGCTTAGGTTTTGTTAAGTACGTGCATAAATTTATACGCGCTATTTAAAACAGAAAAAAAAAAAACAGAAAAAAGATCCTCACGTTTTGCACTGATTATCGAATATTTGCTATATCATGTGCATACGTTTCACAATGTTTGAATTCAGGCAGTTATTTCTTTCAGTCTATTCATACAGTACGCCGAAACCTGATATAATTTGGCTCATGTGAAAGCTAAAAAAAAATTTCAGAAGTTTATGTTCATGGTTTATAATGCATTTAATGCTATTGGTATTAAAACATGCTCTGACGAGCACCAAAAAAGGCTAATATGTTTTTAAGTATGAAAAAGGGTTTGACAAGTGCTCCTAATTGAGCATGAAAAAGGAAAAGTGGTCCCTTCTTGGCTGCAGCTCACTGTCAATGCCAACTTTGGAAAAATCATATTTGTAATTTTTCCATGTAAAATAAATTCGTGGTACTTTAGTAAAACTTTCCGCCTTGCTTTACATGTTAACTGTACTGTTCCACTGTTGTAGTGCACATGCGTTGGCAATGCAACTTTGTACAGTATACTGTGTACCATTATTTCTCCATAAATTATACTACACTGTACATTCCTACTATGCTTTTGAACCTCATCACACACTTACACTGTGCTTTTGTACTTTTGTATTAAAGGTGAATGCATTGCTGTACTGTATAGTACATTGTACAGCCACAGCCACTTACATATAATTTCAACAATCACTGAATGCATTATACTGTTATGCGTGCACATGTGGAATTGTTCCTGTGCAGAGTGCTGCAACAGTCTGGACTGCACTACAAATCAGTTATCTGTACAGTTCTACACTGCGGGCGTAATTGGTGGCCTTGCATGAGTGTGATACGCTGCAGGAACTAATGTTTTTGGTACTATGTCGCCTTACATTCATGTTTAATCAGGCTGCGTCTTTACACTACACATTTTTATCGTAACTGTGGCTGATTTTTTTTATGCGAAAAAAGCGCAAATATGATTTTTTTCAAAGTTGGCATTAACAGTTAGCTGCAGCCAAGAAGGGACCCCTTGTCCTTTTTCATTCTCAATTAGAAACACTTGTCAAATTCCTTTTCATACTTAAAAACGTATTAGCCTTTTTTGGTGCTCGTCAGAGCATTTTTTAATTCTAGTCATTTAATTTTTTTTTATAATTATATATTGAATATAAATAAACTTAAGTTTCTTTTAAATATTCCCAATACTTTTGTCTTATTTCGCACAATAATGCATTATTTAACCAAGTAATGCACACTGTTTTAAGAGGTTCAAGGTTTTTTTAAACAAATTCACGTTATTTTTATTCATAATTTAATTTACTTGGACTCCCTTAAATATAATTAATATAATTCCTTAAACTGATATTAGTTTTTGTTGCATTAAAATATCTCAATTTGTTGATTCTCTCTAAATAAGTAAACCCTATTGGTTAACAATGGAAGTCTATAGGAATTTGGCGATATATCGCCAAGTTGGTGACAAACTTGGTGGTATTTCGCGAAAGAACAGGGTCCCGCCTATGGTAATCCCCCTTATAGGTATGGAGATGCATTAAAAACTGTTCTATTTGTTTCATTCGAGCGTTGCCGTTAAACAATTAACAAATAATCGCGATTTATGTGACACATACGATAGCGTAATATATATATATATATATATATATATATATATATATATATATATATATATAAAGATTATCATGGAAATCGAAGGTTTAGGCCACATCGTATTCTTTAGCTAGACCGGTTATACTAACATCGTTCTCATGTTTTGCTACAATTTCTTTTATTGAACAGTAATTCGCTTAAGCTTCTTACTACTGCTATTAATTACTTTTTCATTCTTAGAAGCCATAATGAGAGCTAAATTAGCGCAAACCTGAGTAAAAGTTTTAAAAAAGTTAAATATTTTACAGTAATAAAAGTACACAAAGTACTCTGATATGCACAACTTACTACAAACTTGACTAATAACAAGAGTTATGTGAGGGTTACCAACTGAACTATTTGGCAGCTTTGGTCGTGAACCGAGATATTGCACGCTAACCGAATCAAGTTTTGACCGAAATTGGACATAAACCGAACTGGTCATAAACAAAGGTGGTCGTGAACCGAGGTTCCACTTATATTTTGACATAAATTTGCAAATATGGCATTATTTACATATTCAATGGCGATGATCATTAAGCATCTTGGCGATCTCACCGATTTCAAAGTAACGTTCCGAAGCGTACTTGAACCGCCACGGATGTCATATACACATCACGTTGACGCGATTATTTCCTGACGCCAATATCATATACGCACCGAGGTACTTAACTGGCGCCAAAGTTTTGTTATTTTGCTTGATATGGTAACCCGGATGTTGTTCTTTATTTATAAATAATTTTTTTATTTACTTTTATTTTCTTTTTTAAAATTACATAAATTGTTTTGTTCTATTGTTATTAATTAAACTTTTTAAAATTTATTGTTAATCCCTTTTTAAAAATATATATGTAACTGGTATTCGAAAACGAGGTTTTCGCCAAATTGGCGTCATAAAAAATATCGCGCCAACGTGGTGCGTATATGACATCTGTACCATACTTGGTTCAACTTGATTATCCTGTCGATCAAAAAATTATCGCCAAACTATAAGATTAAATAACAATAATATATGATAATAAATGTTACATTCACTTGCCATTAAACACTATACACGTGTTTGTTACGTCATCAAGTGATTTTTAATTCAAGGTTTGGCACAAATGTCATATACGCCCCATATTGGCGCGATTGCTTTGACTCCAATGTCATATACGCACCGGGTACTTAACTGGCGCCAAAGTGTCGTTATTTTGCTTGATATGGTAACCCGGATATAGATTATATATTAAGGAGGTTTTCGCCCAATTGGCGTCGGAAAAAACGCGCCAATATGGAGCGTATATGACATCTGTGCCCAAGTTTTTATTAGTATCTTTATTAATGTTTTACTAATTTATTTATTTTTCCGTTATTTAAAATAAAAATTGTATTAGTTTGTATCATTTGGTGACTAGCTTGGCGAAATTGGTCGACGGGATAATCAAGTAGTACCGTATATTTTTTCTGTACATTTTCGACAATATCTCAAGCAAAAGTACCTAAATTTGACCAAAACCGTAATTATTTAAGGCACAGATTTCATAGACCCAACGGGTTTGGTACGTTTTTTTTTCTGACGCCAATTTGACGAAAACCTTGTTTTCGAATAGTAGTTACATATATATTTTTAATTACTTTCTATTACTTTAAAAAGGAAATAACAAAGGCAAATTAACGCCATTATCGCGCCAGTTATGTACTCTTGTGCATATTTGACATCTCTTCCTTTTTAAAATAGATGGAATGCTATTTTTTAAGGTATGCTTAGTATGTGAAGTATTTATATTACTGCATACCTATCGCTTGTGTAAGTCAGCATGTTATGATGATAATTTAAAAAAAAAAACTTAAATTTAGCTTCTGAACAGAAGCTTGGGATTTACCTTGTTTTTTTTTTCCCTATCATCTCGTTTGTACTCCATTGTGTCTATTACACCAGTTCAAAATATTAATCAAGAAAGTTAATATATATATTTATGAAAATTATACATTATCTGCTTAGGTTGACGTTGGTTTCAAAAATACAAAAATCTATCAGTTGAATTTCAATTTTTGACTTATAAAAACAAAAGTACACGTGTTATCCCTTTTTTTTAATTAATGTACTGCTTTTTAGTGACAACACGAAAGAAATTATTAAATTAGAAAATGAAGAGGACAGCTTTCTATAATTTTATGCAGACATTATAAAAGACAAATTCGATTTTCTCAGCGACAGTCAAACATACAAAGATGAAAAAAAAATCTATTTTAAGTTTGAACAAGAGGGTCAAAATAAAACAAAAACGAAGTTAATCCACCCACTGGAACGTTAGCTACACTTTGTTGAATTTTGTGTCTTCATTTTTTCGTTTAAAGTTAAATAAAAAAAAAACTACTGAATGCTGCAGTAATTTTTTAATGCAATCAGTTTAATCGTCTCGTCGAGTTCTATCTTTCAAAAGAAAAATCATTGTCGTATGTCAACTGGTTCGCCAGAAATTTAAGAAAGTCGTTTGTATTTTCTATTTCTTAATCATATTATAGCTTAACGCTACCGCGTTTGCTATGATATATTTAATGTTAATTCAAATTGATGTTCAATTTAAGGAGTTATCTTTTTGAGGAATTTTTCTTCATAAACTTAAGCAATAAATTCCCATTCTAAATCAAAGTATTAGAAAATGCACAACTTAACATTGGATCATGCATATATTTAATAACTTGCATGGTTAAGTTTAATAATACCTGGAATGTTTCCATGAAAGTATCAATATATAATATGATACAGAAAAATCCATTGTTCTTTATCTATCTTTATTAAATAATTATAGCATATTATGTCATATTACTCTGTACGTATTTTACTATTATACATCTGCATACATATTTAAATACTAAATTAAATTCTCCTTATTTTTTAAATATGATTTATAGTTATAATAGATTTTGCCATACCCAGTTTATCAGTTCAGCAAGCATTTAAATCTGTCAAAAGAGTTGTTTGTCGATCAGGAGTTTATGACAGGTGATGCAATTATTGCTTCACGAAACGAATGAAGATTTAATGGATGAAGATAGTGATCTAAACGATGCATTAAGTATAGAAAGTTTATCTGTTACATAATTACATCCTGAAGCCTCAGTGTGAATCAAATACAAATCAGCGAGATCTCCAATAGTTGGAGATTCATCGTCTGAAAACGATGACGAAAATGTATTACCGACCAAAATACGTTAAAAGAAAAATATCAAAAGGGAGGTTGAGAGAGCTAACGACTTATGCTCGTATTAACCATCTACCTCAACAGAGAAAACCTCGATCGATGAAATTAATGATTAACCTGATTGAACCTAATCACTGCCGGGTTCCAATCATATAATGATGAATAATATGAATATAATGATAAATATCATATGAGTATTCGGCGGGAGTTTTCTAGGTTCAGTTAGACGGGGATTTCGATCATGAGTAAATGCAAAATCAGCAAATACCAAAATAAAATCTAACAAAGCTAAATTTTTTGAAGATTCACTGATATCCTTCAACTATATTTCAAATTTGTTTGACGATGATCTGATAGTACTGATTTAGCACAAAGTATACATGATATTTACTCACGAAAAATTAAAAAAGATTTTGTCATTATTTTAGCAAGTAGTTATGCTGAGTCACCCAGAAGAAAGATGCAATCGATATATTGACACAAATAATTTCATAGTAAGTTTCGCAATGAGCAGAAATTGGTTAAAACTCATATTGCAATATATGCATTTTATTAATAAAAACATCATTTAAACATTAAAAAAGAATGATAAATTGTTAAAAGTTCGCTTTTTTCTTAACATTTAATAAAGTTTTTCGAGCAAGAACTAAGTGGAGACTGCAATATTATATCCTATTAAAGAGCGATGTAATTGCAAATATATATCTATATCAGAAGTAAACCCATTAGATTTGGTTACAAATTTTTATTGTAAAACATAAAATCTAATTAAAATCACATCATGGAGCTTGATACAGAATTGCATAAAGTGGAAATAAGAATATCTGTCGTATTGCGTTCAATTTTTGAATTACATGTAAAGAAACATCATACGGTTCTATACCTCAAAAATGTATTTACTAACAATGCTCTTATACATGAATTATCAAGAGCAATATGATCCATACATATTGATGGCACTGAAGACTGTCCTAAAAAAACTAGAATTGTTCATAAAATAGGGTGTAGATTCCTAATGAATATTTTCATGAGTTACAGAATTTGATAATCGTAAGATGGATATATTCTAATGTGCTTATTATTGGCTCAAACATACACGAAGTATTTCAATTATTCAAAGAAAGGTGATTGTCAAATTTTGAAAGCAAATGTAATAGAAATTTATCAACTTAATCAGTTTAATCGGTGTACGAAAGGAACAAGTCGTATGGAGGAAAATCTAAATTAATACCGTTGTTCAATATTTTCTAAGCAATATTTGTATTTGGGTTCCAATGTGCAATAAAAAAGGTTTTCCACGTATATAGATTTTATTTATCTTTTCTTCGAAACCGTTACTATCGTTTCGCTTAAAACGAGAAATATGTTTAACATATTTTAAATCAATGACTGCTTAGACCAACTAGAAATATTAACGAATAACGCAGATGCAAAGTACAAGAATCCATTAAATAGTAGGATTTAAACCACTATTTTTAGATGAATAGAATGCAACTACGATAAGAAACTTTGTGTAAAAATTTCCCAAGGAATTCTAGTAAATGTAAAATTGAATAGAATGAAAAGTGTTTCAAAGATAATAAACATAAAAACTATAATAATGCCCAGAATAACTTTATTTTATTGTTTTCTAAAGAAAGTAAAATTCTTGTTCTATTGAAAAAATCTTATTATTACCTGATTGTAATATTCTGAAATATTTCTTCATTTTTGATAATATATCACTTGTTAAAAATTATATTATTAAATATTGGTTTCATCCCAAAATTGGGACGGTTTGATTTTGCGAATTAAACAAATATTACCTTATATATAGTTTTCTTTCTATTTTTCATTCATTTCATACCATTTACTATAAAGAAACTGGATTATGTGCGGAAAAAAAATCAGGAGTCCATGCGTTAAATCATGTAAATAAGATTCAACGTACTTTTATATGAGCGGATTCCTGTCGTAATTAATAATTATAGATTGTCTGAAAAATATTGTTTTGACAAAAATTAATAGGCAAACCATTCAATATTTCTTGATTCGGGTTTAATTGCAAATACTCCTTAATTAATTATAGTTAGAAAATTTTTCCAATTTTACTCAACAAAACATACAAAAGATTGAGATTCTCAGTGCTTCAAAAACATCTGGAAAAAGTTTTTTGAAGTTTAATTTATATTTAAAATTATTGTTAATCCTTTTAAGAAATGTCTCCGCCTTAATAAAATTTCTAATTTTAGAGACAACAATTTTATTTATTGATATTTATTTGGTTCTGTTTCCTGCATCTTTTAATGTATGTTTTTTTCTATTAATTCTGTTTAGTTCTTTTCGTTTTTTTAGTATATGTTTTAATAAATTGATTGTTCTTAACTAAAACATGTATAAAAAATAAATTTTAATCTATTTTTATTAAATTATTCGCAATATGTAGTTATATTGTTAAAATAAATTCTATTGCTCTTTTCAGTAAAAATGGTATTGTTTTAAAATTTTTCCAATCATAAAATAAATCCCTTCCGGTTCGGCCAACAGGCGAATGTAGAGTTCGAAGTTAAGTATTAATTTCACCAACAAAACCTAAACAAAGATTAGAGATAAAAACAGTTTAACAATTTTATCTGCGCTTTTCATGAGTTTATAATTTCATTTTTCTGTAATAGCTGGTTTTATGAGAATCATGTTAATATGGTATTTTTTTCTTCAACACATATTTTTGTTTAATTCGTTTTTGTTGTAAGAGTTGGTCCTATAAAACTTGTAGATAATATTAAGAAGATTTATAAGAAATATAAACGGATTTAATATCTCGTGAATTGACGAAGTTATAATTTTTTTTTCTTCTTCACCCGCCCCCCACCCGATCCTTTTCTTTCTTTTTAATTTTTTTTTTATGCGGAGAGAGTTGGCCCAATCAAAAACTTGTCAATATAAAAGTTGTAGACAATATTAAGAAGATTTATAATAAGTTTAAGTGAATTTGATATCTTGCGTATTGACGAAGTTATGAATTTTTTATTGCCAAAACCCTATTTCTTGCGCCTCTTGAGCCCATATTTAATTTTATCAAAAATCCGTCCTACATAAATTTGTGGACCTATACTTTTGAAGTAATAAAAACTTTAAACTGAGTCGATATGTATTATAGTTAATAAATTATGGGAGATTTTCGTTTTTCACAAAACCCCTCCTCCATCCCCTTGGTCGATTTTGCCCCGAACTTGACCGAGATTTCCTACCCGTTGATTTTATGTATCAGTTAGGAAAGAGATTTGTGGAGAATTATGAAAGTTATCGTGTCCATAAAAAGTGATATATATATATATATATATATATATATATATATATAAACTTGGGGTGGTTTTGTGTTCTGGGGGTCATGATCGGCGTAGATCTGCACAAAGTTTTCAGAAATTCCAACATAGGGGAAAATGTAATAGGTAGTATTTCTTACGAAATCTACCTGAAAAAATCATCCGATCAACTTATTTTTACAAATCTATTTTATTGGATTACTAGTGCGAAAACGATTTATAATTTCTGAATTTTCGAAACACAAGTTTGAAAAGGTTTATTTCACTCATATGTACATGTGCGTCATAAAAAATTCTAAGCTACTGATTCCCTTATAATGCCACTGTTTTTTAAAAGATTTAATCCACTTGCCCAAACCACCACTTGATTTGCTTTTCGTCTTACAAGCTAAATTCTTCATTATAATATATTTTAAATAAAAATAAATAAATAAATAAATAATTCACCATCCAGGTTATTTAAATATAAATTACAGAAATTTTATTAATTCAATGCAAGAAAGAATCAAGGATAAGCGTTAACCATCATTGAATGATGAATTACACTGCAATGTACCACAGACAAATATTCAATTCTGTCCTTATAATTTTAATAAGTACGGAGATAATATACATTAAACTTAAAATTTTAATTTTTGTTCTAGCAATTTAAATAGATTTAGATAACACTAGTGTGTTCATCTTCATAAAAATTGAGGAAGTGTCCTCAGCCTAAACCGCCTCTATGTGTAAAGCGTAATTCTCAAGTGTTACGCACCATCCCGGCATCGAATAAAGTATGAATGAAAACACATTTTGCGTAAACAATTAAATAAATTTTACTGTAAAAATTTATAGTGGTATAAGGCATTTCTTTTATAGATTACACTGATAAACAAGAAATTTTTTCTTAGAAAATTCTAATAGATTTAAGTAACCATGCCCTTGGGAATTTTGGAAATATTCACAAAAAGATGAAGTTTGTTTCCGTTTCAGAGATATCTGTGTTTAAATCTATCTTATTGTGTTATTTAATTGCCTTTTAAAGTACTTTGTTTCTACAGTCTAATGATCCTGAAAGTGAACGAATATCTGCTACTTATAATACATCTACGCCAATAACATATGTTTTGTCTATGTGAAAAATGCAGCACAGCAGCGCCACATGTTGGGCTATTTACACCAAAAAATAATCAGCACCAATTCATATGAAGGACTATTTTAACTTTGTATAATTTTTACAGAGGACGGAGAAAGCAGAAATATATATATATAGATAGATAGATAGGATAATGCAGGGTTCGTACATATTTCTTTAAATAAATATGAAGGACTTTTAAGGACTTTCAAGGCCGAAAAAAATGTAAGGATCTACAAATTAAATAAATTAATAAATTATAATATGCATTTTTCAATAAAGGGTTTCATTTTTGTAAAAACAAGTTTTAAACATTCAAATGGCCGGGAAGTGGGGGGGGGGGATTTCAGCGTGTGACAGTAGAAATTTATAAAATTTTAAAATAACAAACACACTAGAAGAAAAAACAAGTCGGACCTGCCAATTCCAAAACTTCCTCCTATTTTATACATATTAATACTACAAAATTCACTATCAGAGTGTCAATATTAAACGGCAATTTATACCCATCATGCGGATTCTAAAGAAATGAAATTCCGTGCATTAGTTCTTGCGATATGACTATTGCTAAAATAATGTAAATCCTGAAAAATGTAGTATAGAAGCGCCATTTGTTGAGTAATTTACCATACAGCCTAATCATCAACAACTTGTGTTAACGTCTGACAGAATCTGAAGTTTGATGAAAATCCGTGAATTAGTTTTTGAGATAGAGCTATTGGGAAAATCGGGAAAAATACGCACAACAACGCCATGTATTAGGCGATTAATACCAAAACTTTATCAGGAACAACTTGTGCCAACGTCTAACTTAATATGAAGTTTGATGAAAATTCGTGCATTTGTTCTTGAGATAGATCTATTGCGGAAATCATGAAAATTTCTGCATAGCAGTGTCACCTGATTCGTTATTTACACCGAAATATAAGCAGCCCCTATATTTATGAAGGTATACCTGAATCTGAAGTCTGATGGCTTTCATTCAAGGGTGTTGTGCGTAATTTCTATGGGAATAACAAAGCTACAAATTACAAATGTGTAGTTCAAATTATGGTAAACTATTTTTAAAAGCTAAATTTTCACATGTCATTAAAGCTTCATTGCTTGCACACCCACATTGACTTTTTCCCAGATAATATGGTAGTAATTAACGACTAGCATGGTGAAAGATTTCACCAGCAAATTTCTGCTATAAAGTCTGGTTATCGATCTCAACGGAATGCAGCAATGCTTGCCGATTAATGTTGATTCATCAAGTAAGAAAATACTGAACATAAACGCAAAATTAGGTACTAATGTACTCAAATTAACACACTCAAATTGTGTTCAGCTGCTTAAAGTGTGTGTAAAATATTTGGAAAATGTGTATAAACAGTGTACAATTATACTGCTGGTATATTTAACATTTATGAATTATTATTATGCATTATTGTACGATCTCCTAAACTGTGATATATCGTAATAACCTATAAATACATACCATTCGTTAAAAAAAAATAAAAAAAAAAATAAGAACCAGGTAAAAATTTCTAATATCCTTTTTATTTACTCAAGAGTGTATGTAATTGGAATATTAGCTTTAAATTTAAGAAAAAAAAATAAAAAAGTCAATTTTTGTTTATCAACGTTATTTAAATATAATAATGCAAATATGAAATCATACATGCATTCCTTTTCTTGGAATAAACAAAAATTATTTTTCTCATTAACCTATAAAATATTCAACAATAAAAAAAAAGGTATCTTGTTGTATAATTTTCCTTTTCAAACTTAAGTGATTTTTTTCTTTTTAATTGAAATCTATGATGAAAAAGTTATGTATAAATCGCATAACTTTTACTTTTAGGAGACTTTACATAAAACTGTACACAATTTTAATTATAGAAAAAAAAACACATACATAAAAAATAATATCCGTCGTATTATTTTTCTCCATAACCTATAAAATTTTGAACAGTGAAAAAAGATATCTAGTTGTATAATTTTTCTTTTCGACCTCAGTGGAATTTTCTTAAATTGCAAACCACATAACTTTTACTTTTAGGACACTTCGCATAAAACTTTACTACACTTTACTTATTAATAAAAAAAACAACAAAAAAAAAAACAAAAAAAAAACAAAAACACATGTCTGAAAAGTTATTCGTCGTATTATTTTTCTTCGTAACCTATAAAATATTCAACAGTAAAAAAAAAAAAAAAAATCTAGTTGTATAATTTTCCTTTTCGAACTTAAGTTAATTTTCATTCAACTAAATTATAAATCGAATAATTTTTGCACTTAAGATACTTTACGTAAAACTGTACTCCATTTTTAATTATCGAAAAAAAAAAATTAAAAAACGCAATTCGGAAAATAATATCCGTTAAAGAGGATTGGACTAAATTTCGTTTTTATTATTTCCGAAACAAATATTCGTATACCTTATCAGAGCATTATACATATACATTAATTTATATCGTATTTTTTAAATATAGATTAAAATGTTTTATTTCCATTAAAACAAATATCCATTAGCACGTAAAAAACGATAACGTATATATTTTTTTTTTCTACTGATGTTATCATGAACTAAATCGGATTGCCACATCTGAAGGAAATAAGTTGAGAGATTATTTTAGTTATAACTTCGAATCTGGAAATTGATTGCATTCATTCAGAGAACATAATTGGTAAAAATGAAATAAATGATGTAAAGTGAAATATTTCAGAGATGCATTTAGCGCATGCAAAAATTTTACAGAAATAGGTTCTTAACCCTTAAATGCATGATTTTTTATTTTGTTTCGAAAAAATATATATGGAGATGATTCTCTGAAAGTTACACAGGGAAAAAAAAAATAAAAAAAATCAAAGATACATTTTTTATACAATACGTGAACCTTTTATTATGTTGTACATCTACAATACAAGTAAAAACTAAAATATTGTAAATTAGTAAATATTTTAATAACTATGAATCTAAATAGAAGTCCAATGGTGTCGCGGTCAAAGCACCTGACTGCCGCACCGCAGGTCGAGAGTTTGATTCAAGACTGGGCAAGGTTCACTTAACTTTTCATTCCTTTGGAGTCGATAAAATGAGTAGTTGCTTGGGAAATAAACAATGAGGGTCTCGCGTTAGGCTGACCACCTGGCCGGAACGCATGCTGCGTAGCACTTCGGGGCCCAGGGTCAAGAAAACAGAGATGGGCACTGTCGGCCCAGATCCTTCATGAATTGTATAACCACAGAGTTTAGTTAGTTAATATGAATCTAAATAACTTATTTTATATAGATTTTATTTTCTAAAACTTAACCCTTAAATGCATGAATTATGTTTTTAGAATTACGTTTTTTACTTTTATATTAAAGATAGAGTAGAAATTTTAAGATGAATTTTTAATTTTATATTTTTGTAATTTTTAGAGGATTAATATTTCTATACTGGTTGCGAAGAATTGAATAAAAAAGGATATAGATATGCATAACTATGAATTTAAGGGCTTAGGGAAATATACCTGTTTAAATACACGAGGTAAAAATCTGATTAAAAATGTTACAGAGTAAACACTATGCAACCACAAGTTTTGTAAATAGTTGTACATTTCTGTATCTTTCCCAAAGGTGTACATTTTTTTTTATTTAAGACAACATATACCTTGATTTCAATCACATATTTAGGATTGAAAAAAATATATTAGTAAATTTATAAAACATTTCTAGCTTAAAATACAAAGAAATAATCTTATAACGCAGAAAATAATCCCAAAGGGAAAAAAAATTGTTAATGTTATACTCTACTAAACGTAACAGATACAACTGAAGGAATTAAATGACAGAGATATTCGTAACCTATAATATCGAATCACACGATTGATTACCTTCTTTTAAAAACAGAAATGTCTTAAATTATTATTAAAATATTTTATTTTATAGGTGCATATAGTATAAGAAGACTTTTATATACACAATTTGTATCTTAACAGTGAATATTTATTTTACACTTGATTTTTAATTCTTTTTAGAAACACAAACTGTCAGAAAGTATGTTTAAAAAGGATATATTTTAGAGTAATATATTTTTCTTTCTCAATAGAGTTCTTGTACTTATCTGTACATTGTCAAAATTAATAAAAAGTATTAAAACATTACTGAACACAATTTTTATAATTAATATAATGATAAATTAATCAAGAATGTAGTGCATCAGTTTATCGAAATCTTTCTTTTAAAATTATAATAACAGTTATTAACAGAGAAAATGAAATTCATTGGATATAATTACCTGTATAAAAGTTCTTAATAATTCTTAATAATACTCTGATGGTTAACCTTCAGCATTAATTACTCCCTTACAACGCCGTGTCACGGAGTGACCATTTAACAAAAAATTCATTATAATAAGGAATGAAGATTCAATAACTACTTCTATTATTTGATTTTTATTGGTGGATTTTTATAAATAAACACGTTCCTTCAGACGGCGGCATAGATTTCAAACTAGGTAACGATCGAATCCCAAACCAGACTGTCCTATGCCATTATCTATAAAACTATTTTTACACACATGGGCAACATGACATTTAGGTGAAATCTGTTTAAATATGAATAGCTTATTATATCGTCACATATCAGTTATAGAAGGTTCATATTTCGACTCAACTATACAGATAATGTATTTTTTTTCCATTTATATTCCCATTAATAATTGTATCTGAACCTTTCCATATCATACAATTCCAGTTAATAGAGTTAACTGAGTCTTTCAATGTAGGTGAGGTGCAACCAGATTGCAAATATTACCATATGCTCTTCCCTTCGATATGCCGCACAGCATCGTCATTTTTATCACTATCATGATTTGCATGGTGACAGCAGTTATTTTTTTAATTCAATATTCACACCTTAAGTATCTGATCCAATTTTGTTTCGTTGATATACAAATTTACTTAAGAGTTGTTTTCGTTCAAAATATTTGAAGATGTTTTGAATTTTGTTTTTATATAAAGAATTTTTCCTCTTTTTTATATGTGAAGCAACAAAAACAACAAAATAATTGTAAGCATACAAATAAAAACCACTTCATTATTGAAAAAATTATTGTAACAAAATTTCATTAGTTTGTTCAAGAAGCTCCATGTGCAAGATATATTATGCTCAATTTTCAATGTCATTCTCCTGCAATCTTCTTATCATACCAATAAAAGAAAATATTTAAAAGGCAATGCAAATAATTGTTCTATAAATCCAACACAATTAGCCGATACTACAGAATATTGGTTGAATAGAATTTCAAATCTTTTTATTCATAACTCGACAAGTTTAATAGGACGAAAACGTGGCACGTATATGTTCCATTGAAGGTGTTCATTTACATAGAACTCGTTATATTTTAGTGATTGAAAAGTTTTGAGGACTCACATTATGTAAGTAGAATTTTCGATAATTCTGCAATAGTCCATCGAAGGACTAAAATATTATTTTTGAATTGGCCACCTTTGCAAAATTTTTCATTTTGTACTTTGTACACAGAGCTTCAAATTGCGCCGGACGATGTCTATTAGTAGAGTGAAATATAATAGTCCGCTGTGAATTATCTTGATTAATATATTTCTTAAATTAAATCTGTCAAAACATTTAAGTACCGAAAACGCATTTTAAGGTTTATCCCCGTTTTGTGTCGTTCAGGCTCTGAATACTACATTTGTATAAAATTTAAATTTTGTATGGTTTTCTTCTCGCATAATATTTTGACTTTAATTTTAATCTATTTAGTAAAAAACCTATCTATACGAAAGTGAAATTAAAATATGCTGTCATTAACTTCTCTTATAAAGTATGATTGAGTGTCAAAATCAAAGTGATAACTTGAATATTTATATAAAAAAAATATCGTTTTCATGAAAATAATTTAGCCTTCTTTTTAAAATCCGCAACTACACAGTTAAAAATTTGCAACAAACTGCCCGGTCATTCGAAAATCTTTATTGGAAATTGTTACATAACTCTAATTAAACTTTATTCTGGCCATAATATGGTCAATAATATGATCATTGACGCTTAATTATATGGTGAAATAATTGTTAACTTTTAAGACCGGACGGTTTGCTATAGATTTTTAAAAGTGTACATTTGTACAGTCGTGGGGGTAAACACCCCCTACTAACTCCTCAACAAATTATCATAGAAGAAATTTCCCAGTAACTTTGGATTGGAAATAAAGTCTATTATTAAATGATGTATATAAAATTTGCTTAGTGGGGCATTTACATATTAACACGAACTCAAACTTCATTTTATACAAAGAAAATACCCAATTTTAACA
The DNA here is from genome assembly GCA_963932465.1 of Maratus speciosus. Taxonomy (NCBI): domain Eukaryota; kingdom Metazoa; phylum Arthropoda; class Arachnida; order Araneae; family Salticidae; genus Maratus; species Maratus speciosus. The sequence goes on along the minus strand of OZ010791.1, from coordinate 373,255,871 downwards.
AGGTACTTTAAATGTTCGGTTCAAACTATGCCTAGACACCAAATTTCAAGTCATTTGAAACATAATTTTTTGAACTATAAACATTCAAAATTTAGTGCTTCTAATGTTAAATTACATTTTCATATTTTTATTAATATCACCTGAAATTATATTCCTAATGTGCTAATTTTTTCTATAGTAATAATACTAAAATACACAAATATAAATACGCTGAATTTGCAATTTTTATAATTTTATGATATGAATTATGAATTATGAAATTAATATTCGAGAATATTATGAATTATGAAATTAATATTCGAGAATATTATGAATTATGAAATTAATATTCGAGAATATTATGAATTATGAAATTAATATTCGAGAATATTATGAATTATGAGATTAATATTCGAGAAAATTATGAATTGCAACCTACAATTTTTGTGGTGGGTTTAAATTTATTAAGTCTTACTTTATGAACATCCAAAATTTCACATTTTTCTTCGAAGTAGTTTCAAATTATACCTAAAAACCCTCAAAATGATGGTTTAAGGGATTGTCTATGATAGAAGTGACTAGATATTTTGAAATTTTTTACAATATCGTATAATCTAGTAGTCTTCAGTGACTGCTTGAGTGGCGCGGAAGATGCCTTGATCAAGAAGCGGGCTCTCTCGGTCAATAATCCAGTATCGAACTTCAATTTGGATACAGTCCCTAAAATATGTTTGCTTTAAAATAATTAATTTCTCGGAAACTTATTTTACGAATTGCATAAAATTTTGTTTTTAGGCTAATTGAAAGCTGTGGAGTTCATTTATGCTGTCAGAATTGTGGACCATGGCTGTACAGTCGAGGAAAAAAAAAGTAAGCACTTCTTACTAACTCTGCAAAAAATTATCGTAAAAGAAAGTTTCTGGTACCACACGATTGGTAAGAAAATCTACTTTTAAATAATGTATATGTTACCGGCCAAACCCGATTTTAGGCGAAACTAGATTGGCCTAGGCCAAACTAGTTTATCCTAACGCGCATCGGATAAACTAGTTTTTCCTAGGCCAAACTAGTTTATCCTAACGCCCATAGGATAAACTAGTTTTTCTTAGGCCAATCTAGTTTATACTAACGCCCATAGGATAAACTAGTTTTTCCTAGGACAAACTAGTTTGGGGACTAGTTTTAGGCTATGAAGTTTATCATAGCCTAATCTAGTTTATCCTAAACCAATTCAATTTCACGTGCTTTAATAGATGCCAATCAGTGTTGAGCACGCACACACACACACATACACACACAAACAAAATAAAACGAACTAAATTAAACTCAAATTCAATTTCTCAAAAATCAGTCATGTTCAAACTCAAATTCAAAAATTTTCAAACGAATCCGCTCAACTCAAACACATCTATGGAAGTGAGCAAAGTTCACTAAAAATGTTTTATTTATTTATTTATTTATTTATTTATTTTAAATATAATAAAAGTTTAGCGTCCAAATTTACCAAATTTTGTGAGCAACAGTTTTGGTTTTTCGATGTAAGGGTCTGTATGGGACCGCCAAATTTTCCTTCCCGACAGTCGGTCCGGCCTTGGTTTGGGGACTACTTTTTTCGAGAAGTTCGGGCCGAGATGGACCGAGACTCAATTTTTTTCTGTCTTAAGTCGGGACTGGACTGCATTCTTCTTGAGGTCTGCACAAGCAGAAATTTTCAGTCCAATTTCCAACCCAGCTCATAGGAAAATCATTTGGACCGGCATGATCTCTGGTCTTTTCAGTAAAAATATCAGTAAAATGGCCCGGCCCAACTTTTTTAATGCAGCTACTTTTAAATCGCTATTATTCCACAATTACGAGTAAAATTTATATATTTATAATTTTTTTAATTCATACTTTCTTGTATCTTTACAAGAAGAAAGTATTAGATTCGTGAAATTTTTGACTTCCGGTGTTCGACGGATTTACACGTTTTATGTATCAGAGCTCCCGAAAAACATGTTTTTACAAAATATCTGTCTGTGACTCTGTCTGTCTGAATGTATGTGACACAAACTTCTGTTGGTGCTATATCACAAGAACTAATCGGCGGAATTTAATAAAAATTTATATTCAGGTAGTCTCTGATATAAGTTGGGACTGATTAGTTTTTGGTGTTAATCGTTCAACATGTTGCGCTGCTATGCAGCATTTTTCACGATTTCCGCTATAGCCCTATCTCAAGAACTAAAGCACGGATTTTCTTGAAACTACAGATTCAGTTAGTCATTGATATGAATTGGTGTTCTTTACGTTTTGGTGTAAATCGCCTAACAGGTGGCGCTGCTATGCTTAACATTCCAGGATTTACACGATTCCAGCAATAGCTCTACCTCCAGAACTAATGTACAGATTTTCATCAAACTTCAGATTCAGTTAGTCCTTGATATGAATTGGTGCTGTATAGGTGTTGGTGTAAATATCCTAATAGGTGGCGCTGCTGCGCTTCATTTTTCACGATTTCCTCAACAGCTCTACCTCCAGAAATAATGCACAGATTTTCATAAAACTTTTGATTAAAGTATACCTCGATTAATATTGTTGATGATTATATTTTAATGCAAATCGCTCAACAGGTGACGCTGTTGCGCTTGATTTTTCACGAATTTCGCAGTAGATGTATCTCAAAAACTAATGAAAGGATTTTTACCAGACTTCAGATTTAATTAGACGCTGACAACAGTTGTTTCTGGTTAGGTTTTGGTGTAAATTACTCAACAGATAGCGCTGCTATGCTGCATTTTGTTGGACTTGCACGATTTCAGCGATAGTCATATCTCAAGAACTAATGCATTGCATATCTTTAGAATCATCATGATGAGCATAGATTGCCATTTAATTTTTCATTGTGATAGCGGATTTTGAATTATTAACATGTTTGATATAGAAGAAAGTTTTGGGATTGGTACATCCGACTAGTTTTAAGATGCGTATATGCATTTTTAGGTAATAAAATGAAAGTACGGTAAAACATGAGAAAAATAACCTGCCTATGAAGGAATCCCATGTTTAACAACAAAAAAAAAGAATATAATGCATTTACAACAGACGATGAACTTTCTAATAAGGAAACCTGCCTAAAACGGAATTTTCTTCTTTCCTATGCAATTCCGTCTTCAAAGATTTTATTGTATAAAATTTTTAAAATTTTTAAATCTCCAAGCTGTAGAATGTGGATTAACGATGTTAATGATTCTATTGTAAACTTATTGACTTTTTAATGAATCTCTATTTGTATGTAAACATCTGAATAATTAATAATACCACTAATTTTTTTACACGGCTTGGAGTCTTGAAAATCTGAAAAAAATTACGTAGAAAACACATAGAAGAGAAAAAAAAATTTCATTATAGTTAAGTTCCTTTTTTAGCAGTTTCATCGTCACTAGCAAATGCATTTTGTTTTTTTCAAACGGATTATTATATCAAATTCGCAACGATTAAAAATAAATTTCCATTTAAAACAGGATTTCGTCGTACACAGATTCTTGTAACAGCTTTTACAGTACTGTATCCCATCCGTATAAATGTATACGTTGTACTATTCTTTAAAGAGAATTTTAATTGTGGAATAATGGTAACTTAAAAATATACAGGGTGATTATAGTTAAACTTCCCCTATAAACGGCATTCTACAGCGCAAACGGATGAACGGAATGCAACGAAATTTTGTTTATAGACTATACACGAGATGTGCTCACGGAATTTAAAAAAAAAAAATTCAAAATGTCCACCAGAGGGCACCTTTTACGGATAAAACAATAAATTTAACACAATAAACGACCAAAACGGAATACAGAAACAATATTAATAATCCAGAACAAGAGTTATGAGTAATAAAATGTAAATCTGGCACTTTTGGCCATTTATTGTGTTAAATTTAATGTTTTTTTCCGGAAAAGGTGCCCTCTGGCGGACATTTTGGAACTAATTTTTTTTTTCGAAATTCCATGAGCGCATCTCGTGTATAGTCTATATTTCAAATTTCATTGCATTCCGTTCACCCGTTTGGAAGGATGCTGTTTATAAGGGAAGTTTAATTATAACCACCCTGTATATATTTTAGGCCAAACTGGGGCCGGTAATTCGGTTGTTTTTTGAAAATTCCAGATTTCTGAATGCATATCAAATGTACTTCTGAGATACTTAATGGTGCATTTATTCATAAATAATTCAATGCCAAACCATATTTATGCGAGAAAAAAATTCTCTAAATTCTTCCGCTCTTAAAGTTTATGATAAGCTCTCACCCCATTCTTTGGTCCTCCAGCACACAATTCGTCATACTGAACATATTTTGTAACTACCGGCGGCGTTGAAATGGGAAAATAGGGGCGACAGTATCCCACTCTCCATCGAATAAAATAAACAGGGGTGACAGCAATACTACATTGCACAAGGTTGGCGCCAGAGCGGTGGTTAGGATCAATAAAAGCACGTCAAATTGCATTGGCCTATAGGACAAATTAGATCGGCCTAGGATAAACTAGATCGGACTAGGATAAACTATATCGGACTAGGATAATCTAGAAAGTTGGCGCCGAAGCGGTCTTTGGGATCAATAAAACCACGCCAAATTGAATTGGCCTAGGATAAATTAGTTCGGACCAATGAATTGTAGGCTAAACTAGTTTATCCTATGACCGTTAGGCCAAACTAGTTTGGCCTAGGAAAAACTAGTTTATCCTATGAGCGTTAGGATAAACTAGTTTGACCTAGGAAAAACTAGTTTATCCTATGGGTGTTAGGATAAACTAGTTTGGCCTAGCAAAATCTAGTTTATCCTATGCGCGTTACGATAAACTAGTTTGGCTTAGGCCAATCTAGTTTGACCTAAAATCGGATTTGGCCGGTAACATATATAAAATATGTTTAGGAGACCATCTACATGTTAAAACGAACCATAAATTTGTCTTTTTTTCAATAGTAGTAGTACAAAATTCCGACAGCTTAAATGAACTCTACACCCTTGAATTAGCCTAAAAACAAATTTTTATGCAATTGGTACGGTAAGTTTCATAAAAATTAATTATTTTAAAACGAGCGTTTCTTAGGGGCTGTATCCAAATTTAAGTTCGGTACTCGAGTGTTGACCGAGAAAGCCCCCTTTTTTATCGTGGCATCTTAAGCGTCACTTAACAGTCATTGAAGACTGCAAGATTACAGGATAGCATAGTAAATTCCAAATTATTCAGTCACATCTATCATAGACGGCCCCTTAAACCATCCTTTTTCCGTTTTTAAGCATAATTTGAAAACTATTTGGAAGAAAAATGTGAACTTTTGGATTTCCATAAAGCAGGACTTGATTAATCTAAATCCATCACAAAAAATTGTAGATTGCAATTCACAATTCCTTCGAATATTAATTTCATAATTCATAGAAAAAATTCAAATTCAACGTATTTATGTTTGGATATTTTAGTATGATTGCTACACAAAAAATTAGCATTTTAGGAGTATAATTTCAGGATATATTAATAAAAGTATAAAAATGTAATTTAACATTAGAAACACTAAATTTTGAATGTTCATAATTTAAAAACTGATCGTTCAAATGACTTGAAAATTGGTGTCTGGGTATAGTTTGAACTGAAGATTTTGAAATATCTTGTTAAAATTAGTTATTGCCATTGAAAAAAAATGAAGTTTGGGTTAGTTTTAATATGTAGATGACCCCCTAAGCAAATTTCATATAAATCATTTAAAAGTAGACTTTATTTCCAATCGTTCGATACCAGTAACATTCTTCTACGATAATTTGTTGAGGAGTAAGTAGGGGATGTTTACTTTTTTTTCCCACGACTGTACCTATATATACACATTAAATTTCACAACCAATAAATATAATGTTAATAACACATACTGGACAATTGCACAATAAAATATAATAAATAAAGACACAATCTTGCTTAATGGCACACAAAACATGAACTTTAATAAGCTAAAAGTTAACTTCTACGTTTCGAGCTGTTTCTACAGCCGTCTTCAGGAAAAATTGATGGTAAAAAGGCTCACATTTAAAAGGGGGGGAAATGAGTGAAGAGCGTTCTTAAAAACTTTATAAATTGCTATTTCTACGCAATCTCAGGAAGTACTAAATCAATTTAAAATATAATGGTGTGAAAACGATGGTGATTGCCCTCGCTCCAACATAGGCTGTTATGTCGGTGGAGTAAAACTTTCCCCCCTCTATTTCTTTATTACCTTTTTATTAAAAAAGTTTCTCAACGATATCTTCTTAACCTTAGAAAAAGGTTTCTTATTTATTTCATTTAGTAATATTTGAGATGCTAAAACATTGCAAATACACACTGCTAAAATGAGAACTGCTGATTAGACGAACACTTGTTTATTAATATGACAAACACACACACACACACACAACGAATATTATAACATTAACTTTCGGATATTTTACACTATTTCACAAAGACATTAAGATGCCGATGTTATCAAAAAACAATCAGGGCGACACACCACTGACTTTCACTCCATCCTCTCACTCCACGATCTCCGCAGCGACTGCTCCCTGTTCCAGTTCGAATAGTTCTGCCTTGGCGAGAGTTCACTGTTTGGCGACCGCCAATAACCGTGTTTCGCAAATATTAAAGTTAATGCGAGCCTTACACCTTTACACTTCCTTAAGGAGCGCATAGTTCTCCTTAGAGACTATGCTGCTAAGAAAAGTACAGTTAGTTTCACAAATACATTGTTAAAGGAAAGAGCCTGTTCGCTAGCCCAAACTTTTTAAACACTTAAATGAAAGAAAAAAAAATGTATATATATAATAATAATGTAAACAACAGTCGTAATTAAACATAACATAAAATATCAGAATATATAATAATACAATCATAATACGATAAGTTTATATCTTTCCCTAAGGGAATCTAAAATGTGCATCAGCATTACCATGCCACTTCCTTTCCTATAGGTAATTTTTAGATTATAACTTTGAAGGGCTAATGCCCAACGAGCTAGTTTGGCCCCATGTGGCAATTCCTGGGAACTCTCTGTTTTGTCAAGTTGGATAAAGGTAGTACGATACTTGCAAAGTTCGGGATATAGTCTCTATAATAACTTACTATCCCCAGAACTGTTCTCAATACTTTTTTGTTGTTAGGAGCCGCTAGTTCCTTCATAGCTTCCACCTTTTCTGGGTCTGGGACATGTCTTCTTGATCCAACTATATGCCCTAAAAATTTTACTTCCCTTTTTCCGAAATCACACGTTTCCAGGATTATATTAAGACCTATTTCACGAAAGGCCTGTAAAACTTCACCTATATATTTCTTGCTGTCATTAGCAATTTCTTTTTTCTCAATTGCCTTTCTATTTCTTCTTTTGTCTTTACGAGTGTCAAATATTTTTGTTTTTTTTTCTTATTTTCTAGACTAACTTTTGGCTGCTCAGAAGTTTTTCTGTTTCTTCTTGTATCATCCTGAATTTCAACTATTTCTGTTGTTTTCTTCTTATTTTTGGTATTTTTTTCTGACTGCTCAGCATCTCTTCTAATTCTTCCTCTATCTTCTAGATTTTTAACTTCTTTCAGCACTGTGAAATCTGGTGACTTTTCGTCTGAAACAGTCTCTTCTTTTCTTTTTCTCGAAATTCTTTCAAGCGTTTCGTTTTTCAGGTGATGTTCTTCATCATAAATACTGTTAGATGTTTCTTCCTTAACTTTCCAATTTTTATACTCATTTTCAAGTTTGTTCTTTTCCACTTCAATCTTAATAAGATCATAGTTTAATGAATTATTTAAATTTTTAGACTTTGCCAGCCGTATTTTCATTTTCTCACTTGCTCGCATAAATTTCTGTATTTCTGCTTGTTGCTCCTTTGAAAATGTTTTTAATTACTTCTATGCTTTATGTAGACCATTAATATCATTATTCAGGACACGAATAATTTTTTCTTTTGCTTTGAGCTTACTTTCTAAATCCATAATCTGCTGACTACACTTACAGTTGGTCGTATGAAATTGTTTTAATTTGATTCTAGACACCGCTTCATATTTTTCTAAGATAGCAATCAACTGCTGCAAGACTGTGTTTTCTTTTTCATGATTAACAGGACTGACTGTAAAGTTCTTTTTCAACTGTTTCAAATTAGACTGCATTTCTTCAGTTTTATAAGTCTCTGTAATCACACATTTTTCAAGTACTTGCACAAATTCATCGACATCCTCATTTTGAGAAATGGTGTCATTCAGCTTCTTCTGAAGATCATTGTTAATTTTTTTAAACTTGACTAATTCATCATTACACTTTCTGTTCTTGGATCTATATTTCCCTGTTTCATTCTTTTGAAAAATGATGGTATTAACATCTTCTTCTAATCTTTTGCACTCACATTCTAATCGTTCTTTAAACTTCATTTCAGGTTCAATTTCAAAAGAAATTTTGTCAAACTTGTTCTTAAAATTTTTCTTCACATATTTGAGATTATTTAATTCATGATAACATTTCCCTTTCCCACATTTCAGTTTCTCCAATACATGTTTTTGTGAATTTATAGTCCTAAGAATTTCTTCTAATTTTTGGCCCTCGAATTGTTCCTTGAAATTCATCTCCCATTCAGACTTTTTATAAGCAAGCCAAAGTTTTTCTTCTAAATCATGGTTAGTCTTTTCCAACATAACCACTTCATTCTTGCAGGCTAAATAATCTGCTTGTAATAAATCGAACTTTCCAGCTTGTTCTTTGACTTTGTCTAATTCATTAGCAAATTCGGATCCTTTCTGTTTCTGAAATTCAAGGGTTTCTGTGAAAGATTGCAGTTTTGTTTGTAAGTTTTTCTTTTCGGACTGCACTTTTGATAATTCTTCTTTCAGAAACATACATTCTTCCTCTACTGAATTGATTTCTTTCTTCTGTTTTTCAATAGTTTATTTCGAATTTTCAAGGATCTCATTAGCATATTTTAATGTTTCTTTAGCCTCATTAGCATCAAATGTATACTTTTCAAGAGAATCACTTAATTTATTTATTTCTTTTCGGTGAACTGTTTTCAGATTCTAAATTTCATTCTTCGCTTCGGATTCAGTTTGATGAGATGAAATTGTAGTAGTTTCAGAAACTTCTGAATTCGTTTTGAGTAAAATGTTGGTATTCCTTATTTCTAGTCTTTCCAGTTCATCACACTTTACCGAATTTGTTGTAATCGGTGACAATACCGGCCCTGTGATTCGAGCTGACAACACCTCTTTATTTTCTATAGTTCCTTCTGTAGTAACCAAATTACTAGCACTTTCAGATGTGCTTCGTGTTCTCTGAATATTATTTCCAGGACAAACCCGTGCAAAATGAGTTGAATCTCCGCATGCAAAAGATGTATGTTTAAACGCCATGCAATCCCTATACTTTTGACAAGTCCCTTGATATTTCATTTTATCAAATTGTTTGTCGTTTCCTCGGTATTTAGTTGTGCCTACAAAATGACTGTTTTTGGGATTTTCGAAACTTTCCTTTGATTTGTACTTATTTTTCTCTTCCAGTTGTCATCGAGGAACATCCTTTGGCTTAGTATGGACTGAGATTTCTTGAACCCGTCTCTCAATCTTTCGCATTCATCAACTTTTTCTGCAACTTCTAGAGGGTCGATCAATTTATTCCATTAATGCAAGAAGTGTTCTTTCACTTCGTTTGGTACTCTGCGTTCGAGTTGATCCGCTACCAATAATTTCTTTAATTGGTCGAAATTCTCAAACTTTAATTCGTTTATCCATTCGTTGAAATAATTGATCAACGCATGACTGTAGCTTCTCCAAGACTCTTCAGGTCCCTTTTGATGCCGGAAAAATAATTGCCTCAACTTTTCGGGATTTTGCTTGTAACGCTTTAATAACATATCCTTTACGAAATCATAGTCATTGGCTCTCTCAGGAGGCCCTCGGGCTATATTATTAGCCATATCTCTTGGTAACAGTCCCAATAAATATGCTACCCATTCTGATTTATGCACACGCGCCATTGCCACCCGACGCTCAAAGTTTACTAAATACAGTTGCATTTCGTCTACTTTTTCGTCGTATTTAGGAGTTATCTGCATCAGTTGCACTATAGATCTTGTTTCGTTTGAATTTTCAACTCCATCACCCAAATCTACGTTATTTCTTCTTAATTCCAACCGTTTCAGTTCGAGATCGTGATCTCTTTCTTCTTTTCGGATTCGATCCTCTCTTTCTTCTTTGCGAATTCGTTCTTCTTCCTCTTTTGTCTCATGCCGAATTCTATCTTCTATGATTCTACTCAGAGATACTTTGGCCTCATCTTCGACGAAATTTCAATTTTCAGATATTAATTTCCTAATATCTGCCCTCTTACTATTCATGCTAGCTTCTATACCCAGTTCTGTTGCTAGCTCGATTAGATCTTCCTTCCTGCCCCTACCCAGGAATGCCATGGTACAAATATATATATATATATATATATATATATATATATATATATATATATATATATATATTCTAACGAATTCAAAATGCTAGTAATGAATAAAGACAGCGTAATGAACCTCAAGACTTATTAATTCCCACAAAAAATGTAACTATAAACAATCATTCAAATAATTTTTCAATAGAACCTTTTGGAATTTAAATACTTATTTGAATCTTTTAATTAAATAATTCTATCAACGGTATTTTAAATCTATCCAAAATGAACTTTCCGAATTATTACAAAAAGAAAATAATATATGTACACTTAATTAAATCAATTATTTACTTTCGTTTTAACGAGTTAAAAGAACAAACACATTCAACAATAATTAAAATGTACTAATATTCTCTTTCACCAGATTGCTTTCATTAACCCTAAAATAGACAACACCCAAAGAATTACAAATTAGGACGTACACTCAATGTCTATAAATAACAAATGCACTCATAATATTTATTTCAACACTCCGTACTCATAAATACAATTTAAATCATAATGTTAGTTTTGATTTAAAAAATAATAATAATAACACTCTTAAAAGAATGCCTTCATAACAATAGTTTCGATTTACGAAACTCAGGATACTTAAATGAAGCATGAAGAAAAAAAAATACTGATTCCGATCTATGAATGAGCTTTTTTAAACAAAAAAAAAAAAAATGTAATCACTATTTTCAACCTACAAAACTTGATTGCACAACCAAATAATAAAAATATCAATTTCACTTCTAATAAAATATGAAATAAACAACACTTCTTTTTTTCCCCTTTGTAGAATGGGGAAATCATAAATAAACCCAACTTTAATTATTTTCCTGCATTTTCAAATTACGAAGGTGATAAATAACACAATTTAAAAACAAAACATATTTGATAATTCTATTACGTCAACGTTAAGTAATGGAAGTATTTCCAAAGCACTTTCAAATTATAATATTAATCTCATTTATTTAGTTTGCTCTTATGCAATACCAGAAAAACAAAATATTCACACCTATTTATTTTTTCGAAAACATTTAAGAAGAAAGAAAAAAAAATCCATAATATTTTACGCAATCACAATTGAACTTTAATCACATATCAGTGAAATATTTACATTATTTTACACTACATTTATCTTATTTTAACATTACTGCATATTTAAAATATAATGCAATATACACCTTATTTATTTAATGAAATTTCAGATGCAACAATCAATACTTTCGTTTCAAATTTTACATTCAAAGAAATAATCAATCTAATGATAAGTAGTGTTAATATCCTTCATTTAATTACTCATTCTGTTCTTCATGAATTTACACAATAATATTTTTAATTATTTTACAGCATAACAGAATAATATAATTTTATTTTTGGGCTAGCATTAAAAACGAACAAGACTCTTACCTCTTTGATATTATGAAACCTCGTAAGAACAATCCTGTCGACTGTGCCAGTAAAATTTTTCCTCCTCTATTTCTTTATTACCTTTTTATTAAAAAGGTTTCTCAACGATATCTTCTTAACCTTAGAAAAAGGTTTCTTATTTATTTCATTAAGTAATACTTGAGATGCTAAAACACTGCAAATACACACTGCTAAAATGAGAACTGCTGATTAGACGAACACTTGTTTATTAATATGACAAACACACACACACACACAAAACGAATATTATAACATTAACTTTTGGATATTTTACACTATTTCACAAAGACATTAAGATGCCGATGATATCAAAAAACAATCAGGGCGCCACACCACTGATTTTCACTCCATCCTCTCACTCCACGATCTCCGCAGCGACTGCTCCCTGTTCCAGTTCGAATAGTTCTGCCTTGGCGAGAGTTCACTGTTTGGCGACCGCCAATAACCTTGCTTCGCAAATATTAAAGTTAATGCGAGCCTTACAGGTGGCACTACCCCAAAGGAGGCGAAGGAGCAAAAAACGATCTATATTGCGTTTTTTTTCTTTTTGTAACACTGCAGGGGCTAGCAACTTGAACTGGGCATGGTAGTTACATATAAGATATAAATTATCTCTTAGAACATTTCCTAAATAATTCGAAATTTAAAAGGAGTGAAAATGGATGAAAAACGTTCTAAAAAACGTTCTAAATTGCGATTTCTACACAATCTCAGAAAGTGCCCAATCGATTTCAAAAGTAATGGTTGGAAATTGATGATGACAACCCTTCCTCCAGTGTATGATCTATTTCATGTCGGCGTCCCTACCATCTTGCGGTTGCTTTTTAAAAAACGTTCTAAATTGTGATTTTTGTGATACTGAAGTGGCTAGTTTCTTGAAATTTTGCGTAGTAATTATTTATGAGATGTAAATGCTCTCTCAGAAAAGTTCATTAAAAATTTGAAATTTAAAATGGGTGAAAATGAACAAAAAGTGTTCTAAAAATGTTCCAAATAGGGATTTCTACGTAATCTCAGGAAATATAAACCGATTTCAGAAATAATGGTTTCAAATTGATGGTGACAGTCTCCGCTTCAATGTAGCCTATATTTTACGTTGTTGTCTCTTCCACCTGGGGGTTACAGGAGCAAAAAATATTCTAAATTGCATTTTTGTGTTAATGAGGAGGTCTAACATTTTAAATTAGGAATGGTAATTACTTCAAAGATTCAAATGCTTTCTAAGAATTGTCAAAAGAAAATTCCAAATTTAAATGGATGACGTGAGCGAAAAGCGTTCTATAAGCGTTCCAAATTACGATTTTTATGCAATCGTTTGAAATACGAAGCCGATTTCAAACATAATGGTTGCAAATTGATGGTGATAGAACCTATTCAAACATAAGCTATATTTTACGTCGAGGGTTGCAGGAGCAAAAAACCTTCTAAGTTGCGGTTTTTGCGGTACTGCAGAGGCTAGAAACTTTAAATATAGAACGGTAGTTACTTATAAAATATAAATGTCCTCTAATAATAGTCGAAAATGAATTCGAAATTGAAAAGGTGTGAAGCGAAGGGAAGGAGCGAAAAGCATTCTAAAAGAGTCCTAAATTGCGATTTCTATGGAATCTCAGGAAATAATAAACCGGTTACAGAGTTTATTGGTTGCGAATCAAGAGTGATAATCTCTGATCCTATACGGGCTATATTTTATGACGGTGGCACTTCCACTTGGTTGGCAGGAACAACAAGAAAGCCTTTAAAAACATCTAAATTCCGTTTTGTATAGAATATTAGGAAATACCAACGGATTTCAAGGATATTGTTGGCAAATTAATGGCGACAGTCTCTGTTTCAACATTTTTCGAGACATTCTATTTCAACTCTGTTTCGGCACTTAATGTTGATGCCACTATCACTAGAGAGGTGGTAGACTTTAGACTTGAAGCTTGGAATTTGACATGATGGTTAATTTTAAGATGTAAATGTGTTAAGATTGTTTCTAAAATATTCAAAACTTCAAATGAATACTAAAATGAGCGTATGAAATGAGCATAAAAGTCTCAAAATACTTTCTAAACTATCATATAATTTGAATTAGTTCTTATTAATTAAAATCTGTTTTCTGTCTATTGCACTTGTTTAATGAAGTTTAGTCAAATTTTGGCTGAATTACTAATTTTTGAATTATTTCAAAAAGTGTTCTTCTGTTAAAAAAATGCCATGTATATATCACTTGGCATATTTCAACTATTACGCGAGCGAAACCGCGGGGTTTGCTAGTACAATATAAATGCACTCAAAGAACAGTTTCCAAAAAACGAAATAGTGAATATGCGCAAAATTGCGTTCTAAATTACGATTTCTATAGAGTGTCAGAAAATACCTTAACACTAGAACGCCCGCTACCATTTCCCCCCTAGAACGCCCGCGGGAGTCGCTTCGACTCCTGTCTCTTTTAAAAGAGAAAAAATAAACGAAACGCATAGAAATGAATAGAAGAGTGTAAATATAATATTTATATTTGAATTTAAGATTCATATATATATTTTACAACTGAAAGAACAATATTTATATACGCATTTTTAAGAAATTGGAAAATATTTTCAAAGGAAATACTCACAGGATCGTTTCAAATTTTCAATTTGAAATACAGTTTTTGCAAGTGTAGTCAGTTTTGGCCAAGCATTTTCCACAAACCATTTTCTTGCATGTTATGTAATCATTGAAAGTCATGTCGCCTTTACATAGTTTTACTTTGCATTTTCTTATCTTTAGGGATTTTGTTTCAGATGATGTATCAGCGAGTCTTTTTCTTGTTGGTTTATTTTAGAAGATGTATAACGCAATTCATCTGCTAATAGCTGAATAAATCCTTGTCTGCTTATTTTTGTTTCTCCGGTAACTTCTCTATAAATGATCCAGGCATTTATTGCTGCTAAATCTAAGAGATTGTAAAAAGTATGCACAGGCCATCTTCGGGAGGGCGCCTTCACTGAATATTTCCTAGCCATTTGATCAATAACGTCAACACCACACTTAGTTTCATTATAAAATCTAACAGTTTCTAGGGTTTTCTTTTCGTTGTTTTCAATATCAATGAATGGGTGGAGAGTGCAAAGAATAATAACATTTTTCTTTCTCTTTCCTTGATACACGGTTAGAGTAGTACCGATTTTTTCGTGTTTTAGAAATTTTGTTTCGTATAATTTATCTTTCGAATCTTTCAAAGTTTTTGGAATTTCTCTCCTAGTTTTTCTCATAGTGCCTATTAAACTAGTACGTTTCTTTTTCAGTTGTTCAGCCAAACGCAGTGACGTGAAATAATTATCAACCGTGACGTTAATGCCTTTGTTTAGAAATGGCTGTATCAATCGCATAACTACATATTCTGATAAAGTTTGATCTGAAGGCCGTTCTTCACATTTGCCTAAATAAGGAAACGCATTCAGTAAGTACTTTGTTCGAAGGTCTACTGCAAGCCAAAACTTTTGTCCGTATTTATCAGGTTTTGAAGGTATGAATTGCGTGAAAGGACAACGCGTTTCGCTTGGAAATAACTGTTCATCTACTGTTATATTTTCACCAGGCTTGAAAGAGGTAATACAGTTTTCAGTGAATCTATTCCACATATCAGGTATCATTCTAAATGTATCTGTTTTTAAACGTATAGATCTGGTAGATTTCAAATCGAATCTCAAAAACCGTAAAATTTCACAAAACCTATTTCTTCCCATAGTTTCAGTGCAAAAATTCAAACCCCATGAGTTTGACCACAAAGAATGAATATCAATTCCATTTGCACCACATGCACCTCGGGCCTACAAAATTCCAATAAAGGCATACAGCTCGTCTAACGTAACTATCCAGTTATCGGTTTCAAGAACACGTCTTGCTTCTGTTTCTGTGCATCTTTGTATTTGTTCCAGCATTTTTTTTATCTACAAATAACAGCCATGCACTCAAAACGCTTTCAGATTTCATGAATTTCTTGGCATAAATAGTTGGTACAGTTGACTGACACGTGATATTTTGCTTCCGATATCTTCCAGAAATTTTCTTATTTGCACAAATTTTCCATTTTGTGCTATCTGGAGCGACATGAATTCCATCTCTTTCAGATGCAATAATTAGCATCTTCATTTGTATCGGAATCTGATGAAGAATTATTTCCAATACTAATTTCTTGAATTTCGTTTTCATTTTCTGATAACTCACCACCTTCAGATTCATTATCTGAAAGCTTCCGTAATAGAGCAGTTATTTCGTCCGGTGTTAGAATTTTTTTCCGTGACATTATATTTTATTTCTAATAAAAAGGATAAACGGAGTTGCTTAGCTATGCTGAAACACAGGGCTGATAAAAATTAAAACAATTCAATTGGAATGATACAAAGAATTTCGCAAGCAGCACGTAATCATTTCAGCAGGTGCATGGAACTAACCATTTTTCTCAACAAAAGGGGTGTAGAGAAAAAAGAAACAAAAATATTTACTTTCCTGATAAAAGATAAAAATATTATGAATCCCAAGGTCATGTTACGCAAAAATAATGAAAGTATTTTACAAATCTTACTTTGGAGTCGATTCGACTCCGTTGGGCGTTCTAGGGGTAATGCCTAATTATCAATTTATTAAATGTGCAAATAATTTATAAATTTCTGAATAAATAGATATTATAAAAATAATAAAAGTCAAGGAAGCGAGGGGAAAAAAATCAAAATTTCTCAGAGATATGGGTGTTTTAGGGGCATTTGGAGTCGAAACGACTCCATCGGGCGTTCTAGTGTTAACAAATTTCTAAAGCAACGGTTGCAGATTTATCTTGGCAGTCATTGCTTTAACATGAGCTATATTTTATGTCGGTGCCACTACCACCTGGGGGTCGCAGGAGAAAAAACGATCTAAATTTGTATTTTGTGACACTGAAGGAGCTAGAAACTTGAAATTTGTCCTGGTAGTTTTTTTTTGAAAGATTATGCATTGTAAGAAAAGTTGAAAAAATAATCGAAATATAAAAGGTATCTAAAATTGTGAAAAGCGTTCTAAAAATGTTCTAAATTACAATTTTTACACAATTCTCAAATAGAGAAATTTGAAATATGGCACGATTGATATTTATAAGATATAAATGACCACTAAAAACAGTTTCTAAAAATTTCCAAATTTAAAAGAGTGAAATTAGTGAAAAGCGTTCTAAAATTTTTCTAAATTAAGATTTTTATGTAGTCTCAGGTATACCAAAACGATTTCAAAAGTAATGGTAGCAAATTGATGGTGAAAGTCTCTGCTCCAACATACGTTACGTTCTATGTTGGAGCTACTACTACCAGGGGGTTGCAAGAGCAAAAAATGTTCTACATTGTGCGATTTCAGATAATGAAATAGTTAGAAACTTGAAATTTGACATAGTATTTACTTATGAGATGCAAAATTTTAAGCAAAGAACCGTTTGTCAACTATTCCAAATTTAAAAGGTGAAATGAGCGAAAAGTGTTCTAAAAGCTTTCTAACTTTTTTTTTTCTTTTGGAATTGTTAAAGATAGAAACGTGAAATTTCGTGTGGTAATTATTTATATGATGTTAAAGCTCTCTAAGAACAGTTGAACAAAATCGAAATTTAAAATGGTGAAATAAGTGAAAAGCGTTCTAAAAGTATTCTGAATTACGATATCTTTTGAATCTTAAAGATGAAACTGAAAATTTGGCATGGTAGATACTTATAAGACATAAATGCTCTCTAAGGGCAGTTTCTAAAAGATATGAAATTTAAATGATGAAAATGAGCGAAACGCCGTTTAAAAAAATTCTAAATAACGGTTTCTGTAGAATTGGAGGATGTACGTAGAAAACCGATTTCAAAATTTATGTAGGCTAATTCATGTGACAGTCCTGTTCTAATATATGCTATATTTTATGTTGGTGACATTACCACAATACGGATGTTAGACCGTTAGATTAGAAGCTTAAAATATGACATGATGGGTACTTTTAAAATGTAAACGAATTCTAAGAATATTTTCTAGAACTTTCAGAACTTCAAATGAAAACTGAAATGAGCATTAATGTTTCAAAATACATTCTAAATTACTATTTCTTTAGAATTTAAGATCGTTCTATTAAGTTAACATTCATTTTCAGATAATGCAGTGTAATAATGATGTTTCGTCAAATTGTGGATTAATTAGTAATTATTTAATTTTTCCTAACAGTTTTATTTTTCTAATAAAAATAGGCACAAAAATGACACTTGGCACATTTCAACTATTATGTAAGGAAAGTCGCGGGTTTTACTAGTAAATCAATTAAAGTGTTAAAAAAATTAAGTAATCCTTGGTTCTAAATTATGAATAGTGGAATTGCATTATACCTTTGCCGTTTATCATGCATTTGCTAGCTAGCACTGTTCCGATTTTTTTCAAGACCAAAAACATGTATGTAACACCAAAATTATTTTATAAAATTATAAAGAATATGGCTTGTTTATTTGGATACTTAAGGGGACGACGGTACAGTAAAATCCCCAATATATATATATATATATATATATATTTGTAAATTTCACCTTATATATTCAAGGGTACATTATATTCATTATGGTATGCATTTATCACAAAAAAAATATATATTTTAGAGAAAACATTATGCGTAAAACGTATTCTACAGTAAATGTTTTTAGTGCACCTCAGTGATACTCATATATATTTACATAGTGTAATATATTTAAAATACACCACAAGCCATTTTTCTCCATTGGTCGTAGTGTAAAGTAACCATTTTGAATGTCCTTGTAAATGAACCGTAAGGGCTGCACACTTCCTTTTCAATAACAAATATACCATAGTAAGCCTCAATTACATATTTCAATTTCATAGTAGTCCCACTATATTTACGCGAGTTACACCACAAACAGGCGGACAGACAAATCCAACTCTTTAACGCTTTTCAACTTTGTTGGGAAATGTTTAAAAAATTACGCTTGAGGCTTACTATAGTATATTTGTTATTGAAAAGGAAGTGTGCAGCCCCTACAGTTCATTTACAGGAACACTCAAAATAGTTACTTTACACTACGACCAATGGAGAAAAATGGCTTGTGGTGTATTTTAAATATATTACACTATGTAAATATATATGAGTATCACTGAGGTGTACTAAAAACATTTACTGTAGAATACGGTGTACATATAATTTATCGTTCATTTACAGGAACACACAAAAGAATTTTTCTGTAATATAATCTATGAAGAATAATTGCTGGCAGTGTTTTCCAGTTGTGCTACCTGTTTTAAAATTTAACCATTTTTATACACATTACTTGATGTGTATAAATTTTATAGATCGTATATAGAGATAGACAAAGAATATAGCGTGCATTTCCGTTCATTGACGGAAATTGCTCAATGGGAATTTTAAAATGTGCTATGCGTTTAATTGAAGTATCTTTTAGCACACGATGATGTGTAAATACAAATCTATAGATCATATACAGGGATTAACAGAAATATTTTGAGGATTTTCAAACTATTGTTGAAAAGAATTCTGAATGTGCTGGAAAGAGTTTATGCTTCGCGCATGATTTTTCGTTTTTGATTAATTATTACACTTTTTAATTTTTGTTTATATTTTACTTTCTACAATTTAATAATTAAAATACTATATTGTTGCAGTTTCACAGCCAATTGAGGTATTTTAGTGAGCGTTGCTTGGCGCATAATTAACACCTTTATTGTTGTAACTCGTGTAAAGTTGTAGCCGTAAAGATTATGTAACGATTCATCATATGTGCCTGGATAATGGAAAGGTGCCTTAAAATAATTTATTAATCAATAATTAAGTTAAGTACAAGAACCAAGTTACTTTACATTAAAGACTGTAAAAATGGGGAGGTGGGTAGGTGTGATCCATTTAAATACAAAGCCATCAAATAAAATAGCTGTATTGACAATATTGTCCAAGAAGTAAGTATGAAAAAGTATTTGCAATTACTTTTATAAAACCTCATTGACTAAATGTAAATTTTAACTCATTTTATTTAAAATAAAAGTTATCAGAAACATTTTGTATAGTTTCTTTTAAACATAGGATTATATTTTACAATTATATTGAAATTAACTTCTCAGCATGGGAGAACGATAATTTATTTCCCTAAGAAAATTTTATTTCCTAATTACATACATACACAATGGTGCTACAATCCATGTAGGATTTTGATCTCCCTCAATATACTTCTCCAGACCTTCCGATCTCTGGCCTTTACTTTATAATTTATAATTTGATTTTCTGCAAGATCTTTCTCTATCTCTTTTATCCAACTCTTCCTGGGTCTACCAATACTTCTTTTACCAATTAAATTACCACTATAAATCTTCTTCGTGCTTCGCACATCCCTCATTCTGATTAGAAGGCCTAACCATTGCAATCTTCTTATTTTTATAGTATTTATTATATCTTTTTCATTATATAACAGTTCTAACTCCATATTTGTCCTTATACGCCATGTATTGTCTTCTTTAATAGGTCCAAAAATTTGCCTTAAAATCTTCCTTTCCCAAGTGATAAGTAGCTTTTCATCTTTTTGTGTATTGGTCCAGGTCTCACTACCATAAATTACTACTGGTTTTATAACAGTTTTATAAATTTTAAGTTTGGATGTTCGAGTTATTAGAGTATTGACTGTATTGACAATATTGTCCAAGAAGTAAGTATGAAAAAGTATTTGCAATTACTTTTTTTAAAACCTCATTGGCTAAATGTAAATTTTAACTCATTTTATTTAAAATAAAAATTATCAGAAACATTTTGTATAGTTTCTTTTAAACATAGGATTATATTTTACAATTATATTGAAATTAACTTCTCAGCATGGGAAAACGATAATTTATTTCCTTAAGAAAATTTTATTTCCTAATTAAATTATCCAAATCTCATTAGAGTAACATTTTTTTTATGAGTACAGAATTAAAATATTTCCTGCGACTTAAAAAGGGAATTTAACGAAATAATTTTATAATTAAATTACTTTTAAATTATCTTTTTGTTATAAATGATAAATTCTAATGATATTTTAACTTTTTTATTGTTTCTCAAAATAAATGCGAAATGAAAAGCAAATATTGTGTAAATTTATAGAGTTTATAGCACATAGTTCGAGGCGAGTAACAATGTGGTCTCTTTAATTATGAAAAAACAATAACAGAACATTTAAATGCCTATTACAAGATGAATAAGGAATCTGAAAGAGAAAAAAAAATATTATGGTTTAAAGTAGAGTTACTGTAAGAAAACACATACATTATGCCACAATTAAAATTTAAATAACCTATGAGTTTACTTTAGATCATTATCAGTATAATATACTTTCACTAATCCTTATATCACGAACAAATTAATTTTTGTTCCTATAATATAACCTTTTGAAAGAGTGACTGAAAATAATCTTTTAAGCAGTTTTCATTTTCTAATATGCTCCATTAATTAGATTTTGAGTAGTGAAACCTTTAAGTTTCCCTTTTTTTAATTAGCTTTTTTTAAATGTCGTTATATAATTTTAGATATATCTTACATGCTGATGCTGAAATTTGGAAAGGAAGAATGTGTGGGATTTATAATTCTGATGACATAAAAAAACAAGGAAAAATTGCAAGTTTTTTTTCTAAGGAACCTTTAAGTATGTACTTTAAATATAGATGATTCATAATTATATTTTCAAAAAATAGCGAATAAATATTTAGAAATGTAAGAAAGTTAAGGAGATAATTTTATCTAAAGAAGATACAAACAGTTCACTTTCTACACTATAACTTAAACTAGATTCTTGTTTTAACATTTTTTATGTCAAAAGATAAGTGTAAATCAATTGGGAGAAATAAGTGAATTGAGGGAGAAGGCAGCGAGAAATTATGCAAATAAGGTTCTAAACTGCGGTATAAAGTACGTTTTAGAAACGTATCAATGGTGTTTTTCTACAGCACATTTTAGATAATAAATTTGTCCTAAGTGTTAAAATAGAATTGACTCCCATTTTAGAATTCCTCTTACGATCAGTGAAACGAAACGTAATTGGTTAAAATACATTTTTAAACATCATGAATAGCATATGCTGTCGTTCACAGCTGAAAAAATATTTATATAGCTTAAAATTTAATTCTCATTATAATATTTTTTAAACTTAAAATTCATCAGATTAATAAATAAAACAAATACACACACACACACACACACTCACACCCACATACACTCACACACACACACATAAACTACCATACGTTTTGTACAAGTTAATCAAATTAATTTCTTGAATTCATGCATTAAATTATTTTTAAGAGTTACTTATAATATTTATAGTATATATGTAGGAAGATAATATGTAAAAAGTTAATTTATTTGATTATTTGTATGACTGAACATTGAAATTACTACACATAAAATTTAATATAATTTCGTAAAGATAATTTTACAACCTTTCGTTAGTAGCTTCTGCAAATACATTACAATTCTCACTTAAACATATAATACACTTTCTTTCGAATTGTCCAAGTAGGCCTAACCGAGCCTTCATTGGCATTTCATATGACATTTCATGAATAATAAAAATGATAAAAATTGCAGTTATACAAACTGCATATTTAATCATTTTAAAAAACGTTTCATAAAATCTTTTAATAATTTTTTTACATAAATTCGTTTCAGATATTCGTTATATTAGGATTTTATACATATATTGTAAATATACTCAAACGACAAAATGTTTCTTACTGCATAATACACATATGACAATGGGGGGAGTACAAATACCGCGCAGTTGTATGCTAGATATGTTAAACTACAGAACAAAATGACGTAAGGTGGACCGACTGAATCATTACAATGGTTCGAGTTCATGGGATATCCTATGATCATGGGTTTTCATTCACTAGAGCTTCGGAAACGATTGACCAAAGACCCCGATGCCAACGAAAATGATGAACCTTTTTTATATCTAAATATAATATACATTTTAAAAGAGCATTT
This sequence comes from Maratus speciosus, assembly GCA_963932465.1. NCBI lineage: Eukaryota > Metazoa > Arthropoda > Arachnida > Araneae > Salticidae > Maratus > Maratus speciosus. The sequence continues at coordinate 373,233,012 of OZ010791.1, read as the reverse complement.
CATAAATTGCATTAAATTAATTAGTGTTACTATCAATAGATTTTATATTCAATAATACTTTCTTTAAATTATGTCATTTATCATAGATAATATATGTTAATGTAAAATAATTACATTTATCCAATGATTTACAACTAAAGAAATGTAATGAAATATCTATATGCTACTATAAAATACACTGGATTGAAACCCTTTGCACTCGAAGTTTTTTTTTTATTATTCGTATTACCAGCAACTCGAAGTGATTCTAGTTTTATCTTATTATTTTTTAAATTCTTCATGAATACAAATGTTATGATATGTAAAAAAAAAAAAAAAAAAAAAAAAAAAAAAATACATTTTGTATTTGTCCAAAGTATGATACCTCTCTAAGCAATTGCCAATATGTAATCTTGGCTTTTCTAGACAGGTATCACAAAATTATTTGCATTGTCTCCGTAGCGGTGCTCTCGAGTTTGAAAACAAATTTTAAATGGCTCCGCTTCGGAGCCCTCTAGTGCAAAGGGTTAAAAGAAGTAATTATAAAAACATGTGTAATTTGAGTGATTGTGAAGCTCAAACATGGAACTTCAACAAGATCTTTATTTTATCATGATTGGCATATCTTGAAAATGCAGATTCTCCAATTTCTGGAATTAAAAAAATGAAAATAAGAAATGTCATGTTATGTATAAATCGTAAATTGTTATGTTGCTTTTTACAATTTTTTTGAAATATTGAAAAAAAACTTTTATAAATCATGTGGACATCTCTGGCTGAAATACAATCTTTACAGATTTTATCTTACTATCATCTTTCCTTTCTCCCACTTAAACGCAATTTCTCACAATTTCCAAAATTATTTCTCAACGACATGTGTCGCCTTTAACACGCAAAATTGTTGCAGTGTCTGCATATATATGTGTACCAATGGTGCAGAAATAACAACAAATAAAAAAAAAACAGAAACCCATGATATTGCATTTCAAATAAGTAAATTATCTTCATGGTTATCTACGACTTTTTAACCTAGTGTTGTGTCTTAGTAAATTTTATATTTCGTCAGTTATAAAAATACCCACTTTTTATCTAGCTTTTTATTTGAAATCTAAATAAATAGTTAGGATTTACAATCGTTTATTTCAATAGTTATTTTTATTGCACCATATAAAAATTTCTATATCTTTAAAAAATTGTACATAAATTCTATTTATATTCAGAAGTACCAAACATTGTGATGAATGACTACGATCTGCGAGATTTTGTAGGCTTGCATTAAAGTTTCTGAAATGTAAGTTTTAATATAAGTTGCTACTATATATACTTACTTGCTACTAAATATATCATACAATATTTTTCAGTATGGTATAATTTCAATATTTATTGTCTAATTAGACTTTGTAAAAGTGTAATATTTTCTTTAATAAATGATTTTAATCGAAACAAAATTAAATTATTATATGAGTGCCCCGATTTGTTTTGTAGTATGCCACATGCTTTTTGTTATTTCCTTCTTTGTCACTGGACTGATATTAAAAAAATCAATTTCCATCATTAAATATGATTTCTCTAAATTTATTTTATTTTATATAATATATTATATTTATTTAAGAAGGATATGAGGGTAAACGAAACAAAATCCTTAAATGCACACTAAAATCTAAAGATAGAAATTGTTTCGGTAATAACCTATAGAAATAACTTGAAATATAAATTAGTTTTAATAAATATCTCAATCCTTTAAGTCTTGCCTATATTTTTTTTTAATTTTAGCTAATTAAATATTTTTCTTTCTTTTAATGATTTAATACATTAATGGGGTATTAAAATATGAAATTAGATATCTTTAAACAAAAAAGCTGAAATGATAAACAAAGTTAAATATAATTTATTAATAGGGTAATTGTTTTGAAATAATAAATTTCCCGAATTTTTATTTGAACAGTATCTATCCTTTTACTATATTATCAAAAGTGTTAATTAATTCCAAGTAAAAGTATTTATAAGTCACTACGGAATCACGAAAAGCATTTAAAATATGTTTGTGAATTCTATAGAACAATTATATTAATTATTAATAAGTTAATTTGTTTTTAATTAACATATGCATTTTACAATTTGGTGACAATTAAAAATCTGGTACAAATTTAATTATGTTAACAACTTTCAAGTATATATATTTTAATTTTATATTTCTAATTATACAGATTGCGAATACTTTCAAAATTGTTATAAAACATGACAAAATATGTAAATTTTTAATAATCTGAATTTGATAGTTTGCATAAGTAAAATGCCCGGTTAATGTCTTGCCAAAATCTGTATTCAAATGATTAAAATTATTGTCTATTAAAAACTAACAAAAATTATTGTCTATTAAAAACTAACATCGTGTACAATGCGATATAAAATATTTTAAAAAAATAACAGCGCGTACACTACCATAAATCTTAAAACAGAGATCTAAAATGGCTTTAAATGAACAACTTCTAACACACAATTTATCGAAATCTTTTTGGTTAAAAACGACATCATTCAACAGAAGATTTAAGAAATAATAAGAAATAATATTTCAACACCTAAATATTGGAAACGCTTCAAATGAATTGTCAGTTAGCTACAAATAAATCATAATTGTCACTCTATAACATATTTTAAAAGTTATCTAAAACATATTAATATTAACATATACTAACACACGCTTAGCGAAATCATTTTGGATAACTACAATTCGCAGAAATGATACACTGTAAAATAAATAAATAAATAAATAAATAAATAAATTAAACTATACTTTACAACAAAATGTGCTGGTACACCACCTGCCAACACAGTTGCTGCAAATTTAAAATCTACTGTCTTTAAGAGTGATATTAAATTTAAGTCTGAGAAAAGTTGCGTTGATATTAGATAAGTGTTGCACGTGACAGAAAGAATAAAATTTTACTTCATTTGCTGCTGAAATTCGCTTTCAAAGCATCGGTGGTTGAATTCCCTTTCACAGCATCGGTGGTTGAATTTTTCTTTCACATCATCGGTGCTTCAAAAACTACAATATAAAGTGCACGACAAATCACTGCATTTTACAACAAAAGGTCCCCGGCTGCCAACACAGTTACTGTAAAATTACAAGCTGCTGTTTTTAAGAGTACTGTAATTTCTCAGATCTGGGAAAAGTCACGTTGCTATTGGCTGCGTGTAGCACGTGACACAAAAAAATAGATTTTTACTTCATTTGTTAAGGCTCCTATAATACGGGCTGACTCACTCCGCCATTTAATTGTCGGTAGGAGGAAAACGATTGGCCACGCAGCTTGGGCAACAATCACTCATTGGTCAAAGTGGGAAACAAAATGTTTGATGATTCAGCCTGTATTATAGGAGCCCTATCATTTGTTGCTAGAATTCACTTTAACAGCATAGGTGCTTCACAAATTAGCACATAAAGTCAATGAAAATTTACTATATTCTACAATAAAAGGTCCCCGGCTGCCAACACAGTTGCTGTAAAATTTACAAGCTGCTGTTTTTAAGAGCACTCTACAATTTCTCATGTCTGGGAAAAGTCGCTTTGCTGTTGGCTGCGTCGTGCACGTGACAGAAATAATACGATTTTACTTCACTTGTTGCTTAAATTCGCTTTCACAGCATCGGTGCTTGAATTCGCTTTAGCCGCACCGGTGCTTGAAAAAATACGACATGAAGTGCATGAAAAATCACTGAATGTTACAACAAAAGGTCTCCCGCTGCCAACACAGTTGCTGTAAAATTTAAAAGCTGCTGTTTTTAAGAGTACTCTAAAATTTCTCAAGTTTGAGAACTGTTCCGTTGCTATTGGCAACGTGTCACACGTGACAGAAATAATTAGATTTTTATTTCACTTGTTGCTTGAATTCACTTTCAGAATATCGGTGCTTGAAAAATTAGAACATAAAGTCCATAAAAACAGTTGCTGTAAAATATAAAGCTGTTATTTTTTAGAGTACTGTAAAATTTCTCAAATCTGGGAAAAGTCGCGTTGCTATTGCTTGAGTCTTGCACATGACAGAAAGCATTCGATTTTTATTTCACTTGCTGCTTAAATTCACTTTCACCGCATCGGTGCTTGCATTCGCTTTCACAGCATCTTTGCTTGAAAAAATACGTCATGAAGTGCATGACAAACCACTGTATTTCACAAGAAAAGGTCCCCGCTGCCAACACAGTTGCTGTAAAATTTACAATCTGCTGTTTTTAAGAGTACTTTAAAAATTTTTAAGTCTGGGAAAAGTCTCGAGTTGATATTGGCTGCGTGTTGCACGTGACAGAATTAATTAGATTTTTTTTCACTTGTTGCTTGAATTCTCTTTCAGAGCATCGGTTCTTAAAAAATTACCACAAAAAGACAATGAAAAAAGTTTCTGTAAATTTTACAACATGCTGTTTTTAAGAGTATTGTAAAATGTTTCAAAACTGGGAAAACTAGCGTTGTTATTGGCTGAATCTTGCACGTGACAGAAGGAATTCGATTTTTGCTTTGGCAGCTTTGATTTGGGAGCTGGGGACAAAACGTTCCCGGCTGCCAACACAGCTGCTGTAACATTTACAAGCTGCTGTTTTTAAGAGTACTGTAAAATGTGTTAAGTCTGTGAACAGTTGCGTTGCTATTGGTTGTGTGTTGCACGTGGCAGAAATTATTCGATTTTTACTTCACTTGTTGCTTGAATTCACTTTCACAGCATCGGTGTTTGTAAAATTATACGTAAAGCCCATGAAAATCACTGTAATTTACAAGAAAATGTCCCCGGCTGCCAACACCGTTGCTGTAAAATTTACGAACTGAAGTTTTTAAATGTACTGTAAAATTTCTCAAGTCCAAGAAAAGTCGTGTTGCTATTGTCTGCGTGTTGCACATGGCAGAAGTAATTCGATTTTTACTTCACTTGCTGCTTAAATTCAATTTCACATCATCCGTGCAGGAAAAAGCACAACTTTTTTTACAGTGCATGAAATAATATTTGAATATTACAGAATTAAAATGTCTCAACAAATGCATGCTTCAGTAGCTACATATAAAACATAACTAGTAAATCTGTAGATCAAGAGCCTCAACGTCATCTCTGCAACTCATTGTTTTTATCAAACTTTGCGTAATATTAATCTTTCTACAAAAACAAAATTTAAACTATTTAAATTACACAAACATTTATAAAAGGAAAAAAATATTTCGATGGTTTCAGACATTAAAAGCGTTAAATTAAACACGTTGTTATGTAAGGATATTCTGAAATTCTCACGAGCTACTTATTCTAGTAATTTTTATATAATAAAGCAAATTTCTTCAGGGGGCGCCCCCCTGAACACCCCGTTGTGTAATTTATTTTGCATTTGTAATTTTCTACTGATTGAGTTAATGATTACCCTATATCTTAGATTTCTTTTTACACTGCGATTTATAAGGATAAGCAATAATTCGGTCAAGCATTTTTCGTTATCCTAATATCCATACAGCAGTATTTACTGCCTGCTAACCACAAATACCTGTATCTAATGGATAAAGAACTTTTGGAAATGTAAACTGAAACATCTAATTTAGAAATCTAATACCTTTATAAATTTTGTTTATAAAAAAATAATTTTGATTACCATTCTGCAATATTTATATCTAAGATCTAATCTAAATATCAAAAAATGTACTCGATAGCATTAACTTACTAAAATCACCCTAAAGTAGGGGGGCTTCTAAACCTAACAGTTAATAATTCATCATCGTTAAATAGATAAACATGAATTGGCGCCTTTAAGTATTTTTTGTGATTTTCTTTTAATAGTATCTACATTTAATTTAAAATCGTGATGTTACAAATACCGTTGAAATTTGACGCAAACCTATGTTCAGGTCAAATTACGAAAGGTTAACTAACATTTCATTTCCCTTAGCCGGACTTTCTGTTTCATTTTTCGTAATAAGGATTATTTTAATAATTTAATTTATTTTACACTCTACAAGCTGTTACACGGACGTTGTTCACGTAGCATTAAAATAGAGATAAATGCATTAAGTAAAACATTTCACTCCCCACCAGACATGCCAAGTCTCAAGCTTTTTGCACATCACTATTATCTTAGAGAAAATGTTCTTTTAAATCGCGCAAATGTTTCAATTAAATAAAGTAACATTTTCTGTATTAAAATACTGGTATCCAGAACGCCGGAGGCTTGGCAGCTCTGCTCCTCTTAATAAAAACATATATGATTAACCAACACTTTATCACATTTTATAGGAGACAATACGGAATTTCTTATTTGTATGGCCTTACATATATCTCAGTCATAAAAATGTAAAATTTTGTGCCAATTAATGCACGCAATTGCGAAAATGAAATCGCAAAGAATGAGAAAAGGAAGGCCAAGTAAAATCGTGTAAATCGAGGAATCTTTCTTCGTAGTGCTGGGAAAATACTGCTACAATAACTATTTTAGGTGGTATTTGGTGTGAAATGTTTATATGTATTCATTCCTGTCCTATATATCCTTTTTTTTATTTTTTATTTGCTTATTCCATTTTTCTTTTGCACGTGAAAATCTTACAAATTAAAATTAACTCTTTGGGAGAAATTGTTATTCATTTTTTTTGGCAACAATAAAGTTTATAAAATTTAACAGAATAATGTCAGTTTATTCTGTATGAAAATAACGAACTTTTTCATTTATAATCAAATAGTTGAATAAATAAATGAAAATATTATTCTATATAGTATATAAATACTATTTTCATTTCTGCGTTTAAATAAATCTATATGCAAATATCTATACAAAGGCATTCATTAATTCCTTCCTTTTGCTTTGATTTGACTTCAAAAAACCATACATACTTTCACATTTATGATATTTTTAGATGAGATGCTGTTGCTACGCAACGGTTAAAAGAAAAAATGAAATATAAGTAAATTCATAAAATAAAATGTTTTATATTATTCGAACACATGTATAAAATTCTATCATAAGTTATACACCTAATTTAAAAGCTCTGACAAATGTTTTGACAAAATTGCAAACTAATAAGAATAATTTAATACTCTTATTTAAAAATTTCAGCATCCAAAATTTACCATTTAAATCTATTATTCATATGAGCGATTTCTTTCAACAAATGAAAATTTGAAAATCGGCTGACTTCCCATAGAAAAGCATTATATCACAAAATAAAATGTTCTGTATATTCCGAACGAATGAACCAAATTTAACCCAAAACTATACAGCTAAATCCGGGGAGCTCATCAACATGCCCAGGGAATTTCAAGCCGATCGGATGCTTTTTGCGGCAGTTATCGCGGAACAGACAGACAGACTAACAGACAGACAGACTAACGGAAACCAAAACTTTTCGTGTCTCCACAGTAAGCCTTCACTGACGTTTCGGCAACTATCACTCTTTAAAATAGAGATCTAAAACACCTCCAAATAAACATCTTCTAGCTTATGGTCTGCGAAATAATTTATGCTACATACGACTCAATCGGGCAGATATATTCAGAAATAAGACGAAAAAATTGTCCAACACCAAAACATTTAAAATGTTTCAAACGTACAGATACAAAAAAATTCACCTGTCTAGCAAGCACGTTTCGCTTAATTCCATTCGTCAGTGCCGCGTAACTCATCTATATATAACCAGTCAGAAGCGTTTTGGATTTTTCTAGCAACTTCTTAACTTCTGAAACCCGATCTTCAAAAAACATGTAATTACTTCAAGTATAGGCTATAAAACATATGCTTCTTCTATATTAAAATAATAATAATAATACCGCTCAATCGACCTCAGTTCCACATGCGCATTTACGCGCGCCAATGAGATATACAGCGGGTTGCAAAATGATAGAAACGATACAAAAACAAAGAAATCACTGCGCGTTTTCTATGCAAATGCATAAATATCTGTCTCAAAATTAAGTGCATGATATTCCAATTAATATTAAAGTTTACGAAATCGCTTTGCAAAAATTGTATTTGTATTTTTTATGTATTCACAAATTTGTATTTTGCTAAATTTACGTTGGAGCAAAATGATAAGAAGGCAGTAAAAATTTCAAAAACGCGGATCGAGATTTAGCGAATATTTCCACGTATCATTTAATAACGCACTTAAAAGAAGTTCTTAGCGCACTCGTTTAGTTCGCAAAAGATTTCGACGATAGGGTGAGAAAAAATACTTTCTGACTTCGAAAAAGGGCACATTCTAGCTTTTAACAACATCGGAGTGTCATTTTAAAGAATTTCTGGTAAATTAATTCTTCTAAGACTTTCTTTCTTAATTTCTTATACTAGTAGAATCAACTACTTTAGTTATTACAACAAAATCTACACGGTCGCCTAGAATTCATTCGAAACGACCTGAAAGTTTAATCGTTCACATCTTTCCAAGCAAAAGAATAACATCAAAAAATTAGAAGACAGATAAAGACGACACCATCAGTATCGACTGTAAGAAGGTCCATTAAAAAGTCGGGAGTTCTTAAATATGCCAAACTACGTTGGTGTCCGCGTTTAGCCTTTGCCAATTGAAAAAAAAAAAAAAAAAAACTCGCAAAAAGTTTTCGTCGAAACATCTGAAACAACAAAGGAATTGGTCTAAAATCACTTTCAGTGCGGAAAAGTAGTTTAATTTTGATTTTTCGGATGGTATTCATTCAAATTCGCATGCCCTTCGAAATGAAAAGGACATAATTTCCCTGCATTAACTAAATGAAGGCGTGAAGGCTCCATAATAGTTTAAGTTGTTTTTTTCTTGGGAGTAAGCTTGTAATTGCTTTTCGATAAGGACGAAAAATAGACATACTTATATTTACATGTTAGTAAGCAATTTGTTGAACCAGAAAGAAAAAATCGCCGGTTTTCACCAATTTTTTCATGAAGACAATGCCTAAATTCACTCTGAAAAAACACAAAGACTTTGTTTGAAGATAAATAAAACTCCCAAACTTGAAGGAGCCCCACCAGTTGCTGAGAGGTCCTGCTCTCGAAGCTGATAGCCGGGAGGTCCTGGATTCAAACCCATTCGCGCCGGTCGGCGTAACCGTTTCGGAGTTATCGTGGTTTTCTCCGAAACCTTGGATTTCCTTGCATATATACGCGTTAGATTTCTTTAGAAAGACCCCCACAGAGGGCACTCTCTCTCGGGCCTATATCCCTCGAATAGATATTGGGCCGTCAAAAATCAACTCAAGTCAAGCCAGACTTGACGGATTGACCAGTGGTTGGAACCTAAAATCCATGGAGAATGTTTATGTTATTATAGTGCGTAATATCTACCAAAAAAATGGCCAAATCATCCACTATAACTCGAAAGCAGAATTAAAATCTTTCATTTGTGTGGTTTGGCTTGTTTCGTTACCACGACAAGTTTGAAACTCTATGCCACAATGTTGCATTGGGAATATTACACACAAAAGAAGACCAGATGACATGTAATATGCCTATAATTTAGGAAAATCTTTCGTTCTTATCATTTTACTGCTATTGAATGTCGAGTGAAAATGAAGCATATTATATTGTATTTATAACAATTGTTTCACATTGTTTTCTTTATGTTTATATTGACTACTTAGTTTGGCAAAATCATTTTAATTGGTTTATATGTGGATTAATATAATTATATATTTTATTTAGACAACTGCATGATCGCTCGTATAATTTTGCACACATGTGTACATTTATGTTATCTGTCAACAGGAACTACGCTTTGTTTCCGCATTCTAATACCACTTTGATACATTTTGTTGCCCCCCCCCCACCCGCATAATTTTGTAAATGAATTACAAATATATAACAGTATTTTATCTGATATTAAGTTACTAATCCTTGACTCAATTAATATTTTTATCCTATTCTTTTGTAAATTTTACATTAACTTAAATAAAATATTAATTTGATATAAATAATGTAAAGATAATGATTTTAGATAGTAAGTGTTAGATGTAAAAGGATAGTGTTTTTAGAATTTCATTTAATCAATTAACCTCTTTAGTTGGCCAATCAAGTGTAAGTAGTTACATTGTTTTTTTTTTTGTATTTAAAAAACACTTTTAAATGCATAAAAATATATTGTCATTTGCAAGAGTGATTTTTAATTAATAAAAGTTTCGTTCGGCTGTGAAAAAGATATTAAACAGTCATTCAGCGTGTTATGGAAAATTTTCATCTTTACACTTTAGCATATTTTATTAAGTTATTTTGATGTCAAGAGACGAGGTAGAAATATGCATGTCTTTGCATTAAAATTACAAATTAAGATCGTCCCGCGGTACTTACAATTTCTCTGAGTGATTTCATTTGAAAGCAATGATACTAAAGGTTTCTGAAAATCGGTAATAAAAAGCAAAAACCATGTTCATATTTAATGCTAACGTTCTATTGAAGGTAGCAATATCCGACAAATTAATTTTGCTTTTACTCCACTTTTCTAAAACATCTAAACATTGCACACATTTTACACTGTCAAATAATAAAATAAATATTCTATTAAATGCAGTTTCTTTGAAAACTGTATCTGAATTTACTGAATTTTTGTGGTTTTAAAATATTTGTTATGAATTTTTTTCAGTCAGTTTCTCTCGCGTGCATTTAAACAATATAATTTGCCCAGCATTTAAAACTTCATAAAAAAATATATAAAATAACATAAATGGAACACAAATTTAACAGTCTGAGTAGTCTCCCACGAGCAGTCAAGACATATAATTGAACTACGAGTTTAAATCACAATCTAAATGGCTGCTGTAAGTAGCTGTCTTTAGCGATTTCTGAGGTTATTTCTCCTGACATGCGCTTAATATGAAAGTACCGCTTTTAATAAATTTCAAAACTTTATTTGAATACATTATTGATTATTGATATTTTTCATATAAAAACACTTTTGGTGTTAATAGTGTACTTATCTATCTGTATAGAAATCTAAAAAATAATGTAAAAATTCCATTTGAGTTTTCAATATGGGTTGCAAAATGATTAGCAACTATGTTCTAAAATCGAGATGTTCAGGTTTATATGTTTAGTGTATATAATTTTTAATCGTTAACCTTATAAATCTTAACCATTAAGTCAAATATTTTTCAAGAGTTTTAAAATTTTGCATTTTTGCGTTTTTGGTGAGATTATCGAATATAAAGTAAGAGTTTTGAACAAAAAAACCTGATTTTTTTTTTTTTTTTTTTTTTTTTTATAGAAAATAAACGAATTAAAAAACAAACATCGGTGGACTACTGCGGAAATCAAGGAAATCGGTTGATCCGGAACCAAAATATTTGAGGTATCAACTAAAAAAACATTGTTTGAAAGTCGCGTTTGCAACAAGTACCGCTTGCGTTCGCGCTTTGCGCAATAAATTGCTATGTATTTTATAAATATTTAAACACGACTTCGAGATTATTTATGAAATGTCATACATTGAAAAAATGCGAAAAGAAAAATAAATAAATAAATAAACAACATATAATTGTGCTATTTTGAGGCACTGGCAAAAAATGTTTTATGTATTTGGATATTTGACTGATTAAAATTGATTGAATTTCTAATTATTTAAACTATGGAAGAATCGATATTATTTCACTAAGCATTTTTTGTATAGTACTTCATTCCATGTACATTACATACACTTTTGTTTTAAAATTATCTAATTATCAGTTACTCATAATCTACTGATTTGTTTCGTTCAAGCAGTGTGACACAGATGAATATCTGTGAATCCGAAAAGCATAATAGCTTTTGCTATAGCTTGGTGATAGTTTTTGTATTTCAAGACTATGTTTTGGAAACAATGGATAATTGTGCATACTGAAAAGATGTATATACTTAGTTTCGCTAGGTGTTCCGCGTAAATCAGGACTTCAAATATTCTGGACACCAGTATGTTAGAGTAATTTTCTTCGCCTTATCTAATGGCAGAATTATCTGCTATTAAATATGGCGAAATAAACTTAAGATATTAGTGGTATCCAGAGCATTTGTAATACTAATTTACGCAGGACACCTGCAGCATTATATGCACCTTATATTGTGATACGAGGAGAAGTCAGTAAGTAGGTCACAAAAGCCAATACAAAAATGGAAAACCAAGATAGACACTTAAAAGACATTTTTATTTATCTATATGATCGTCATTTGCATTGATATATTTGTCCCATCTCTTTATTTCTAATACCTGCTGCATAGAAGTCTTTGAACTGTACTCTAAGCCACCTGTGTACCTCACATTCAACGCCTTCACCAGTCGGCTGTAGGCTAAACCACGTGAACTCCCTGTTTCAGTTGCTATGCTGTCTATTGTTTTTCGCCTGTCAGCTCTAACGATTTCCTCAACCTTCCGCACTATGTCTTCTGTCGCAATGTCAACAGGACAACTGCTTCTTTCTTCGTCAACAACTTTTGGAACGCCCTTGCTCATTTTGTGCAACTGTTGTCTCATAAATTCGAAATTGACATCTTACAGTTGGACAGTGCTGCCACCCATTGGCATATTTGGAAACAATTTACTACTAATGACCGATCTCTCATATCGGTTTGCGACCTACTTACTGACTTTCTCTCGTATATGTAATAGTTATTGTTTGGTAATCAAATCCATGATTATAGTTTGTTGCACTGGATACCTATCTTGATTATCTATCCTAACTGATAGTAGTCATTTCGAATGTTTCTGATTGTGATATTTCTAAATTTCCTTGAAAATGTTATTTGTCTTCAGTTATAAAAAAAATAGTAAGTATTAATTTGACATACTTTGCGCATCCTTTAAAATTTAGAAGTCTTAACGTCTTGGCTCTCAGTATTTTAAATAATTCATTATTCTCACCAGAAATTTTGAAAAAAATATTTTGCCGTATTTAATCTCAGAAAATTTGCGTATAATTTAAACAACAATTTTTAAATTTGAATGTTTGTTATAAAGAACGCTCATAATGAAGTAGTTATGAATTATTTTCCACATTTTGCATCAACAGATAGCAAATTATTCCAGATTTGTGTCTTTAAAGTTTTTATTGAAAGTTTCATGTTAGAGTAGATTTTTTTTTTCTGAAAAGCAGAAAAAACTTGAAAAGAAAAACGAATTTCATAAAATAAAATTGAATATTTTTTTCGTAAACTTATATAAATCAGCATAAAAGACAACACATAATCTCTTTGCAAAGCTTTTTCTATATAAAAAGGATTTTATTTATGAGAAATAAATAAAATTTTACATACATCAGCTATTGTGTTTTCAAAAATGTGATTTGTGTAACTTGTTTTGATCTACAAATACAAGATATTTACTTTAAATAATTTTGGGTGGGAAAACATATAGCAAGTAATTAATATTCAAGGAAAAAATTAAAATCACTTCAAGGGATTATTTCTTAATTTCCTTTTTTGTGGCAACATCTTATTGACATCCACATCTTCCTTCGCGAGTTATATTAAGTCCAAATCAAATTCGACAATTCTATATGAAGTCAACCCAAAATCTGATCTTAACTCAATGAACATCACTTTAAAACCGACAACAAACTCGAAATGAAAGAAAATTAGTACTTTAATTTCAGATTTTAAAGCAATCATGAAAAATTACTCTACATACTTGTTATGAATTGTATCGTTTACTTAGAAAATGTAAATATATATATATATATATGTAGAATAAATGCACATTCTTTTTGTGGAATAAATGTATTTCTACTCTGGGTCGGTGTCTAGAAGTAATTAATCCAGGCAGATTTTTAACGAAATCTTGACACTTTAATATTCTTGGATATGGGGATGGACATATTTACATATGGGGTATTTACATTCAAATTAAACATGAAAAATAACTGGCTGGGGACATTTTGCTTAACCCAGGTCCATCTAATCCTGTTTTCCGCCAAACAACGACGTTTCAGCACGTCTGCTCAAAAGAGCAATCAACTGTCGTCTCATTCTTTTTCACAAATTTAATTGTTGTTTCGGCAGTTTTTCGTCGGCTCAGAGTTTGAGGTTGATCGTTCAGAGACTCATCAAAGAATTTGCTACACTTTGCAGTACAGAGTTCAAATTCTGTCACCACAAATTCGGCCTACAATACAGGGCTGGATCCTCCCAGTCACAATCTACTTTATATACCAGACTGGTACTGGACTACTTTTTCCAGAACGTATACTATACACAAAAATAACCTCAAAAACAATATAAAACAAAATAATAGTAAAATCAATCACTAAATACTGATGATCAAAAGTTTTCAGTCCTTAACTAATGTTTTTAGCGTTTGATAAATAGTAAAGTTTTTCTGCTTGTCACTTGGACGAAGTTCTTTTTTCAGTTTATTTATAATAGTAAAAAAGATATCAATAACACACAGTTTAAAAAAAATCTAAAACCCAAACATCCCTTAAAGCACAAATATTTCGTCTTAGAAAGTCCAAGGCTTCATGTGATCTGCAGCGCTTGAGGTCGCATTTGGACCCTCATGGTGTCCAACTTTGCTCACATTGTAGCGATCGTTTCTTTTTACTGCAGTAATCTCATAGGGACCAATAAACTTAGGATGTAGTTTGGTACCTATCCCAAACTGTGTTTTTTGAATGGCCACCAAATCACAGAGTTTATATTTGTTGGCCTTTTTTCGCTTTCTGTTATATGTTTTCATGTTTTCCTGCTGTATTTTTAATATGTTTTGCTTAGCTATTTCTCTACTCGAATTTCTTTCCAATATGAACGAATTTAATTCCTCATCATCTAACAGTGTTTTGTTATGCAGGTCGGTTTTCAGCCGCAGTTTCATTCCTGTCAGTAATTCGAAGGGTGTAAATTGTGTACTTCTGGATACGGTACTATTCATGCTACGTTATACGGGCGCGACAAATATTTACCATTTAGTGGGGTCATCTACGCTAAGTTTTGCTAAAATTGGGATAATAATTCGGTGCCTTCGCTATATTTGACCCTTTCCTCTAAGTATCCCTGTTGTTATGGGAATATACTCTATTTTCTCTTCTTTACAATATTTCTCAAAATCAGCAGAGGTGAATGCTGGTCCTTTGTCGGTTGTAATTCGCGACGGATTTCCGAAGATATCATGTTGTCGGGTTAACTTATCGATGACTCCTTTAGCGGCTGTAGTTTTGAAGGGGTATAGCCAAACGAATTTAGTAAATGCGTCCACAACAGTAAAAATATGATTGTAATTTTTATTTGTAGAAGGCATGGGGCGAATGTGATCTATGTGATAGATCTCGAGGGGCATATTTTGTTTGGGGATCGGCTTTAACAGACTTTCTCCTTTTCCTTGTTTTTTATTACAAAGTATACACTCTATGCAGTAGGCAATGACGCTTTCAATTTGCTTTCTTAATTGGGGTATACAATAATTTTCTTTTAAAATAATTTCAGTTTTAGCCACTGCGTAATGACCTTTGTTATGAACGTCGCATATTATTTCCTTTTGCATATTCGTAGGAATTATCAGAAGTTCTCTGTCATTTTCATACTTGTATACGATGTCGTTTCTTATAAAATATTCTGAACTTTCATTTTTTTCGATTAACCTTTTTATCGCTTGTATGTGTTCATCTTCTTGTTGTTCATTCTTCATTTTCAATGTTAATTCATCATGCGATCGGGTAACTATTAGTACTGTATTTCTACTCAATGCGTCTACATGTTTCATTTGGGATCCTGATCGGTGGGCAATTTCGTAATGAAATTCCTGTAAAAATAGGGCCCATCTGGCTACTTATGGCGTACTGTCTTTTTTGTCCATTGTCTTTTGAAACGCAGAACAATCTGTCACAATTTTAAATTTCGTGCCCAATAAGTAGTTTCGGAATTTTTTAACCGATTCTATTACCGCGAGTGTTTCCAATTCGTAACTCGAATATTTTGCTTGAGTAGGTGTGGTTTTACGGCTCATGTAATGAATAGGATGCAAGTTTTTGTTCTCATCTTCTTCTAGTAGGACACTACCAAAACCTATGGCGCTTGCATCGGTATGCAATTCAAGTCTAGTGCCTTGTCGGAATGTTTGCAATACAGGGGGGTTAACTAATTTTTCTTTAAGAGTCTAAAAAGCTTGTTTCTCGAGGATTTCAAATTTAAATGTATTTCCGGCTTTTAATAAATCACTTAAAGGTCTCGCTATAGTTGCATAATGTGGGATGTATTTTATGAAATAAGAAGTTAGACCCAAGAAATTGTATAATTGTTTAAGGGTGCGGGGTTCAGGAAAATTACTGCCAAATGTTTGGCTTCCGAGGGCCTAGTAGTTCCGTTTTCGATAATATAGCCTAAAAATTCAATTTTCCGTTTAAGGAATTGGCATTTTTCAAAATTATATTCAAGTCTGTAATCCGATGCAACATTTTAGTTTTAAAAGAGCTTATCCTCAGTCTCCGCAAGCACTATGACATCGTCTAAGTAACATATATTATAATATATATATAAGTAACATAAGTATTACTTTTTCTTTAATTAACTGTTTAAAAACAGCTTGAATATATCTGTGAAATAGTTGTGGACCAATCGATAATCCGAATGGTATCTTTAAATATTCGTACTGGGAGTTATGCGTGACAAACGCTGTATATGCTGTATATCTTCTACTCTCCTCTGCTATGTCTATATGAAAAAAACATTTTTTAATCACATGTAGTGAAAACCTTCGCTTCCTCAATGTTATCTGAAACGTCTTCTATTCTTGGCAAGGGAAAATTATCTCTAATTATTTTTTTTTATTTAGCTGTCTATAGTCTACACAAAGTCTTCAATAGTTATCTTTCTTTTTCGATAACACTACAGGCGATGCATAATTAGAGCTACTCTTAGTTATAATACCCATTTCCAAACACTCTTGTATTTGTTTGTCCACAAACTTCTCTTCTAGATATGCTAATCTACGTGGTCGTTGTGCAAACGGAATATCACCAGTTAATATTACGTTTACTTTTAACTCTGTGTCCTTAGGCTTATTTGACTTATTAGTTATCCGTCCGATAACTCTTTCTTAACAGTGTTGTTAGTAATATGATTTATCTTAACTTCCTGAAAATTAATAGAATTAGCTGTCTCAACTAAATAAATATCTGTGGTTTTCGCGAAGTCTAACTGTGGGATAGAACACTGTTCGCTTTCTAACAAACAAATCTTAAAAGAGCTTAAATTCATGTATATTTTTTCACTAAAGTTGAAAGCTGTTTCATTTTGATTAGTTTGTTCCTTTCTCACCAATTCAGTTGTCGAAATCATTTTTCCTGTCGTGAGATTGTTTTGCTTTTCTGACCGCAACATTGCATGAAATCTGGGTGTGGCAGAGCTGACGCATCTGATTTTCGTCATGACTGCTTCTTGTGGGAAAGCACTGAAGTAATTTACCCTAACGTCCTTCAATTTCCGTTTCCCTGTAATTTGCAATCCTATTTCCGAAATATTGAAATTTACCAGTTTCAAAAAGTTATTTCCTAAAATTATGGGATGGTTCAAATTTTTTACGATGTATAAATCTGCATTCACTTTGTAACAATCTATTTCAATTTTTACGATCGTAAATCCTATGGGTGTTATTTGGCTACCACCATTACCTGATAAAACCAAATCATTTTCATGCTATTTAGGACGTTCCAGGGCTATATAAGTATCGTTACTACACATATTGACATCACTTCCTGTATCAATTAAAACATCTATATTTTTTCCTAAAATCCCCACGCTTTTTCTATTTTATCAACCTGATTTGAGTTATTGCTTACGGAAGCGTTTGCATTTTTAGGAGAATTATTTGTACACCGGTCAGACCTGTGGACAGGAATTTTACACTTCCAGAAATCCGGACTTTCTTTTTCTTTTTTTTTGGGGGGGGGGGGGCGGGGGGGCGGGGGGGTATGTGCATAATATTTTTCATATGGTACGCGACTTATGTCATTTCGATGGAACGCTCTATTATTTTCAATACCTTGACGTTTTCTAAATTCCGTATTTTTGGGCTTAGTTTCAGTTTTCCGTAAGTTAATTCTGATGATTTCAGAATCGTCCAATTTATTTGTCAATTCCTCTACACTCGTAATTTTGAGCAATTCGTCACAAAAGTTTTCCTTCATTTCCAGGGTCAATTTTCGCCTAATCTGATCAATGATTAAAATATTTTTTAATTCTTCGAACGTTGATATGTGTAATCCCGATAACCATTGATTGAGATTATTTGCGATTTCAAATGAAAAATCTTTCCATGACGCTGAATTTTGTTTTCTGTGTTAAAAGAATTTTTGCCTGAATTGTTCTGGTGTAAGTTTGAAACGTCTTAAAAGTATTTTCTTCACACAGTCGTAATCACTGGATAGTTCTTCACTTTCGCGGTTTATAAAACTAAGTCAAGCGGTAACAATGCAAGCAGATATGTAACCCATTCATTTTTTTAAATCCCTAGACGCTTTGTATGGCGTTCGAAAAGGGTTAAGTAATTGTTATTTACTCCTCATTATTATATCTATTTAGCAATTTTAGAACATCAGAACCCTTTCCGGCGATTGTAGATACCGAATTATGCAATTGGGTATTTTGTGTATTTTCCAATTGTAACTTTTTTAATTCAAATTCGCGAATTTCGATTTCTTTTTGTTGCAACAATTTCTCATTTTCTTCTCGCTCACTTTCAATTCCCGCTAGCAATTTTTTTACTATATCCTCATTATACCCTTCGGATCTTACAATTAATTCAGTCAGCTTACTGTTATTAGCATTTTCTGGAGGATTTAAACCTAACTCTATTACAGCAGCAATAAGATCGATCTTTTTCGACCTTATTAAGTGTGCCATAATTATATCTGACCAATTAACACATAAAAATAAAATATCTTAATCAATAATATATGTATATATGAACCCGATAAATCAAATATATCGATATATATATATAAAATAATATGTAACAATTTTATAAAACACACTTACTTTGTACCAGATATTTCAATAAAATAATAAATATATATATTTTTTCTTCACTACATAATAATACAAAAAAAATATTATTTAACACCAATTTTATAAAACACTTACTTCCATCTAAATATTCTCAAAGGAATATATATTTCTTTCTTTACACATAAAAAATAACAAGATAAAAAAAATATATATCGTTATAACACATTTTTCTCTCGAACTAAAAGCAAATAAGAACACGTATCTTTATTAGGAAGCAAAAAAATAACACCTTCCTATATTTATCAGCAAAAGCTCATGCGTCCTATATTCCCTTTTCAATCTGCAAAAGAAAACATCACTTCAGACGCTCTTAAAGCAAGTGCCTTATTTCTTTTATTAAAAAAAATGCAGAACCAAATATATCACTCTGCTAAATCACTTTCTAAAAATCTCACTAAAAATCTCACTAAAAAACTTCACTAATAATTATAATTTTTTTGTTCTTTGCATACAAAAAAAAAAAAAAAAAAAAAAAAATTACAGTACGCTTTTTATCTCCACGATTTAAGTATTTTTGAGAAAAAAACACTTTCCCATTTTATCACAAACAAGAAAAGAAAAGAAAAAAAATGTTACATAAACCTAAAAAGAAAAAAAAAAACGCAGGATAACCACATTTAGCTATTAAAAACCTTGAACCTCGCCTGAAAATCTTGAGATGATTTCTCGTGACTAGGTCAACGGGTCAGCGTATAATTCTTCTCGAATACTAGAAAGGACTTTCTTCCTATTAACTGTATCATGATAACTGTATCTGAGAATACACGATGCATTTTCACAAATATTTCATCAGAGCACAACCTCACTAGGGCGTATCGAGAAAATCGAAATTTCCCAAATCTTTTAGCGGGAGTGCGGAAAATTTGTGAACTCCTTTTATTAAAAAGTTTGCAAAATCTTAAAACAGTGGGTTGATATCTGCTATTGCCTCAGAGGGCCGAAAGTTCCGAAAATTGGACTAAAAATGATTAAAATACAAAAATTAATAAATGATCACAGATTTCGTTGATCGATTAGGGGTAGTACTTAAAAGGTACTATATTTGAAAAACAACAACCAAATAAATGTTTAGAATTATAGGTTAATATCTTCTGCCGCCTCATCGGCATCGAATTTTGGGAATTTTGACGCATTTTGGTACTTTTCTGCATAATGGTTTACTGCTTGCACAATGCACAATCCAGACAGACAGGGCTTGGCACTCTGCCAAAAAAGTGGAAGACCCCTATATTTATTCCCAGGAAAAAATCAGAGCGACCAGTAAATCACCTGACCACTCTCTCGTCCGGCTAAGCGCAGTAGGCAGGCGCTACAAGCATCTGCGAGTAGCAACCGATTTTAACTCCTTTAAAGCAATATACCGTAATTTCCGGCATGCAATCCGCGGATCAAACAATCATTTTTCGACTCAGAAACTTTTTAAAATAAAATGTAACTTATCAGATCGCAGTAAATATTTGGCTTCAATTACTAAATAAAATTTCTGGGTCCAAATTTCTGGGTCCAGTCTGTTTGATCCGCGGATTACACGCCGGAAATTCCGATACTTTTAATTAGTGTGCGGTGTTTATAGTTGCTTGCACTGCAGTTGTTTTAAGGGAATTTATCTTGTGGTTTTGTGCATTTCGTCATCATTTTTTAAGATGAGATATTGGTAAATATTTGAAATAAGCAGATAAACAGATAATAAGCAGAAATAAGCATATAATCCATTGGACTTGTCTCTAGAGTTTCAATTCAAGCCTGCGAATTACATATAACACTATGCATAACACTATAGTGAACACATATTACACATCTGTGTTCATTATAGAGCCGTTACACCCGGGAACAATAAGGTTGCTTAAACCATCCAATAAAGCACTTGTTACGTATTCGTTAGTTCTATTTGATATATCAAGACTTCATCAACTTTCAGGTGTAATATATCCCATGTACGTAGAACAAGGTTGCGATACAATACAGTAATGCGCTTTTACAATTGTTCTTTGGAGCTGTTTGTTCTCGAGCTTTTCTGGTGTTAATGTTTTGTCATGCCATCCATCAAAATAAAGGCCAGATAGACGGGAACGATTTTTTTTTATTTTGAGACCAATTTTTTGTAAATTCTCGCTTTTTTCCTTCATATTTTATTTTTGTCTGTGACGAGGCTGGTATCTGATTCTAATATTAAACCCAAATTTTCCATAACACTCGATGCAATAGCAGTCGTGGCTCTGTTGGATACACCATATCTTGTACCGACAAGAACCATCAATCGACAAGTTATCCAGTTTTAAACGCATTTGAACACTCCTTGTTGACTGCTGAAGAGACGCTGTGTAAGACTTGTGTTTGGTGACCACCTTTTCCCCGATCTCCACCTCCATAATATCTTCTATTTCATTTTCCCTTTCATTCTCCACTGAATAGCTGGAAGTAGAAGCAGGAGAAGAATGTTTTGCGGATCTTATAGTCTCCTGTTCCTTTCGTATTTGAGGTTTCTAGAGCCGTTGTGTTTCTGGAACATCAGCACTTCCAATGAATATTTTTTCTTTCCGTTCTTTGTCAATGAGGAACACCGGTTCTTTTGTAGAAACTTTCTTTCGGACAATTACACTCCTTAAAAATCGCCCATTTACAGGCAGATATGTCAAAAAAAAATTTGCTTCCATTTTAAAGTTCTCAATATCTTTGATAGTAGTTTTGCTTTTTACAAAACGTTTTACATTTTTCATTTTTCATTGTTTCATTGTTTTTCATTACATTGTTTTATTGTTCGATACTTTCCATAGTATGCATGTGTCATATCACTAACACGTTTATATAAAACCAAAGCAATGGATGTATCAAAGTATAAATTTTCCATCTTCAAGCCAACAGTTTCTGAAATAACTGAAAAACATGGTTCTTTGTTTCCACCAGTTTCGCAACCAATACGTATTAGTTTCGCAACAATCTCTTGTGAGCGCAACATCTTATAAGGTCTTTATGCGCTGGCAACATGCGTATAAAATCCTTCGGTGTTTGAAAAAATACGGCATTCCAACGTTTGTCGACTTGAAAACTTCGAGTGCGGTGATTTTGGCATTTCAAATAGTTACAAATATCTCATATTAGAAAATGATGACCAAATGCACAAAAACACAAGACAAATTCCTTTGATAACGACTGCAGTGCAAGCAACAATAAAGACCGCACGCTGATTAAAAATATACTGCTTTAAACGAGTTAATATAGGTTGCTACTAGCAGATGCTTGTAGCGCCTGCCTATTGCGCTTAGCCGGATAAAAGAGGTGATTTACTGGTCTCTCCGATTTGTTTTTGGGCATGAAAATAGGTGTCTTTCACTTTTTTGGCGGACAGCCAAACCCTGTCTGTCTGGATTGTGCATTGAGTAAGCAGTAAACCATTATGCAGAAAAGTACCAAAATGCGTCAAAATTTACAAAATTCGATGCTGATGAGGCGGCAGTAGATATTAACCTATAATTCTAAAACATGTTTTGGTTGTTGTTGTTCAAACATAGTACCTTTTAAGCACTACCCCAAACCGATCAACGAAATCTGTGATCATTTATTAATTTTGGTATTTTAATCATTTTTAGTCCAATTTTCAGAACTTCGGCCCACTGAGGCAACAGAAGTTATCAACCCACAGTTTTAAGATTCCGCAAACTTTTTAATAAAGGGAGTTCACAAATTTTCCGCACTACCACTAAAAGATTTTAGAAATTTCGATTTTTTTCGATACGCTCTAACCCTCACTTCGATGAAATACGCAGTTCAAATTTCGAAGCACAGAAGAAGTCGAAGAAACTTCTCTTTTTTCATTTTCCTCACAAGTTAAAGTCCACACTTTGCATGTAAATCCAATCCCGCACGAGGTCTCCAATTTGTAGAATAAATGCACATTCTTTTTGTGGAATAAATGTACTTCTACTCTGGGTCGGTGTCTAGAAGTAATTAATCCAGGCAGATTTTTAACGAAATCTTGACACTTTAATATTATTGGATATGGGGATGAGCATATTTACATATGCGGTATTTACATTCAGATTAAACATGAAAAATAACTGGCCGGGGACATTCTGCTTAACCAAGATTCATCTGACCCGGTTTTCCGTCGAACAACGACGTTTCAGCACGTCTGCTCAAAAGAGCAATAAACAGTCGTCTCATTCTTTTTCACAAATTGAATTGTAGGTTCAGCAGTTTTTCGTAGGCTCAGAGGTTGAGGTTAATCGTCCAGAGCCTCATCAAAGAATTTGCTACACATCGCAGTGCCGAGTTCAAATTCTGTCACCATATATATACTTATTTATATCCAAATACATAGTTTAATTTCATATAAAAAATGTGAATTTTCTTTTTTTTAAATTAAGAATTTCAAAACAAGACCAGTAAGAGTTAAAACCCAACCCGAAATGTACTCTAACCCGAAATAAGTAACATCAAGCCGACCTTCAATGAAAAATATTATTGCCTACCTAACTTGACCCGAATGTTGATTTGGATCGTATTCGGATAAAATCAGATTACACAACCCAGTGTAAGACTGGTGCACATTCATTTAAAAGTCAGTTGTTTCAATTACTATTTATTTTGACGAACAATGAGCGATTATGTTTTAAAAGTTTTCAGGCGGCCATGTAAAATGAAGTACCATAGTGCGACCACAATCTTAAGAACATAATTTTTCATACCACATAATTTTCCATACTACTTACACCATACTATAAATTTGTGACGATTGGTGAATTTTTAGAAAGTTAATCTCTGAAAAAAAAACAACAGACAGACAGACAAATACATAATTTTTATATCCTAATGACATTAAAACTAGACTACCTGCAGAACTTTTGCACAAAGAAATTATGAAAATTGGAGCACGGCCTCAGTAATTATCACTCGACATACATAGAAAAGAATATAAAAAATAAAATGAATGTCATAACCACTTTTTTTCGATGTCGAGCAAAAAATATAACAGAGTTTTCAAATTTTGTCTTAACACAGAATAAGCTAAAAAGTGACTTTTTTATCTTAATCGATTTCACTCTAAATATTTCTTTCTCCACAGATAAAGCAATATTTAAATTACATAAATATTTGTCGTAAAAATATACCTTCTGATTTTTAAAGTTCGTAGAAGTTATATGTTTTCTGAGTAAAAACATATAAAAAATCAAGAGCGCTCAAACATTAAAAAAGTATTTACACATTTGTCCTTTAAAATTTGGATGTATAAAAAATATCTAAAATGATTCAACGATGCGTTCAATAGTCTAATTTTTACACTAAAATAAAATTTTATATTTTCGGGGAATATGATTTAATGGTAGCAATATATAATTGAAAAATCGTTATTTTAAAGTTCGCTTTCAAAATGTTTTTTTGAAAAAAACAAAACTAATTTTTATATTTTACTAACTACAGTAAAAATAGGCAGTGAACTACATTATACAAGTCTTTACAAACTTTAATCATGGTGTAGCAACTTATTCTTCCCAATAGTGCTATTTTTATAAAAATATTATGTTTTTTATAGATTTAATATTTTTTAAGATCATAATTAAAGTGGTTTGTACAGACTCTGCTGTAATTAAAATAACGTGTGTACTTTTGAAATGAAAATCGTAATTGTGTGTCGCATGTTCTCTTGATGATTTTGGTATTATTTACACACTAGAAAAAGTATATTAAAATAAACTTTAGCATATTTTTTTTTCTTTGAGAAGTAGAAATTCTCTTTATGAAGGCTTTTTTACAAGCGTTAATTTACGATCTACACACACATATCCGAGAAAAAAATATTATTCAGATTTTTAACAATGGTCAAAAGTAAATATGAACATTTTTCAAATTTTAATCAAGATTAAGTCCTCTTTTTTACGAACCCATTTTTTGCTTATTTAATACCATTTTTTAGACTTTATATTTTCTCATTAAACTATTTAGTCAAACATTTGTCATAATTAAAACGAGGAATGTATTTCTTTATTATAAACTACGGTAATATGCATAATATATTTTTTCCTGATTTCGATTTTATTCAGCTAATTACAAAAACATTTAATAATGTATATACATACATACATACATACATCTATCTATCTATCTATCTATCTATCTATCTATCTATATATATATATATATATATATATATATATATATATATTTCAATTAAGACATAAAACTGATTATAAAACAACAAGATATCATGCTGCTGGCTATGTTTGTGTTCACTTGGTTTGCGTTCACTTGGTTTGTGTTTACTTTTTTTTTTTCAACAGGAAATAAGATAATTTAATAATGAACGAATATGTCTTATTTTAAAACAAAAGTATTTCTAAGAGACATAATTCAATTTCTTAAAACTCTAAAATATGATTTAGTCCATCTTAACGTATTTTTTTATGAAAATAATTCTGCAAAGGATTTTTTTTTTTTTTTTTTTTGTATCTTTGAAAAATGAATAAATTTGAATGTTTTCTGTAGAAAATTTTAAAATTTTGAGAAATTAAATAAGTTGTTTTAAATTATTTTAAATTTCCTATGATTATTTTTTAGGGCTGTGTAAAAACAAATATATATATAGACAATTTATTCGTCACTAACCAGTTATTTTTTTTCTTTCAGATTTAACTAACATATTATAATAGCTGAAATCTGACAAAGACTTGAACAAAGATATTTAATTCTCAACTGTTATTGTAAACTGAAAAACATATCTAAAATGAAAAAGCACTTTACGATAGAGTTTCAAACAGATCCTTCTTCGCGATTTACAGTCATTAGAACTATAGATAAATTTGAGACAGAGACGATGTTTGATATCAGTGGATCCGAAATCAAGAATTATTAGAGCCGGTGATCTACTCTAAAAATATATGACGAAGGGGTTGGGAGGGGTTGAATACCCTCAGTGTAGCCTTTCAAAGAGAACCCAACTCTTATGTATTGAACTTAAGCAAGGTCCGAAGAATATTACCAAACTCTGCAAATTGGTGATGCCGAGGAACACGAGAGTGATGCAAATCTAGCCTCTCCCTTCTACGAGCTTTGATATCGGAATCTGCAAGCTCTTGTTTGGCATTGATTGTTCAAAATGTTCAAAAGCAGAGTTCAGGAAGACCGCGGTCAACAACAAACGCCGTAAAGAAGCTGAAAATCTTAGTAAATAGATTCCCCAGTTGAAATATAAACCGACAATTTAACGGAATAAGTTCCATAAGCGGTTTGTGAAGTAGGACTTTATAAAGTAAGAGACCATATTATTTTAAAGAGCTTAAATTGGAAAATTTAGATACGAATATTAGTCCACGCTCTCAATGAAGATGATTCGGACGGGATTTTCAGTACATGTATACACTTCTTTGAAATATCTTATAAGTTAATTACTGACTATTAAAGTAAAATATTATTAACAACCGTACGTAAACAAACAAACGTGATTATAATTTTACAAATTATGGACTATAAAGGAATGTATGTAATTCCAATTATAAATGAAACATTATATAGAAAAACCTGCAGTTTGAAAAAACTTTCAGTTTTAAGCTGTTTTAATAAATTAATGGTATTTTTACGCAAAACAATTAGACAAAGTTTCAAAATTATAACATCAACAGAATTGGCATTGTCTTCTTGTATAATATATCATAGAGCAGTTTCCGATTCTGCAGTATCTTATGAATGAGTGATTTCGATTAAAAAGTGACAGAGAGTCGTGTTTATTTTTATTCTTCTTCGTAGTCTATTAACATTTCTACTATTGCAGTTTCGGAAACATTAAACATTTCATCACTGTTTAACTGTTTTTTGTGTTGGAGGAATGGACTAAGCTACTTAGAAATCTATTGTTTTGAGAAATAAGATCTAGTCACAAAATTAAACTAATTGCGTTCTTAAGTTGGTCAAAAACTTTCCCCACCACCAACAGTTTACACGGGGGCTCGTACAGCATCCGTCCGACTTGACATGTATTCTCGGACAGATGCTGTTCGCTGTTTGTTACATAAAAGGTGCTTAAAGTTCCTAAACGAATGTACAGTTTGTGGCAGATGTGAGATATTGCTGAAAATAACAAAGGGACTTATGAAAAACATCAACAAAATATCTGCTCTCTAAAGGACTTTATCACAAAGGTTTCACTGTAATTTGTTAAATTTGTTATAACATTTTAAAAATAGGTTTACTTAAGAGCCATAATTCTTTTAAATGCAGTGTAAAATATAAGTTTTTTTTCTTTAAATATTTGTTTTTTATTAAATTGCTGAAGTTTGTTGCATTCATATTTTTGTAATTTCCTAATATCAATTAAGTTCAACTTTAGTATTATCAACTTTAGTATGTCTAAAATATCAAAGTTGTTTTTGTTCGTTCCATTACGCTTTACATTGCTTCACAAAAATTATTGATTGCACTGAAACTTCAGAAGGCATCTTACCCCTAGATAGTTGGACATCTTACCCCAAACTTGGGTTAAAATGCCGAAATGCAAGTGTTTACAAAAATAAATTTTCGAAGCTTTCTATATCTCTGAAATGAAATATGTTTATTAATCATATATAAGAATACAAACTTTAACAAGAAATCAATGGATAATAAATAAAAACAACAGTCGATTTTTACAACAATTAAGTCAAACTAGTTGGATGTGTGAATTCCAAAACTTTCTTCTGGCTCATATATTTTAATATTTCAAAGTGTTGTTACAAATGTCAGTGTTTCATTTTTAATAATTCAATACTATATCAACTTTGACATTCATCTTATATTTCTGCTTCAGTCAATTATTCAAAATAAAAACGAGTTAATCTCGATCATGATATTTATTAATACCGATAGTTTTTCCGTTAATCTGTTGAATATCAGCTGTTGTCAAATAGTCAGCTTATCAGGAAGGCGCCCACCGGTGTAAAATAGAACTACGAAAAATCAAGAAAATTGTTCCAAAAGCGCTATTATAGTGTCCCCTTACGGTGGAATATTTGCAAATTCAGGGTGGACCTTCTTGCCATGGCCAAAAACATACACAAAAAATTGGTTCAATTCTATGCATAACTTCATACACTTTTCGATAGTACAATATTCAAAATCGCTATTACAGCGCCCCTTCCGGCGAATTTTTACCAAATTAAGTGAGGACCTGCTTGCCATAGCCACAAACTTACAAAAAAAAAATGTTGTAATTGTATGCATAACTTCATACACATTTTGATGGTACAATTCCGACAGACATACGGACACAGAGACACACGGATATATGAACACACAGACAGGCAGACATTTTCTATAAACATGTTTTTCGGATATCTGACCTCTAAAATGTATAAATCTGTCAAAAATCGGAAGTCGAAAAATTTTTTGATTACAATAATTTTCTTCTAGTGAAGATAGAAGAAAGTAAAAATACGGCATCTTCACCGAATCTACCCTATCAAAAGAGAGTCAAGGAAAGGATTACTTTGAAAATGCATATTTGGAAATGAAAGAAATATAATATAAAGAAATAGTAAATTTCTAATCAAGAAGGACTAAATAAAATGTATTATAGACCTTCATGTTTTAGCAAGGATGAAAGTAATTTAATTCAAAATTTCATTAATTAACTTTCACATAAAGGAAAAGCTTACAAATTCAGTAATAAAAACGCCTTCATTAGGAATTCATTAATGGAAAAAGATTATAAAATAAGATACAGACCTTTCTTACTGAAAAAAAAAATCTGCTTTAAAAGAAGAAAATTTTAAGTGGCATTTTGAAATGGATTTCTTTATTTCTTTCACATAAGTGTCACGCAAACTGTCATTTATATTATTATTCATGCAAATACCACACAAATGTTCATTTGTCTAACTATTCACAGAGATGTCACGCATTTTTTCGTTCATTACACTATTCACACAAGTGTCACACAGATGTTTATTCTTGGCATTATTTATTCAAATGCCACACAAATTTTCATTTATGTCATTATTTACACAATTGTCAAAAGCATTTACTTTCATATTATTATTCACGCAAATCGTACACAATTTTTCATTGATTTAACTATTTATACAATTGTTACACAAATTTCCATTCATGACATTATTGAAACAAATGTCACACAACTTTTCATTCTTGACATTATTTACTCGAATACCACAAAAATTTAAATTTAAGTTTTCTATTTACTAAAATGTCACACAAATTTACATTCAGGTCATTATTCACACAAATACCGTACTTATATTTTATTCAGATATATTTCATGTAACGTGTCTTGTCTAGTAACTTTATGAACGTAATTAGCAGGAGTACGTTTTACTTTCGCAGTTTGTGTTTTGACAGTCCATAAAATTCGTATTATCTATATGAAATAATAAACTTTTTATACTTTGACATCCAATTTGTTGCATTCTATGCATTTTCTAGACTTTCTTTTCAATGCCGTATTTCATGCATTGATGGTAACATATGTTCATTCTAATTTTGTACTTCAAATGTATTATTTATTTTCAACTATTGACGGGGGGAATTTTGCACTTCTAAATAAATCTTATAACAATTTCGCTAGCTCTCTTTATCCCCTGTGTATAGCACCTCACCAGTACCATTTTGCGCATCAAACTTTAGTTAGCTATAACAAAATTATTATACAATTGGTGATCGCATTTAGTTTCTGGGAATCTTTGCATGAACGAATTTTTCCTCATTCCTGTATGTATACCTAAATTAATATTTTATTTCTATAAAATTATTTTTACATTTTTAAGTGATTTATATAATATTTTTCCTCATTACGAATCTTAATTGTCTTGCGCTGTGTAATTTTCAAGACCAAGTTCCGTTTGAAGCAGCTAACTTTGATGCTCATTTTTACTACTATTAAAATTAAGAAGACACATGATGCCATTTATTTGATACTTACTTAATTTTAAATATAAACATGAAATTTATTTTCATAAATAAAAAAAAGCACAGAAAGACAACATAAATACACATATATTCTATGTATATTTATATTGTCTTTCTTTGCTTTTTTTTTGACAATTTGATGATTGAACAAAATTCATTCGAAATTTTCAAATTAGATCCAATATTAATTACAGTCTTTAGGCTATTGATTGCTACTTTATTTCAAAGTACTCAACATAATTATTTAATTGACTCTGAGTATACAAGGACATATTTTAATAAAATTTCATAACTCTACTTTTGAGCAGGCAGAAAGGGAAACAAGTGGGTAAGTGTGATCATAGATCGCACAAAGGGTTTCGTTTAATATTCCTTTCAAAACGTCCAGTTCATTTATCGCCATGCAACGCCTTCTAAATTTTGGCAAACCTTTCCTAAACTATCGTAAAGCTTCAAACAGATTCGCCTTGTTATATTTCCTAATTTTGTGTGTTCCCCCCGAAGTGCTGCGATATATCACATGACGGGTATCTGCCAAATTTTTGATGACCATTACCCCATTTCGCCTCCCACATTGGGGGAGGGGCGAAGTGGGGTAATGGTCATCATAATTTTTGACGCGGCCTGATGTTTAAAATTTTTGTTATGTTTTATAAGCTATATTAAATTTCAAACAGATCGTCAAGCTATATTTGTTATTTTGTTTGCGCCTCTCCCTCGCCCCCCCCCCTCCTCGATATGCGATACGCCATTCTTCTTTATACTTTTTTATCATGTGTTATAAAGTATCTTAAAGTTTAAAACAGATCGCATTTTTAGGTTTCCTACTTTAAAGGAAATCGCGGTCTGTTAGTTCCACATTCCATCACCAGGGACCGCACTCTATTCTTAACAAAAGCGTATCTGAACGGAACTCCTTTACACAACCTATCAGTATCAGTAGATATGTTACTCGAAGTGGTGACGGGCTTTAGAAAGAATTTAAGATGTTTGTTGAAATTACTATTCGGAAATAGTGGTAATTTAACTTTTGACATATTTATAGTTAATAGCATGTATCTGAGGGCTCCGTCAAAAAAAAAAAAAAAAAAAAAAAAAAAAAAACCGCACCTGAAACTGTATGAAACAAAAGGGTAAAAAAAAAAGAAATATTTTACGCCTCCCCCTCTCTCCACCTGAGCGAAATTTAAAACGCCATTTTTTATAAACTTTTTCTTATGTGTTATAAAGTATCTTAAAGTTTCAAACAGATCGCCTTGTTAGATTTCCTATTTTAAATGAAATCGAGTTTGCTAGTTCCACATTCCACCACGAGGGAGCGCACTCTATTTAAAAAAAACTGTATCTGAACGTAACTCCTTTAAACAACCTAACAGGAGATATGCTAGTTGAGAGGGTGGCTGTCTTAACCAAGAATTTAAGATATTTGCTTAAATTACTATTCGAAAATAGTGGTATGAACACTTATAAAATTTTTGATATTGAATAAGTAATAGTTTTCTCATTACGCCATCAAAAAATCGCACGCAAAAGAGTACAAAACGCCCTGTTATACTGGCTAATTTTGTTCGCGCACCTCCCCCCCCTCCAATGGGAATGTGACGCACCATTCTTTTTTTATAATCTTTTACTATTTGTTATAAATTATCAAAGTTTCAAACAGATCGCTTTGTTAGAATTCCTACTTTAAATGTAACCGCGGTCTGTTAGTCCCACATATCACCACCAGGGAGTGCACGCTATTCTTAACAAAAGTGTATCTGAACGAAACTCATTTACACAACCTATCGGTAGATAC
The DNA here is from genome assembly GCA_963932465.1 of Maratus speciosus. Classification (NCBI taxonomy): domain Eukaryota; kingdom Metazoa; phylum Arthropoda; class Arachnida; order Araneae; family Salticidae; genus Maratus; species Maratus speciosus. The sequence goes on along the minus strand of OZ010791.1, from coordinate 373,201,385 downwards.
ATGGGTCGGGGAGGGATAGCGCTCTTAACCAAGAATTTAATATATTTGCTGAAATTACTATTCAAAAGTAGTGGTATCAATACTTCTGACATTTTTATCTGGCTTAAGTAACATGTATGCTGTATTTTTAAAAATCGGACACCGTTCAGAAGAATACTGCAATAAAAAATCAAGAGACTGCCTTTTAAAATAAGTGTATAATAGACAGAAATCAATTAGTGAAATTAGCGCCCCTCCCCCTCTACCCGAAATTTCACGCGCCATTTTTATAAACTTTTTCTTATGTGTTATAAACTACCTTAAAGTTTCAAACAGATCGCCTTATTATATTTCCTAATTTTAACAAAATCGCGTTGTGTTAGTTCCACATTCCACCACCAGGGAGAGCACCCTATTCTTAACAAAGCTGTATCGGGAGAAAACTCCGTTAAATAACCTATCAGTACATATGTTACCCGAGGTGGTGGCGGTCTTAATAAGAAATTAAGATATTTGCTGAAATTACTATTCGGAAATAGTTGTAACTAAACTTTAGACAATTTTATAATAAATAAGTAGCGTATATCTCACAACTACCTCAAAAAAGCCCCTAAAGCGGTCAGAAACGCTAACTTTTTAAATAGAAATCTAGGGCCCACCCGCCCCCTCCCCGGAATTTTGCGCGTCATTCTTTTTTTACACTTTATCTTATGTGATATAAAATATCTTAAAGTTTCAAACAGATCGATTTGTTAGATTTCCTAGCTTTAACAAAATCGCGGTATGTTAGTTCCACATTCCACCACCAGGGAGCGCACTCTATTCTTAACAAAAGCATATCTCAACGAACTCCTTCACGCAATCTTTCCGTAGATACATGGGTCGGGATAGTGGCGGTCTTAACCAAGAATTTAAGACATAAAAGACATTTGCGGTAACAAAAGCTAAGATTTTAAAAAACAAATTTAGTTGCCCCCCCCCCCTCATCAAAATATCACACTCCAATCTTTTTTACCTTTTTTTATGTGTTATAAACTATCTTAAAGTTTCAAACAGATCGAGTGGCGGTCTTAACCAATAATTTAAGATATTTCCTGAAATTACTATTCGAAAATAGTGGCATGAATACTTGTAAACTTTTTGATGATGAATGAGTTATACTTATCTCTTAGCGCTGTACAAAAACCCCACGCAAATTGTTAGATTTCCTAATTTAAATTATTTCTTGGTTAAAATAGCACGTGTCTCCATTTTAATCGACGCATTTGATAACAATAAACCGATTAATTAAATAATAATTAATATTTCAGCTTGTTATTAAGATAGGACTTAGAAATGGGTATCACTGAAATCAGCGAGAAATTTCACATAGGGATGCCAAAAAATTTAATCAAAAATTTTAATATTTAAAAAGTTAAAATTTCGTATTAAAAAATCCTACTATGGGAAACCGCAGCGTCGCACAGTGGGGCAAAATCCCGAAAAGCTGGCCAAAATATGAAAACGTTATTTGAATGCCACGAAATTTCGTACACAGGTGTTTCTCAGGATGCTTATCTCGATTCGAAAATTAAAATTTAAAATATATATATATATCTATATATATATATATATATTTATATGGCGGACTTACAATTAACATGCTTTGAAAGTTATTCAATTTCTATAAAATTTCGTATATATGTACTTTTAAGGAGGCTAAGTACGATTAAAAAATTAAATTTTAATAAATGGCGAATTAAAAATAAAAACAATTAGATTTAAATAAAATATCTCGAGTTTCGAAATTAAAAATATTCGCGGCTAAACGTTACAATGTATTTTCAAGGACCAAGATATTTTTACAAATGATTTTTACAAAACAATGAATATTTATTTATGAAATACAATTGAGTATATTAATGAAAAATAAAATACTACAAGGTTTAATTTATATATATTATTAAAATAAAACAAAAGGACATTCTGAAATTCATCGCCTGAATCATCTGTAGTATACTAAGTAGACTCTTCAGTAGGGGGGTCGAAATATATTACACAAGTTTCTGTGCCTCTAGGGGCAAGGATATGAATTTCTTGAATGGTAATTTACGTAAGCTTGAAATGAAGGGATCTCATAACATTAAAAGCCGCAAAAAGTCTTTAATTGTTTACGTCCTACCGCATTTTAGGGAGAAATCTCGATATTTTTTGATAAATTTGTTGCATGATTCTTGAGCGTCTCCCGACATTTGCCCAACAGGCAATAATGAGGAAGCTATTATTTCTGTGCCACTGAAGTTGGCATATAGGACTAGGAATACAATTCGATGAATTTACAAGCTGTTTGCGATCTATAATCCACGAAACTGGTCAAATGAGTGTTAAGAAATTACTTGTAATATGACGTGGAATCGTTTGATCAAATCTTTGTCACTCTCCTTATGAAAGCAGAAATAGTTGGGTTTTCAAAGAATCGACGAGCTGTATTGTAATCATTTGTGCTTCCAAATCCAAACTTTCATTTTTCGAAGAGAAGTCCTAATTGTAAATGAAATCTATTTTGTAAATTTTGTTTTGCAATTTTAATTTTTTTCTTCTAGTCAGGAGTGCACACTTGCTTTATATCCCGTTTGTATGCCAAATGCAAACTACACTCAAAACACCTTATACAGGCATGTAACGTGGACATCCCGAATTGTAAAGGATTTTCCTTCACTTTTAGTTTGAAAATGTCATCAAGATTATTAAACTGTTTTGAAGTTGCCTGATATAGGTATCAACGTTGAGTTCACAAATTACTAGTAATGGCATTAAAAATTTACAATCAATCATCGTTAAAGCTAGTTCGTAATTAACGCCTACTTATTTTCTATCGATGATTGTTTTAAAAAGAATAAGTTTACTCTCTTGATCTGTAATATAATCCATTTCACAGACAGTACCTTCCATATTTTCGTGCAAAAAATGGATTCTGATGGGCCTAAAAAATCGAGGAGATGAAGATCTCGAATTTTTCCAGATAACGATATCTGAATTATTCGCAACACTTACGAGTTCTAATGGCACTAGAGAAGTGAAAAAGTTATTTGAACCTAATTTCTACCATCATCAACACTGAACTTTTGCTTAAAAGTACTTTGACCAGATGTACTATCACATCCCCACTTGCAAATAGAATTCAGATTGCTAATGTTCTCGGAAGTCAGATTCTTAATAACTTCCGTTTGCACTAATAAAATACGTTCAGTAGTATGATCTAGCAAAGATTGCAATTGACAAGATAATTCTTCTAATTACGATAGAATACACAAAACTATTAGCTATAACGATAAGAAAATGTATTTCTGTCGGATCTATGATGGAGAATAATTTTCATTTTTTTCTACTAATTTTGCTTATCAAATTCATTTATGCTTATGATTAAAATATTTATTTGTAACACAATACATCATAATCTATCACAAAGCTGAATAATCTAAAAATTTCAAAAAATTTGCCAGCTAAATTACTGTGAAATGTTTATGTTTCAGAATTTTTGAAGCGATTAAAAAACATTTTTACTTGTGGTTGCAAAAATATGCACGAAATGCAGAATGGCAGTTTATGGCAACTGTTTTTTCATGATGCATTAGATAATAGTTCAGGCTATTATTTCCATTAAATTTCGTTGCGGAACACCGTGGAACTTTTAAACTTTTTGATGTTTGAAAGCAAAAAAATAATATTTTTAGAAATTTTTTTTATCAAAAATTATCATGAAATTATTAATTTTTATGTACTTAATATAATTTTTGTAACATGAGCAAAAAAAGTACACACTATCGTCGTGTGAATTTATTTTAGAGCATTAAAATCGGATGATATGGAAAAATGTAGCGCGTGTTTAGAAGAATCGTTGTTTTGGTCTTTGTGTTCGCCTTAGATGATAATCCTCCAAGCATCACTTTTGAAATGATACAGGTTGCCAAAGAAAAATAAAAACTTTTTTATAAATACAGATTCTGACCCTTTAAACATTATTTTAGCCATGTGTATAGTTAAAATTTCCTAAATAGTAACTTTATTTTTCGACTTTTGGCATTATTTTTGGGATTTTGCCACACTGTGCGCTGTCGAGTCTGATACCTGTTTCCCGCCGAAATGAAATCTTTTTTCTTTGTCTTTCCAATTAAGGAAATCAAATTTTTATCGATCGATTTTTAGTGGATATTTTAACTTATACACATCGCAGAAATGTGAACTTTATACCAAATGAAAGTAGATTTTTTTCCGCGTCTGTCTATATCATTTACAAATTTCTCGGACCAATACTTTCTGATATGCGATTTCGCTTTAAAATGTCCACTTCATTTTTCGGCTTAATTTCCTCCTTGGTAATCGTGCATCGGCTGATTTTGCTGGCAACCCTTAGGATAAATTCCGATGATTGGAGAAAGTCCGTTTATACCAGTGTTAAAAAGGTTGATTGGTTAATTTTAGAAGTTATTTAGCCCGTAATTTGGTTAATTACCGACTTTTTCAAAATTTTATGTTTTGTCGTTTGATGTGTGGTGTTCAGCTATAAGTACCCAAATTTTCAAGTCTCCAACATGTATAGTTTCTGAGAACGGGCTCTGTGACTGACAGACGGACAGACAGACAAAAAAGTGAGACGAATAGGGTTTCGTCACATGAACGAAACCTTAAAAATACCTTTTTCAATGTGGATCATCATTTTGCAGAAGGACCAGGGCTAATTGTGATTAAATCCACTTTGTATATACACACATGCTGACAATCTCTGAGCAAAGACCCCTTCTAGGATCTCATTTCACATATAACTAACTTTTCCTTTTTAATTTTTTTACGAAACGAACTGGCAGAACCTTTTTTATGTAGCACTCTTATAAAGACATGTTTCAGACAGTAGTCAATTCTTAATTTTTGTTGTATAGAAACCCTTACATTTTAATTTTTTTGTAATTTCTTGCGTACTTTTTTCCTTTTCATCTCCTTACTATCCAATTGGGACTAACCAATTCTTTCCCCCTCCTGTTCCTCTTGCAGTTTTGAGTGGAGCTTTGTAAATTCATGTGCTATCGGATACATAGGTGCGATACCATTCGTTCCCATGCCTTCGTTTCTGCCCCAAGTTCATTATCATCTCTTATTTTTGTTTTCTTCCGTCAATCTTGTGTTCTGAGGGGGGGAGGCATCTTTTCTCCATATAGCACCATAAATTGCGCGTGTCCAAATACTGTTTTTTTATGTGTCCATTCGTAAATTTATTCGTGGGAGTTCTGCTTAGTCGTAAAATCTTAATTGTACAGCCATAAAATTCACTCCTGGTAGGTCCAGGAAAAGTTGGGTACTCTTTTTTTATTTTAGTTATTTTATTTAGAGTTCTGTATCGTGTTTTTGATGATTTGGATCCCATCAACTATCTAAAACGATTAATACTTGTGATAAAAATTAACATTTTATCAAGTTTAAATATTTCAATCACCATATTAAATTACAATTATAAAAGTTTTTGCAGGAAACAAAATGTAAAAGCTAAAGTAAATTCCAAATTACATTTAAAAAATGCAAGTTCCTGTTTAAAAAAATATTATATATTTATCGATATACGTTATTCACATTTTCTAAAGTTTAATGTGAATATTACTGCAGCAAAAATTCAAGATTTAGATATCAAATCTCTCATCACCCTACTGTTGCGAAGGAATTTTTTACGGTAAAATGGTTTGAAACATTGTTTCAACCGTGAGCATTAGAAAGTATCTATGATAAAAACATTATTTAATATCTTCTGAAGCACAAAAATCTTAAAACATTCATATTGTTATTCCTTTTATTTCTCCTTTTCTTATTATTGTTTTTTTTTTCTTCTCCTTTCTATTATTATTATTTGTCTTAAAAGTACTCTGCAATGTTTAGAATATTCTAACATACAAATAAGAAAGTTAGGTCAAAATATATAACTATTTTCCCTATGGTAGACGCACGAGGGAGGAACCAAATGTATTTTTCCAAGGTTTATTATTTAAGGTTTATGCATTTTTAAAATTTCTTTAAAAGATAAAGCTAGTGAAGATTGCATGTTTCAGTAATATATTCTTTGAATCTTATTGAAGAATGTTCTATTTTGAGAGCAAAAATTTGAATAAAGATTTCTTGTAATAGAAAGTACTGTTAAAAAAAAAAAAAAAAAAAAAAAAAAATGACGATCCTTAAGCAAAATTAATATTTTTTTTCATTTTTGTATCTGAATACATAATTTTTCGCCAAAATAATTATTTTCGCGGTAGATATGTCAAGTTTATCAATTTTTAAAAGTCAGTAATAGTTTTTTCATTTCCTTAAGGATTTTACATATGAAAATATATGTATTTAAAAATACACATTCCCAGAAGCAAAATAAAAAAGCAAACCTCTATTAACTTCATTCTTCTTCTAAGCCGGGCACACGAGGCGTAAAAGCCAGGGGCGTGAGCTAGAAGGGACTCCACGACCGGTCACCCGACGGGAACTAGTTCCTTCAGGGAGACTCGTGTGCAGGCAAATCTTCCTAATTTTCTACTAGCAGAAGTGAACAGCATGAAGCCAGGGACGGTGGTATGAAATGAAACGCGGTCTGCTGCCCCTTGGGGCAGGGTCCATGGCTGCACACTTTTACCCTCTTTTCAATAGTCGTCTTCTGGCAACCATGGGTAAAGCTGGTCTTTGTTCGGTGCCCCATAAGTGTTTTTTTTTTTCATCTCTGTGCCACGGTGGTCGTATCCCATTAACAAGTCTCTCATCAGAATGGGCAATGAGCTCATATCCCAATTTAGAAGCGTATCCTTAACCCCCATTTTAAAAGTTTTAAATGAAGTATGTCGAATAGGTTAGGTATCCATATTAGTAATCATTAAGTTTGCATTAGTCCTAATTCCTTAAATAATTATTGGATAGGCGCAACAACCATTCTGACAACAGGCCATGAGAACCAGGGGCCTTATATCCCAAGTGAGAGGCTGCGCTTATACCACAGCGTGAGAGGCTAGTGGGCCCTGGCCTAGGTTCAGAAATGGCCGGCAGAAGTTGGACCTCAAAACTTTAATCCCATGAGTTGCAATCAGCACCCCCAATCTCAGCTCAGCTCTTTGATAGTAACAACAGTCATCTAAATATTATTAACCAGCTTATCCAAGGAGATTATTACAAACAGTCGTTCTCCATACAATTACTAAGTTATGTCTTTAGAAAGTTTTAATTCTAAGAATAAGATAACTCATCAGAAGCACTCCAGTCTTAGATTATGGTGGCACTGGGAGGATATGATTAACTCAGTAATTTCAAAGATTAAGTCCCAGAGTGAAGTTTATTTCAGTAAAATGTAATTAAAATGTCATGTCTAACAATTGTTTATTTCAGGATACCCCATGTCTCCCTGGGTGGCCGGCCTGGCAGGCCACATGTGGGAGCTTATCCCCCCACAAATTTTGTTATATATTTATTTTTATTTTCCTTTTTGACAGTTCTCCTCTTTATTAGGTGCAATAGGATACAGTCCGCACGAGCTACCAGATCCGCTCCAGTGGGATAGCCCACGGAGCCAGTTTTTACTCGGTGGGGTACGGTAGAAAGGCGAACTCCCGTCTCCCTCTGCAGCGACTCGTCTGATTGCATTTCGACCCCAAATTTTCCTTTCTGCGGCAAATCTTAGCTTCTCGGCCATTTCTTTTTAAAATTCTGCCCATTTCAAGATAGTCTCATTCAACTAAGTTTTTTTTTTTTTAAGTTTTAGTCTGTGTAATTTTCCCTCAAAATTGCCCCCCCCTTCCAGCTAAGATATTGCCACTTCCTAGGCACAAAATTATCCAGCCCTATTCCACCTGGCACGGCAAGTATGTGGTGTGCGGCGCCTAACAAAGATAAACAAAGAGCACTCAATAAATTAGACACATAGGTCTAGCTCAAATAGTCGGCCCTTGTACTTGTCGGGATCACCGTTGGTGGGTGACCGCCTGCGGCGATCTTGCGTCTGTACCACATTACAGCGCCCCGCTGATCCGAGCACAAAACCCGTAAACCTGGGCTAAAGCCAGGGAGGTAGGGTCTAATCAGTGGTCTCTGAGTGAAAAACATTTAAAAATAAGACAAAAATAATAGCTTTGAGTCTCGAAAAAATTTCAATGCATTACTCATTTTGTTGCATTTTGGAAATATTAGTTAACAAACCTTATCTTCACTATTTGTCTCTGCGCAGGGAATTACATTTCGTCAATCTATCTGATTATCTCTCTTTTCAGTTTATGAAATTTAGTAAAACTTTACTATGAATGAATTTGAAATCGTTTTAACAAAATTTAATTAACTATAAATATCAACAGAAATATATTTTAAATTCGTTAAATACTGGGCTTATAGCAAAGAATAGCTCCCGAATGATTTACCTAAAGTTTCGTAGAAGACAAAGGACCAATGTCCGCGAGAGAAATTTGTCACAACAGACATTGTTTATTAAATACAACTAAATAACAATGCAACACATTTATAATACAATGCTATATAATTTAAGAGCTTAATAGAAGATGTATGTAACGAAAATAAAAGTTCAGTAAAATTTAAGTGAAAGCTTATTATTGTAAATTTAATTAATTTATTTATTTTTATTAACGTATGTTTAAAATGTTAAAGGTATTGAATTTGGTCAAAAAAAAGTTTTAGCGTAACTTAAATATTAGTAAGTAATGCCTTTGATTCTCAAGGACTAATTAGAATATTAAAATTTTACATTTATCATATGACAGAATATCTCTTGATATATATATGTGACAGAATAACGTTTTTGAAAATGCGACATAACACGATCTTACACTAAGCAATTATAACGCAATTAAAATACAATACAATTACAGTTATAGTAATTACAAGATAATGTAATTACTACATAATTGCTCTTAAAATACTTATTTAATTATGAATAGATTGTCAGATAAAATTACATAGATGCATTAATTATGTAACGCTGCGTAATTCTTTATAGAAAACATGAAATAGAGATAAGGGTAATTAAAAAGCATTAAGTATCAATAAATTATTGTACAGAAGTTATATAATTATAAATAATGTACAAAACAGCAAATAGCTAAATTATGTTTTATTTAAGGTATCATTCCACTTTCTTTTTACACCAAAATTTTCATATACATATATACATACATATATATATATATATATATATACGCAATGGAGTCCGTGCTGATAAGAACCACATGCCTAGTAATAGAAATTTAACTCATTAACTTTAAAATAAATCTGCTTAAACGAGTATCACATACAAGAAAAAAAATGTATTGTGTTATCTGTCTATTTTCATTTCACTGAGACTTATGTAATGAAGTTAAGAAAAAGGAGAAAATTTTATTTTCAATAGCAGTGGGGGAAGTTCTTCAAGAACAGGAAGAACAGGAGTTCCCAAACTTTTAGTTCGACGTACCGCAAAATTGAAGTTCATAATAACACGTACCATCAGGTGACAAACTCAAAACTAATATAAAAAACCCTGTGTAAACGGAATATATCTAAAACGAAATATCTATTCAGTGCTTTGTGCTTCCTTCTGAGCATATTTTGCTGTATTTAGTTGCATGATTGCGTTATTAATTTGGTACTTAGATTGACTGCTTTATATTAACATTTAAATAAAACGTTGTATAATCATTACATTTTAATAAAATGTACATTATAAATATACTGTGTTTCGGTAGAAAAAAGCTACAATACTTAATAAGATATTGACAACAATTTTTTGTTATATGAATGCTCTGTTTATAGCAATAGTAAAATACTATTAAGAAAATTTATTAAGTGACTAACCTACATAAGATATTCATATACCTTCTGAAAATAAATAGCTTATTAATACGAAATTAAAGCTCGATGAAATAGGTAATATACACATATACAATATAGTAATAGAAGAAAAATTTTCCTGTTTTTCAGGAGGGATGAAAAGTCAACGCAACCTATACTGGAAAATTAGTTATATTTTTCTAAAAATTCTAATTCGAATTTACCATTAACATAGGAGAAAACAAAATGCTGTCAAAAAAGATAAGAGAGAGCAGAAACCACGGAGCCGGCGAACTGGCAAATCAAAGTAAAAGGACGGATTGAGCTATTTTTTTAATTTTCCATGCTGTATTTTTTATTCCATTTCGCGTTCTAGTATCCACTGGACTTTCGTATACCAGTAAACAGAGCTTCACGTACCAGTACTGGTATGCGTACTATAGTTTGAGAGTCCGTGGTCAAGACGATAATCAGACTCTCATTTACACCCAATCGACATTTCAAAAGACATTTTTAAAAAAGTTAATAAATACTTGGCATCATCATTTAAGTAAAGTATTTGCTCTGTGGCAACGAGATGTTTGGTTTTTAAATAGCGTGAGATCTTTCGATTCTTCATTGAAAAAAAAATCTTATTTAAATGTAAACTTAGAAAATATTTATTATATTAATTTTATTAAATACTAAGTATCTAGTATGAAATCATAATTACAATATTCTCTTAAACTCTGAAAAGGAACTCCCTGTAGTGGCATATTTATATGCTGGTGGTTGAAGTGGTCTGGAGACTTTTAAGTGCCGGTGGGTTTATGAGAACATAAATGTCTTTATAGCGTCAAATATTTTTTTATTCGTGTTTACTATTGTATAGTTCCTATTAAAGGGTTTCTATTTAGAAATAATTATCAATTGATGTGATCCATGTAAATTTAGGGACACTCTTTAACAACATTCACTTTCAAGAGGGAAGGGGAGGGGATAAGTTATTTTTAAAATGAGCTTGACTTCAATTAATTATTGATTACGAAGGTAGGTGATTCACACACCGACTAAATTTAACTATCATTCTCTGAAAATAATTATTTGAAAAGCTATGTTTCTCTTTTAAATTCACTACTTTTAAATAGGGCCAATAATTTTCCAGTTAAACGCATTGAGCTTAAATTTGTTTATTTTAAAACTCCTTGGTTAAATGTAAATCTCAAAACAGTTACGACGGATTGATTGTTATATGTCATATGGTCGACAGAATATTTTTTTTTTTTGCCGAAGAAGACAAACTAATGAAGATTAAATATTTGGAGTTATTTTTTTATGTATTCGAACTTTCTTGAAAAATATATTTTAATTACAACATTTTTTTCACTCTGTATACAAATGAAGGGTAATTACTTAGTACTCACATCAATTTTAATGACAAAATTACACATAAATATAATAATCCCCATAGTTTTCCCCTTTCTCTTTTTTATCCCCTCAAAATGTAGTAATTAAGTCGGTGCTATTACAGAAATATCATTAAAAAACAACATTAATATATCAGAGAGTAATTAAAATTTTCAAATTCTGCGAGCTAAAATGACATCCTCGGATTCAAGAGGATAAGCGATGTTAATTTAATCACTCCACATTTGATTTCCTAGAAGCAGTTGTGGAGAATAACATATACTTAGGCTAAAGCAATATAATATACATGTGTAGAATCTGATTTAGACCATGTCTTTAAATTCTGAAACCATTCAAGTAAAGAGTACTTCAACAAAATAATAATGACATTTTTACTATAACTTTGTAATTACAAAACGATTCATTGTGTATTTGCAGTTTTGGTTGAACTGTAATTCTTTCTGTCTTATCTAATAACCAAGACCATTTTTAGGTATTTACAACGGATGCGGCTACACAGGGGACAAAGATTGGAGTTTAGGAATAACGCTCACTTCAAATTGCATGAAATAAACAAACCTAAATATTTTGCTTTCATTTAGTTCGGTATAATGTATTTCAAGAAAAATTTAGAAATCTATACAAGTTTATTTCTAAAATGTAAAGTATTTTAATGACAAATATGTTTAAGCTCAGATATAAATAGGCATGCATTTAAAGCCATTAATGACTTGCAAAGCATACGTAATCAAGTATGGAAGTGAATTTCTTTAACGGAGGACAAAATATATTTGCTAATGCTAGCATTTATCAAATGAATAAGGTAAGTTTGGAGAAAAGGAATAAAAGAGGCTTTCATCAGTTATGTAGCTTCTAACCACGTATGTGATAGCCTCCTTTCAGAAAACATGCATGATGGGTTTTCAGTTAGAAGGATCTGATTTCAGAGATTCATATAATGTAAAGAGCTTTTATGTGAATAGTTCCTTAAACACAAATTTCTGTATGAATATATGAGATTTAGTACATGATGTAATCTGTTTTACAGTATTCTGTTTTATTCAGTGCAAGAAGGCTTAATTTATTTAAAAGGAGATTTGAGAAATACAAGTTCATACCAGGTAATACATTTTAGAAATAAACACATGCATATTTGTATTGCATTAAAAAAAAACCCTTAATCGTGATATATTTTTGTTTCTAATAGAACTGTCTATAAATCTTTCATAGATGGAGCACTGCAAACAATTCGTCAAAAAACTGAAAATGTTTCAAGCATAGTTGCCGACTTCCAAGAAAATAGACAATTTAAGGTAAGATATTTTCAAGGGATATTTAAAATATATTTAAGGTAAGATTTAAATAGGCATTCATTCAAAGCCATTAATGACTTGGAAGTCATTTCGAAGAGCAAACGTAATTAAGCACGAAAGTCTTTTTCTTTAGGGAACGACAAAATATATTTGCTAATGCTATCATACATCAATGAATAAGATACGTCTGCAGAAACGGAATAAAAGAGGCTTTCAACAGTTATGATAGCTTCTAACTACGTGTGTGATCGCCACCTTTCAGAAAACATGAAACTTTTATTACACAATGTAATTCCTTATAAATCATACCCAATCTGTTCTACCGGGCTGCTATACTAAGGAAAATTTCGCCAAAATCGCCGGGTTGACAGTGCAAAACATCTCCATTTTTGCGCAAAATAGGTTCCACGATGTGTTTGAGACATCTGTGTCAGAAGAAGGTATGTGTAATAATTTTTCTGCATTTTTTACGAAACTATGTACATAAAGAAATAAATGTATTCGTTTTTTATGTTAAATTTATTATACAAATTTAAATGCTTGGATAAACAAGTTTTTGTAGACAAATAAAAACATTTTAATTTTTTGCAATGATCTTCGTTGTATAGCGATGGATATATCTCATTTATTTCTTGAATTCCAAGAAAAACAAATTAATGAGGTTTCAAAGCGTTTTTTAATAACATACACGCTACATATTCTTTTGTTAAATATAATTTATTTATTGGCTTTGAAGTAATTACAGATAAACAAAGAGTTGTCATCGTAAATATATACAATAGAGAATAAACAAATGTTTGTCATACTAACATATTTTATCGCAAATAAAAAATACTAAACATATATGAAATTTAAAAGAATGATAGTAAATATGAGCTTTAGACTATGATATTTTCGAGGGATATTTAAAATATATTTAAGGTAAGATTTAAATAGGCATGCATTCAAAGCCATTAATAACTTGGAATGCATTTCGCACACATAAGTAAGCGCGGAAGTGAATTTCTTTAGGGGACGACAAAATACATTTGCTAATGCTTTATTTCATCAAATGAATAAGGTACGTTTGGAGAAAATAAATAAAAGTGGTTTTCATCAGTTATGAAATCTTCTAACCACGTACATGTGATTGCTTCTTTTCATAAAACATGCATGATGGATTTTCAGATGAATGGATCTCATTTCAGAGTTGCATATTCTATAAAGAGCTTTTATGTGGTTAGTTCCTTAAACACAAATGTATTTAGGAATATATGAGATTTAATACATGATGCAATGTGTTTTACAGTATTTTGTTGTACTCAGTGTAAGGAGGCTTAATTTTTAAAAAAGGAGATTTGAGAAATACAAGTTAATACAAGGTAATACATTTTACAAATAAGCACATGCATTTTTGTTTTGCATTTAAAAAATATCCATGATATGTTTGTGTTTCTATTGAAACTGTCTATAGAACTTTCATATATGGGGAACAAAAAAAAAATCGTCAAAAAACTGAAAAATTAATTCAATTACAATTGCCAAATTCTAAGCAAATAGAAACTTTAAAGTAAGATATTTTCAAGAGATATTCAAAATATATTTATGGTAAGATTTAAATAGGCATGCATTAAAAGCCATTAATGACTTGGAACGCATTTCGAAGAGCAAACATAATTAAGCACGAAAGCGATTTTTTTAGGGAACGACAAAATATATTTTCGAATGCTATCATTCATCAAATGAATACGATACGTCTGGAGAAAAGGAATAAAATACTTTTTCAACAGTTATGATAACTTCTAACTACGTGTGTGATCGCCACAGTTCAGAACACATGAAACTTTTATTACACAATGTAATTCATTATAAAACATACGCAATCTGTTTTGCAGGGCTGACATACTACCGAAAATTTCGCCAAAATCGCCGGTTTGACAGTGCAGAAAATAGGTTCCACGATGCGTCTGAGAGATCTGTGCAAGAAAAGATATTTGTAATAAATTTTCAGCATTTTTTCGTAACTATGTGTAGAAGACATTAAACATATTCGTTGATTTATATTAAATTTATTATAAAAATTGAAATATGTGGATAAACTATTTTTTGTAGGCAAATAAAAATATTTTTAATTTTCGCAATGGCCTTTGCTCTATAGCGATGAATATATGGGATTTATTTCTTGAATCCCTAGAAGCGCAATTTAACGTTGTCCTACTGCGTTTCCTAATAACATATACGCTAAATATTTTTTGTTAAATATAATGTATTTATTAGCTTTGAAGTAATTACAGATAAACAAAGAATTATGATCGTAAATATGTACAATAGAGAATAAATAAATGTTCGTTATACTGACTTATTTTATCGCAAATGACAAATTGTAAATATATATGGAATTTAAATAAATGATAGTAAATACGAGTTTTAAAGTCAGATATTTTCATGGGATATTTAAAAGGTAAGATTTAAATTTAAGGTAAGATTTAAATAGGCATGTATTCAAAGTCATTAATGACTTGGAACGCATTTCGAAAATATCACGTAAGAAAGTTCGGAAGTGAATTTCTTCAGGGGACGAGAAAATATATTTGCTAATGCTAGCATTCATGAAATGAATAAGATACTTCTTGCGTAAAGGAATAAAAGAGGTTTTCATCAGTTATGATAACTTCTAACTACGCATGTGATTACCTCCTTTAAGAAAACTTGCATGATGGATGCTCGGTTGAAGAGATCTCATTTCAGAGATGCATATTCCATAAAGAGCTTTTATGCAAAAAGTTCCATAAACATAAATTTCTGTATGAATATAGGAGATTTAATACTTTTACTAATATTTTTGGAGTATTTTGTTGCATTCACTGTAAGAAGTAATTTCTTAAAAAAAGAGATTTGAGAAATACAAGTTAATACAAGTTAATACAAGTTAATACGTTTAAGAAATAAACACATATTTGTTTGTATTACATTTAAAAAATCGAACCATTAAAGGTGATATATTTTTGTTTATATTAGAACTCCCTATAGAACTCTCAAATAAGAAGCCTTCTACAAAATTCGTTAAAAACTGAAAAATTAATTTAACTACATATAAATAAAAACATACATTTATTTTACTTAAATAGGTGTCACAAATAAAAATCAAAATATGTTGACATGTTTCGGTTTAATAGTAAAAACCGTAATCATAACACACACATAATCAATAGAAATGAATGACACTGGGTACCAAAAAATAATCTAAAAACCAAAAAACATAAAACTGCAAACATTGCGCCCTCTATGATCTCAAATAGCCTATGCTACCGCGGCTCCCTCTATCAGACTCCCTTTTTAAGTATTTATTAAGGAATTCCAACCATAAAATTGGAATATCAAAGGATAAAGAATCATTACACACAGTATCCCTCCTAGAATATATCTCAATAGATTCCCGGATGATTGACTTGCGGTATAAACTCGAAGCAAACACTAATCTATTATCTCTGAAACAAATATTAACCCCCCTCTTTAAAAACAGCCTTGATAACGCAGTCTTATCCCTACCAAATTTTATATCAGATTCATGCTCTTTCCTCCTAATCCCAAACTTTCTACCTGTCATACCAATATAATAATTAATACCCCCCTCCTCATTCTCATATGGAATTTCATACACCCCTGCGAGATCATCCTGTGCAACCAGATCAAAAGGTCTGTACAGAAGATGTTTCAACTTAGGAGGTGGTTTAGCAACTAATTCTAACTTAAACTTAAATAATTTACTTTTAAGTATCTCAAAATTACCCTTGATGTATGGAAACGATAACCTTTTAAACCTGTTAACCTCCCCCCTCTCGCACACCTTATCAACCAAAGTACAACTAACCTGTGAATGACCTTTACACCTATAATTTTTAATCAGTTTATTAATCTTGTCTCTTTTGTAACCATTTACTTTAGCAATATTGAAAATATAATTCAACTCCTCGTCCAAAAAGTCCTCTGAACAAATATTAAACGCACGATTAACCATGAACCTGAACGTTGAGAATTTATACCCAAAAGGTGAATACTCTGAATTTGGAATAATATGCTGACTACTAATATCCTTCCTATAAACTTTTCTTTTTAAAACAGACCCCTCTCTTATAAGGCACACGTCTAAAAATGAAAGAGCACGGTCATTTTCTAATTCAAAAGTAAACTGAATATTCCCATCAAGTTTGTTAACTTCATCAACAAAATCAATAAAAGACTCAACCACCTCCCCTACCAAATTAAAAACACATCATCAACATACTTCTTCCAAAATTTAAGAACTCTCTTAAACTTTACGAAAATATTCTCTTCAAAAGGTCTCATTTTAAACTCTGCTAAAAAACCCGAAATAGGAGATCCCACAGGGGCACCCATGTTTTGCTTATAAATTTTACTGTCAAAAATAAAATAGTTACTTTGTACAATTAACTGCAATCCATCTTTCAGAGTACATTTTATGCTATCACTATACATTTCTGCATTATCAATTTTCTTATTAATTTCACGACAAACTTCAAAAGTGTCAATTGAGATTGACATTGAATTGAAATCTATTGAGATATATTCTAGGAGGGATACTGTGTGTAATGATTCTTTATCCTTTGATATTCCAATTTTATGGTTGGAATTCCTTAATAAATACTTAAAAAGGGAGTCTGATAGAGGGAGCCGCGGTAGCGTAGGCTATTTGAGATCATAGAGGGCGCAATGTTTGCAGTTTTATGTTTTTTGGTTTTTAGATTATTTTTTGGTACCCAGTGTCATTCATTTCTATTGATTATGTGTGTGTTATGATTACGGTTTTTACTATTAAACCGAAACATGTCAACATATTTTGATTTTTATTTGTGACACCTATTTAAGTAAAATAAATGTATGTTTTTATTTATATGATAAGAAAGGGTGAAGTAAAATTTGTTTGAGATTTACGAAAATTTACAACGGTTTTTGACATTAACTAGAGATGCTGAATCCCCTATTGATTTATCGAAATATCCGTAATTAGATTCGACAGTTTGAAAAACAAATAGCTTACATTTTTTTACTACTTGACCTTGAAGGATAATAAGATACGAAAACTAAGTCCTTTTAACCGTTTAAAAGGTGGTGGTATGTTTTTTAAACTACTTAATTTTAATATCCAAATCCCTTAATGGCATTAGTATTTTGGTACAAAAATTTTTCATTTATTATGTATGTGAAATATAGTTTTTTTTTCTTGTTTCCAAATAGGTTTTTTTTTTTTTTGTAAATTCCGGTGTCTATAAAAATATATGTATCATAATCACTTATAACGTATCAAACTAAGCTCAAAATTGCTAATGGTGATAAAAATACCTTTATTTAGATTAACACACGTTTTATCGAGCAAATGGCAACATTTTCAAGATCATTCTTATTAGAAATATTTTCGCAAAAACATTTTAATAACAATAAGTTGGTAAATAATATCACGAGACATCATGTATAGTGAAAACCAGTGCAAAAATAAAATAAAATAAAAATGGATATTTGTGAGCGTGAATTAATTTCTACTAATGTTACTAAACCTGCACAGCATTTGTTTCTAAATTTTAGGTAACTCAAGAGAGACTGAATAATTGCAAATTTTCTCACTGCGTGAAAATATCTCTATATACTCACGGATAATTGATGGCAAATAAAATCTTGACTGATAAATTATTTTGCTATTTTCAAAATCAATCTGTAAACGTTATTTGCTGCATAACGATAAAGCACTACAGCTTTGGCCAGATGATGCAGCGAAAACACTGTACAGCTTTATTTTGAAAATAGCAAAATTTATTCGTCAAGATTTTATTTACCATCCATTATCAGGGAATCACAAGAGATATTTTTACGCAGTGAGACTATTTTCAATGATTCAGTCTTCCTCGAGTTACCTAAAATTTGGAAAAAAAGATACTATGCAGGTTTAGTAACAATAATAGAAATTAATCCACGCTCACAAATATCCATCTTTATTTTATTTTATTTTTGCACTAGTTTTCATTATACATGAAGTCACTTAATATAATTTACCAAGTTCTTGTTTAAATAAAAAAAAAATCGCGAACACATTTCTACCAAGAATGATCTTGAAAATGTCGCCGTTTGTGCTATGAAACGTATGTTTATCTAAATAAAGGTGTTTTTTTATCACTATTATCAATTTTTAGTTTTGTTTAATTCCATTGTCATTGATTCAATTCAACAGTTTAGCAATGGAAGTGCTTTACACCTGAAATGGTTAAGAAATTGAAGCAGCTAGAATGGTAGTACTTTGTCGAAATACCCAGTTATTTGAAGGGAATGTAGCTTAGATTATAGGATTTATGAACTTTGTATCTTACATTTGTTAATATTACGTGTTTTGAGGTAAAGTGGAAAAGTCACTACGGAATATTGTCAATAATTAATAGAAAATAGCATGACTTTTATTTATTTATTTATTTTATTTTATTATTATTTTTTTACAGTGTGTATAAAGAAATTTCATATTGCTGATTAGACTAAATTAAATATATATATTATATATGACGCAGCATACTTAATAACCATAAAAAAACAGGGAATTTGATATAAAACAAAATCTAAACAAGTTCTTACTTTAAAAATATTTTCAAGCATAATTTACGGTATTTATGGGTTGGGTTGATTATTGACGGCTAATTATCTACTCGAGAGATATAGGCTCGGGGGGGGGGGGTGCCCTTCGTGGGGGTCTTTCTAAGGGAACCTAACCCGTATTTACTCATGAAAATCCACGTTTCGAAGAAAATCACGAAAACTCCGAACGATTATTTGGGCGGATACGATTGGGTTCGAACCCAGCACCTCTCGTCTACCAGCTTCGAGAGTAGAACCTCTCGGTCACTACGGTATTTATGTATATTACGCTATCTTCATAGAAATACTATAAGTTTAAACCTTACAGAATATATACACTTTTGCTACTTGAAACTTATCTTTTATATTTTGCTTGATTTATAGTTTTAATTAAATTTTTTTAGTTTTGTATTTTTGTCTATGAAGGCCGCATAAACTAGGTATATTGATCCAACCATTAAAGTAATATGCATGCATTTTCTGATTCATGTACTACCATGTTTAGAAATCGGCTGACGTTTTCTTTTCTTTCATTCTTTCTTTTGATTTTCCAGTTTCCGAACCGTACAAGGCGATGTGGGGATTGTATAGCGGGGTAATAAAATATTCCAATTTCTCACCTATCTTTCTGTCTATCTATCTATCTATATGCAGGATGTTTTCGAATTCCACTGAAACATTCAGAGGGATAGTAGTAGGCATCAAGAGGTTGAAAAATTCCGTAGAACATGGAGTTGCAAACCACCCATTTAATAAAAAATACAGGTTGTTCTACCCTAATTTAATTTGGGTTAATGGTATTAACTTTCGAAAAAATAAAGTATATTATTGTAAAACTTTTAATAGACATTCTCACATATTTTGGGGATGTAATAATATCAAAAATTGAAAGAAGTTTCCATTACACACGCCAGAAGTATGCAGTTGACTCTCCGCATTTTGGACTGCGATAAACAGTTCATACGATATCATCGATTGCATGAAAACTCTGTTTTTCCAAAACATTTTGTAATGTTACTACATTTCATACAAAACATATCGTTACATATCGTTACATTTTTATTCCGATATGTTATTTTTCTGTAACTAGGGGGCTCTGCCCCCTACGAGCTACGCTCGCCAACCCCCGTCCAGATTCCGCGGACACTAAATGCACGCTAATTTGATGGGCTTTAAAAATATTTCGAAAGATTTAATTATAATTTAAAAAACAGTGGCGATCTCCCTATAAACAGATTTCTATTCATTTCTCTTTCAGTGGGGAATTTTAACGCCAAATCCGCTGCGGTACTACTTGATTATCTCGTCGACCAATTTCGCCAAATTATATAAATCGCCAAACCACTCGCCAAATTATACAAATTGACATAATTTTTATTTTAAATAACGAAAGAACAAATAAATTAGTACAACATTAATAAAAATACAAATAAAACGTCGAAATAAAAATAACTTGATAACGTAGACACGTGTAACAACATTTCAAAATAAGCTAATATAAAAGGAATTAAGTAAAATGTCTTTGTCTCCTGGTATTTTTTAACAAAGCGAAAAGAAAGTCCTTTTAAATGAGATATTTTAAATTAATCGTTTTAAATCTGACGTAATTTTGACCAAGCTATTCTTTCTTTTTTAAATATTCACGTGAAAATACTTTTGTTAGAAATGAAATATTATTTGCGTTTTCCTAACAAAAATAGTTGAAAAGATCCTTTCAAAATATCAAATAAATGTCTAGCGCATTTTCTAAATTTAAACCGTTTTGCAATATTTTGTGTTCATTTTATGTAATAACTGTAATGTGGCGTAAATATGACGTAAATTCTCCTATTTAAG
The DNA here is from genome assembly GCA_963932465.1 of Maratus speciosus. Lineage (NCBI taxonomy): Eukaryota > Metazoa > Arthropoda > Arachnida > Araneae > Salticidae > Maratus > Maratus speciosus. Next base: position 373,180,455 of record OZ010791.1, on the reverse strand, counting down.
ACTTCTAACGCATGTTAATGAATTTATTATTTTACAATATCCTTTCTCTTATAAAATTCAAGTGTATACTTTTTATGACGTAATTTTTAATAAGTTCCTGCTTTTTGTACATAATTATTTAATTATAATTCCAAATGATTTTTTTCTGTTTATAATAGTCACGTGTAAATAAATTTTTAATTTGAAGCAAGCATTATTGTTTGCGCTGTTTATACATTTGGCAACAGTATAAATTAATACCATCTCTCTATTCTAAAAAAAAGTAACTACCGCTGTCACCGCCGCCGCCGCCGGTTTTGAATTTTTTGTGACCGGAGGTCTTTCTTCGTTAATATTAAGAAAAATAATGCATACAAAAATATTAAAATCGGTAGTATTATACAGAAATGTTTGATAAACACGCTGATGCAGACAGTTTTAAAATCTAAGAATTATTTTAAGAGATATTTAATGCTGAATTTGGACAAAATCGTTCCACTAAAAAAGTTTTATAGTAGCAAAAACTATACATCGGAATTTAATAATTTTTTGTTCATTTTATCCGTTATAATTTCCCGGTGTACTGAATTGATATATTTTTTTTTAATTTGACTCATTTTTCGGGGTTTTATATCTATTTTAGATTCAAATTTTCAGCATTTCGAGAGATATTTTTTTACTTAATTTAGAAAATTGTACTAATTTAACCTGTTGCCAACTGTATAAACAACGGAAACAATAATGTTTGCTTCAAATTAAAAATTTATTTACACGTGACTATTATAAATAGTAAAGATACTTTCAAATTAAAATTAAATAATTGCGTATAAAAAGCAGGAACTTATTGAAAATTACGTCATAAAAAGTATACACGTTTTAAAAGAGAAAGGATATTGTAAAATAATAAATTCATTAACATGCGTTAGAAGTCTTAAATAGGAGAAATTGCGTCATATTTACGTCACATTACAGTTATTACATAAAATGAATACAGAATAATATTGCAAAACACTTTAAATTTAGAAATTGTGCTAGACATTTATTTGGTATTTTGAGAGGATATTTTCAACTATTTTTGTTAGGAAAGCGCAAATAATATTTAATTTCTAACAAAAGTATTTTCACGTGAATATTTAAAAGAGAAAGAAATGCTTGGTCAAAATTACGTCAGATTAAAAACGATTAATTTAAAATGTCTCATTTAAAAGAACTTTCTTTCCGCTTTTTTAAAAATGTACCAGGAGACAAAGACTCTGTTTATTTAATTCCTTTTATATTAGCTTATTTTGAAATGTTGTTACATGTATCTACGTCATCAAGTTATTTTGATTTCGACGTTTTATTTGTATTTTTATTAATGTTGTACTAATTTATTTGTTCTTACGTTATTTAAAATAAAAATTATATCAATTTGTATAATTTGGCGAAATTTTTCGACTGGATAATCAAGTAGTACCGCAGCGGATTTGGCGTTAGAATTGCCCAATCAAAGAGAAATTAATAGAAATCCGTTTATAGGGAAATCACCATTGTTTTTTAAATTATAATTCAATCTTTCGAAATCTTTTTAAAGCCGATCAAATTAGCGTGCATTTAAAGTCTGCGGTGTCTGGACGGGGGTTGGCGAGCGTAGCTCGTAGGGGGCCGAGCCCCCTAATTTTCTAAAATAATGTAAAAAATATCTCTCAAAATGCTGAAAATTTGAATTTAAAATAGAATTAAAACCTCCAAAAATGAGTCAAATTAAAAAAAAATAATGCAATCTACACAGCGGTAAATTCTAACGCATAAAATGGTCTAAAAATGATTACATTCCCATGTATAGTTTTTGCTGCTATAAAACTTTTTTAATGGAACGATTTTGTCCAACTTTAGCATTAAATATCTCTTAAAATTATTCTGCGATTTGAAAACTGTCTGCATCAGCGTGTTTATCAAACATTTCTCTATAATACTACCGATTTTCACATTTTTGTACGCAATATTTTTCTTAATATTAACGAAGAAAGACCTCCTGTCACAAAAAAATTCAAAACCGGCGGCGGCGGTGACAGCGGTAGTTACTTTTTTCTTAGAATAGATAGATATATAAATTAAAACCCTAACATATAAATGAACAAATAAGGTTATCCCAACTTTTCCTTTTAAATACACACTATTCATAAAAATTAAATTGAAGATAAACTACGATGTTTTTAAATTACAGCATACAGAATATAAACTGCTCATACTTTTTAAATACTGTGTAAATATTTAATCTTTGTGGGGAACCTGTATAAAATTAATACTAATATTTCTAGTTTAGTGATTTATATTTTCCAATGGTTGTTAATATTTTTCATAATATTCAGTCATACATATGTTTTATTCTGTAGTCCCACTAAAATTCTGCAATATTTATTAGCCCCCGGTACGGTATGCTATTTATTTCTCCCAGCTTATTTTGTGTGGTCTCCAAAAAATAACGTTACCTTACAGAAGCCAACCGTAAAACAAAGCAGTACGATTAAATACTCTATAGCAATTTTTTAAACTTCTAAGCATCGCACATTTTTAATTTTATACCGTCGTATTGGAAATAAAATGTACTTTTAAATGCAATTTGGTTAAAAACTGAATCTTCATTTATTTTTTGAATTTTTTTTTTTTTTTTTTTGTAGTTTTTGGAGCCATTTGCTTAATATTGGCAACGGAAGTACTCAATTTCTATAGAAAGTAAAGGAAAAGTAGGTGTAAAATATTAATTATATATTTTTGTTGCCATTTTTCCATAACAACGGAAAGAAAATATAACTAAAATACGTGCTATTTTGAAAAAAAAAATAAAAATATTTCTGTTAAAACATGGAGCTTTTATAAACTGTATTTAATTTTAAGTATATATATTAATGTTACAAACTAATAAAGGCATATGAATCCTTAGCTGTTTTTTTTTTCTTTTGCCGAGTTCCTTGAACGACGGCATATTTTTGCTGCATTTGTGTATTATTTCGAAATAGTGACGCCATATGCATACTTTACTGTAGATGTTTAAGAGTGTATCGTAAATATGGAATTCTTAGGCGGATGCGAATGACATCATTTTATATAAAATAAAAGTGTCTGCTGTAAGTCTTAAAACTGAAATATATTTTCTACTATTTATCTATGGGGCATTCTCACCATGTTTTGACTTTTATGTCCCTGAATAATAATTTCTATTTCAGTACATTTTCTTGTGTGTGTATTTTTTTTAATATTATATCCTGGGGAACATCCCATTGTATGATTGCATAACAATATTAACGTGATTAATATGTTTTGGACGATGTTGGGGGTCCAAATACCAGGAAAACACTTATACCGTCCCGTGTCTCTGATGCTGATTTTAAAGTTTGTCTGCATAAAATTGTTTCAATAAAAATAATTCGATGTAATTTTTTTCCGAAACTAGAACTATTGTTTTATAGAAATATGTAGCAAAAAATTAACCTGAATACATTTTTGGGATTGTTATTATTTTTTAAACTCTGTCCCTGGGTTTTAGATTTCTTACAAAATATTTATACATATATTCAAGTTATATACATATATATATTTTTTTTTTATCGGGGGCGACACTAAATTCTGATAAAGCAGAGTTCCTGTTTTCTAGTTTTTGTATCTTCTTTTCTCCAAAGAATTAACAAATTTATACAGATTTCATCCAAATAATGTACTAATATTTCAATCGAAAATTGATTACAATACTACACTAAAGAATATTTTAGAAAATTACCATTACTTGAGAAATAAATGAACCAAAATTTGCAATGTAACTAAGCCCTTTTTATCAACAGTATTATTAATTACGTTAATTTTCTTTTAATAAATCTAATTAGTTTAAGAAAAGTAACCCTTGTCTGAAACTGTTCTGATATCGAAGTACTTTGCACAATCAATTACGAAAATCATTCGACCAAAAGTTTCAAAGCTCTTCTGAATGAGTTTATTAGTAAATGTTTATATGATACTCATCAATAACAGTTAAGCTACGAAATTATCTTTTCTCAAAACAATAGTTACAGTTAATTGATTTAAGAAGCAAGGTAATTCCATTACTTGAATTGTAACGTTTTTAAAGTCATTAATATTACATGTCTTCAAAATATCAAGTGAATTCCTCGATGAATTTGCCTCTTTCGCGTATTCCACTCTCCCTATCATTTTCACTATACTTATTTTATATTAATACTTTTATAGTTAATAAAATGACGTATCTTGTAGCATACACTAATCAATGTCTCTAAAACATGGATGATGATACAATTTCGAAAATAAATGTCTGATGTGCAAATAAAATTCTTCTCTCTCTCTATATATAAAATACTTAAATATTTTCATACGAAAAGACATGTTTAAAAATAAATAAAAAAGTTAATGCAAAAAATTTAAACACAGGAGAAGAATGTGCTATGGATTTTTAAAAGGGATATCATAAGGATTTATAGCAAAGCTATGTTATTTCGGAGCAGAAATACGGGATAATGCAAATACATTAACCCCCTGACCGCCGAGCAAAAGGGCAAAATTGAAATGTTTTTTCCTCTATTTTTTTTTTTTAAATCTAAAAAAAGGTGATTTTTTCAACAAGACATAAAAAATTTAATTACGCATAAGAATATAAGTTTTGAGAGTATTACCGATAACAAAATGTTTTAAAACTGCATTATATTTCTAGAATTAATTTAAATAATGCATCTATTGCAGTGAAACCTGCAGCTTAGTGAACGGATATATCAGTCCGCGGCAGTGGGAAGCTTAAGATATCCAATATTCGAAGGAAAATTCTACTATGTTATATAAAACATTTAATTAAAATATTAAAAAAAAAAAAAAAAAAAAAAAAAAAAACCTCACCATGGAATTAGAATCGACATTGATACCAATATACAGGGGCATGTGTCAATAAAAAAACTATGTAAATTGGAGCCAAGGAAGAGCGAGAAAAATCTGATGCTAAGATCTAGATTTGGAACGTATATATGTAAATATATACCGGGTGTTTCAAACGTTCGGTGCGAAAGTAAAACGCAATCTATGGGTGGGAGAGACATGTGGTTTGTGGATAAATATTCAGCGTTTTACGGGATTCTTTATAACATAAACAAAGAAATTAGTTCAAAATCTCGACACTAGTCGGCGCTACCGCAGATAACTCCATGAAATAACTCCATATTTCTCACACAATTGGATACGAAAAAGTATACATGCGATATTCTATAATGTTTTTGTATCCTATTCTTGCTCTGTGTGAGCAATATGAATTTGTTCCATGGAATTATCTGCAGCAGCGCACTATATTTTTGAGATATTGATCTAATTCTTTTGTTGGTGGCATAAAAAATTCCGTACCACGCTGAATATTTATCTGCAAATTGCATGTCTCTCGACCGATAGATCGTTTTTTATCGCGTTTTACTTTCGCACCGAACTTTTGAAACACCCGGTATATATAAAAATTACTCATATTGAAAATCAAAACACATCTAACAAGCTCGCTTAACAAAACCTGGCACAAAAATCTCTTGTGTTAAGATGACAGTTGTTTGATTTATATACAGGGTGTCCACTCTCAACGGTGTCCAATGGCTAAATCCTAAACCGTTAGTCATAGACATATAGTTTCAATTAAAAAATGTTTTTAATGAGGTAAAGAAGTATTTTAAAAGCAATTTCGGTCAATAAAAGCATTTCTTTTTAAATTAAGAAATTTAAAATTTATACGGTCCCCCGGTACTATAAGTTATGTTTAGTAATGTTTTCCTATTACACTGACATGTTAAAAAAGAAAAAAAAAAAAAAAAAAAAAAAGTCCCATTATTCTACGATTAAAGCTGACCGAGTAATAGCTGTTTAAACTTGGAGCATATTTTTGCTACGAAATAGGGGTCTTTCACAAATTTAGTAGATATATATATATATTTGAGACTAAAATTAACATTGCAATATAAATTTGAAATATAAAATCATTCTGAAGTATTAATGCAAAATGTACAGCTTATACTAAATCCATAAGAGAAAAAAATAATTTTTCTTAAATAAAATGGTGAAAAACAACAGCTTTAATTCTTTACAAAATGATGTATATTTTAAAATGCTATTAGATTACACAAGACTGCAAAATTTGAGTTGTGTTATGTTTTTTAGCTTTTCATAATTGATTCTTGTGTATTTTGTAGCGCTAAATCTGAAAATGACTTTCGTTTTAATCATCAAGTTAGATTTTTCGCTAATCATAAATTTCAAAGTGACCGCTTCCGACCACTACCGCACTGGATCCCTGAGCTTTTTAGCTGTATGAATTGCTGTATAAGACAAAAAACATCATAAATTATTGAATTAAATAAAATTAAACTGAATAAAAGAAGTTTAACACCTATTTTATAGTGTCAGATTTTCTCTATTTGTAAACTTTGAAATTTACGATTTCCGAAAATGTCTAACGTAATGGTTAAAAATGAAGGTCATTTTAGGATTCAGCGCTAAAAGTACATAAAAATCAATTATCAAAAGTTTAAAAATACAATCAAGCATCAAATTTTTACTATTTTTTAACTTTGAAATTTACTACTTGCGGAAAATCCTGACATGATGGTTAAAAAGGAAGGTAATTTTCGGATTCAGAGCTAAAAATACATATAAATCAATTTTAAAAGTTAAAAGCACAACCATCGCACGGTTGTGTTATCTAATCTTAATTTTTTTCTTAAAAATGTGAGAGGTACTCTATCCGAAATTTTTTGTGTTATCCTGTAAAATAAGTATATATGATAGCAATGAACATATATCATAATACTTCAAATACTTATCATAACACTTCATAATACGTCATTGTCATCAGACTTACGTCAGTATGTAAAATTTAACCTCGATCGGAAATTTGTTTTGAGTTAAATTTGGAGTACAAATTTTTAACTGGAAAGATATACACGATATTTTGATGTTAAATAAAAGCTTTTAAAATAACTTATATTTTTTAAAGAAATCATGAAAACAAACACCCTCAATTCCTTACGAAATGAAACATATGTTAAAATAAAATTATTATAACGAATCTAAAACTTAAATAATAAAAATTAACTCTATCGTAATACTTATACAAGTTTTTTCAAAGCGGTGATGCACCTGAAATAATTCCTTCGAATACTTAAAGCACCTTGAATACAACCCTTCGAAGCACGGTCGAACTCATCTGTATTCAGGTGCAGGAAAGTTGTATAAGTCAAGAATTTCAAAGTTTCATAACTCAGTCAATTTTAGTCTTAGATGAACGGGACTTTTTCCGTTTTTCTTTTTAGTGTAACAGAGAATTTTTATTAAATATCACTTATAGGACCGGGGGACCATGTAAAAAACTAAATTTCTTAACTTTTTAATGCATATTTTTCTTGACCCAAACCGATTTAAAAATACTTCTTTACCTTATTTAAAACATTTTTGTAATTCGAATTACGTGTCTATGACTAACGGTTTAGGAATTAGACATTGGACACCGTTGAGAGTGGACACCCTGTATAGTATACCTAATATGAAGTTAGAAAACTAACAATTCGAACAACAATGTGGCCGAAACTCCAAACTTAGTGATGACAATTAATAATCCACAGAACTGTCGTAGGAAATTTACAAAACTGTAGTTTAAAATTTTTCACTATTAAATTCTATAACTATACGAATAAAAAAATTACCAATTGATTAACAAGTGGAAAACAGATATAAGATGATGATATAAATTAAATAAATCAAAGTGACATGTGGATGCCTAACCGTCAGTAGGCAGGACCTCACATGTCGTTAATAAATGCATTATTTCATATATAGTCTGGCAAATTTGCAAATAATAGTCTTATATATATATATACTAGGAGGCTCAGCCCCCTGCAAGCTACGCTCGCTAACCTCCGTTCAGAAACCACAGAATCTAAAAACACACTAAGCTGGTGGGTTTTAAAAATATTAGAGAAGATTGAATTATATTGAAAAAAGCTGTGCAGATCTCCCTGTAAACGGGTTTCCATTCAATTCCCTTTTATTTCAAAAATTTAAGGCCGAATCAGTTGCTGTTAAGACATCCAGTGATTGTTTTCGTTTTTGATTAAAGAGGATCATTTAAACATTTGAAAAGAAGCTAAAATAAAATGAATTAAGTACACAGAGTCTTTGTCTCCCGGTATTTTGAAACAATCTCTATAACAATAGCCTATGTCATGTGACTATTGTTGAAAATAATCATAGCATTACATTAAATTCTTATTAATTTCTTTTTGTATAACTATGTTCATTGTGATTGGTTGTTTAATGTAGCTTTCTTTCACGGCCGCCAATTCCCCAACATGGGCCTTACAAAATCTATAAATACCTGTAAATTTTCTGTTTTCATTCAGTATGTTTGTGTAATTGTTTTTGTTAATATCAAACATACTCAATTCGATCCACGCCTTTATGTCTGCCTTTTATTTATTTCAACAGCAGAGCGTGGTTCTAGCAAGTGTTGAAATGAGCTGCGAGACATACTGACGCCGTTATCTTTCTGTTTTTCATTTCTGCTGGGATTTTGAGTGAAAAAGATTTTATCTTTCTTTTTATATATTTTATCGAGCAGAATGGATTCTTCAAAAGATGTTTACGGCATCCCTCTTTTTGAAGGTGATGGAAAAGTTTTTTCGGTATGGAAACGAAGAGTAACGTCAATTTTTGCTGCTAAGGAATTGGAAAAATTCCTGGAAAATGCAGCGGCTCCAGACAATGCCGCCGATGTCGTGAAAGCAAAAAAAGCTTACGCTTTATTATTATCATTATTAAGTGATAATGTTCTTGCGTCACTTCAAGATGAAAATACATCAAATAAAATTTGGAATAAATTGGAACGCACTTATGATACAAAGCGTGCAGTGAATCAAATTTTAATTCGGAAGAGATTGGCAACGATTAAGAAAGATCGTACAGATTCTATGAGAAATCACATTGATGAAATAAATAAATTAATTTCGGATCTTAAGCTGTCTGGGGCAGAAGTTAATGAAACGGATACTATTGTTTATATTTGATGTCATTGCCTCAGGTATTTGAAAATGTTAAGATTGCTTTAGAAAACCAACCGAATTCTGTTTCTACATTAGATTTTGTGACACAAAGATTATTAGATGCTGAAGCACTTCTTTTGGATTCAAAGAAAGAAAAAGTATATACTAAGGCTGGTCATGATAATACTGCATTTGTGTCGACTCGCAAAGAATTCTTTTGCAAAATTTGCAACTCTAAAGGGCATACAGCGAAATATAGTAGAAAGAAAATTACTTGCCATTCTTGTGGAAAATCCGGACACATAAAACGTAACTGTAAAGCTGTTAAAAATTCAAATGAGGAAAAATTCGCCTCTTCAGCTATTTCTTTCGTTGCCGGAAGCATTAAAAAGAATGAATTTATAGTAGATTCCGGAGCAACTTCCCATATGTGTTTTAATGAGAATTATTTCGCATCCTTAGTACCTTCTTCAGGAACTATTAAATGCGCATCGAAAACAACGAATCTTGAAATCAAAGCTATTGGAAATATTAATGGAAAACTGTCAAATTGAATGGAAATTACTTTAAAGGGTGTGCTTTATGTTCCAGACTTAAACGGGCAACTCATTTCCGTTAGGAAAATTGAAAGTGCAAATTATACAGTTATTTTCAAGAATCAAAAAGTATTTATCGAAAAAGGGAGAAACCGTTTTTACATTGGTGAACATGATTTGAATGGACAATACGTAAGTGACTTTGCCCTGTTTACGAAACCGTTCTTACTTCAAAGGAAAATCATTGTGATATCTGGCATCGCAGACTTGGTCATCCGACTTACAAAGTATTGAAAGATATGAAGCCTCTGATACCTGATTCTTTTTGTGATATTTGTGCTCAGGCAAAACAGAGTGCAACTCTAGTGGGAAGAGGACCAAGAAAAAGAGAAACCAAGCCAATGACTTTGATTCATAGTGACATTTGTGGACCTATTTTTCCGACAAATTTTTCTGGCGAGTGCTATTTTTTGACTCTTATCGATGATTTTTCTCGTTTTACTGAAGTACGTTTACTGAAACATAAAAGTGAAGTCTCAGAAGAATTAAAAATGTTCTTAAAATCCAACCCTACAGTGAAAAAAATTAGATGTGATAATGGGAAGGAATATTTTTCTAATGATTTAGTGAATTTTACTAGAGATCTTGGTATAGTGATCGATCCCGCTCCTCCATACACCCAATCTTTGAATGGAGTAGCTGAACTCTGTAATAGGTCGCTTCTGAATATAGGACGTGCTTTGATTGCTGAATCAATTTACCAAAGACTTTTTGGGGTCAAGCTATCAATTCAGCAGATTACTTGAAAAACCGAATGCCAAGCAGCACTATTGAGAACAAAACTCCGTACTTCCTGAAATATGGAGAAGAAGCCGATTTCAAGCACATACGTGTTTTTGGATGCAGTGCTTACATGTTAATTCCTTCCGCTCATCGAAAGAAGCTTGGCCATAGGTCTAAACAAACGATCTTCATTTGTTATTCTTCAATGGGATATAGATTACTAGATCCTGAAACGAAACGCATAACTCTATCAAGAAATGTGAAATTCGATGAAGAGAAAAAGGAAAATGTTCAGTCGAAACAATACATTCTAGAAAATTCAGAACCAGTCGATAATGAAATTGATCCAGATGTTCTAGAAAATACGAGTGATGAATTAGATGATCTTGGAGAGAAAGAAGACAAAACAAGAAAATCTGAAAGATTTAAAAAGCAACCTGTACGGTATCCAGATCCTGAAGTTTACGAAGCATTACTATGCCAACAAGAAACATTAACGTTTGATGATATCAAATCCCTCCCTAGTGATGAACAACGCTTGTGGAAAGAAGCTATGGACGCGGAGATTGAAAGTATGAAAATCAACGATGTCTGGGATCTTGAAAAATTACCACCTGACAAACGACCTATTTCCTGCAAATCGGAATTTACCATCAAAAGAGATGGTCGACATAAGGCGAGACTCGTAGCTCGTGGATTTATGCAAAAAGAAGGGCTAGACTATAGTGAAACCTTTTCCCCTGTAATAAGTATGCCAGCTTTACGTTTGGTTCTTATTTTGATTTTAAATGAAGACTTATATGCATTTGTGTTAGATGTTAAAACAGCGTTCCTGAATGGTAAGTTAAATGAACTTGTTCTTATGGATCAGCCGCAAGGCTATGATGATAAAATTGGGTGAAAGTGTAAACTTAAAAGAAGTTTAAATGGTCTAAAACCAGCCCCACGACAATGGTTTAAAAGGTTTTATGAATTTATTTCAAAGTTAAATTTTAAATCTTGTGATAATGAACCTTGTATTTTTATTCGGTATAATAATGATCATAAAATAATTATTGTTTTGTATGTAGATGATATGTTAATTGCAGGTTCAGATGTAAATGCAACTAATGTAGATATTTCCCTATTATATAAAGAGTTTCATATGTCAAAATCGGAAAGTGTTTCAGAATTTCTAGGTATTCAAATGAAATTCAATTCTGATAGTTTAATAATGGATCAAGAGTCTAACATAATTAAATTGTTAAGTAACTTTAATATGCTAGATTGTAAACCCAGTGACATTCCTATTTCTCCTAAGTCCACCCCATCTGATTTCAAAAATGGTAAACCTTTTAATGGCTCATATCGCGAACTTGCAGGTTGTTTATTATATTTAGCTTATATTTCTCAACCTGATACTTTGTATGCTATTAACTGTTTAAGTCAATTGCAAGAAAATCCTACTGAAATTGCATGGAAAGCACTTAAGAAAATCTTAAGATATTTAAAAGAAACATTGTCTTTAAAACTTGTGTATAAAAAGCAAAATTCTGATCCTAAATTATCCATATATGTTGATGCTGATTGGGGGGCTAACACAAATGACCGCAAATCAGTAACAGGTTATATTTTAATGTTTTGTAACATGCCTGTTCTGTGGTGTTGTAATAAACAAAAATCAGTTGCTTTATCGTCAACTGAAGCTGAAGTCATTGCTTTAACTAAAAGTTTGCAAGACTTGTTATGGTTTAAAAATATTGCTAGTGAAATTGTACATATTAAGGATTTAGTAATTTTTGAGGATAATCAATCATGTATAAAATGTATCAGTAATGAGAGTAATTATGGTAGAATGAAACACATCGATATCAAATTGAAATTTGTTTGCAATATTATAAAAGAAAATAACATCAAAATTGAATATGTTCCTACGAATATGCAAATTGCTGATTTATTTACAAAGGCATTACCTAAAGTTAAATTTTATGAACTATTATTTCTTTGTTGTTTGTACAAGTAATGTTTAAATTGTGTCATATTATTATTAATGATTGATTTCAAGAAATTTCTTTGTTTTCTGATGTAATGCTAGATTATGGGCGGGTGTTGAAAATAATCATAGCATTACATTAAATTCTTATTAATTTCGTTTTGTACAACTATGTTTATTGTGATTGGTTGTTTAATGTAGCTTTCTTTCACGGCCGCCAATTCCCCAACATGGGCCTTGCAAAATCTATAAATACCTGTAAATTTTCTGTTTTCATTCAGTATGTTTGTGTAATTGTTTTTGTTAATATCAAATATACTCAAATCGATCCACGCCTTTATGTCTGCCTTTTATTTATTTCAACAACTGTTGTCAACAGTTCCGTGCGGACCACTTGCTTTTTGCACTCTACGTGCCATTTTGGTACTTTAATGTTAGCCAGGCACAGGTGATAAGTCGCCAAATATTATTCTATCGCCATCATTTCATCTATATTATAATAGTTCAAGCCATCAACTGCCATAAACAAATACGGCCTGATCCCTTCGCCTTTCATATGAAAGTTTGGCACAGATGTCACATACGCAATTCTGGGGAAAGCATCACCATCATAAACAACAACATCCGGCTTACCATATTAAGCAAAATAATGATACTCTGGTGCCAGTTAAGTACCCGTTGTGTAAATGACATTGGCGTCAGAAAAAAATCGCGCCAATGTGGGGCCGTATATGACATCTGTGCCGAAAGTTTTCCATTTTGATAAAAAAACCAAATATTTTTCGAATAAAACTACATAAAAGTTGCCATGGTCGCAAATAATTCTTAGTACTGTTACTCTAACCGGGTGCAAATCTCGCCAATAGCTTTTTTGCAACTCGCCAGTTAGCATTTTTTTTTGTGGTAAATTAAAGCATTGATTTAAGGTTGAAATTAAATGTTATGGTTTGTTGCATTATTTAATATTTAGTCAGATGTCATATACGCACCGCAGGCTTGGCGTGATCTTTTATTTTTACGAAAATTTGGCGAAAATCCCGTTTTCGAATACCAGTTACATATGTATTTTTGGTACTACTTAGTTATCCCGTCGACCAAAAATCTATCGCCAAAGTATAAAATTAAATGCCAATAATGTTTTATCGTAAATGTCACATTCACTTGACTTTAAGAAAGTTATACGTGTTTATGTCATCAAGTGATTTTTATTTCTACGTTTTATTTGTATATTTATTAATGTATACTAATTTATTTGTTCTTTCGTTATTTAAAATAAAAATTGTCAATTTCTATAAATTGGTGAGTGGTTTGGCGATTTATATAATTTGGCGAAGTTAGTCGACGGAATAACTAAGTAGTACCTTATTTTTTAATTATTTTCTGTTTTTTTCAAAAGGAAATAACAAAAAAAAAAAATTGATATTTATAGAACAAAATAATTTATATAATTTTAAAAAAGAAATAAAAGTAAATAAACATTTATTATTAAATAAACAACAATAGCCGGGTTACAATGTCAATGAAAATAGTGCCATTTTGGCGCCAATTAGATATCCCGGTGCGTTTTGTATTTTAAATAAAATGAATGAAAGGATTATAGTTTAAATGAAATTAATGAAATATAAAAAAATGCGACGGGAAAAAAGTTTGGAGATTTATCACCTACGTCTCGCTAACATAAAAATACCGAATTCTTGATATCTCTATCAGAATCTTTTGATCTGGATAAAGATCGTTCAAGTAAATTGAATTATGAATAAAAGTAACATGATACATTTCTTAGCATATATTTAAGGGAGGCCAAACTGGTCGCCAAATTAGTTTAAAATAATAATCTTTTCTGAAATATGAAAAAAAATATCCATTATTATTAAAATTTGAGTTGGTATCATTAGAAAAATGTATTTAAAATCAGAAAAAAGTTAATATTTCGAAAACTAATTCGAATTTTAAAATTCTAATACCAGTTTTGTGGTCTGCGGATCAATACCAAATTTTTGGTGTTAATTTCATCGCACAGTACTACATACTTTAGGAGAAATCGCCGTGAAACGTAATCAGTTGTTTAATCAATCGTTTCATAAATTCGTTACATTTCAGCCGTTTCATAATATCCGTTTCATAAATTTGTTTCATTAGGATTATATATATATATATATAGGGTAGATATATATGTATGTATATATGTGTGTGTATATAATAATAAAAGTTCTCCCCCTTTTATCTCACTAAAACTATTCCAAATTCTTTATGTCTACCCTTTTTTACCTATCTTTAATACTATCTTAAATATATTTTGTCATTTATTTCATGCGTTTAAATCTGCGTAATCTTTAATTATTATTCTAAAACCCTTAATCCATTCGTAACTTACTTCTTAAAATCACTAAATTACACTCTTTTATTTTATTCTGATACAATTCTTTTTCTTTCAATGTTTTCAATATTTTTGTTCGATGATGTCCGATATACCATAATTCCTTGCAAGCTTCCCGCCAGCATTTGATTGCGTTATAATACTGACGCCAAGAATAAAGTGTTCATTACGGACGTCACGCGTTCTTCACCCTTCCCGTCGAATCGCAACCTGTCTCCTGTCCCGTCCTCCCGGCTATTTTAACGGGGCTGGTTTTTACACTTGTCATGTATTCGTTCGTGCTCTGTTTCTTTGCGCATTTATAGCATTGCATCGACTAGGAACCCAGAATTTTTACGCTTTTCGTTTGTTTAATAAATCCTCGTCACTTGTGGATTCGATTTTTAATGTGTAGATTCTAATACCTTTAACATCTTGAGTTTATTATGAAGTGGATCAGCTATTATCTAGAGCTGATATATAACCTACTGGAAATGTTTACGATATGTGTCTGCCAAATAAGCAACGTTTAAATTTTCGATGCCTCTATTAATTATTCCATTGGAAATTCTTTTAATGTTTATCGAGTCTGTCTTCTATTCGCCACCACGACTGCACTCCCGTTGTCTCATGATAACGGAGGGTTGGCACAGCTTTTGGAATTGATTACTATACTACATTTACTTCGATATATACGAGTGTCACCGGAATGTCGCAGAAACCTACAGTAATATGTCACACACACACACATACATATGTATATTTATATATATTGATATATTGATATCATAATAATTTTGGAAACATTGTTAATTTTCTTTATAAATATTTATAAAGTGGTTTTGAACAAAATAAAACTATAAAAAAGCTTGTTTGTTTTCGCATTTTAAAAACAGCCTAAAACGAAATGGATTATAATAAAAATTTTAAAAAGAATTCTTTTTTTTTTTTAAGAATTCGCTTTTTCATGGCGCAAAAAAATATTGATTTCATGCATTTTTTTGTGAATTAAAGAAGGGTAAACATTTATAGTATTAAATGTTTAACCTCACAGAAAGAAGATATTTATGTGTAGTTTTTCTAATTTTCTTGAAAAAGAAATAAAGTAAATTGACCTTTTTAAGACGCCTTTTAATATTTTTTTTTCATTTATTTAATATTATTCGCAAATTAACAATGTTTGAACGATGTGTAATACATTTATTCATATTTAATATGTTTAAAGCTTTTAATTGTTTCTTTTAATATTTGTTACTATAATAATTTGTAAAACTATTAATATTAATTTGTTTCTGTTCTTGAAATTTAGGATAATAACTTCAAGTTATAAAACATGAAAAGTGGTTACGTAAAAGCTATAAATATATCTGTACTCTCTGAGATGTTAATTTTTTTTTACATTCAATTGTTTATTTAACTATGTAAAAAAATCTTTGTTGTTAGGAATATATTTACTTTAATACTGAGAGAAATGTAGATTTAAAAAACAAAAAACAAAAACACCAACAAAAAAAAGAACAAGAAAGAAAAATCATGCCTCAAGCATTGATTATTAAATACTTTCCAACATATTCAGAATGATGTAATAAAAGTACGCAGTTTAATAAGCTAAAATATTATGTCTAATTCAATCTATGGAAACGCATAACATATTTGAAAGACCAATTTCAATTTTCCCCATCTATGAATGCCCTGTTCTATCGTGATCGTAGTGAAATTCAGTGATTTATATCAGTTTCAATACAGTTGAAATAGCATAAAATCTCATTAAAATACTCTTCAAACGATTTCTCCCCATATACCATAATGTAATGGAATTTTTTGCGTGCCCCTGTAAATGAACTAACTAGTAAATCTGCAGATCAGGAGCCTCAACGTCCATCTGTGCAAGTCATTGCTTTTTAACACTCATTGCGTAATATTCAACTTCCTACAAATCGCTTTTTAAAGTTTTCAAATTACATAAATATTTATAAGCATACAAGATACTTCGTAAAGTTTCAGAAATTAAAAGTGTTAAACAAGTGGTTGTACATTGATGTTCTGAAATTCTGATGAGCTACTTATTCTGGTAACTTTTTAAATCAAAAATTGCATTTCTTCAGGGGGGCTCTGCCCCCCTGAACCCCCCGTAGTATATTTAAATTTACGTTCGTAATTTTTTATTGATTGTGCGGATGGTTATAGTATATCATAGATTTTTTTTACGCTGTGATTTATAAGGATAAGCATAAGTTTTTTTTATAAATTAATAAAATTTAAATTTAAAATAAAATATTCATGTTAACCGTACACAGACAATAAATCTTGAAGTGACGCCAAAAATGTAACCCTAAAATCCGCTACATTCAGCACAACACAACAACGTGCTTAAAAATAAATAAATAAATAAATAAATAAAAACAGAATAATATTTTTAGTAATACAGTTTTTAATTCATAATACAATGAAATGCTACCTTAGAATGCTTATTGCTTAAATATAAGCAGATCATTTTCATTTTACAGAAAAAATGCACGGATGAAGTCAAAGAATTCGGTCCCTGTTCCACGTGCTTGTTTTGTTTGGGCCGAATGAGGGCATTTAAATCTGAGCGATAACGCACATCGTATTGCAAACTGTTTTTACGGCATACTGCATCTCCATCTATCTCTTTCCTCCGTGAATAATAGTTAATTTTATTTTACTCAAGATCTTTTTATTCCAGCACCTTTGTTTTCGATAAATGACGTCTAATTCACCTGCTATGCGTACTTACTCAAAACTTTTCATCTTGTTATATTAAGAAATACTCGAGAGTTTTCTTTTTATTTCCAATATGCCGCCATATTAATTTTCTATTCTTAATTTTATTTTTCATTTTCCTGATTCACGACAAAACATTTCAATTGAAAATTGTTTAAAAGAAAATATCATTCCGGGTTTTGATTTTCTTGGCAACAATTAAAGAAATATTGGTAAATGTTATGGAAAAATGTTACGTTATTCTCTATGAAAATAATGAACTTTTGCATTTTTAAGCAAAATATTTGAATAAAATAAACGAAATATTGCCTATTTTTATTTCTGGGCTAAAATCCATCTATATGCAAAGATACAAATGCATTAATTCATCCGTTTTGACGTTGGCTTTACTCAAACATTATACACGCAATTATACTAATATTATTAGGATCAAATACGCTGTTGGGCAACAGATGAAAGAAAAGGAAAAAAATTAAATATGCATTAGGTCAAATTGATAAAGCAAAATCCTTTATATTATTGGAAAACATGCATAAAATCCCCCCCCCCCCCAATGTTATAAACCTAATTAAAAAATTCTCGCAAATATATTGTCAAAATTTCAAACTAATTGGAATATTTTAATAATCTTATTTAAAAATTTCAGCATAAAAAAATTACCATTTAAATCCATTTTTCATACGAGCCATTTCTTTCCACAAATGAAAATCGTCTGACTTGCCATAAAAAGCATTATAGAGCAAAATAAAATGTTCCATATTTCCCGAACGAATGGAACCAAATTTAACCAAAAACTATACAGCTAAGTCCGGGTACCTCATCAACATGCCCAGTGAATTTCAAGCCGATCGGATGCTTTTTGCGGCAGTTATCGCGGAACAGACATACAGACTAACAGACAGACTAACAGAAACCAAAACTTTTCGTGTCTCACCAGTAAGCCTTCACTGACGTTTCATCAATAATCCTACATATTTCATATACAATACCAAACATGCTTTGGTGACCCTAAGTAACATTTATAAATTGCATGAAAATCGGAGTATATTTACGGGAGTTAGAGCGTGGACGGACGGAGAGACGGATAGACAAATTGAGTGCATAAACACTTTCCAATTTTGTTGGAAATTATTTCTCATTAAACTTGGTTTTGTAAATTTTGTGTCATTCTTGTGTTTCGCCGCGTCTCCTCGGTTTCCCGATCATGTGACCTCTAGCGCCTTTACGCTTCATTTCTGACCATGCAAACTGTGGTTAAAATTGTTTGTTTTGGTGCATACCACCCTTTTTAAGGTTTTCCCATCTTTTACGAATAACCCTATACATAAAATCATGAAGATTATTGGGTGATTAGTTTAGTTTGAGAAGGGAATCAACTAATAAAAAAAATATTTTTTTCATTTACATTAACGGTGAAATAAATATGCGTAATTGCTTGATTTATTTGCTTGCTTTATGACGACTAAACATATTGTAATCATTAAACAGAATATTTATTATTTGAAAAAGAAATGTCGTTATACATATTTGTAAAAGTATGCTTTTACTTTTAACTGGGGGATAATTAATTACATACCGGGTGTCCTAAAAAGGACTGACTGATTTTAAAATTCAGTAACTTGCAAACGGTGACAGATATTTAAAAAATTCTTGCAGGAGGGTTATGCATGAGAGCAAAAGTTTTTTTACAGTGATTTTCGATTCTAGTTCCAATTACAAACACCAGATGGCGCTGCGATCAATAGACGCTAAATTCAGGCTCGTTTTTTGGTACTTCGGGACACACTCGATACATCTTAGTCTCCTAATCCCTCATGGAAGAATAGAAAGGCCAAAAAGTCGAGCCTGTATTTAGCTCCTGTTGCTTACAGCGCCATCTATTGTTTGTAATTCGAACTAAAATCGAAAATCACTCTAAAAAATCTTTTGACCTCATGCATAACCCTCATGGAAGAAATTTTTAAATATCTGTCACCGTTTGCAAGTTATTGAATTTTAAAGTCAGTCAGTCCTTTTTAGGACACCCAGTATGATGATTTGTTAGTTGCATCATCATAACATTAGTAGTTAAATAGCATTTAGAATATTCAAATTTAGGTTCATTTGAATTTTAAGATACCTTAAGCATTTAAAAATTATTTTACAGCAGTAGTTATTCACAGGAAATTAGTACCGATATATATGTTGTTATTGTTTCTTTTGGTGAAATTACAAGCGGGTGTTTACAGAACCATATACCCATACACCCTAGAATCCTAATTATAGATTTCTAATAGCACTCTTGTTTAAACACATACATTAATGCATACATACTAAGATATAGGGATACATGAAATTTTCTCAAGCTTCTTAATTTTATTTTTATATTTTCTGATCGTTTATTGTTATCTTAAATGAAAATTCAGAATTTATAATTCCGTATAATTTTCCCGTGTGATTCAATATTCAATGAGAAATAATATAAAACATGAAGACATATTTTTTCTAAAAATGCGTTTTTGAAATCATTTTTAAATATATATTTAGAAAGTTTCTTCCTGTTTTATGATTTTACAGTATAATAACTTAAATTAGAATAAATTGTAAATTATAAGTGAGAGATTACTTAAATTAATATATACATATGCATTACCTGAATATATAGACAACCCCGATTATAATAAAAATCGTACAATAACTTTCCTTTAAAGTGATAATTTGAAATTTAAAATATTAGCCCGTATGTAAATAGGGAAATCACTTGGAATATGTATCACCAAACAGCTTATCTGTTAATGGTAACATGCTATTTGCATTTCCTTTTTGCATCATACTTCACTAGGGAAATTGATTGAGCTTGTAGTTTACTTAAATCTTTTGTTCTACAACGGAAGGATATTTTATAGAACGGAATCCCATAACTACCAAACTAAGATGAAAGATTTCTTTACATAAAGAGATACTTGCTTCTGATATTCTCAAAATAATGAGCTGCATTTATTACTTCCTGTTTGTATATAAGTAATTTATCTTTATTATTATACATATCTTATTGACGAATTTTAAAAGATAGTAATATAAAAGCTAAAGAAAGTTCTTATCTGACTGTACATTAAATAATGTATGTAATATGGATATGCCCATCAGCAAAATCCAGATATTTATTATCTGAATAAGCATGAAATATTTCGTAACTTTCGTTTTGCAGTAAGAACTTCAAACATCAAAAATTGAAGAATATGATTATATTGAATTTGGTTTTTCGGATAAAATTCTCATTCAGAGATTCTCAAAATATATAGAATTTTGTAGATATTAATTGAATTACTTATATCACAAACAACATAACTCACAAAAAATAAGAAAACGAATTTAAAATTTATGTTTTGAAGTTGATTTATGGACTATTTTACAAGTGCAGAAACGCGCGATAATAACATTCTGTATGCCATCACTCCCTTTATGGAGAGGAGGACTTCTTTCATTACAAGAACTTCAGAAGCTTTATAATTTAGACACTTTCTGCTATTTGCAAGGTATTTTAAGCGTTTTCAATTCATTCTTTTTACCAATTTTAGTAATAATTTTTGTGTGGTTGCTTGATCTGTTCATAAGGTGTTCCATCCTCATAGTATTGTACACTGTGATCCGTACTTCATTCAGTTTTCAGCAGTTTACATGATATATTTGACGTTCAAATGCTTCGGAAAATATTTTTTCAACATTTGAATTTATTTGAAGTATTTGTGGTCGACAATGCCATGCTTACTAAAATTATTGTTAAATTTTATTTTATTTCTCTTTAATATTACAAAAAATAATAAAATATATGAAACTACAGTGGCCAGCCCACACATACAATTTAAAAAAAAATTCTTTTTTAGTAACTATATTGAATTGAGGAATTTACCATTAGACGTAGAGAGCCGATTCTCGATTTAAAAAAAGGATCTACTTTAGTTTAGTTAAAAAAATTATCTTAATATCCTAAAACTTGAAATTTTTCACTTAGAGAGTTTCTGCAATAGACAGTTCTAATTAGATTGTATGAATACCATTATATCAAACATATGACAACCGTAGATATATGTATGCATATATGTCCAGGTACAGAATTGTAGTTTTGAAATAAGTACCTTTATTCTGCCATTTTCCCCTTTTATTTTTTAATAGCGTACTACTCATAAATGTATTTAATGAAAACGATTTTTTAATACAAACGATAGGAAAAGCCCGTATAGTCATTAGCTACAGTGTCAAAGCTTTTCAGGCATTTTTGTTTACAGGGCGATCACACGTATATATTATATATTATAGTCCCCGGCATGCTATTTCTTTCACACAACAATTAAAGTGTCGTCACTAAGAAATAACGTTACACCAATCCATAATACACCTGCAACCGAAGCAGGTGTATCATTGTACGGTTAAATGCTGATAATCTACTGCAATTTTTTTAACTTTTAAATATCGCACAATTTCAATTTTTACACCGTCGTATAGGTAAAAGAGTTACTTTTAATGCAATTTGTTCGAAAATTGCATCGCAATATATTTTTGATATATGACTTATTTAGTAGTTTTTAATGCATTTCTGTAATGCTGGCAACCGAAGTACTCCATTTATGCAGAAAGTACAGGGAAAATAGCAGATTACTATATCTTTTTTGCCATTTTCTCCTAAAAACGGAGAAAAATTGTAATTAAAATACGTGGTATGCTAAGATTATCGTCTGCTATAAAAATGTATTTTAAAGAATATCTGTGCCTTATTTTCTCCGCATTTGCTTAATTCCAATCGAAAAGCTGGACCAATGTAATTTTATTAATCTGTGTGTAATAGCATTTTACGAAATTTGAAAAAATATAAGTGAATGACTTTTGCGTATACATGTAGCTATTATAAACGCAATTTAATTTTCAGTATCCACGCTAAAAATATAAACAAATGAAGGAATATAAATCCTTAGATACCATATCATTTCGTCGAGTTTCTTGAATGTCGACATCTGTTTTGCTCGGTTTGTGTATTATTTAGTAGTGACGTTATATGCATACATTTCGTTGATGTTTAAAATATAATTTTAAATGTGGAAATCTTCAGCGTCATCTGTTCTATTATATGTATAAAATCCAAACGGAAATTTCGTTCCGAGTTCTACTGCATGGATTTTGACGGAACTTATACTGTTAGATAGGTATCGTTAAAGGGAAGGTTTTAAGCTATAACACATCATTATACGTTGATTAGTTATAGAATCATGACGGAAAGTTCTGTTATTTTGGACACTAAGGTTACCATTTTATTTTTTGGCGAAATTTATCGTTGATAAAAAAAAAAAAAAAAAAAAAAAAAAAAAAAATGAAACGGCTATTATACCTCGAAAAATAAAAGAAAAAACAGTTACAACTTTTATTTAAAAGAAAAGAAAAAGAAAAAATCCGTTTTAATGAGTGATAATATTAAACAAGTGGGTAAGTGTGATCACAGATCGCACAGAGGGTTCCTTTCAAAACACTTTATATTTTTGAAAAATCTGTTAGTTCCACAATTCGCAACCAGGGGGCGCACTCGATTCTAAATAAACATCTATCCGAACGAAAACCCGTTTTACATACTATCCGTAGATATATTAGTCGAGAGGTTTGGGCCCATAGCACCCGAGATCAGTAGGCGCACCTGGCAATAAAAAATGGAACTAAAATATGTAAGGCTATGGTGCATAATATGAAAGAAGGGACAAAGGGGTGTCGGCAAAAGTTGGAAAATTTCTCCCCGGGTTAAAAGGGTGGAGGTTAGAAAAATTACTTAAAATACATAAGTTAGAGCCCGGAAGGGTAAATAATATAAGACTTTTTGAAGATTTTATGATTTGTCGTGTGCTCTGGGGTATTCAGCTATACGTATGCAAAATTTCATGTCTCCAACTTAATTAGGGGCTCTCTTAGAAAGAATTGCTTCAAATACATATGTGGTAGCTCAAAGGGTTAAACGTAAGATTTTTTCAAGATTTTATGATTTGTCGCTTGACCTCAGGTGTTCTGCTATAAGTATGAAAAATTTAAAATCTCCAATTTAATTAGGGGTTCAGTTAGAAAGAATTGCTTTAAATACACGAGCTGGAGTTGAAAGGTTTAAACATAAAACTTTTTTCAAAATTTATTATTTGACGTGTAATCTGGGATGTTGAGCTATAAGTATGCAAAATTTCACGCCTCCAACCTAAATAGGGGCTCACTTAGAAAGAATTGTTTAAAATACACATGTGGAAGCCCAAAGGGTTAAACGTACGACCTTTTCAAAATTTTATGATTTGTCGATTGATGTAAGGTGTTCAGCTATAAGAATGCAAAATTTCACGCTTTCAACTTAATTAAAGGCTCACTTAGAAATAATTGTTTAAAATACACATGCAGGAACCCAAAGGGTTAAATCTACGACTTTTTCAAAATTTTATCATTTGTAGTATGATGTGTGGTGTTCAGCTATAAGTATGCAGAATTTCACGCCTCCAAACTAATTAGGAGCTCACTTAGAAAGAACTGTTTAAAATACACATGCGGGACACCAAAGGGTTAAATGTACGACTTTTTCAAAATTTTATCACTTGTTGTTTGATGTGAGGTGTCCAGCTATAAGTATGCAAAATTTCACGCCTTGGAATTATTAGAGGCTCACTTAGAAAGAATTGTTTAAAATACACATGTGGGAGCCCAAAGGGTTAAATGTACAACTTTTTCAAAATTTTATGATTTGTCGTATGATGTGAGGTGTTCAGCTATAAGTACCAAAAATTTCATGTCTCCAACATAATTAGGGGCTTACTTAGAAAGAATTGTTTAAAATACACATGTGGGAGCCCAAAGGATTAAATGTACGACTTTTTCAAAATATTATCACTTTTCGTATGATGTAATGTGTCCAGCTATATGTATGCAAAATTTCACGCCTTCAACATGATTAGGGGCTCACTTAGAAAGAATTGTTTAAAATACACATGTGGGAGCATGCATATTTAAAAATATCCATGATTGAAAATTACTTTAAAATCTATTCAAAGGAGGAAATTGTGATACAATTTTCAAATAAATTTCATTTGAAAGAACATTTTTCTATGCGACAGTGTGAAAAGCAAAATTGTTTAATGTTCATAAGTTAAGAAAAATTTCAGTAAAGGTACAATTTATGCGTTAGGTAGTTCCCATCATCAGTATAATTTCACAATTGGCATTGTGCTTGTAGTTTTTTGTATATTCTGAAGATGACTCAATGAAAGAGTCGAAACATGTAAATTTTTAGTATTTTTAATGTGTTTTTTATTGAAATGACGTCTTTTAAGCAAATAATTGTATTTTAATACATGTTTTGACATTTGTTTGGAATATATATTATTATGGTATAGTTAACAGTTGACGTAATTAAGACTATTTTACTTATATTTACAATTCTGATTGATCTTTTTAACGATCCGTGAACGGGAATGCACCAATCTCAGTTATTGTCATTACCGTATTTTTTTTTTTTAATGTATTTTACTCTGGAGGACCCTTATTATTGACACGAGAAAAGCAGGGTAGATCTGCTAGTATATATCTATATATATTAAAGACAAAATATTATTTTGGATATGTCTGGCTGAGGATACATCACTATTAAAAATACAATAAGATAGAAGCAATCATTTTAAGTTATATACGTTAAATACGAACCAACCAGCAGTTTTATTTATTCAGAAGAAATTACTCGAATTTCTTTATAGCTTGATAAACTAAAGATTTTATAAAAGACAATATACGATTACATTAATTTATAATGCACTTTTATATTAGATTTAAAAAATGGAGTAATATAATTTTTATTTCTTCAGATTTATTAACCTCACAGAATGCTGGACCACAAATAAATCCAAAGAGAAAATAAAGAATATATTCGAAAGTTGGTTACTAAATGGAATAGCGAAATAAATAAATGTAAGTAGAAGAGAGATTTTTCAGTTAAAACTGCTAATGAGAAACTGACTGATGTCTTTAAAAGACATAAATTAACGATAGTCTGATGGAAATAATTTATTTTAGGAATGCATATGTTTTAGAAAAGCTTTTACACAAATAGTTTTTTAGAGATAAATTATTGTTGGACATTTGTTTGACTGCAAACATTTATCTAATGATTTTTTAAATATGTGATTATCATCTACTATTAATATGCAATGTACGGTAATGTATTATGGTTCTATGTTGTTACCGACAGTATAATTGCATTATGTTACATTTGAAAAATCCTTTAATTTTATGCGAGTTGTTTAGTGATTCAGTCTTATTTAAATTCTTGATTAAGCGCAAAGGACTATCTTTATATTCAATTTTACTATTAAAAAAAGTTTTTTTAGATTCCTCTTAACCCCCTGACCGCCGAGGAAAAGGGCAAAATTTTAATGTTGTTTTCACTGTAATTTTTTTTAATGCTAATAAAAGATAATTTTTGCAACATGATATAAAAAAAAAATATAATTGTGTATATGAATATAGTCTTTGATAGTATTAATCTTTACTTAATCTTTCCAAACTGAATTATATCTGTAGAATTATATTATTTTAAATAATGCTACTTTTGCACTGAAACCTACAGATTAGTGAACGGATATATCAAAACATATCGTAGTGTAAATATATGGGGGACATTAGTTTTGAAAAATCTGTACGAATCGAATAAAAAACAGGTCTTTGGGATATATGTGTCCCAACCCCTAACCAAAGAGTTAATTTCCAGAATAGAAATGTTCCTATTTCGATGAAGGTATTTTAGAAAACATTTAATATGCGATATCTCGATAAAGAGTTAAAAAACCTTGCATTTTAGTTTTGTATAGCATGTCCTTTTATCCATTTATTTGAAAAATGTGTAGTTAAATGACGCTAAACATGGCATGTTATTCGTTCAAAACAAAAGTACTAAATAACATACAACGTAAGTTATAAAGAAAAGTCACTGTTCTTCATAACTCAATATGGTTAAAGTATAGAACAAGTACTGATTACAAAAACGCAAGCCTAAATATTCTTCCTTATATTTTCGAAGTTTAAATAATCCAAAATTCAAAGCTTACAACCAGAAATACTTCACTAATACTTTCTCAAACTCACTGTTAGTCAGTGTATAATGACTCACGATAGTAATTATGTCAGCTTTGCAGCTGGAGATTGCGTTTCGGATTAGGTACGTTGTAATCGTTCCCTCTGAAGAGCAAATATTTGCGATGTTTCGCAAACAACTGTATGGGACGTATGTTAACTAAAGTAGAAACATCACTCTAATTCTAGAACGCAATAGCTCTATCACATTTTTAAAATCTTATAGGCACAATGATTTCAACATTGATGCACATGAATTGCACACAAGATCAAAACGTTCATTTTCCAACAAGTTTCCCGCAGAGTTCTTTTACTTTAGGTTATAGACAACTGAACCACATAGTCAAAAAAATCATTAAAACTTAATTCCTTTTCTGCGTTGAAAATGTTTACTGAGAATTTGTTTTTACGTATATAGCTTAATTTGTTATATTTGAAGAAATTTTGTATTTCATTTGAATCATTGCTTTATTTAAATTCTAGATTTGTCGGTCAAATTTTACATGTATAAAACACTATTCTAACTGTGAACTAGAAATAATTGCTAATGGTAAATGAACTTAGAAAGATCTTAATTGAAGAATAGGTAATGAAGCATGAAATATATTTTTAATGCAACTTTAAATACAACTATTAGTAGAGTAATAATTTGAAGGACATTTTAAAATATTAACTGAAAAATATCGTATCTTCTTTATTCTGTAATTATAAAGAATGTAATAATCATACTAATAAGCACAATAAGGATTTTCTGTTGCAGTGAAACCTACGTGTGCAAGCATCTCCCTGAATGACCATAGAACAAAATTCTTTCCCATAGGCTCGATACTAATTTTACCTTCTTTCAGAGACCATCCCAGTTGAACTCTCTCCATGAGAGACCAATTTTTTTGAATAAAATGAAAAAAAAAAAATCCGGAGAGCGCATTATTCATCAAACTGCTAAACTAAATTTAGAGATTTTTTTTTCGGTAACTTTTAAGTGTTTAAATTCCCTTGTCTCTTTTCAGGCAATGCATTCAACTCTGATGACATATTAAGAATGACAGTCAAAAACTCCCCTACCCTATTCTCTCAAGAAACTCTCAAAGAAATAGATAAGTTAATAAAATCGTCATTATTTGTTCCCGTCAAAAAAAAAAGCATTTATTTACTGAATTTCGAAAGGACGTGGAAATAAAAGTTATAAAATATAAAACCGTAAAATCAAAGTAAACATAAATGTATTCTTTTTTTAAACTCTGCAGTAATTAACATATGTAATTAACTTAAATTTTGATATTTTTACCTGATATGAAAAATAAAATTTAGTAGTATTAATTGTTCATTTTTTTTTTCAACAATTAAAATCTAATTTTAAACATGACCTCTGTTAAGAGATCATTTCTCAGATCGACCAATTTTTATTGGACCGGAACGCAGTCGCTTTAGGGAGGTTTCACTGTATATATATATTTTAACTTCAACATTTTTGTTTTCTCTCTAATAAAAAAATTCCTACACCAATGTTAAGGCGTGATTTTATCTTTCATCCCATATTTAGTTTTTTTTTTTTTTTTTTTTTTTTTTTTTTTTTTTTTTTTTTAATATATATGTCTGCAAAACAGACCTGTGTAAAATACTTTTCAAGTAGTGACTATTTTTTGAAAAGGAAAGCCATTTTAGTTGAATTGAGTAAAATATATTTACTAAAAATTTCTTAAAGAAATTGCTTCTTATCTTATATTAAAATACATGGTTACATTTTATAATTACACTGAAGCTAGTTTCTTTACACGTCAAAGTGATAATTTTCTTTTTTCTTAAAGAAATTTTTAATTATTATTACATTATTCAAATTATCCAATATCAACATACAAACGTGAAAATAAATCTCACAAGTTTACTAAACGGTGTATAAACGGTTGCAAATTCTAAAAACCATACAATCATTGAAATACAGTTAAAATATTCAGTGTTTCGGTCATCTTCTGTGACCTTCATCAGGAAAACGCTGTCGTAATGTCTTCTAAAAACATAGCAAAACCGTCTAGAATGTAAAATGTTCGTTATATATCATAGATTCAAGACGGTTTTGCTCTATTTTTAGAAGACATCACGACAACGTTTTTCCTTATGAAGGTCACAGAGGATGACCGAAACGTTGAATATATTAACTGTATTTTAATGTTTGCATAGTTTTTAGACTTTGCAACAATTTATACACAGTTTAGTAAACTTGTGATGTTTATTTTCACGTTTATATGTAACTTTTTACGCTGTAAATGTTCAGCTCTTTTATTATTCAATATCAAGTTTTTATTTAAGATGAAAAAAGAATAGAAATTAATTAATCCGATTCCTGCAACTCAATGTCAAAATTTGTTTAAATTAAATTGATTTTAATATAACTATTCAATAAAAATGACAATCTCAACTAATCTCAAATTATATTTAAATATTTTATTTTTTCACGTTACACAGAATAAAACCGACTTGAAAAAACTTATAAAAACACGTTTACCAGCAGGGGAAGAGCGGAAGAGGGCACCATCGTTATTTTAATTATCACAAAGCCATAACAAAAACTTAAAAGCATATTATGAGATTAATAAGAAATTTGAACAAGGAAGATAATGTTTTCATTAAAAGTATAAGTATGATAAAAAAAGAAAAAGTTGTGTGACACATAAAATTTTAAAAGTGTTGATGTTTACTTTAGGTCATTGTCAGTGGGTAATACTTTTACTATATCTCGTATTATGAGCAAATTAATTTTCATCTTACGGAATAATCTTTCGGAAGCATATCTAAAATTAACGATTTAAGTTGTTTTCATTTCCCATTATATTGCATGAAGTTTTTGAGTTAGAAAATCTTTTCAATTTCTTCTTTTTTTGAATGAGCCTTTTAAAAGTGTCGCTGAATAAGTTTAGATACATCATAATGCGTTAAACAAAATTTAAAGAAATAGTATGTGGATAAACTCATAAATTTGACTGCTCGTGAAAAAAACGAAAGAATTTCCAGTAACTTTTTTTTTAACTGCGATTTATAAAGAAATATGCTATTTTAATTATGACAAAACAATAAGAGAACACGTAATAGCATATCATGAGATTAATAGGTAAATCTGAACATGAAATATAATATTTTCCTAAAAATATGACTGAATATGAAATCCTAAGAATATGAAAACAAATATAATGCGCAGATCAACTTTTAAAAGTGTTCACCTAGACAGTTATCATTGTGTAATACATCCATTAAACACCAAACCATGATAAATTTAATTTTCTTTTCATGAAAAAATTAAAATATCATTTTAAAATAATGATATTAATTGATATTTTTTATTATGCTCACTAATTAAGCTTATTTATTCAGGAAATAATTAACTATATATTTTCTAAATAAGCTTTGAGTATTGAGAGTGAGAGTAATGAGATCATTTTATATTTAAAGCCCTTGTGTCTGAATGTGACACCTAAATGCGGCAGTTTTCTTGTACTTAATATCTTAATGCAAGAATCGTAAATAAATACTGCATAATGGGACGTCTTAACTTCAGAAACAAAACAGGAAACATTTCTCTGCGTTTAAAAGGCTTTCTTAAAAAAAAAAAAAAAAAAAAAAAAAAAATCCCTTTAAGATACACACGATTCGTTATAAAGAGCCGCCGTCTTCCCTAAATGAAACAAAAAATCCTGAAACTGGTTCTGATTTTACTTTAACTTTGAAGATCAAATCGACGCTTTCAGTCGTGACGTCAGATATGACGTTTTGCTTGGATACTGACTCCAAACAAACAGTTGCTATACTGTGTTTTCTATTTTTACTATATTTTACAGCTATATTTTGCATTTATATCTCATAGATATATGTTTCAATACTTTATATGTAGTGGTAACATTTTCTACAATTTATATTTAATAAGATATGAAACATATCAACCTTTTGTTTGGAGTCAGTTTCCAAGCAAAACGTCATGATTGACGTCACACTGACCTGAATGACCTAAATTTGATTTGAGAGATTTGAATGGGATTTACGAGGTAATTTTATATGGTATCTTTCATATATTGTATTCAAATAATGTTTAAAGCAGAAATTGTGCTTTATTGCCTATTTTGAGTTAGTAAATTAGGAATCTCATTCTATGTGCCTCCAACAGTGTTTTTATTTAACCGTGTACTTACACATGTGTTTAAAATTATCAAAAAGAAAAATACGTGTCCTTAAAATTATTAATAAAAAATGGCGTAAGAATAGTGGTGTAAATTCGAGACAGAAATATACATACATGATTACGGGATGCGCAATACCTTCATTTGATGAAAATACTGAAAAGTCTTGTATAGATTGAAAACACTTAAATTATTTAATACGAATATGCAAATTAATTTTATAAACATTAAAACTTTCGGTATCTTAAAAGCCGAATCTCATTAAAGCATGATGCATTTTAGTGATGCCCTGGTTTGGAGATATCCATCTTTTTTACACTTTTCTTAAACATCTCTATTTTAATTCTGTTTTCAACTTTTACTCATTATAATAAACATTTTCTACTTTTAGAAAAGAATAAGATAAGAAAAAGTAAATTATGTTTATCTAAATGAGTATTTATGTTTCTATATATGTATTCTAAAGCATAGAAAAAGTTCAATTTTTTGTGAAAGTGTAAGAAAAAGGAGGGAGTTGGATGCAACACAATTTCAGACTCTGGGCCTCTATTTGGATTAATCAGGCCTGATTAAATCGAATTATCAGAAAGATTGCACGATTGTATCTATTTATAAGTATAATATTTTTATAATGTGACATTTTATAATAACTCGAGTTTTGTGTAATAAATATTCTTATTAACAATGTTATAAATATCTTGTAAATACTCTTTTAACCCACGAACACCTCACTATTGCAAGTTCGCACAAATGAAAATTTAAAAAATCGGCGCTATTTAAAATATGCTCTAATTAATTTGGAATTTTCATTAAAAAATAAGATTTTTGATAAAAATCAATATCTCATTTTGATTCCTTATTAAATTTCGTATAGACATTATGTGTTATATCTCATTAATACTACATTCGCCACAAATGTATACGATGTTGGTACGGACTCCCAAATCGAACGATTTAATATTAACTCGTCAATTCCGCAAATTTTAAACGATGTTTTGCGAGACAAGTGTTTGACCCTCAACAACTGTTAGCTGTCCCATAGACCACATCTTTTTAAAATTGCTACCGATTAACTTTAATTTTTTAGTTTAACTATAAATATTTGAAAAATTTAATTTTGTACGAGTGCATGTTAAGTACAGTCCTGGTTTAAAAAAGGAATCACCCTCTACTAACTCTGCCAAAATTATCGTATAAAAATTTGACTAGTGGAGTCAGTTAGTAATAATATCTACTAATTTGTGCAATACTCAAAATTTGCATTATGGTGTCGTCTACGTATAGAGATTATACCAAATTTGACATTTTTAATAAAAAAAACTAAATTTATCTTTTTTATTTTTTTTATACAAACACCTACTAATGCTAGAGAATTCTGAATAAGTTATTCTAAATTAAGATAGTTTTGAACATAAAGTTTAGTACAGAAACTGTATCGTATGAGATAATGAAGCTTTTTATTTATCTTTCACCACGCGACCTTGGAGACATTCAGTGTAGCTGTGCAACAATTTCTGACACAGCAGTTCATGTTTAAAAGAATGTATTCAGATGATTAGGCACGTATAAAACGCATTGTCACATTTACGGCTTTGGGGGTTTCATTTTGGTTTTACTGCCGAATATACGACAAAAATTACCTAAATGCGTCAATCGTGTATTGTGGAATTATACTACTGACATTGATTCAATTTCAGCAAACAAGTTAGTTTTCAATTAAAGACAGAGTATTCAATAATTTCTGGCGTGATAAAATATATATTTATTTCATAATATACCTTAAATGCCACAAAACTACGGTGCATCTCGTCTCATTTAGGCACAATGACCTTATCTTATATATTGTCAATCAAATCTTAAATAGTGTCTTGATAAATTAATAATCGATAGTAGAAAATATGTAATATATTTTTATATTTGTATATAACTAACCAGGTGAATAGTAAAAATTTTCAGGTCCTTCTGTCATCTAATTATTAAGTTCCTTATCTCACCTTTAAAAACATCTCCGATTTTTGAAGTGAAAGTAATAAACCAATGTTCGTTTTTTTTTTCAAAAATATCGTGTTTTGCAGAAGACATATACCGGGTGTCCCAAAAAGGACTGACTGATTATAAAATTCAATAACTTGCAAACGGTGACAGATATTAAAAAAATTCTTGCAGGAGGGTTATGCATAAGGTCAAAAGTTTTATTGCAGTGGTTTTCAATTTTAGTTCGATTTACAAACAATAGATGGCGCTGTAAGCAATAATCCCTAAATTCAGGCTCGATTTTTGGTACTTCGTGGCCCGGATAATACATTTCCATCTCCTTTTTCTGCATGGAACAAGATAAAGGACCAAAAATCGAGCCTGTATTTAGCGACTATTGCTTACAGCGCCATCTATTGTTTGTAATTCGAACTAAAATCGAAAATCACTGTAAAAAAACTTTTGACTTTATGCATAACCCTCCTGCAAGAATTTTTTAAATATCTGTCACCGTTTGGAAGTTATTGAATTTTAAAATCAGTCAGTCCTTTTTGGGACACCCGGTAGATTAAGATAATAACGAGATATTATACGGTGGATAGTCAAAACATTTTTCATGAAATTTCTTCATTCTTTTCTTTTTCTCCAACTGATTCCACATGATATTTTTTATATAATATTTTAATTAAATTTATTTTCTAACTATAAATTAAATTCCCGAAAATCCCGGATTACCCGAATAAAAAAAATTGGAACAAACAACCATGCATTAAGCATAAGATAAAACTGGGAGAGTCTGCGCACATTTCAAAAGAATAATAATAATAAATTTAAATAGTAATTTTTTGCTAAACTATGCTTGAATAATTTTGACTTCATTTGTTTTTTATGCATTTCCATTGTTATTTTGTTGTTATACTGTAATTTAATAGAAAATCAGTAATAAAACCAAGAAAATTATTTTGCGCAATCTCTCCTTTGCGGGTTGGTAAGACTGCACGCATGGGTAGTTGAGATTGTTGTTACAAACACTACTAAGATTACAAAATAACATTAATCTACTTGATAACATGTTTAAATGGAAAATGACATCATTTTTATTTCCATAGTTTCAATGTTTTTTTTTTTTTTTTTTTTTTTTTTTTTTTTTTTGTTAACTGAAGTTGTCGTCGTCCACAATCAATGCACTTGCTGTTGTAAAAATGCAGCTTTCGTATAATCACCTACCACAAGCAAAACATTGAATACAGTCAGTGGTCAAAATTGTCTCCTGGTACAGTTCCAGACATTTAATGCACTCATCCTCATTCATCTTCATTTTTTCACCTTCAGTTTCTTTATTCCATTTTTTCTCCCCTTCAGCTGTTTTTTTTTTTTTTTTTTTGGAGCGGCATCCTTCTTAAGATTTTTTCATGTACTAGGGGGCTCGCCCCCCTGCGAGCTACGCTCGCCAACCCCCGTCCAGACACCGCAGACTCTAAATGCACGCTAATCGGATCAGCTTTAAAAAGATTTCGAAAGATTGAATTATAATTTAAAAAACAGTGGCGATCTCCCTATAAACGGATTTATATTCATTTCTCTTTGATTGGGGAATTTTAACGCCAAATCCGCTGCGGTACTACTTGATTATCCCGTCGACCCATTTCGCCAAATTATATAAATCGCCAAGCCACTCGCCAAATTATACAATTGACATAATTTTTAGTTTAAATAACGAAAGAACAAATAAATTAGTACAACATTAATAAATATACAAATAAAACGTCGAAATAAAAATAACTTGATGACGTAGACACGTGTAACAACATTTCAAAATAAGCTAATATAAAAGGAATTAAGTAAACAGTCTTTGTCTCCTGGTATTTTTTAACAAAGCGAAAAGATAGTTCTTTTAAATGAGACATTTTAAATTGGTCGTTTTTAATCTGACGTAATTTTGACCAAGCTTTTCTCTTTTAAATATTCACGTGAAAATACTTTTGTTAGAAATGAAATATTATTTGCGCTTTTCTGACAAAAATAGTTGAAAAGATCCTCTCAAAATATCAAATAAATGTCTAGCGCAATTTCTAAATTTAAACTGTTTTGCAATATTTTGTGTTCATTTTATGTAATAACTGTAATGTGACGTAACTATGACGCAATTTCTCCTATTTAAGACTTCTAACGCATGTTAAGGAATTTATTATTTTACAATATCCTTTCTCTTTTAAAATCCAGGTGTATACTTTTTATGACGTAATTTTCAATAAGTTCCTGCTTTTTATACGCAATTATTTAATTTTAATTTGAAAGTATCTTTTCTGTTTATAATAGTCACGTGTCAATAAATTTTTAATTTGAAGCAAACATTATTGTTTTCGTTGTTTATACAGTTGGCAACAGGTTAAATTAGTACAATTTTCTAAAATAAGTAAAAAATATCTCTCGAAATGCTGAAAATTTGAATTTAAAATAGAAATGAAACCTCGAAAAATGAGTCAAATTAAAAAAATAAATGAATTCTGCACACCGAGAAATTATAACGTATAAAATGATCTAAAAATTATTAAATTCCGATGTATAGTTTTTGCTCCTATAAAACTTTTTTAGTGGAACTATTTTGTCCAACTTTAGCATTCAATATCTCTTAAAATAATTCTTCGATTTGAAAACTGTCTGCATCAGCGTATTTATCAAACATTTCTCTATAATACTACCGATTTTCATATTTTTGTATGCATTATTTTTCTTAATATTAACGAATAGAGACCTACGGTCACAAAAAATTCAAAACCGACGGCGGCGGTGACAGCGGTAGTTACTTTTTTTTTAGAATAGAGAGATATTTTGTGGATCAGTAACATCATTTGCACTCTGTTTCCTTTTCATTTCGATGGCATTAAACTACTTTCCAAAACATTGTGGGTGTTAATAGAAGATTTATTTTAGTTAACAAAATTATAATTTATTAGAAAATTAATTATTTATTAATTAAAAAATATATATAAGTATTTAATTAATTCATTAACAAATATATTATTAATTTATTAACAAAAATAATTAAATAAAATTAATTTAATAATAACTGTATTATTAATATATTAATAAAATGCTTATCTGCAAAAAGTATTTCTTTGCAAATTAATTTGTTGCCAAATTTCGTTTAGATAATTATATGTTTTTCCGAAATTATCTCAAATTTGATTCATTCATATGTTTTTCACTTAATTTGCAATTCATGCAAATTTATCAATAAGTTGCGTGATGTTTCCTACCACTGAAACTTATGGGGAAATGCGACATCTCTCCTAAGTAGAAGATGCACAAACTCTCCTATTTTGGTAGGAGAGATTGCGCGGCCTTTTATTTAAATGTGGCCACTTCTAAAATGAATTTTTGGTGTTCACATCCTTAGTCTAGGTTAGTAGCTTATAAGAAACATTACTCACTGATTGAGCTCTATCGGCTCAAATGAGACACTTTTTATTGTTTTCTATGAACTTAACTTTTTAATATATTCAGTAGGGTGGGTCGAAAAAACCGAAATACTTATAATCGAAATGTAATAGAGCGGAAAAGTTGCCTTTTGTAATGAAGAATAAATTCGTAAAATATTACACCTATCGGTTAATATCTTTTACCGCCGCAACGGGGCCGAAATTTCCAAAAATCGCAAAAAACATGTTTTATTCAGTATTTTTTTTTAATTATACAAACGTACTAATACAATTTCTAATAGGACGCGATAGCTACATGAAGATATAAGAAATGTCCTGGTAAATGTTCATTATGATAAAGTAATATCTTTTACTGCCGCAAAAGTACCATATTTAAAAAAAAAATTGTAAAAATTTCAAATTTCAAATTTCAATTTTTATAATTTCTATAATATCTAGAAGTAAATAAATTTACTTCATATCTATTAATATTGTCGTAAATTTTGTTAACTATTTGTTATAGGCTGGAAAAAAACCCGGTAATGATTCATTATTTTTGACGATCGCTTTATGTACTACTGTTTTACTGCATATCAGCAGTTCATATACCACAAATCACAAAAATGATATAAAATGAACAAAATATTTTAGTATTTTATTAATTAAAATACAGAAATGTTTAACCGAAACGGATTAAATAAACATAAAATGAAGAAGTATTTAAAGTAATTGAATTTTATAATATGACTTTCTTTCATATAAAGCCACTGTTCCTCAAGAGGCCAAAATTTATCATATGTGATCCTCCGTCTGTTCTGGTCCACAAACGTTACCAGCACTTCAGAGACTAATTTCACGCATCTTTCTATTGATTGAGTGGGAAAGGAAAATTATAATATCTGGTATGTTTAATCGAACATTCTAAATTCACCAGCGTCGTTAGATCGTCAGTCCATAGACAAACCGTAACAGGTGGTTTCGTTAGTTTACAGTTTTGCCACTCGACTAAATCCATACAATTTTAAGCTTCAAAGTTCAATTCTGGAATGACGAAGTGACGAGAGGCACTATTCGTGCCCACAGAACTTCGTGCTTCGGCAATTTTCTTTATGGCTGGGGTTATGATGTTCTCTCCTTCATATGCTATCATTCCAATGAGGCTATTTTCATGATTTGCGAAACAGGCATTTCGTGAAATTACAGGAACTATAATATTTTGTAGATGATATGGCAAGTAATGATGGTTACTAATTATAGTCCACAAAATCTCAAAAACATGATGGATTCATTTTAATTGTGAACCAACTGATGCAGTACACTTTCAGGATCTACGCACTGAGTACATCTTGATCAGCCGATTGCCAAAATTAAAAATTGCCAAAGCACGAAGCTCTGTGGACACGGATAGCGCCATCC
Source organism: Maratus speciosus (assembly GCA_963932465.1). Lineage (NCBI taxonomy): Eukaryota > Metazoa > Arthropoda > Arachnida > Araneae > Salticidae > Maratus > Maratus speciosus. The sequence continues at coordinate 373,142,951 of OZ010791.1, read as the reverse complement.
GTCATTTCGTCATTCCAGACTTGAACTTAAAGCTTAAAATTGTATGGCTTTAGTCGAAAGGCAAAACTGTAAACTAACGAAACCACCTGTTACGGTTTGTCTATCGATTGACGATCTAACAATGCTGGTGAGTTTAGAATGTTCGATTAAAGATGCCAGCTATTATAACTTTCCTTGTACCACTCAATCAGTAGAAAGATGCGTGAAATTAGTCGCTGAAGTGCTAGTAAAGTTTGTGGACCAGAACGGAGTGAGGATCACATATGATCAATTTCTGCCTCTCGAGGAACAATGGCTTTATTTGAAAGCAAGTCATATTAAATTCATTTACTTTAAATACTTCTTCATTTTAAGTTTATTTAATCCGTTTCGGTTAAACATTTCTGTATTTTAATTAATAAAATACTAAAATATTTTGTTCATTTTATATCATTTTTGTGATTTGTTGTATATGAACTGCTGATATGCAGTAAAACAGCTGTAGATGAAGCGATCGTAAAGAACAATGAATGATTACCTTTTTTATTTTCCAGTCTATGACAAATAGTTAACAAAATTTATGACATATTGATAGATATAAAGTAAATTTATTTACTTCTAGGCATATTATTGAAATTATAAAAATATAGAAAAAATAAAAATTTGAAAATTTTTACAATTCGTTTTTTAAATATGGTCCCTTTGCGGCAGTAAAAGATATTATTTTATCACAATGAACATTTGCCGGGACATTTCTTATATCTTCATATAGCCATAGCGTCCTATTAGAAATTGTATTCGTACGTTTGGATAATTAAAAAAAAAAATGAAAAAAACAAGTTTTTTTGTGATTTTTTGAAACTTTGGCCCCCTTGCGGCGGTAAAAGATATTATCCGATCGATATAATATTTTACGAATTTATTCTTTATTACAAAAGGCAACTTTTCCGCTCTATTACATTTCGATTGTAAATATTTCGATTTTTTTCGACCCACCCTAATATTCAGTCATTGACAGACTCAAAACGCGAGTGTCAGTTATAAAGCAAGTGATGCATATATGACTAACCTTTAAAAACGCTTTTCACATGTTCATTAAAAGCTGTAGACAGAAAAATTTGAGTTTGAAACCGCATAAGTTTATTGAATACTTAGTATAAGGGGGATAATTTACAAAAATCATTATAAAAGTTAAATCGAGAAATGTAAACCTAAAACGTTTTTTAATTAGATGAAATTCGCATAATTAGAAAATCCTTCTGTGTCGTTGAGAAATTTATTATGTTATACTTTACATGAAAATAAAAAGTTTTAATCAGAGATGCAGAGAGCCAACTTTGGCCACACCTTTAATTGATTAATAATTGGTTATGTTTAATAAACACATATAATTAATTAATACTCATGTTTATTTATGTATGTATTAATTACTTAAAATAAAACTCGGACATTTTCGTTTTCGCTTTTGTTTTCGGTCAAAAACAGGAATGTCACCGAATTTCGTTTTCGGTTTTTGTTTCGGTCGATCCTTAGTTATAACTTTGTTTAATATTTTGGAATTATGCTTCTTACTGCAAAACTTTTTATTTTCAAAAATTTCGACAATTTGAATTCTTCCTCTGTCGCTGTTAAATTGGACATGATGTACTGAAGAATAGTTTAATTTTTTTCTGTACTCAAATTGATCCAATTTTTAAATTACATATTTTACTATGCTAAATTGTTAATTTTTTTCCGCAAGCTTAAATGTTCTGCTTAAAGAATCAGTTTTAAAATGATCTTCTATTTAGGACTCTCGAACAAATTAAAAAATTACTTTAGTGTCTACTAAAAGTAGAGGAGCGTGAAAATATTTGACAAATTACCCGGTAAGACGAATTTTTAAAGAGTCGAATTAGAAATGGTTTCTTGATATTTTATATGAACATTAAAGGTTTCTGGCACTGAGATCTTCAAGAGCTGATTTTATTACCTAACCCAGAATATAAAACATATATCTTTCGTTCTTTAAAGTTTAGAAGAAATTAATAAAATAATTTTGTTCTTTATTTTACTAAGGAGTATAAAAATTAATTAATTTACTAACGAATATAAAAATTACAAAAACTGAGTAACTTTGAAAACATAAAAAATGCTTTTGTGAATTATAAAAAGTTATTTTTCAAAAGCTATTTTAAAACTAAAATTGCATAAATATGTTTTATGGTTTTCATAGTTTTAAAAACAGGTACATAATGTATTTAAACTATTCAATGAAGTAAATAATTATATAAATTAATTAAATAATGAGCTGAAAAATACAGGATACAGTAATTTCTTTTTGGAATTTATAAATTTCTTGAATTGGTCTTTTTTCATTGCTTTTTAAAACATATTTAATTAAAAAATTTTCATATCAGAATTAAAGTCAAATTGCCATGAAATTATATTTATTATTCAAAAGAAAAATATAAATAATGCATTTGAAAGGCACATAAAAATTAATATCATGTATACCTACATTTTTAGAAGAATGCCCGACGTATTTCCTCTCCACTTTCTATTGAAACAATATTAAGCCCATTTTTATTCAGAGTTTTAACGAAAATATTGCAATTGTAGTCATACTTTTTTCAGAGTAATTGCAAGTAATTCAGTAATGAAGTTTTAGAAAAATAATATAGATATTTGTATAGTTTTTATAATTAATGAGTATTTTTAAAACAAAATATAGTTACATTAAACAAACAGGATATGATGCGAAATTTTTATATGGTTTATTATGTGTTTCATTATATATATATATACATATATATTCAGAAATATATTTTGTATTACACAGCATATTTTTGATTCGAAAAAAAAGTGATACTGTATATACTGGCGTATAAGCCCGTTCACGTATAAGACGACATCCCTATTTTGAAAGACAACGTATTGGTAAAATTCTTAACCCGTGTATAAGGGAACTTTAAAATATAGCAGTATGTTTTCAGACAAAAATTGTATTTTTAATGAAATACTAAACAAGAAAAAATAATCATATAAAAAAAAAAACAGAAACATTCACGAATCCTTCAATTTCGGAATGACTATCTTAACCTACATAAAATTCTATTAAGTCCCATCCCATTGCTACTTCGTCATAAAATAGGACTGAATATAATGATGAATTTTCACGTTCACTTTCGTAAATAAAATCGTCCTCTGAAAGCCATCCACAGCATTGCTAATAACGCACTTTTAAAATTAAACCGGGAGCCCGCAGAACAGACAACCACCTCATCGAGTTAGAGGCTGAAATTCCAGAATTAGCTAAAACTCGATTTCCATATTAAAATGCAATCGGTCTGCCAAGTCATATCTTGGTGGAAAACATTTAAAAACCCGATACTAGAGGTCGAGTCGTAGGTTTACCATTGCATTTTCCTGCACCCAAAGATCTGAAAACATGGCGGACTGGGAGCAGGAAAACAGAATGTTAAACCTTCGAGTCAACCGGTAAAATCGAGTTCTTAGGTGTTTTCCACCAAGATATGACTTAGCAGACCGATTGCGTTTTAATATGGGAAACGAGTTTTAGCTAATTCTGGAATGTCAGCCTCCAACTCGATGAGGTTGTTATCTCGTGGTTCGTACGCCTCCTTGCATTTCGCAGACCAGAAAATTTTCCGACACCAGTATTATCTTATAGAAAATCTTTTCTAAAAAGAAGGCGAATTGATTCTGCCTATTTTTCATATTTTTCTCATCCTTTTTACTTTTTATATTTTATCTATATATAAAACTTAATAACACCTTATCTATATATATTTACGTATATATATAGGTAAAAACAAAAAAAAAATGTTGCCCTGATTAGTGCATTTTTGTTAAAGTAGTGGCCTTGCTGCTTTTCTTTACAGCTTTTCCTGCCCAAGCTTGGCGAGTGTAACCTTTGAACTAGTGCTAAATTCTATTTCTTTTTCACATTTTTAATCTTTGTTATAGTAGTTCTTGCAACTACAGCTTTACCTATATTTAAATATAACTTTAACTTACTTTTCAAGTACTTAAATTTAACTTTATTATCTATATAATTAAAGCACTTATGCTAGTACCTATCTTTATTATTTTTTTCATTTTATAATGTAGTTTTAAACAACTACACCTTTCTCTTTTTACCAATGTCTCATTAAAATGTAAGACATCATATCTACAGCCTGGGTGTTAAGTTGACTGTCAAATAAGAAACCCCTCAACGCTGCTCCACTGTTCAACGCTTTTAACCATGTCCGCAGACTCACCATTAATCATAATAGATCTAGGAAAATTTATCAACGTACACGTTATCAATCTGATAAAAGAATAATGAACAGAGTGCAAGAGGACTTAAAGAAATATCTCGCTGACCAAAGAAAGGAATGATGGAGCTCACACCTGCAATCTCTGTCACCAGAGCACGCCAGCATATGGCGGGGAGCACAACAAATCCGACCCTCTGACTCTTATTTCCCCCGTATCCTTAATCCAAATTCCCAAGATTAATTCTCCACAGAAGAGGAATAAGCAGATGTTATTGCCAGCAGTTTAGAATTGTAATTCCAAGGAAACTCCATCATTAATTACGAGATTGAAAATGAAGTCAATACTGCAGTTAAAAAATTTTTAAGCAACAACCCCCCACCGCCTCCCAGTAACATTCCGATTTCAAATGTTGATGTTATAAAATAAATTTAAAAAAAACTTAAGAATAAAAAATTCACAGTCATCAGCGGCATCAGTAACTAAAAACTTAAGAAAGTTCATCCCGCTTATATTCCAAAAATCACCTTGCTTATTAATAATATTTTAAAATTCAGCTACTTCGCTCTCTACTAGAAAACTGCTCTTACTGCCCTTATTCTAAAAAGTTGTAAAAATGCCGAGTTACCAACCAGTGAGAGACCTATTTCTCTCTTAAATTCTCTCAGTAAGGTCACCGAAACCTTCATTGCTAAAGAACTTAATGCCCATATCCACCTCAATAATATTATGTCCCCTGTACAGTTTGGTTTCAGAGAGGGGCTCTCTGCCACTCACCAGGTTTACAGACTCGTGGAGCACATTACAACGGGTAAAATCTCCAATCAATTCACTGCCGCAGTTTTACTACATATCGAAAAGGCGTTCCACAAAGTCTGGATTTATGGTCTTATTTTTAAATTCATTAAATATAACTCTCTTCCCCCCCCCACCTTATTAGATTAATTTTTAGCTTCCTTTTAGATAGAAATTCCCATGTCAAAATTAAAGATAAACTCTCCAGAAATATCTTTGCCCATTTTTGTCTACCACAAGGCAACCACCTCAGGCCCCTTCTCTTTACGCTTTTTATTAATGATATCCCCGGTAATAGATTATTATTATTATTTTTTTAACAGACAAAACCATTTAGAGATTCCCTGTTCACAGAAGATGAATCTTGTTTACTAGATGTATTGCAAAAGATTTTTGTTACAGCTTGATTTGATAAGAACAAGTGTATTTAATAAAAGTTGCAATGTCATTTTAGTTGAAGGGCAAAAGATAGTAATGCTTTCGTAGCATTAGTGCTTTTCTACCGAAATTCAAATGATATTTCGACTATTTTTTTAAATGTACATAATATTATCAAAACAAAGTGCAATAAAAATATTTTGCAATAAATCTGGTAAACAAGATTCATCTTCCGTAAGTGAGTAAAGATTTAGAAAATATGCGCAAGAGATGCGCAGATAGTACATATTCTGTCATATATGACGTCACACCGAAAACCTGTGTATTTGCATTTTTCTCCCCGGCCACCAGATGGCGCAGCTGTGTCAATATGCTCCAGATTTCAGCATTGTCATTGTACGCTTAATATTTATGCAGTTTTGGTTGCATCCGGCACTGCTGCGATGTTCTCCAGCATACTTCCTGACATCTTTCCCCCTTGCCAGGCGATGTAAATCCGGGAGGGCTGGCCCTTTTCAGGGCCACGCTTAAGCGTATGGTCGTTCCCGGCATTGCCTCGACGCTCGGGCGGCATTGACTCATGCATACCGACGGCATCCCTGAGCGGATCCAAATAGCAACTTCTCACGAAGTTAGGCTTAGTCAGACCAGCGGATCCAACCCACACTTTCAGAGGCCATTAGGCTTAGGCTACCCTCTTTCTATACTAATATTTCTACTTGAGTTTAGTACTCTTTATTTATAAAATCATAAAAAAATCTCCAAAAAACTTTAAAAAAATTATGAAAAATTCTTATAAAAATTCAAAAAATATTATAAAAATACAAGAATATATCTAGTTGTTGTAATGCTATACTTAAACATTCTCCTAGACATTTTTCTGTTCTTTTTATTTCTATCTTTTATATTTTTTACTTCAAGTAGCTCCTTTTTCCCACCTATTCAGGCCTTCATTTTTATTTTTTACTTAATTTCCCGACTCCCCCAATTTATTGCTACCATCCAGGTCTTAGATTGCTCTCCTGCCATTTCTCACCAGTCCTGATACCGGGGATGTGGAGCTGCCCACAGGGACCGCGGTTCAAACTGTATTAGAAGCCGAATTGCGCTTTTGACCTAGATTTATTTTTCTATAAAAATATACTGGTAGTTTTCATGGAAATTTAACTGTATCCGTACGAACCATGCGGCTGTGCAGCCGGCTACCGGTCTAAATGATTTTACCATCATCTTCCATGGAATTGATATCTACGCCTCTTTAACCAAATTCTCGATAACATTGTCGATAATTCACGCTTTTTTCAAATTGCCGCCCTTTTTTCTGCACATCTTTCGAACACATCCACTCAATCTAAATTTTTCGCAATCTATCCGTAAATGACATGTTGATCAAACATCAATATGTCTACGCATGTCAGCAAACTCTATGGCTCATAACTTTCCCCCATAATCTGATCCGCGCTGGCTCCACCATTTTAAAATACAATTTTAGGTCATTTTTTTTTCGGCTTACACGCGAGTATATACGGTAAATGGATTTATTATGCGACTTTTAGAATTGGAGTAAACAGCGTTGTTTTAATTATTTGGGAAAAGGGTGATGCTGGTAGGGTACCGCACCTTATCGTGCAGCGGTACTGCAGTACTATTTAGTTTAATATTCGTATTCGTAGAAACTATACATCAGTAGACTTAACTAATTCGTTTCAAATCTTTATTTTAGGCGAAACGTATTTAAGGGTTTTACCGTGTATACTTCTTTTTATAATGTTTGAGAAATGCGCTTTTCATTAAAATTTTCCATGTGCAGTTTGGAAATTTTCTGAAATATGTGTGATTATTCTCCAACATTGATTTTAAGCATTTACTTTCATCTTTATTGATTGCATCAGTTCGTTATATTTCAAACGGTATTTTTTTTAAATGTTGTGTCTATGAGATCCGTTTATAAGAAAAAGAATTGTGATTGAGTGTGATGCATGCAACATGTTTACGCTTTCAGGTGTATAATAAATGATTCGCCAGTGATTGATGTGCTCTAAGAATAGAATAATATCGTTTTATATATCAAAATTCTTTCCGAAGCAATATATTATATCTATCAAGTGTCAGATTGCAAAATAAATGGCTTTAAATGAATATTGTTTTTTAATTTAAACAGAATAACGGATGGCAAAGTAAAACATTACATTCATATTAATTTAAAATATATGCATGACAACCTTTAATGTTATTCCATAAATATTTTTTTTCATTAAAGGGCGACATAGCTTTTAAAAAATACGGTTTGTATTGATTAAGAGTAAAAATCATACATGTTTTCTAATGTCAACTTCCCTTTTTTATGCACATATGAACCACATAATTTTTAATTATGCATCATGCAAAATGCTTTTGAACAAAATTTTCAAACAGTGAATTCACGTTTAGTAAAATAAAGCTTTTTTGATTTAAAATTTTAATTAATTAAAAGGTAATTAAAGATAGCAAACATCCGCAAAGTATTAGCAAAATTGAACTGAAAAAGTCTTTTGTGAGTTTAATAGTATAACCTATTAAAAAATTATTTGTGTTCTTATATGCAGAATATGATAGCTTTGAGTCGATTGATAATTAAATTAAGTACACATTAATAAGAAAGAAAGGAACGCATTATTTAGAAAAGAAACTTACGAAATGTATTTTTAATAACATCAATATGGATAATAGAACAGCCATTTTATCTATTACATTTTCTATAAGATACAACGAGTTTAGTTGTCTGTTACTAATGACCAACTCATCAATGCATAATGTCATAAGTTCACGTGAGACAAAATATGAATTAACATAAAACAAAAACTATATTTTAACACTTTCCCTTGTTAATTACATATTTAGTCTTTAGCCTGATAATCCCATTTGATCACACAATATCAGTAAACGAGTTTTGGCTAACGGCTTGGTCATAATATCTGCAATCTGTTTCTCAGTAGAAATTTGTTCTACAACTAACTTTCCTTCTAATACCTTCTCACGAACGAAGAAATGCTTTATTTCTATATGTTTTGTTCTCCTGTGATATTCTGGATTATGGGCAAGTTTTACAGCTGCACTATTGTCTACTTGAAGAATAGGTATTTCTTTTAGTTTTACTATTCCTTCATACAATCTTCTGAGCCAAATAATTTCTTTAGTTGTTTCAGATGCTGCTATAACTTCAGCCTCTGTTGTTGAAGTAGCCACGATGGTTTGTCTTTGACTGCGCCACGAGATTGCACCTCCAGCATATATTATCACTGACCCAGATGTTGATCTTCCAGTTTTTATGCATCCTCCAAAATCTGCATCACTGTAACACTTTAATACTCTATTTGAATTTGTTGCGCGATAAGTAATACCAAAATTTCTTGTTTTTGATATGTAGCGAAAAACTCTCTTTACTCTCACTACATCTTCAGCAGATGGGTTTTCTAGAGTTCTTGATAAAACTCCTACGCTGTAAGCTAGATCTGGTCTCGTCCCTACCATTAGGTACATTAGAGCTCCAACTGCTTGTCTATACGGAAAAATAACTTTCTTAGATTCTTCAGTATTTTGCGATCGTGATTCCTTTAACATCGGTGTTGCTACTGGCTTGCAATTTTCAAATCTAAATCTCTTAAGAATTTTCTTGGCATATCCTTTTTGACTAATAGTAATATCTCCGTATTTCTGATATTCAATTTCAAGCCCTAGAAAACAAGAAGCTTTTCCAGTAACTATCTTGAATCTGGCTTTTAACTTTTCAATGAAGATTTCGCACTCTTCTTGATCATTTGCAGCAATTAATCCATCATCTACGTACAATGCTATAATTAACTTTTTGCCCTTCTTCTCTCGAATGTATAGACATGGATCGGCATCACTCACTTTGAAATCAAGTTTTAATAAAAATTGGCCAAAACACTTATTCCAACAACGTGGAGCTTGTTTTAAACCATACAAACTTCGCTTGAGCTTGCATACTCTCTTTGTGCCGTCCTCATATCCATCTGGTTGTTGCATGTAGATTGTTTCTTCTAATTCTCCATACAAAAATGCTGTAGATACATCAAATTGTGATAAATACATTTTTTCTTCTGCTGCTATACTCAATACGGCTCGTACTGTTTCTAATTTTGCTACTGGGCTAAAAGTTTCAATATAATCAATGCCTTGACGTTGACTATAACCTTTTATAACAAGCCTGGCTTTATACTTGTTAATACTGCCATCTGGATTTGTTTTGATTCTATAAACCCACTTGCATGGTATAGCTTTGGCACCTTCTGGTAAATTAACTAATTCCCAGGTCTCATTTTCTTTTAAAGATTTTATTTCATTCTCCATAGCTTTCTTCCAATTAGAACTTTTCTTGCTGTTGATTGCTTCTATGTATGTTTCAGGATTTTCATTTTCATAAATTAATGACTCAGCTTCCATTATATAATCATCAAACCGTGCAGGCTTTCGAATCTTGTCACGTTCTCTCAATTGCATATCATGTGATGGTTTAACTTCTACATCACTATCAACATCGCTGTCACTTAGATCGTCTTGTTTTTCATCTTCTTTAAGTTGTTCATCTTCATACTTTCCCTGATTAGAAAGATCGCTTGTATTTTCTCGTTTATTGTCGTTGAATGGTAAATGAACTGATTTATCGCATTTATTCAATTTTTCATGAAAAATGACATCTCTAGAAAAAATCATCCTGTTTTCTTCTTTAATCCAAATTCTGTAACGCTCATCAGAATCGTAGCCTACAAGATAACCTTTGATAGCTTTCTTCTCCATTTTTCTTCGCTTTTGTACAGGAATATGAGCATAACATGTAGAACCTATTACACGTAAATGCTTTACTCTAGGTTTCTTCTTGATCCACAATTCATAAGGACTAACTCCCTCTACTGAAGATTTTCCCGTTCTGTTTAGGATATATATCGCAGAAGATACTAGTTCGGCCCACATTGCATCCGGAAAACTAATTTCAGGATTCGAATATTTGAATGTTCTTGCCATTTCTACAATTGTTCTGTTCTCTCTTTCACTTGATCCATTCTGTTGTGGTGTAAAAGGTGCGGTAGGTCTTTTTGTAATTCCTTCTTCACGCAGAATTGCTTCAATTTCTTTATTGTCAAATTCTCCACCATTATCGCTCAAAAATTCTTTAATTTTGTATCCCATAGTTTTGGCATGAGCAAGCATATGTTTTAACATAGTATTGACTTCTGACTTCTCTCTTATCATGTAACCATACCTAAACTTTGTGAAGCTATCTTTAAATACAACTAAGTATCGTTTCTTTTGAAAAGATTCAGGAAACGGGCCACAGACATCAGCCGAAATAAGTTCACCTGGTTCTGTTGCTTTCTTTCTGTTTCCAAAAGGTAAGCGATGTGCTTTTCCATAAATGCATGGTTCACATAACTTATTTTCCAGTTGAACTTTGATTCCTAACTCTTTTTCAAGCTTTTGTTTGATGTGACATTTATCTTGATGACCCCATCTTTCATGATAAAGTTGTAATAAAGAATCATTTTTCTCAGTATTGTTTATTTCTAAAATTTGCTTTGGCATGATTGGCTCAATTATTGCCTTAAACAAAGATCCAGATACATTGCGTGTTCCATATAGTACCACTTGGTTATTTATCTTTAACCAACATTCAGTAGATGTCGATCGAAATTCACTGTCTTGATTTCTGTCTTGAGCAGCCAACACTGAAAATAAATTTTTGTTGACTTCGGGTACATACCAGACATCCTTCAGCTGAATTTCTTGACACTTTCCTCCAGCAAAAGATTTAAAACGAATAGTTCCTTTTCCGATTGCAGCCAATCTTTCCTTTCCAGCAGCCTTAATGCTACAAGGACTAAGAAATTGCGTGAAATCAGTAAAATACTCTGAACAGTTCGTAATGTGTTGAGTTGCTCCATTATCAATCCAAAAAGTTGTTGAATCTGCTTCCGAAGTATACGTTTCGACAGAAATAGACATCGCTGCACCATTGGCGGTTTTCTTTATATCTGTAGTATAACTACTTGGCGACTTTTTGGCTGGTTTTCCATCGGAAATCCATTTTCTACAATTTCTTACCCAGTGACCTTGACGGTTACAGTAGTTACAAATGTCAGCTCTATATGACTTCTTGATAAATTTGGAATTTTTATCTTTATTCTGTTTTTCCAATCTTGAAGCTACTAGTGCTTCCTGAACAGCAATATTGCCGTTTTCAACTTTGATGAAATTTCTCTCAAACATACAAAGTTGCTCTGTTAATTCATCAAATGTTCTGTCTTCGTTTTTAGACAACAACATCCAGCTAGACTTAAAGGTTTCAAATTTGCGTGGTAAAATTTGCAATACTTTACAAACTAACATTAAATCAGGTAACTTATTTTCACCAATATCTTTAAGTCCGTTATTTAATTCACTCCAAATGGTTCTTAACTTAGCTATGTGAGTTGATACATCATCGCCTAACGCCCAGTTAAATGCGAAAAATTCTGTACATATCTTAAATAACTGATCTTTTGACGTTGCTTCAAAATGATGCTTTAAGGCTTCCCACATTTCATATGCTGTTTCTTTATCCATAATCTTTTGATAAACTACATCAGTTACGGTACTTGCTATCACGGATTTTACGTAACTGTTAGCTTTACGATACAAATCAGAACTTACTTTATGTTCTTTGATTTCTCTATCTTCAGCAGTGCTACTTAATGGTTCAGGTTTCTTTAATTTACCATCTATAACATCAAGTGCTCCTTCGTGATAATCAAGTAAATCTCTAATCTTGCGTTTCCATATTGGCCAGTCTACTACACCAGTCAATAACTTAACTTGTTTTGTTAAATCCATTTCTTCTTAAACTTTAATGCGATTTCAAAATCTTTTAATGATAATCTTCTCTACTAAAATAAACCAATGTTTTACTTCACTTGCTATGAGCAAAACCTAACTTATCTATATCTAATTCTAATCAATCAGACTTGAGCTAACTAGCGCAATTCAAAGCGAGCTGAAAAGCCCATAACCTATTAAAAAATTATTTGTGTTCTTATATGCAGAATATGATAGCTTTGAGTCGATTGATAATTAAATTAAGTACACATTAATAAGAAAGAAAGGAACGCATTATTTAGAAAAGAAACTTACGAAATGTATTTTTAATAACATCAATATGGATAATAGAACAGCCATTTTATCTATTACATTTTCTATAAGATACAACGAGTTTAGTTGTCTGTTACTAATGACCAACTCATCAATGCATAATGTCATAAGTTCACGTGAGACAAAATATGAATTAACATAAAACAAAAACTATATTTTAACATAACCCACTAATTAAGGAAAATCAATTATAATTGAAAAATATAGTAGAATATATGTTAAATAACTTATTGAAAACGAAGAAACTTACTCATTTGTTCAAAATTAATTTTCACTTTATCCCAATTTTAGTATTTTGCGAATTTTCGATCAATCTGTAAAAAATTTATAAAATAAATATTTATCGATAAAACTAAGAAAATAATATTATTACTATAACAGTTTTCACTATTATATATCTTAAAAACTCCCCATCCCTATCAGGAAATCAATACTTAACTTTAATTCTTTATATTGTGTATGTTTCATGTACCCCCCCCCCCTCCCTCAAAGAAAATATTTAATTTAAATTTTATATTAATACGTGGAAATTATTCCAGAGAGAAATATCCGCCTTGCATACAATATTTCAAATGAAAATCAAATTTCAAACTTCAAAGTAATTGCTTAAAAGGCGCAAAAGGCCAACATAGTGAAAAAGATTCCAAGCCTGGACACAAACCCGGGCCATCAGTATAGCGCACTGACGTTCTACCGACTAAACCACTTGGAACGATACCTAGCTCGGAAAATTTCTCACTATTATATGTTGGCAAGGCTACAAACGCAGCACAAGATGGAATATTTATCGTGAGTCACCGACCTGGGACAAACACGAAACATAATTAAATCCAGCATCGATAGAAATTATATTAATACGTGGAAATTATTCCAAAGAGAAATATTCGCCTTGCATACAATATTTCAAATGAAAATAAAATTTCAAACTTCAAAGTAATTGCTTAAAAGGCGCAAAGGCCAACATAGTGAAAAAGATTCCAAGGCCCGGGTTCGAGTCCAGGCTTGGAATCTTTTTCACTCTGTTGGCCTTTGCGCCTTTTAAGCAATTACTTTGAAGTTTGAAATTTGATTTTCATTTGAAATATTGTATGCAAGGCGAATATTTCTCTCTGGAATAATTTCCACGTATTAATATAATTTCTATCGATGCTGGATTTAATTATGTTTCGTGTTTGTCCCAGGTCGGTGACTCACGATAAATATTCCATCTTGTGCTGCGTTTGTAGCCTTGCCAACATATAATAGTGAGAAATTTTCCGAGCTAGATATCGTTCCAAGTGGTTTAGTCGGTAGAACGTCAGTGCGCTATACTGATGGCCAGGGTTCGAGTTCAGGCTTGGAATCTTTTTCACTATGTTGGCCTTTGCGCCTTTTAAGCAATTACTTTGAAGTTTGAAATTTGATTTTCATTTGAAATATTAAATTTTATATTTTACACGTAATATCATACCCCTGTATTTATGCACTCCACCCCCCTTACATTTCTGTAACTTAATTTAACTACTCTTAAAGTTATCTTGAATTAAACTGCGTGCACCATTTCGGTTATTCCTTTTCCTTTTAACTTTCACACAGATATAAATATAGAGATATTATCATAACTGCCAGCGTTTTTCGTTAATAAGAAAAGAATAAAAATATAAATTAATTCCCTTGCAATGAGGCCGATAACAAATAACGCATAGTTAGTGGTTAGCCAGTGCTCCACCCTCTAGTTTTTCTCATAGCTTTAAGCTTGTATTTACATCATATTTTAGCCGTTTCTCATGATATAATTTCCAGATGCTCTTCTGAGTAATGCATGCCTTTGTTCAGAATTTTGTAACGCACATGTAAAAAGAATGTATAATACTGTGATCCCATCTACACCGCCTGACCACAAAAATTCGTTACTTTGCAACCCTTGAAGCCCTATATAGCGTATAACGTAATTCCAGAGAAATATGCTTTTTTCACGCCAATGCTTTGTCTACTCAGTTCGCTTGATTGCCAATACCTGATGTGTTATCATCTTGTGCCCGCCAAGTTTGTAACTAAGTTTGTCTTGAGTCACTATCGCTTCTGATTTAATTCATAGCAGATGCCAACTGAAACCACCTGTGGGGCCTGCCTCCGGATAACCTGCTATTTCTCCCCTATCCCTGTATGCTTTCATGACCCCTTTTAAAATGTTAAAAATAAAGTTTAAGTCCTCTAAATTTGTCGTTGGAGTTTTTTATGCTCTCGCGAACCATGGGTAAGGAAATCGCCATTATAATTACTATTTTGTTTTATTTGAGGACAAGTGGAAGAGAGTACACTATTTTCATCGTGAGCAACACATGTGGATCTACTGTGAATGTACAATATGTAAAAAAATCCCTGACGGCTTGGCTTACAGGCGGAAGTAGATTTCGAAGTTAAGTACTAATTTCTAACTACAAATAGTAAATCAAGATTAGAGCTAAACCTAGCTTAACAAATTTTTCTGGCAGCTTTTGACGAGTTTTTAATGTCATTGTTCTGTAAGAGCTGGTTTTATAACAATCATGTTAATACTATAACCTTTTTTCAACCCATATATTTTTTATTTGTTTTTGTTGTAAGTGTTGGCCCTATAAAAAACTGGTCAGTATAAAAATTGTAGATCATATTAAGAATATATCAAGTTTAAGTGAATTTGATATCTTGAGAATTGACGAAGTTATAATTTTTTTCCACAAAAAACCTTATTTTTTTAGCCCCCTGAGCCCATTTTTAATTTTATCAAAAATCTATCATACATAAATTTTTGGCCCTTTTCCTAGAAGTAATAATAACTTTAGACTGATTCTATATGTATTATAATTAAGAAGGTATAGGGGTTTTTCGGTTTTCACAAAATCCCACCCTATTTTCACCCTTTGCAAAGTGGGTCAAAATCCTGGAAAGCTGGCCAAAATATGAAAATGTTATTTACATGCCACGGAATTTCATAACAGGTGTTTTTCAGGAGGTTGATCTTGATTCTAAAATTAAAATTCCAAAAAACAAAATAGCGGATTCAGTATGGCGGACTGAAAATTAAAATTCCAAAAAACAAAATAGCGGATCCAGTATGGCGGACTGAAAATTAAAATGCTTCGAAAGTTATTCAATTTCTATGAAATTTCGTATACAGATGCTTTTGAGGATGCTAGGTACGATTAAAAAATTTAAAAATGGCGGATTAAAAAAAATTATATTTAAATAAAATTTTTGTGTTTCGAGGTTAAACGTTACAAGGTAGTTTCAAGGAACTACGATATTTTAATTGAAATTAAATGACGATTTTTTATTTATGAAATACAATTAAGTACATTAATGATAAATAAAATACTACAAGGTTTAGTTTTTATATTATTAAAATAAAGCGAAAGGATATTCTAAAATTCATCTTCTGAATCATCTGTAATATACTAAGTAGACTCTTCAGAAGGAGAGATGTCGAAATGTTTTACTGAAGTTTCTGTGCCTCTAGGGGCAAGGATGTTAATTTCTTCAATGGTAATTTTCGTAAGATTGAAATGAAGGGATCTGATAACAAGAAAAGCTGCAAAAAAATCTTCCATTGTTTACGTCCTACTGCATTTTATGGAAAAATTTTTCCGATACCTTTTGGTCCATTTGTTGCACGATTCTTGAGCGTCTGCCGACATTTGCCAAAGAGGCAATAATGGGGAAGCTATTATTTCTGTGCCATGAATAATTAGTTTATGCACTGAAGTTTCCATATAGAACTAGAAATACAATTCGATGAATTTACAAGCTCTTTGTGAGCAATAATCCACTAAATTGATCAAATGAATGCTAAGAAATTACTTTTAATATGACGTGGAATCGTTTGATCAAATCTTCTTCTACGCTCGTTATGAAAGCAGAAATAGTTGCGTTTTCAAAGAATCGGCGAGCTGTATTGTAATCATTCGTGCTTTCAAATCAGAGCTTTGATATATCGACAAGAAGTCCTAACTGTAAATGGAATCTTTTTTGTAAATCTTGTTTTGCAATTTTATTTTTTTTCTTCTCGTCAGTAGTGTACGCTGGCCATTCCTTTATATCCCATTTGTATGGGAAATGGAAGCTACTCTCAAAACATCTTATACAAGCATGTCACTCGGATATCCCGAATTGTTAATGATTTACATTCACTCTTATTTGAAAATGTCATCAAGGTTTTTAAACTGTTTTGAAGTTGCCTGATATAGGTACCAACGTTGAGTTGACAAAATACTTGTAATGGCATTAAAAATTTTACAATCAATCATCGTTAAAGCTAGTTTGTAATTAACGCCTACTTATTTTCTATTAATAATTGTTTTAAAAGGAATAAGTTTACACTTTTGATCCGTAATATAATCCATTAACTGTCAGTAGCTTCCGTATTTTCGTGCAAAAAATGGATTCTGATGGGCCTAAAAATCGAGGAGATGAAGATCTCGAATTTTACCAGATAACGATTTCTGAATTATTCGCAACACGTACGAGTTCCAGTGGCACTGGAGAAATGAAAAAGCTATTTGAACCTAATTTCTACCATCATCAATGCTACATTTTTGTTTAAAAGTATTTTGACCAGCTATACTATCGCATCCCCTCTTGCAAATCAAATTCCGATTGCTAATGTTCTCCGAAGTCAGATACTTAATAATTTCTGTTTGCATTAATAAAATGCTTTCAGCAGTATGATCTAGCAAAGATTGCAATTGATAAGATCATTCTTCTAATTAAAATAGAATAAACAAAATTATTAGCTATAAAGATAATAAAATGTATTTCTATCGTATCGATGATAGAGAATTCTTTTCATTTTTTTGTTCCTAATCTTGCTTATCAAATTCATTCATGCTTATGATTATAATGCTTATTTGTAATATAATACGTAATAATCTATCACAAAACTGAATAATCAAAAAATTTCAAAAATGTTTGCCAGCAAAATTGCTGTGAAAAGTGATAAATGTCATAGCTTTCTAACCGACTAAGAAAGTGACATTTTTACTTGTGGTTTCAAAATATTGTACGAAATGCAGAATGGCAGTTTTTGGCAGCTGTTTTTTTTTTCATTATTCATTAGATAACAGTTCATGTTATTATTTCTATTATGTGTCGTTGCGGAACACTGTGAAACTTATAAACTTTTTGATGTTTGAAAACAAAAATTAATATATTTTTTTTTAAACTTTTTATAAAAAATAATCATGAAATTATTAATTTTTATGTACTTAGTATAATTTTTGTAACACGCGCAAAAAAAGTGCACACTATCATCGTGTGAATTCATTATAAAGCATAAAAATCGGATGATATGAAAAAATATAGCACGTGTTTAGAGGAACCATTGTTTGGCTTTTTTTGTTCGCCTCGAATGATAATCCTCCAAGCATCACTTTTGAAATGATACAGGTTGCCAAGACAAAACGAAAACCTTTTTATAAATATAGATTCTGACTCCCACAAACATCATTCTAGCTATATGTATAGTCAAAATTTCCCAAATAGTAACTTTATTTTTCGACTTTTGACTAGTTTTTGGGGATTTTGCCCCACTGTGCGTTGGTCCGATTTTGCTCATTAACGAACTTGAGTGGGTTTAGGAAAATTCTTATTAAAAATATGTTCTTCCAATGGACGTAATTTAAATTCTGTGTGAATACTGGAAATAGAAGACCCCATTGGAGTCCCTTTCTGCTGTTTAAAATATTTATCTTTAAAATAAAGTCATTACTTTCTTTAATAAAATTAAGCAAAATTTAATTTAAAATCAAATTTATTTGGACGAAATTTAACAAGTTCATGTTAATATTAAGTTGTTACGATGTAAGTTAACAATACGATTGAGTTAGAAAGCAATAGCTCACTTGCGTTTCTTGATGTTTTTCTTGTTAAAGAAAATCCCTTTTTAAAACTTGAAGTTTAGCGAAAAACAATGAAATTATACAGTTTAATTCTAGTTACAGCGGTAGCCCCATGGAATTATAAGTTGACAGAATTTACGCCATTTATTCAGCGTACCTTTCTGTTTTGTTCGGAAGAGGTTTTGGATCATGAGCTCAATTACATTATTAATATTGGTTTACGACATGGTTTTAAATAAAATCTTATTATTTAATTGATTTCTAAATACAAAGTTTCTGTTAATCACTCTCCCAAATTAAATCTTGTTTACAGAAAGATTCCATGCTTTCCAATCGTATTTGAAAGATTGAAAAAGAATGCATCATTCAAGTAGTAACATCTAATTCAAGGACATTATTTAATTTAATGAGTAAGAAAATATATCCAATTCCCTATACATTTCTCTCCGGTGTTTATGAGATCCCATGTAATCCTCTCGCCGCCGCGCAACCCGAGATTTCCTCGGGCAACGGAGTAGCAAAATTTGCACAACCTCCTGGGAGATTTCCTGGGAGAAGCATTTTTTCCGCCTAATTAACCCTCGTTGATTAACACCACAGTGATTTTTTTATTGTAAACTTTGCCTTATTTATTCGGATCATTTTCCCGATTAAATTAGACAAAATATTTTGTTTAAAAAAACTTCTGACAAAAGAAAAAAAAAATCTTAAAAGACGCTCTTCGCGAAGGGGGTTAAATACGTAATTTTAGAAGCTATTTTGATAAAGCAATTACGCAGCGAGAGGGTTAAGTTCACAGATGGAACAATGTACTCATACATTTTTATGGCTAAACGTCGATTTTTTGAAACATTAAAAGAATGCAAAAATGATTTGAAGTTTAATACATTTTCTACGGCACTCTGAAGAAATTTCATTAAGTGAATTATTTCATTTATGGACTTCTACAAAGCTAAGATTGTTTCGAAACAAGATGTTCCGTTTAAAGCTATGATTCGTGAATCTTTGGAAATTCGTTTAAGGAACCAAAATATTTGTATCGACAATGTTTACTTTCTCATTCTGGAAATATGGCTCAGTATTTTGGAATAATTATGAAGTTCCCATGTTTTTCCAGCCCTTCATTCTTGTTTTTACTTTGAATAACAGATGGCGCCAGTCAGTTGTTTTAAAATGTTTTTTTACGTTCCCGTTATGCTTTTATCAGTTTGAATTTAATTTTTAAAGATGTGACATGTTGATTGTTTTCTGCCGATTTGTATTTCAGAAAATGTTACCCCTAATGATGGGTTTAAAGATTAAAAAGAAACGTTGAGATTTATTTTATTCATGTTTTTTTTTTTTTTTTTTTTACATTATCTTTTAATTTATGAATAAAATGTACGTTGGATCAGAAACATCAATTTTACTTAGAATTAGATATTACAAGGTAAAGTCCTTAATTATTACACTTTTTTTTCTTTCTTGTTGCCATATCTTAAAAACGAAACCGAGCAAAATTATAATTAAAAAATTAAATTCAGCAATCTGCGCTTCTCATCAACTGAAAGTCACATTGGTGAATTTTCACTAATTGGGGCCCAAGCTAAGTTAACATATAGTACCGGAAAATATTTTAGCATGAATTGCACTCATTAAAATAGAAGTATGCTAGATATACATTCAATTTTTTAAAGAGTTTTTAAAGTCTATTTTTACACTTATATGCATTTTCAGAGTATATTCATACAAGTATAAATGACACTTTCAGCAAAATCAGCGAAATTCTTGTATCTCTCAGCTTTTTTTCCGGTAACTTCAAAATATGAAGAGGTTTTTTATTTGGGGCAATGGAAGAATATTCCACTGAAATATGTGCATTCTTGTTCAATTTACACATTAAAGTGGGTATTTCAATAGTAATCAGATAACTTGTGCACACTTATTATCATAAAATTACACATTAAACTGTGCATTTCGAAATTTACACATTAAACTGTGTATTTCGAAACATACACATTACGTGTGTATTTTGGCAATTTACACACCACTTTACACTTATAGGCAAATAGTTTTTGTATAATCGATATACCTGTTTTTATGTGCAAATTCGCATATTTATTTCTTAGAGTGTAAAGATTACAGACGTGCATTAATATATACTTATTACTTCAAAGCACGAATTTTCGATTTCAATCCATAAACACCTTTACCAAACTATTATATAAAAAGGTTTTATTTATTCTCAGTGAACTTAATTCTTAACAATTAGGCTGTGATTTGATTCGAAATTGTGTGTGATAGACATTTATCGTCATTTTTCTCGTAATCAAGAAATAATAAAACTACAAAAAACAGTATTTACATTTAAAATTTTTTTTTATCGCATATCTTTGGTATTAAATTTAGAAATAAACTACTGAGAGTATATTTTATTTTAAGAAATAAAACTTTACATTTTTAAAAAGTATGTTTCATAAGCTTATGTTTTTGTACTACAACATAAAATTTATTCTATTGATTATTTTTTTTATAGTTTAAGAGGTCTATTTAATTTGAATTAAATAATTTCGTTTTCGGAGATTAGTTTCATTTCCCTCGTATATTCTCTTGTGTTTAACTAACTAATAGAAATCTCAGTGTCCTATATTAGATTAAAGTGATGAATGGTATCTAGCACGCTACGAGATAAATTCAACGCAATTCCTTTAAGACTCTGAGAATAAATTACTTTTAGAAATGAGTACATTTCAGATTCCAAATGTAATTGAATAAAATCTTATATAATTTGATTTTCTTCTTACACTTTACAAAATGCCACATCTTATTTAAAAGTAAGAATTGTAAGTCTCTCTGAAAAACATATTCATGTGTACCTATCATGAATTGCTTAAACTTGTTTTCTTTACAGAGTTTTGGTGAATAGAATGTAAAAATTAAATTAAATTAATCTTTTTCTTTATTACAGTGTTTTTATGTGACATTTAATTGCTTTCTTCAACAAATCAAAATGTGTGCTTTTAGGTATATGTATATATATATATATATATATACATACAGGGTGTTGTCGAATTCGACCCACAAATTCAGAAGGATGATAGTAATCATCGAAAGGACAAAAAAATAACACAGAAAAAGCGCCATTTCCTTTATTACAGTGTTTTCATGTGACTTTTAATTGCTTTTCTTCAACAAAACGAAATGTGTCATTTTACATATATGTATATATATATATATATATATATATATATATATATACCTGCAGGATGTTGTAGGTTTCGACCCACAGATTCAGAGGGATGATAGTAAGCATCGATAGGGCGAAAAATTGCCATTTCCTTTATTATAGTGTTTTCATGTGACATTTAATTGCTTTTCTTCAACAAAACAAAATGTGTCCTTTTCATTTATATATATATATACATACAGAGTGTTGTTGAAATCGATCCACAAATGCAGAGGGATGATAGTAATCATCGATAGGACGAAAAATTACCATAGAAAAATTGCCATTTCCTTTATTACAGTGTTTTTTTCTGACATTTAATTGCATTTTTTCAACAAAACAAAATGTGTCATTTTACATATATATAGGGTACATACAGGGTGTTGCCGAATTCGACCCACAAATTCAGAGGGATGATAGTAAGCATCGATAGGACGAAAAATTGCCATAGAACACGAGATCGCAAACCACTTATTTAGCCACAAATACAGGTCGTTTCACCGTAACTGAAATCGGTTCGACGTTAATAATTTTGCGAAAAATAAAAATATTGCAATAAATATGTAACAATATGTAACAATATGTAACTTGTTTTGTGTAAAATGTGATAACATCACAAAAAGTTCTTTACAAACAGTATGCTCACGCAATCGATAAGACCGTTAGAACTCATAATCAAAGTCCAAAATGGGGAGCGTCACGTGGATACTGCTGACGCGTATGTAAACTTCTACCACTTTTTATGATATCATATTTACAACACAGTTGAGCATGTCTTTTAAAACTTTCATTATAATATACTTCAGCTTTCTGAAATTTATTACTGTCAACCACAGTCGAGTTAGGGTAGTACATCCTGAATTTTTGATTAAATGGGTAGTTTGCGATACCATGTTCTATGGTAATTTTTCATTTTCCTGGTGCCACATTCCACCCTTCTGAATTTGTCGGATGAATTCGGCAACAACTTGTATATAAGATTAGTATAACTCCCCAGACTTAAATCGTTAAAGCATATTATAAACCGCAAGAAATCTACTTAAAAATAAATAAGTAAATAAAATTGCGTAAAGGGTTGAGGAGATGCCGAAAGAACGGAATGTTACATCAATATTTATTGAATATATACAGTGATTTAAAGGTTACTTAAGTTGAGTTTAGCATTAGAAATATTAAAAAAATATTTCGAATCATCTTGCTTGTAATTCAGTCGCGTTTTTCTAACGTAGCAAAATCGAAGGAATTGTAATTAATCATTTATCTGTTTTGGGTGGACGGAGGATTTAAGGGTGGAGATCACCTTATTTTTTTATGTCAACATTTATTTTGGTCTATTATTAAAGATTAACGTGTTACCAAACTTTTTAAAACATTATGACTCAGCTCCAAATTAGAACCGGTTTTATGGTAAAATATGTGGAGCGTCACCCATTGAAATCGAGGTAAATTTGAACTTAAAGTCATTGTTCTTAAAACAGATAGCTTTTACTTTGCGCACATCATAGTTGCAAAACTAAGTAACATAGAAAATAAACATTTTGTATTATTTTATATATTATATATTTTTCTAATGTCTACTTATTTATAAATAAGTACCTGTAATATATTTATTTATTTTTTAAATTTTTATTTAAATTTTAACGTAAATTTTTATATTTCATTGTTTAATACCCTGAAAAAATATTTTCATTTGGAAACTTAATTTCATGCAGTTGTTTAATCAGTCGTTTCATACAATCGTTACATAAATTCGTTTCATTAGGATTTTATATATATATAGGGTAGATATATATTTATTTTAACTTAGTCATGCACAGGATGATTTTTTGTAATGTTGTGAAAGTAAAACCCTATAACAAAAGAACCGCTGATCCAAATGACCTGAAATTTCACTAGTATGCTCCCAAAGAAATGGGATTTTTATAGGCGTGGTGAAAAAAATCTTAACATCATACCGACAGATGGCCCTTTAGATGCGGTGTAAAGTCGGGAGATGGATAAAAACGTGCAGCACGCACACCTCGTGCGTGAGCGGTTAACTGGTACTTTCTAATTTTTTTGCATCGTGTTCATTATTCTACTGATATCCTTGCAATGACTGTGCCATTGGCGGGAAATACATAGTTAGTGAAACTGTGTTATCAGAATAATAACAGAGCAGCATATACTCTTAGGATATTTACGACACTTAAGAATTTAAGAAAAGGTCTACCAAATATGGTTTTGGAATTCGAACAGACTGGTTCACTGAGTCTAAAACACGGTAGAGGAAAGAAACCACTTGATGATACTGCTGTGGAAAGCGTAGCTACTGCATTAGAGGGAGAATCCAGCAGTGGTGCGGGGAGCTGCAGTGCACCGGGCATTTAAAATCCGGTGTATTTAAAATTCAAGACGCGTAGAATACACTAAACGCTTCAGACATGAAAATCACCATGAAACGTAAGGTCATGTATAGTCTTCATGCCATGATTTGTTCTAAATCACCATTTAAAAACACCACATTAGACATGTCATCGTCTTTGGTGGCGAACACTTTAAAATTTTGTAATTCAACTGACTTTTTTTCTTTGCTTATCTTGGCTTATTTATTACTCTCATCAGCCTTTCTGCTTTTATTTCAGTTGCCATTAGTGGAGCAAGAGGTACCATTTCAATTCCATTTACGGTTTTTCACTATGAATTCTTATATTGAATAATTGGCTTTTAACTTTAGAAATTATAAAATTTTTCCAGTGTAACCGCAATTTTTAGAAACTGATTGTTGTGTTTTACCTCATTTTTGAGCGCGTATCTTAGAATACTCGCATGGCATATTTCATTCCCTGTACTTGAACATTACGATCTCTAGGGTCTTACAGAATAATTAAGACGATATTCGGCATAATACAATACGGATAGATAAAAAACGGTTTTCATCACGGCGGTGTTTAACAAATTGCAGATGACTAGTTTCAGCAGCATTCAGCGTACCGTCATACTTGCTCTCATCAGTACCGGTACTGATGACGGTACACTGACCGAAACTAGTCTGTATTTAATTAAAATGTTCTGTTTCACAAAACCTTGTTTTGTCTAACTTAAGAGTTTTACATATCGGCAAAGTAGTTTTTAACGACATATCTGTATTATTTAATATTATCATTTATTGCATTAATTAGAAGAAAACTCGGTTTTCGAAACGATGGAAATTATTGTTAATTGAAAAATACTCCACGAATGTAAGGATTTTGCACGTACATCAAACTATTTGTTTTATATAAATCCTATCAAACATTCAAGCTGCACAAAATGTTACTTCATACAGAATTGGCGTTTATGTATATATATCACAAAAATTTCTTAAAAGAGATTCCTTGTTGTAATTTCTTTCACACTTTTTCTTTCACTTTTTGCAAAAAAAAAAAAAAAAAAAAAAAACTGTAGACCTTACAGAAAAAAATACACAAAACTACATAAATAATACTGTGACACCAAATAATGATTTTCTTTTTCAGTTTTCAGCATACACAAAATTTCAATTATTTAATTTTTGCCCATACTTCTAATAATATGATAATGTGCATTTTTGCTACATATATTTTTGAATAATTATACATGTGTATGTTTTAAAACATGCAAGATGATCCGAATGAATTACGTGATAATAACTGTTAATACTATTATTTTTTTTTATATTACAAATACGAACTGATTTTTACTTCTAAATACTGAAATATAAAAAGTTTTTTTTTTTTTTGTCTCTGCACAGATTTTTATAGAATATATTGAAGAAAATGACAATAAAATGCATATCAAATGTTAATTTAAAAAAATGTTACACTTTTTTATAATACTAATTTTTGGCTTATAGTATCACTAGAGAAAAATTGAAAATAAGTCTCTTTTATAATATTTGGAAAAATCAATAGTTTTGTATCTATTACTTTTTTTGACTGTAAAAAAGAGTATTCTACTCGTATGTTTTGTTTACTTTTCAAATACATTTGAGAAAACATGATTTCAAAAAATAATTTCCTATTAAGCATTTTTCAGAAAGAAGTAATATATTTTTTTTTTAAGTTGATCTCTTAAGAAAGGGAGTAGAACATGTCGTAACTGGAGAAAAACAGCTCATTAACGAAATCCTACTTTTAGTATAAAACTTTGAAATTTTGTTGACATAACGGAACTAATAATTTTTTGAAGACTTTCTGTAAGTTCAGAGAAGTTGCAATTGGTAAATAAATAAATAAATAAATAAATAAATAAAACATGACATTTGTCAAATACACTCGTTTAAGAATTCCAATTAAAATAAGAAATCATATAAATGAAAGAAACAGGTCTATCACCAAACAATAAAAAATAATTTATGGATACTGTGTAAATTTATGTTTTAAAGGTGCATACGTTTGCGTTTCTAATATTTTGACTAAGGTGTGAAAAGTTGCGTTTGATAAGCAGCTTTCCCAAAGAAATTATATATAAGATGCATGTATTTAAAAATTCATTCTATTAATTAAAAACAATAAATCTATCAAAATAAAGTTAATTTTTTTTAGATATAGTGAAAATTGATGTATATATTTGCATGAATTTGCTTTCCTAATTATCTGAAATATATTCTTATAATATCTCTAATATTGTATTTTGGTATTTTTATGTAATAATATTCAACTTAATTTTCTATTTAAACATTTTGAAAAATGTTTATCTAAACAAATAGTAAAATATTATAATTAGAAAAAATCTCATTAAACATTTGTTTTACGTTATAACATTTAACATTTTCTGTTTTACGTTATAACATTTAACATTTTCTGTACGTTAACACTTTATGCCCCGACGGTACTTTACAGTATCACAGTTTTCTATTATAGGTGAAGATTAACGGTCACCAGTCGCCATGTGGTGACTAAATTTTTTTGCTGTTGTGACTAACTTTCAGTGTCTTAGTCACCAGAGATCCATTTCCAGTGTTCCCAATCCCCGACGCGGAATTTTGAAATATCTTTTGTTTTGCAAATAGAAAAGCACCCGCTCTTTTCACTGGCCGAGATCAAGTATGACCTTGATAAAAAGGTCAGGGAATTTTTGCGATCTCAGTTACCTTCGCTGCCCCTGTGATGCACGACTTTTTGAAGAACATTATGTTCGGATATAATTCTGCAGATGCCCGCTCCACTACAAAGCTTAGCAGCTGCGAAGATCGACACCTTTGGACACCAGCGAAAGAAAGCATTTCTTCGAAGGTGTCGTCCGAAACCCAGAGTTGAAATAAATACACCTTGACTGATGATCGGTTCACGAGACAGTCCTAAGTTCCCAATGCTATGTAGATTATTTAAGTGCTTTGGATCATGGAATCGCGAGGATAAAGAATTCCGAATTCTGGAGAAAAAAGATCAAAAAGAAAAAGAAACTGGTACAAAAAATACTTAACGCGAGGTATATTCTTGATCTGTAAATGTTTTCTGCAAGTGCGAGATTTTTATAGTGTAAAATAATCTTACACATTCCTAAATTTCTTGATATGTATACTTTTATATGACAAAATCAAAATAAGAATAAAGTTTTCCTAATATTTCACATTATCATGACTGCTTAGCTTATACATGTTTTGTTATTCAATTGTATCTTGTTCAACTTTATCTTCAGATTTTTCCAGATTTATATTATACATTTTATTATGAAAGTTTCAAGAATTTTAGGATTAAATTAAATATACACATTTGTTGCAATTAGTCTGTGATTTGTGCATTTATTAATTAAATTATTTTTCATTTTGAATTCCTGATGTTTTTTTTTTGTTTTTGTTAAGTTTTTACATTATAAACACTATTGTTTCATAATGTGGCCACTAGATTTTGGCTAGGAGCCAAATTGGCGACTGGATTTGTTTGGTTTAGGAGCCACTGTCTCCTTAAAAATTTTGGAAATCTTCACCTATATTTTCTATCCCAATTAAAACATGTACCACAGTTTTCTATTCTAATTAAAACACACTCATTGAATTCTTTCACAATGGTATTTTTAGGAAACAGTAGTAAATAATTTTCTTTTCCATCACTAGGTAGCAATAACAGTTCCAGTAAGCTGGATAATTTTCACGAAGCTATTTTGGCCCACGTGAGCGTCGATTTTGCTTCCATTTTCTTGTATGACTTCGCATCACTAACTTTGGCATAGAAGTATCATAAGTTTAAAAGGTTAGGCTATCATATTTTTTTTTGTTATAAATAGGCCAATTGACAATGTTTTATCCTAAAAAAGTAATTTTCAATTTGTTTACGTTATGAAGGACTTTTCAAAGCGGTATTTTTGAATATTGTCGGAACTACCGGGTGTCCTAAACAGGACTGACTAATTTTAAAATTCAATAACTTGCAAACGGTGACAGATATTTAAAAAATTCTTGCTGGAGGGTTATGCATGAGGTCAAAAGTTTTTTACAGTAATTTTCGATTTTAGTTCGATTTGCAAACAATAGATGGCACTGCGATCAATAGACGCTAAATTCAGGCTCGATTTTTGGTACATCGGGAGCCACTCAATACATTTTAATCTCCCTTTTACGCATGGAAGAAGAGAAAGGTAAAAAAAATCGAGCCTATTTCTTACAGCGCCATTTATTGATTGTAATTCGAACTAAAATCGAAAATCACTGTAAAAAAACTTTTGACCTTATGCATAACCATCCTGCAAGAATTTTAAATATCTGTCACCGATTGCAAGTTATTGAATTTAAAAATCAGTCGGTCCTTTTTAGGACACCCGGTATGATGAACATGATTTTTACTTAGATTTTTATCGTTTGAATACATATTGTTCATAAAAACATATATATTTACTAGGGATGCGCGGGCGCTATACAGGTGGATTTTGATAAAATGTAGGGGATGGTATTGCATGATTTATGTATGACATTAATAAATAATATAAGGAAAATTATTATTTTTATCTTTAGAAAAAAATATTGTATTTTTATAAAACAAAATGGGAAAAAATTACAAATTAGAAAGAGAAAATCTAAAAATGTCTTTTAGCATTTTTATGAAGTCTTTAAATTTTTCTACAACTAAAAGTTTCGAAATTTCTTTCAGATATGCATTCCATCGGACGATAGTGTTACAGCCGCACAACAATATTCTTCTGATGGCGAAATGCTCATTGATGATGCACCAACAGCATCATCATCCAGTCTTGTATACATCATATACATATATACAACAGATATATGTATTTTAAGTCACATTAAAATATTAAGGAAAATTGGATATAGGGTAATTCTAGGATAGATGGTTATAGAGGAAAGATGGCCAGTCTAAATAAAAAAAAGACTATACCGTAGATTGCAGCATAAACTTTGTTCTTAAGAAATTGTTCAACGTGTTCATCCATTGCGACCTGCAGCTGAGTTTTTCAATTATAAAAATAAAGTGCAATTTATAGGTTTCTTTAAATTAGTGGTTGGATATTTTTGTTGAGTTAGGTATCTGAGTATTTTGCAGCAC
Source organism: Maratus speciosus (assembly GCA_963932465.1). Taxonomy (NCBI): domain Eukaryota; kingdom Metazoa; phylum Arthropoda; class Arachnida; order Araneae; family Salticidae; genus Maratus; species Maratus speciosus. Next base: position 373,113,798 of record OZ010791.1, on the reverse strand, counting down.
CTATGTTACATTTTGTTTTTACTATAAGGACTTTTAAGGCAGATATATAATGCAATCTTTGCTTTTAAGTCTAAAACAAAGACATTCAACGGCGGAGTGACGCTTAAATTGGGTGGCAATCTGTTCATCAATTTTAGGAGAGATGGCCACCTATAATCAATATTTCAAAATTCTGCGGAGTGAGGATTTTAAATAAATATAATTATTTTTTAAATATTATATAATTTTTATGTTTATAATTATATTAATTAATATACTTATTGAAATTTTAACTAATATAAATATTTCAATAGTAATAATATAATATGGCCTAACGATGCATTTTTATTTCAGAAAATATTGAACAATTTCGGAAACGTCCATTTCAGAAACAGAAAAAGTTGATAAATATACTTAAAACCGTGAGAAATCTAAAATAAACGCGAGAAAAAAAAAATAAATAAATAAACATGACATTTCCAATAGCGAAGAAAATTATATAAATTTGAAATTATTTGATTTTACAGATACCGATGGAATAGAAATGGATGAGGATCACTGCGTTGGTTGGGGAGAAAAATATAATACCATGATGACCGAAAAGGATTACTGCATACAATGCATAAGGTGCCAGAAATGGTTCCATGAAATGTATACAAACCATCATGATCTTTGCTGAAAATGTGGTAAAATTTACGAAAAGAGAAGGATTGAAATTATGCTTCAAATTTTGTTTATACAAATTTTATTCACTGATTTTCCGTGATATAATTGCCTCTTTACAAATTTTTATCTGTTTTTCATGATTAACAAAATGAAATGTGTTATTTTTTGCTATTTCAACTTCATTTTTTCTTTCTTGTATTGGATGGCCATCTCTTTTGCAAGCTGAGGAGAGATGGCCATCTGCCATTTTAATTTCAATTTTGTTTTCCACTTTTTGTTCTCGATATTTAATTATTTTGTGTCCAAAATACGATGAGTATATGTATAAGAATTTCAAATATGCATAAATATTTCTTGTATTTGCATTCTAAAAATTTTTATTTCAATCTTTAAAAACCATGGCCATCTATCGTAGAGTTACCCTAGTTTTTTTTTTTTTCTAAGTCTCGAGTTTTGTCCGAGGTTTAATAGACCAAACGGTACTTTAAGGTATTGCATCAAGTATCTGGAAACCGCTGGGTGGGGCATCTTCTAATGCATCATAGTAATGCAAGGTAAAAAATTGGGAGGAAATATTTTTTAAATCATAATTTGGGATACAAAGTATTAAAACACATTCGTAAGGAGGGAATTACGTTTTTGATTATTTAAAGATGTTTGTTATATTCAAAGTAGTTGAATTTACTAATATTATTTTTAAAATAGTATAGTTATAAGATGCATTACTTTAAATATTTTACTGAAGATCAGAAATCTTATAAATGAAAAATAAATCTACATAAAAACACTTGAAAAGTTCCGCAGATTCTGTCTAAATTTATGCACAAAAATGTGCGAGTTGACTTTTTTATATTTTAAAATATTCGTACTTACAGCAGTATTTTCTTATTTTTTTATTATGAAAGTTCACGTGAAATTTTTGTGAAACCTAAAGTGTCATATTTATTCCCAGATAAAATTTGAAATATTTTCAAATGTAAAGCATGATTTTTTTTTTTTTTTTTTTTTTTTTTTTTTTTTTTTGTAAATTTCCAACTGGGCGAAAAATGTCCGGACCAGGATTCGAACCAGGGATCTCTTGGCTGAAGCCGCCAATGCTCTGCCAACTGAGCTATCCCGGACGAATCTGGTGACCAGATATCAGACCAGATGCTACGATCAATAAGGTTAAATTAGTAGGGTAAATTAGTTCCACCAGATTTGTCAGGGATAGCTCAGTTGGCAGAGCATTCGCAGATTCAGCAAAGAAATCTCTGGTTCGAATCCGGCTACGTACATTTTTCGCCCAGTTATATATTTACATCTCATATGGTTTATTTACAAATTAAAATATTTTTTTTAATTAATTTAGTGTTTTTTTTAGTATTTTGCATTTATTCTTTTCAATCATTTCTTCACAAACAATCTTTTATTTTTCTATTATGAGATGGATGCAATCTCATTTTTCTCAAAAGCGAAGGGCTTCTATCGAACAGACAACGAATATGCAAAAAATAAACACATCATGAAACTGTATGTTACAAAACATGACGCTACATGGAGAAGAGAAAAAGAATGTTGTAAAAAAAAAAAGCTTCCTTGTTGCAAACGGGTTTAGTTGTTTAGTGGTTCGAGAGTGGTTCGTCAATGTTTTAATGTTTTTGTACTACTGTTCAGCAGAGAAATTAACGTTCTTAAACTGGTGTAAAAAACAAATATATATGGGTGAAAAATAAAGACTTTCACTTTAATAGTTAAATGAAAGAAGTGTCAAAAAAGGAAAAAAAAGTTATTATTCTTGTGAAGCATTGTGTAGGGTATTATATTCTTATCAACATAAAATATTATATTATTATATCCTATGGAGTTTGTTACTATATATTTATTATATATAAACGCTTCAAGAGCTTGGCAACGAACTTGGCGAAACTGCTGCAACTGGACGGAAATTTATTTGTTTTGATCGCTATACAATATTATATAATTTAAATTACTCCATGAAATTGGAGGCAGCATGTTGTCACCAATTACATTGAGTAACGTTACATAAAATTTTTATAACATTTATTTTTTTTTTCACATTTACAATTTTTTTGTAACAAAGAAGTGCCTAAAATTTTACTGTTTTTAAATGCACTATCATGTTTCTTATATTGTCGTTATAATAAGAGAACACTCTCTATAACTATTTGTATCTATCTAAACACTTTTACCGAATTTATAACATAAGAATAAAAAAAAATCATAATTTTGTTTATTTAGATTTTCTAAGAAGTCTTTGCACGATTAAATTTCATTAATATTGGCAGACACTGTTATATTCCAGATTATTATTTCTTTTGATACATATTTTTTAACGAATGATACAGCTTCCTTTGCTATTTCCAGAGTTTAAAGATCATTAAAATAAATGGAATATCACTGGAATAAATCCAATTTTCTCTACGTAGATATTGGAATTATCGGATTTTACATTTAGGACATTTTATTAGATTTCCGGAATAGAGTAGCTGAAGAAAAATTTGATAAAGATAAGGAAGTTAGGAAAATATAACCCGAAGATTCTTTTGAAGTTAGAAAAAATCATGGAATTTAATAGTTCAAACTTATGTACTGAACAGATGGGCAAGTGTAGAATTTATGAAACATATACATCGGGTGATAGTAATTATCGACTTAGATAAGAATCTTTAAAAGTTAACTTCTATAAAGAATAAAAAAGACGGGATTTCGAAGATAGCTAATAGTCCTAAGATATTTTTGTACGAAAAACATGAAGATGCTCCCGTCTTATTATAAAAAAATAGAGTATAATTCTTATTAGAATATGTTTATATTGCGGATAGCTTATCTTTCTATTGAATATTGTTTAAAATGTTCTACTATTTTTGTAAATAATGAACAAAAAATTATTTTTAAGACAAGTCTTTTATAGTGATATATGTACCTGACGATATATGTATATGGGCAATTCCATACAATTTTTCATATTTGTTCAAATTTTTTTAAATAATTTTTATAAATTAAGTTAAAAAATATATTTAAATGTATTCCTAGTTTTCAAATTCATGTTTTAGATTCAAAACTTTTATTTTATTTGCAACTGGTAACAGTCCAAATAAACAACATGGCTGAAAAGTAAAATGCTTGCAGTTGTGTACAAATAGTACTCTTGAAGTACACTTGAAAAAAATAAGGTAATTGTTGATTATTTTGCATTTTTTAAATAAATGAATGCATGTAGTATAATATTTAATGGTTTACAATAGCCTTAAAGTTATATTATTTATAATAATACAAGCAAAATAAAGCTTGTGTTGTGTCGAGACATGTTTTTGTGATTTTTGATATAACAGATGTATTTGATAAGAACATTATATAAGTTTTTTAATTTAAAGGAAGTATGTAATGGCTATTCATGTAATATGTTTAGTTTTTAGTTTTTACTAATAATATAATGATTTCACAATAAATAGTGTGTCAGAATGACAATTTTCCTGTTACGGAATGACAACGATTTCTGACTGTATGACAAAACAGCAAGTAATCAAAATTTTATACATATCCAGCCAGAATATTAAAGATAAAGCAAAAGAAAATGAAGCCCGCTGGTCATTTGTTACAGCAGCAAACCCAGGCCCAAGAGATATACACAATCTATGTCCTGAATAAATATTTATTAAAAATCAAATTATTTTCAAATTAAACGAATTCAAATTCATGATTTGAAAAAAAATGGGATTTTATTCAGTCAGAAATAGTAACCTGTAACAAAGATTAGGCTGTAGTTGTTTGCTCATTTTGCATTGCCATATAGTATGCGAAAATAAGTAAACGACAATACCTTGCACAAATAGCTGTGCAGAAAGCAACTCAGAAATTGAAGTGTTGAACTTGAGGAAACAGGACTATAAATAACTTGTATTTACATTTCCAGAGAAAGGAGACAGATATATAGTTGATAAAAAAGATTTGACACCTCTATGTATTTAGCCAACATTATTTGCTTATGATCATTCTCGATAATAAAACAGATATGAAATCTATTATTTTAATCAATTTTTTAAAATAAATGTTTCAGAAACTTTCAGGCATTCCGTCACGTCATATGGCAGTTAATAACGTCAGCCCTAATACAGATAGGTCACTCTGAATTATGATTTTGTACTGCTTATACATCATAGTTAAGATGCATATTAGTTAAAAAACTGAATGGTTACCTAATTCACAAAAGCTTCCATTTTTAAGTAACATATTACAGTCATGTTTACAAAAATGAAATTTCATTACACAATAAGAAATTACTCAAAAGCAAAAGAATAAAATATGTAAAAAAATAGTCTCAGATATATTTTTAATCTTTTAATTAATAACAGTCATGCGCAAACTGAAAAATCAATTTTTGTTTGAAAATAGCTTCAGGGTAATTTATTTAAATCAAATTCTACATTTCATAGTGTCATTCCGTCAGATATGGAATTGCCCATACAGGAATTTAAATTCTGTACCCTTTCAAAAAGTAACTATTTTGACGTAAATTCAGTTTAATATGTTGATGAACGTTATTTTAAATATTTTTGGAGTTGAAACTATACCTCTATAACAAATACTTTAGGAATTCGATATTGGTCAACCATACACAGTTGATCTGTATATATTTTGTAGATATGTATATGAGCAATTCCATATGTGACGGAATTACATTTTGAGTTGTAGAATTTAAGTTAAAGAAATTACCCTGAAGCTATTTTCAAACAAAAATTGATTTTTAAGATTGCCATGACTGTTATTGATTAAACCTGTTACTTAAAACTGGAAGCTTTTGTGAATTAGGAAACGTTTCAGTTTTTAAACTAATACGTATCTTAAATATGATGTATAAGGAGTACAAAATTACAATTTAGAGCGACCTATCTGTACTAGGGCTGAAGTTATTAACTGTCATTTCACGTAACTGAATGACTGAAAGTTTCTTAAACATTTATTAAAAAAATTGACTAAAGTAATAAATTTCATATTTGTTTTATTATCAGAATCATCGTAAGAAATTACGTAACTATTCACATTTGAGAGCTTTATCAAAAACATATAGAGCACGATTAATTTCTATTTGAATTTTCGGCTGAATTCATAGAGGTGTTAAATCTGTTTTATCTACTATACATCTGTCTTTTTTCTCTGGAAATGTAAATACCAGTTATTTATTGTCCTGTTTCCTCAAGTTCGACACTTCCTTTTCTGAGTTGCTTTCTGCAACAGTTATTTGTGCAAGGTATTGTCGTTTACTTATCTTCCCATATTATGTGGCCAAGCAAAATGAGCCTACAGTTACAGCATAATCTTTATTACAGGTTACTACTTCTGACTGAATAAAGTCCCCTTTTCTTCAAATCATATATTTGGAATTCATTTGATGTTTTGTAATTCCGTCCCAAATCATTGTCCTTCCGTAACAGGAAAATTGTCATTCTGTCACACCATTTATTGTGAAATCATTATATTATTAGTAAAAACTATGCATATTACATGAAGAGCTATTATATACTTTCTTTAAATTAAAAATCGTGTATAATTTGCTTGTCAAATATATCTGTTATATCAAAAGATGCACAAAAGCATGTGACGGAATGACACAACGCAGGACTTTATTTTGCATGCATTATTATCACGAATATGGCTTTAAGGCTATTGTAAACCCTTAAATATTATACTACTTGCATTCATTTATTTAAAAAAATGCAAAATAAAAAACAATTACCTTATTTTTCCAAGTGTTCTTCAACAATACTATTTGTACACAACTGCAAGCATTTTACTTTTCAGCGATGTTGTTTATTTGGACTGTTACCAAGTTCCAAATAAAATAAAAGTAAGTATGTATATATGTATACATATATATATATATATATGTATGTATGTATATATATATGTGTACTTCATTAAATTATGCAAAAACAAATACATTATAAATTCAGAAAGTAGGTGTATATTTAAAATAATTTAACAGTAAACTATAAACTCTTAAAACAATTAAATGTAAACTACACAGCCAAAAGACAGTCTGTTTCTCTTCAGTGGTTTGACAAACATAACCAATGTCACGCCCCCCCCGTTCATCCTACATTAAAAGAAATGTAACAACTGATATATTTTTTATTTAAATTTGACAAGATGTAAATTAGCATGTAAATATTGTGACTTAAATCATATTAGAAAACAAATAAAGCAGTAAAAATGTTATATGAACAGTACAAAGATACTTAAATTCAAAGCATTATTAAATGGAGTATAAAAAAGTATCTTTTGAAGTATGAATTGATCGCGGTCAATCTTCGAGGGTTGCCAATCTCCAACTCTACCTTCGGCAGAAGAATTCATACACAATACTTTCACATCATTTTGAAAGATTTCATCGAAGAAAACTATGTCAATCGAAAAGTTCTACTTCAGTGTTTGTTTTATCTTTACTACAAACAAATCTCTTTTTTTTGTTCATTCGTTCGCAGAATGTAAAACAAAAAACATTTTTTTCTGATAATGCTTTCCTATAGCAACGCAGACAATTTTCAAATGTCGCCAAATGACGCATTGTGATAATTGATTTGAATGTTAAGCTATGAATGCAATATTTCCCAATAGGGAGGAGGGAGATGAGTTGCTCAGATTAGTTTGAAATTTAGTCAGTAGTTATATCAGACTGCCTGTATTGAATAGATTCATATGCTTTGTGATGTCCAGACCAGAATTAAACTATATTTGGACCACAGTTTCTCTATCTGAATGATTGTTAGTGTATTACATAAATTCTGTAGAAGCTGTAGCTCAAGAATGAACGACTCACGAAATTTCATGAAACATCATATTAAATAAGGCATCGAAGCTGATTAGATATTTTTACATATCGTGAAATAGGTAGTGTAGTTACAACATGAAGAATATACGTGATAGCTATGTCTCAGCATCTATGGTATGGTTAATGTGTAAAATGTTTATTGTCTAAAAACAATGCTGAGTTTAATTTTGATTTTGATGGCTGAAGTAAATGAGTTGATATGGCTCTGCTTTTTGGAATAAACATCATGGTGGCTACTTAGTATCTGCTGGATATAAATACACAAAATATGTTATTTAATGTTATTAGTTAAAATTATATATCTTGATCTAGTTCGTCTTTTAATAGCCTCTGGAGTTAGATCATGTGCAATGCACTGTACTTCATAATTCTAACTGCGTTTAATTGTATCTTTTAAACTAAAACAATTCCACGATTATGAAGAAATATTTGTGATGTTGACAGCAAAATAGTATCTTTTTTCCTTATTTGGTTCGTTTTTAATGCCACAAAACTCTAACAATTCATAAAATTTAAAGTACTCTAATCCGGTAGGTTGCGGTTATTTAAGAATGGAATTTATGTTGTTTTTCTTGTTAAATCAATGTAAAAGTGTCTCTAAATATAACTTATAGGATCCATGGGACGGCAAAAATTAAATGTCCTAAGTTTCTTCAAAACTATTATTTTGACGCAAAAAGATTTTCATATAATTTGTAACAAGATTTGAAACATTCTTGCAATTCAACCTTCAACCATAAAGCTAACGGTCTAGGAATTTGCTAATTTAAACAAGAAGAAGGAAAACCTTATACGTTAGAAGATTAATTTATAACTTTAAAAGATCATAGTTGTTTCATTTTACGTTTTCCATCTACCTATTTTTAAATATAAATTTTATACCCCTTTTTATGCTTCTAAAAGTATTATTAATTATTTCGATAAAATATCTCACTCTATTATCTTATTTAAAACACAACAATTTTTTATTTCGGTATGCATAATGCTATATTGATATAAATATTTCTAAAATTGTGATGTATTTTAATTTACAATGAAATACATAAACTAAAATCAATCTCATCGCTTATTTTTTATAATTCAGGAAAGCAGCATACGTTTGTAAAACCCATTAACGTGATATCGACAATACTTGTGCAGGATAAAAAGCTTTTAATAACTGGGAATGCTTTTATTTTAAAAGATTTGATGAAATCCACTCTAATGTATTTAAATATGAATAAAAATATTTCTAAAAGCTTTGTGAGTGTATCTCGATGCAACATTCTTACAATGTTTTTTTTTTCTTTTTTTTATAAAGATACCCTATTTTAAATTTAAATTCCTTCTTTAAGAAAAAAAACAGGCATTTCTTAGTAAAAGGTTATTTTTTTATCATTTCAGTTGAAAAAGAATATTCTAAAAGAAAAGAAATTTTCCATTAAATTTAGAATATATTAAACATATGTTTTGATATTGTTCTGTAACACATGTTTTAAAGGAATTTTTTACTGATGATGGCCTTTTCTTATAGTCTAAACTGCAGTATCAACATATCTAGATTGATTTTTAAAATCTACAATGAAAAAAATAGCGTTTTATTGTTAAAGTAAAACTGATAGGATTACCTAAAAACAACTGGCAACAAAATGGGACGACATATTACTTCCGGTCGGAACTTTTATTATTAACTTAGTTCATGAATTAAAATATGAAATCCTTGCTAAAATAAAGATAATAAAATTCTCTATGAAAAACATAGTATTTCCTGATGATTAGTGACAACTTGAAAACATTAAGCCTATTTTTGAATAAGGTCATAAAATAAAAGATGAAAGCAATGCTAAAATTTATAACTTTCGCATCACCATTAAAATATATATGAATTATATAGTGAAAAATTGAACAACTTCTGGAACATATACAACATTAAAGCACTTTTTGTGCACCTAAGGAACTAACATTTAGGGTTTAAAAATCTCTACGAAAAGACATAGGTTTGAATTGTGATTCAACAGTGCATATAGGGGAAACTCTCTAAAATTAACAAAATATTTGGTGACTTTTATTTTAGTTTATTAATAAACAAATGCAAAAGCAAAATATTGGAATTCTCAATTAAAAGACATGAGACTGTTTGCGGAAATATAGGTATGACGGTGGTAACGTTCCAAAAATTTTAGTTTGAAAGATTTTCTTAGTTCAATAATTATCAGATTAAACACATGCTAAAATGTACAGATTAGTGTTCGCTATTGAAATATACACAGCTGCTTAGTTAAGTCGCTATGTATCTAGGGTCTACCCTCCAAAATTAGAGCATATTTTGTAAAAAAGCGTAGTTCTTTAATTAATATCTAAAAAGAACTCGACAAGTAGGGTTTAAGGTATTCATTAAAGAATAGAGTTCTACCTTGTAGAATACAACTAGTGGGAAATATCTAAAAATTAAATCTATATTTGGTCATTTGCTTAGTTCGTTAAATGAATGACGAACTGCAGCCTGAAATTTATAGATTGAGTATCTGTATTAAAATACGAGTACATATGGTTGATTTATGAAATCGCGATGCGATTTGTGGCACCGCTTTAAAAAATACTGCATTTTTTGACAGTTGCTTAGTTTATTAATGATGAAATCAACGCTTATATGTAGAGATCCCAGATCTCTCATTGAATATAATTAGTTTCATAATGAAATCGTGACGTGATTAGCAGCAACCTTTATAATAATTAGTAAAGGTAAATTAGACTTTTTCAAAGACAACTGAGGACAATTCATTAAAATTGGGGAAGAACTTTGTTTTGGCCCTAGAAATGAGGATCCGATGATTCCCCAAAAAATAAAGTTGTTTTATTATGTTTTCGAGGGGACAAAATCTGGATGATTCTAACTGAAGGAATAGGAAAAATAAAAATAAATTAATTAGGTCATGTGGGATACCTTGTTGTCGCGAATTCGATTATTGATTATTAGTATTCACAGACAGAGGGCGGCACAATGCAGAAATGTGCATTGTTAATTGAAAAGAAAATATCTTTCCCCTGCCCTTCCCCTCTCTCTCTTGCTGTCTGTAAATTATGAGCGTGCTGTGAAGGTGTGTTGAAATACTTCTCGGCACAAAAGCTGAAATAAAAATGATGTTTAATTTTACCTAAAATGATTTTAGATTGAGACATATAATACTTTAAATGAAGCTTCAAATGATTCAAGCCCTGATGCTAATTTGCTAGAGCAATTTCTAAATCAATTAGAAGGCAATAGTGTAAGGCTGCGTGCTGTATATGAAGAAATATTAAATTTGATGTTAATTAACAATATTTACTGAAAAGATTACTCAAAAGAATTTGAAGCTTGTGAAGAGTATAATGAGAAATTGATTGCATTAAAGCAAAAAGTAAAGGAAATTTTTACTAAGCCTATCGAAGAACAGCGTTCACAGATTTTATAGATGTTGAAATAACGATGTCCAAACCACTTCGTCTACCTGAAATTAACCTACAGCCGTTTGATGGCTATGCAAGATTATGGTTGACGTTTTGGAACGCATTTAGAAAAATTTATGAGAAGAATGTTTTAGATGCCTTTTAAAAGTTCGTTTATCTTCTACAGGTGATAACGCCAAAATCTAAGGCCACACTACCGCGGACAATTATCCAAAAGTAATCCAGCATCTTAAAGAACTATATGAAAGAGAAGACACATTAATACAGATTTATGTCAGAGATTTGATGCAGCTAATGTTGACTAATAACAGAGCATCAAAAAGAGAATTTAATTTATCATCTCTGTACGACAACCTAGGGATAAAACTTAGGTGATTGGGATCTCTAGGCGTTACAGAAGACAAGTACGCCAGCATTCTTTTTTCCCTGGTGGAATCCTGTTAGCCTCATGACTTGCTACGAATATGGGAAAGACGGCGTGAGATGACTGCTCAAGGCAAGAGCGAATTAAATTCTATTATTGATTTTCTGAAAAACGAAGTAATTTCAGAAGAACGTGTTCTTTTATCGCGTTCTAGTCTTGACTTTCATAGCTCCTAAGAAATTTAATAGATTAAACAATGAATGCAGTTCTGTGTCAACCGCTACTGATTTGTTTATCAGTGATAAGTCTAAAGATAAAAATTTAGTTAAAAAGTGTGAGGACATATGTATATTTTGTGATAAGTGTCACTTATCAGAAAATGTTTTAAAGCTAATTCGCTTTCTTTTGATGAAAAACGTAGTTTAATTTTGAAAAAGGGGGCTTGTTTCCTTTGCTTGAAAGTAGATCTAAAATTAAATGCACAATTTGTGGAAAAAAACATCATTTTATATTATGTCAAAATAAATGTACAATATGTGGAAAAAACATCATTTTATAGCATGTCAAAATGTTTTTAATGAAAAAGGTAATGCGGCGTTAGAAAGTCGCAAACATGAATTGGTGAGTAGTGATATTGTTTTAACTACTCAAGGTTCGTATCCAACTGTGTTACTCCACACTTTGAATGTACGTGTAAAGCACGATGGTAAAGAGAAAATCGTGAGATGTGTTATATTCGCTGAATCAGAACGCTAATATTTATCAGAAGATGTAATTAAATATTTCATTTAATCCAAACATTATTTGGTGGTGTTGCAACAAATGAAACGAAGCACAAGAAATATAGAATTCGCTTGAGTAGCATTGATAATTAAAATAATAAAACTTTGTAAAAAATCACATAAAATAGAAACAATACATAGGACGCGTTTCGTGATAAAAATATAACAGTTCGTCATCAGCTACAGTAAACAAGTGTCCGTAAGCGGACAATGTCAAAAATGAACTGAAAGGTAGAGAATGTTGCAAAGAAAGCGTCAGATGGCGCTAGCTGAAAGGATCACATGCAGAAGGAAAAGTGTTGCCAAAAAGATAGAAGACAAATTGATAGGGAAAAAATGGAAATAAAAGAAATAAACAAAATTAACATAAAATAAAAGAAGTAAATTATAAAATATAAAAACTCTTTATAATTTGTTGATAAAATTAAACGCCTTTCTCCTTGCAATTATATAATGGTTTCCTTAGATGTTAAATCCCTTTTCAGTAACGTGCCTGTTCAAGGGGCAATTGATTGTTTGGAAAGACGGCTGCCCGAATTTCTTTACTCTTCCATTTAGATTTATGAAATCCTGCATTTAGTTAGTATTTGTGTCAGGCAAACTGCTTTTCAGTTTAATAATTTTTTCTATTCTCAAACTGAGGGTTTGGCCATGGGTAATCCACTTTCTCCTCTTTTATGTGATATTTACATGCATTTTGTTGAAGAAAACTCTTCAGTTTATATAAATTTCCTTTCTGGTTTAGGTATGTTGATGATACTTTCATTTTAATTCCCTTTGACCTGGATCTTTCTAATCTCCTTTCTCTTGTTAATTCTGTTGATCCTCTGTGCTCCTTTCAGCTAGCGCCATCTGTCGCATTCTTTGCAACATTCTCTACCTTTCAGTTCATGTTTGACCTTGTCCGCTTACGGACGCGTGTTTACTGTAGCTGATGATGAACTGCTATATTTTTAGTTCGAAATGCGTCCTATGTGTTGCTTTTATTTTATGGTGATTTTTTACAAAGTTTTATTATTTGAATTGCTTCATATCGCCAGTTTTCGGTGCTGTTTTGCTGTATTTAACTATTTGGGTGCTGCACCGTGTTATTGCTTTCCATGTGTTCAAGGTAATTGCTTTTCTTTCTTCCTGTTTTATAGGTTTATTTTGATTTTTATTACATTTTAGTTTTATTATTTTGTTTTCTTCTATTTATTTATTTATTTATTTATTTATTTATTATCTATTTATTTATTTTTTGGCCTTGTTTTCCTTCTTTCTTGTTATGGCTTCTTCACTTATTAATCGTTTCAATCACCTTCGTTTGAAGCGCGCTAGGTTTTTGAATAGGCTTAATTTTCTTTTAAGGTGTAAACGTTCAAGTATTATTCCTAAATTCATTAATATTATTTTCAAGCTTCCTTCTTCCATTCGTGTTCAAAATGCCTTAACTAGGAGTAAGTTTGCTATTCTTAGAGCCATCATTCAAGATGTTCGTCACTTTCTTTCCTGCATCGTATATGAATTACATTCGTCGCATTTACAGTTAAGTAAAACTGTAATTTATTTCCCTTTTCTTGAGAAACGGGATTTTGCTTACGTCGATTTCAAATCTAGATGTCACGATGCTATTTTGTAAAAAAAAAGTTTTCTTCTCTTCTGACTTGTAATTCTTCTGCTCCTAGTATTTATCCTCTTGAGCAAAATTATGTTGTCAATTTAACTTCTCATTCTCTTACTGATTCTAAGCGTGATGTTCTCTTACTTGGCTTGAATTTTTCGTGCATTTCTAAGCCTTCTATTCTGAACTTAATTGCTTTCATTCAACATTCTTTCAAAAACAGTCAAATTTCTTCTGTTGAACTTGATTCTCTTCGCTACCTTTTGGCTAATGTCATTTCTTCCAATAAATCTTTTTAAAAGTCTAATCTTTCTTCTTCTCAGAAATCTGCTCTTAGTGAACTTAATTTCGTTCCTAACCTTCTTATTACTGAGGCTGATAAAGGCAGGCAGACAGTTCTTCTCAAGAAATCTGATTATATTTCCCACGTTGAATCTATGTTAAAGTCTGGTCCATATTCCAAATTAAAGAAGGATCCTTCTACTAAGCATTTATCTGATATCAAGCATGTCATTTAAAATTCTATCTTTCTTAATAATAACACCAAACGTTTGTTCATCATTTCAATCGCTAATTGTGCTCGTTTCTATGCTCTTCCTAAGGTCCATAAACCTACTCTTTTCTTTCGCTCTATCGTTTCCAATATTGGTACTGCTTCTTATAAACTTGACAAGTTCCTTTCTAAGTTACTCGTTCCTTTATCTTCCACTAACTTTCACACTGTTAAAAACTCTTTTCACTTTGTTGATAAAATTAACCCGTAACTGGAGACATGAATTTCCTTACGTGGTCAGAGACATAGAGTCAAAATGACTCCAATGATATTTTTTTTCTTTTTTGTCTTTTGTAATCAGCATTGGAATTTATTTTGGAAACGCAATATAGTCTGGAAATCATGTAATTAGAAAACTATTAAAAATAATTATATTAAAACTGTTAAAGGTTATAATATTAATTGTTGGAAAGATAATATCAGAAAAACCTAAACAACCTTTTAATGAATACTTACTTCGTTTAGATATCGTGGGATGACACTAATGTTAATACCTGTTAGAATTAAACAAACAAAAATGAAGAATACAATATTTTAAAATATTACCTTAAGAATATTTCTTTATTCTTTTTGCTTTTTACTTCATTGAAATGCATCTGGGGCATACGGCTACGGAACATTGTCCACAAACTGAGTGTTTACAAGAATGGCATAGAGTAGATGTTTTCCTTTTCAACTTTTTGGGGCAAATTGTACAGTATTTTCTAGTAGGTAATTTTCCACTGCTGTCTGCTTCTACTTTTTCCTCTTCTTTACCAAGTAAATTCGCAATTGCAAATTTCACTTCCTGTTGAAGACGGGTATTTGTTAACCTCCTTTCTAACTCTTCACTGGCAAGCTGCTTTGCGGGGTTCTTTATAAAATCTAGCCTTGACACTTTTCTATAGTGTCGTGTGGCCTGAGAAATAATAAATGCGTTAACTGCACTTATATCCATAAGGCGAAAATGTACAGCCATTGGCCACCTTCTGGTTCTTCGAACAGTACAATATATGACACATTTTCATCCAAGGCATGAACCCCAGATTTGATATTATTATAAAAAGCGATAATTTCCGGCTTATTGATGGGGCTTATCTTGGGATATTGATGAGTGCATAGACGACACTAGCAATACAGTTTTGCCTTTTTAGGAACATATGATACCAGGGTTAAATCCTTCGAAAAGCCATAAATTGAACTCCCGGCTATTCTGCTTTTGTTTGGAAGGATTTCTTTAGGTATTTCTGTTTTTTTTTTTTAAATGTTCCAACATAGTTAAGATTTTTTCCTTCAAAATTTTTACAAGCTAAACTGATGAAAACCAATTGTCTGCTGTTATATTACTGTTTGTACCTGCAATACAAGCAGACAAGCGCACAAATGCCTGCGTTGGTTTTTGCAACATTTTATTTCATACAATCAGAATTTTTACCACAATATATATAGCCATTGAAGTAGTAATTGTTTCTGGCATCAGTTAAAGCCATTATTTTCCGTCCATATTTACAAAGCTTAGTAGCCATGTACATCTTGAATTTACTCCTGCCTCTAAAATTAACAAGCATCTCATCGATACATGCTAAACTGCCAATACTGTAAGCTTACTGAGAGTTTGTTATTAATTTTTCGAAAATCTCTGATATTAATGCCACTGGATTTTCCCTTAATCGTTTTTCTCTCGTATTTGGGTCATCAAACCTCAAGCATTGGAATAGAACTGCAAAGCATTTCACGCTCATGATACACCGGAAAATGTCTCGACCAGTGCCATCTGTTGCAAACAGTGAACTGAGATCCTCATAGTTTTATTTAAAACCATCTGTGTAAAACAGTAGACCTATAAAGCTGCGTAATTTCACTATATCCGATTCACGCAAATCTGACTTCTCTTGATATTTATAGTTTTGCCTAATTGCAGCAAATTTAAGATTTGTATATTTCACAATAATAAGCAACATGTCGGTCGAGAAAATGTAGGTCCAGGCTTCATTTTCAGTCAATGATATCCGTTGAAAATTAGGACGAATTCCGGGCAACTTCAAAACAATATTGTTCTGAGGCATCCGGGAATGCGAACTCACTAACGGCTTCTTGGATCTTTTGAATCTATTTTTCCTTTCCCATAGAAATAATTTTCCATGTCAGCCATATCGTCTTCCTCTTCTGAATTTACGTCCGAATTTTCTTCACTTTCTTGTTCGCTTTCTTCTTCATGATCGCTTATAATCGTTTTTGCATCGCTAACATGAGAGTCATCTTCCGACACTTCGCATTCTTCAAACCATTGCATTGCAGTTTTTTTTCAAAATCTGGATCACATGGCCGATTTTTTTTCTTGGAAGGGGTTGAGTATTATCCATTTCCTTTTAAACAACAATATATTATTCTAGACAAAGGAAGCGGATTGCAATGCTAAATACGTAGAAATTAACCGCTGCGTTATATATTTTTTCACTGACAGTTTCAGAGACGTGGAGTCAATCTGACTCCATAAATAGCAACGAAAACTTTGAAAAAGAATAACTCGTATATAGGCGCATGTTCAAACTTGAACTTCTGCCAATATACTGATAAAAGATCGACTTGAAGGTACTGAGGAGATGATTGCATTCAAGGACAAAAAAACCACGTGATAATCAGAGCCAATGAACAATGCGGAGTCTCCTTGACTCCCGTCTCCAGTTACGGGTTTAACGCCTTTCTACTTGCAAATATAATGGTTTCCTTGAATGTTGAATCCCTTTTCACTAACGTGCCTGTTCAAGGGGCAATTGATTGTTTGGAAAGAAGACTGCGCGAATTTCATTACCCTTCCATTGAGATTGATGAAATCCTACATTTAGTTAGTATTTGTGTCAGGCAAACTGCTTTTCAGTTTAATAATTCTTTTTATTCTCAAACTGAGGATTTGGCCATGTCTCCTCTTTTATATGATATTTATATGCATTTTGTTGAAGAAAAACTCTTCAGTTTATATACATTTCTTTCTGGTTTAGGTATGTTGATGATACGTTCATTTTAATTCCCTTTGACTTGGATCTTTCCAATCTCCTTTCTCTTGTTAATTCTGTTGATCCTTGTACTCAATTTATTCTCGAAGTCGAAGAGAACACTTTTCATCCTATCCTTGACGTCTTGGTTTCGAAACATCCAGATCGGTTCTCTACCTCTGTTTACGGAGAACCTTTCGCTGTATCTCTTCCTCCTCATGTTCTTTTAACTCATCCTCCTCAACAAAAAGTGGCGTCCTTTTATGCTTTTGTTTTTAGGGCGTTACGCATGTGTTCTGACTCTTCTGCTCTGAATAATGAAATTAATTATCTCAAATCTCTTGCCCTTGCTCGTGGTTATAATCCCTCTTTGATTGATAAAGCTTTGTATAAAATTAATAAGGCTAAACGTCCTTTTTCTAATTCAAATAATCCTCCTAATTTTAACTCTATAATAGTTCTGCCCTTTTATTCTCTTCTCTGTTTTAAAATTTCTAAAATCCTTTCTCGTTTTAATTTTAAAGTTATCTTCAAACCTATGAATAAAATTAAATTATATTCTCTAAAATATCCTATTCCTGCTGAGAACCGGTAAGGTGTTTATTTTATTCCTTCCTCTTGCAATTTAGGTTATATTATGGTCAAACAAATAGAGCTTTAAAATTCAGATTAGGCGAGCATCATAGGTATATTGCAAATCCAGAAATCTCTAAATCTTCGATTGCTTCTCACTGTTGGTCATGGTTTCAGTTTCTCCATGACCAAAATTATTTCTTCTCCTCCCTCTCCCTCTGACTTGGATTTTCATGAAGCATATTTTATTTCTAAAAATTCGGCTAATCTCATTAGAAATTCTGCTAATTTTGTCAATGATCTCCCATCATCTCCTTTCAATTCCCCAGCGTGGAAGTTACTTTTGTAATTCTTTTCCCACTTCTCTTGTTTCTTTCTTTTTATTTTGTTTTTTAAAAAAATGATATTTTGGTTTTTCTTGTGTTATTCTTTTATATTTCTTTATTTATTATTATTATTTCTATTTTTTAATTTAATTCTTTTATTTTGTTTTAATTATGTTTATTTCTTTTACTTCCATTTTTCCCTTTCAATTTCTCTTCTATCTTTTCGGCAACACATTTCTCTTCTACATGTGCTCCTTTCAGCTAGCGCCATCTGTCGCATTCTTTGCAACATTCTCTACCTTTCAGTTCATTTTTGACCTTGTCCGCTTACGGACGCGTGTTTACTGTAGCTGATGATGATCTGTTATATTTTTAGCTCGAAACGCGTCCTATGTATTGTTTTTATTTTATGGTGATTTTTTACAAAGTTTTATTATTTTAAATGCTTCATATCGCCAGTTTTCGGTGCTGTTTCGCAGCATTGATAATACTTATAAATGTGATATGCAGGTTTTGCTGTTCCTGTTATTTGTTCCAAAATTTAAAAAAAAGGGTCAAATTGGCCTTGGTTATCAGAATTGAATAAATGTGATATTAAGATTTCTGATATAGAAAATATTGCATGTAAAATGTAAAATGAAATTAAATTATTAATTGGTTCTGATGGGGCGAGAAAATTGCTCGCCGGAAATATTAAAGTTTTAAAAAGTTGTCCGGTTGCTGTAAAACAACCATTAGGGATGGACTCTAATGGGAAACATCCCAGGTGTCAAATGTGAAACAAATGATTTTCTTATGGTTATTTCATAACTTTGGAACGATAGTTCCGTTGCTGCTTTGTGGAAACTGGATATTATCGCTATAACTTATACAATAGAATCTAAAACTAAATCTGAGATTCATGAAGAAACTATGTAGCATTTTAAAAATAACATAAAACTAGATTCAGAAGGAAAGTAAGAAGCAGCATTGCCTTGGGTGCTAGATAATGCCCCCTTAACTAGTAACAGAAAAATGGCCGAAAAACGGCTTGCTAAAAGAAAGTAAATGTTATAAAATTTAAATAAAACTGAAATTTATAGCGAAGTATTTGTTTCATGGATAAATGCTGGAATAATTGAAAGGGTGGTTGATAATAACGAAACTAAAGTACATTATTTGCCACACAGGCCTGAATTTAAAGAATCGAGTGAAACTACTAAAGTTAGACCAGATGTTGACACTTCGGCTCGTGTTAAAGGCTCACCCTCTCTAAATGATTGTATAGATAATGGATTAAATATGATTGAAATGATTCCTTCACTATTGCACAGTTTTCGGAAATTTCCTATTGGTGCAGTATGTAATATAGGGAAGGCATTTCTACAAATTGGTATTGAAGAAAAGGATAGATACTATCTGCGATTTTTATGGGAAAATGATGTAATTTATAGACATAAACGTGAAGTTTTCGGAATCAATTACAGTTCGCTTTTACTAGGGGCTACATTGAAACATCACTTAGAAAGTGCGCCTGATAACTTTGATTCTACAACAGAGACTTTGAATGAATCTTTTTATGCAGAAAATTGTGTTTACAGTTTCAACACAGTTGAAAAAATAACAAGTTTATATTTGATTCCCGAATGTTACTGTCCTCTTCAAAATTTAATCTGAGTAGATGGCTGTCAAATTATCCCATTCAAATTATTTCTAAAAATTCAAGAGTTAATATGACCCCCGTATTAGGTTTAAACTGGGATCTGGAAAACGATATCCTATCCTCCAAAATCGGTTCTATTGATGAAAAACAAATTGTTCCTACAAAACGAGCTCTACTTTCATTGACTCAGAAGGTTTCTGATCCTCTTGGAGTTACCTCCTTTGTGAATTTGCGCCCTAAACTTATTCTACAAGAATGCTGGAAGTTAAAAATCAAGTGGGGTGAGTTAATACAAGGAATTTAGCTACAAAATTTTTAAAGTGGTTGCAAGAAATGAATTAGATTTCTGACATCAAATTGCAGCGCTGGATGGATTTTGATAATTGTGAAAGTAATGATGTACTTCTTCACATATTTTGTGACGGAAGTACACATGCATATGCTACTTGCATTTTTCTAAACGTAAAAACGAAAGATAAAATTCTGGTGAGTTTTATACAGTCCCGCGCAAGAGTAGCACCTCTTAAGAACCTAACTATACCACGGTTAGAGCTTTTAGTGTCTTGTATTTTTGGGAAGTCGTATTATATCTGATTTACGAATTCCAAATTTGAAGTTATTTTATTGGGCTTACTCAACCACCGCTTTAAGCTGGATTAAACAAGATGACTGATCGGTAACATTCATTTGGAATCGTGTAGAAGAAATCAGATCCTTAACTCAAAAGACTAATGGCGACATATTTCAGGAAAATTTAACCCGGTTGATCTCCCTTCTAGATGTTGTTCCGTAGAACAATTCTTACAGGTAAGATGGTGGAAGGGACCAGCCTGTTGGCTGAACCAGAATTAAGTTGGCCTCAATGTGTCGAAGATCCAGATGAAGAAGTTATTAATGCTGAAAAACCGAAGAGTGTCATTTCAGCAATTAACAAGAACACAAAAAATAATGATTGGTATTATCGACGGTTTTCATCATACAAGAAAATTATAAGATTGATCGCTTGGATCCTAAGATTGATAAACATTTCAAGAAAACCGAAATCAAAAGAAGTATCTGAACTTGCATGTTTTGAATTAGAACAAGCTGTAAGAAGATTGGTGATCTTGATCCAGAGAGTCAGATTCGATGAGAAGGATAATGAGAAGATTCGTAGCTTAAGACCAATTCTAGATGAAAATAGCGTATAAGAGTGAAAATGCAAGTTATTTATAGAGAAGATACTATCAATTTTAAGTACCCAGTTCTTTTGTCTTCTGATCATCGTGCAGTCCACCGACTGATCTCCTGGAAACACCAAGAGCTTTTACATGCAGGAGGGGCTTTTTTGATGACATCGTTACGAGAAGACTACTGGATCCTGAAAGCCAGGACAACTATTCGAGCAGTTGTTCAGAAATGTGTACGGTGCAGAACATTTAGTGCTCAGAAGAAAGAGCCAATTCCTATTGCATTACTAGCGGATAGAGTTAAAGACGTAGCAGTGTAAAAAATAACTGGAGTTGAATTACACGGCCTCTTATATTTAAAGAATGAGAAAAAAGGGTACTGCTGTACACTTGTGCGGCGCATACGGCCATACACTTAGAATTAGTGACATTATCAACTGATGCCTTTCTCCAACCTTTCAGGCGTTTTATAGCCCGAAGAGGAAAACCAACCATAGTGTTGCAGACAAAACATTTTCAAAAATACATTGGTTTCCAAAAATTAAGGAAAAATCGGGTAGATTTATTTTAAGAGTCGCTTCTGTCTGCGATACTTGTATTATGTAATTTTCAATTCTGAATCGAATGACTCCATCCGAAAGTTGATACGATCATTTGATACAAAGTTACGGGATATTTTATGAATAGGAATTTGAAAGTTAGACTTCAGTGCATATAAAATAGGTTATTAGAGCAGCAAAAGTTGGTCATTCGCGAAAATTTGAGAAGAAATTCGAAAGCAAAAAGTTTTCGATTAAAATATTCGACTGTACAATAAACAGTATTCACAGGCATAGTATGTCAAAGCGACAAATTTTATTTTATTGTTTGTGAATAATTTTATTGTTTATTTTCTGGTGACATCTCTTTCTTTCCATGCAAACAATAAATCAATATAGAACCAATTTCGTCGAAACTTTTGTTTAGACATGAACATTTTAATGAACAATAATATAGCACTTTTATCATGGAATAATACTTTATAAAATAACCAGTAAATCGCAACATGCTTATAAATATGTAGATATGTTTTCCTTCATCCTTAAGAAAAATATATTTACGTATGATTTTAACCAAAATATATTTACAAAATAATTTTATTGTTAAACTTTCTTTCCTTTTAAATTAGATTTTCGAATAATAAACTTATATTTTTTTAGTAAATGAAACCTCAAATTGAAAGCACTTTTTAAAAAGTTCAAAGATTCTATTTCTAACTGTTCTATATACATATATTTTTTTAAATCCTTAATACGTAAATTTTATGTTGTAAGTCGTTCAGAATTTTTTGCGGAAGGTATGGCTTGTTTTTTAATTGTAGGAATAATAAGAAGAAACTGTAGGAAGTTTTTAAATGAAAGATTTTGTTAAAAACAAAGCTTACTTTCATCAACTTTGTTATGAGCTGCAATCACCGATATACTCTCTTTGCTCACCATTTAATCTCCTGGATTTAATTTTGAGTATTTTAAAGTTATTTGAGAAATATATAAAGTCTTAAGAAGAATTTTCTGTCAAATTTTTTGTTTAAACTTTTATTAATGTATAATACACTCATAAGAGATCAATCCTCTCAATTCAGTGTACAGTGTCTTATATATGATTAAATAGTCTTATAGTAGTCTTAATTAATATATATTTTCCAATTAAAACAATTTAATGCAACAAATACTGAAAAACAAGTGATACCAAGTTTATATTAACCTTGAGATACAAAAACTAAGTTGTTCGTTTAAAATACTAGAAAAAGAACATTTTCTCCAGAGTTATATAAAGAGCAAAGCATTTGGTATACCACCTCGGGATATTGAAATGTAAGGAAGCTAGGATAACAGATGATGCATCTAGCGGTAACAGAGTATATGTTGGAGAACAGGTAGCGAGAAGTTGAATAACCCATCAGCATTATCAAGACTGCAAATTGGGAGGTGCGTTGAAATCTATTAAGGTAATTGCTGTTATTGTATTTTTTGTAATTTCATTATTCTATTTATAATTTAAAATTACTTTACTAAATTTCCACATGAGCCCTTTTTTAATCTCCAGGAATGTCAACGCAGTATTCTAGGTATCGCCCCAGTGAGGTCCAATTTTATTTTATTGCACTTATTTTCTTCTCATGTGAGCAGTAGCACAGTTCCCGTTGTATAATACAAGTTCGTGATATTGAAAGATTGGAACCTAGGGAAAAAGATGCTGCATCTGGTGTAACAGCAAATATAAGACAGCACATACCGAGAATTAGAAAAAAGACCTTTTGATTCTTCAAGATACAAAAAGTGGCACCTTTGAAATTTAATAACATAATTGGTCGTATTATAATCTCTATTATTCTCTTTGCAATTTTTCATTGCTTTAATAAATTTCAACATGAGTTTTATTTTAATCACTGAGAATGTCCAATCAGTATTCTATTTATCGGACCAGTGTGGTTCAATCTTTTTTTCTCTTTTTCTTTCAACAGTTTCTGCATATTGTGTAGCAGAGCAAATATCAGACAGCACGTAGCAAGAACTAAAAAAAACATGACA
Source organism: Maratus speciosus (assembly GCA_963932465.1). Taxonomy (NCBI): domain Eukaryota; kingdom Metazoa; phylum Arthropoda; class Arachnida; order Araneae; family Salticidae; genus Maratus; species Maratus speciosus. The sequence goes on along the minus strand of OZ010791.1, from coordinate 373,090,341 downwards.
CTCTACGGGTTACAAAATATGGCACTTATAAATATTGATTAGTATAATTAGTCTTATTATAATCTCCATTACTCCCTATATCCTTTACCATTACTTTACATAGTTTCAACGTGAGCCCTCTTTTAATCATGAAGAATGTCAAGTCAGTATTCTATTTATCAACCCAGTCTGACACAATCTTTATTTTTTAATTTTTAATTTCTTTTCATGGGGTTTTATTATGTACAGAAATTTTACAATACAATTTCGTGATCTTGAGAGGGCGAAATTTTGAATGAAAGGTACCCCATCTGGTGTAAAAGAGCCAATGTTGTACAGAAAGGAGCGAGAACTAGAGTCATTTGTCATTGTCATTTTCAAGCTACAACAAGGGGCTCGGGTTCATTATTATTATTAGGATTTTCTTATAGTCTCCATCACCCTCTTCACAATTTACAAAAATAAATATTCAGTTGACTTCTGTTTATTACTAAAAGGCAATATGTACATTAAGGGGGCACGCTCAGGACGCTTAAAGATTCAAAATTTTAATTTTTTTTTATGTTAATCTCCAATAATTTCGGAATATTTTTATCTAATTGTTTCTTTGAAATCCCTGTTAGAATAGACGTTATGTCTTTTATAATTGTAACCGCTCAATAGATTTGAAGACTTTGATGTAGGCTTTGAAGTCAATTTACTCAAAATACGTTTTTTAGCATAGCGCGCAGGATATCTTAAAAACTTCTCAGTATTTGTTCATGAAATTTTCAAATATATGTTTCTTCTTAGTTTGTATAAACGGAACCTAACATTTTCTTTCATTATTTAAAATAATATTTTTTTCGGTGATTAAACTGTTGAATTTTTCAAAATTTTGTATTAGCTAATTACAATTTTTTATTAAAAATATAAAAATGCTTTAAATACAAATATATGTAGTTTCAAGGTAATTATTAGTTTTTGAAGTATAATTAGGCACCAAATTTTTATTCTAGTTTCAATATGTATTTTGAAAACATGCGCGTAAGCTGTCGTTCCATTTTATTGCTAGAAATTTATCTGATAGTTTCAAGTCCCCTATAAATATTAATTCCGAATCTTCTAACTTTTTAAATATACGAAATGAAAGAACATACTTATATCTTCCATACCTTTAAAATTGTGTTTTAAAATCATATACATTTTAACCTGTTAAATGTTGAAAATGGTCTGCATTTTTTCAAAAATATATATTCTAAAAACACACTCAAAATATATATTAAACATTTAATTGCTAAAAAAGACGTCAAATGTTAATAAAAAACATTAAAAGATCTTAATAATTTCACATGTTTCGATTGAATTTGCTCAATCATCATCAGAAAAACAAATAAACGCTAAGATGGAAAATGACAATAAACTATTACAATTGGAATTTAAAAATAAGTAAATAAAAATCACGCGCGTAATATTATCATTTTCCATCTTAGTGTTTATTTGTTTTTCTGATGATGATTGAGTAAATTCAATCGAAACATGTCAAATTATTAAGATCATTTAATGTATTTTATTAACATTTGACGTCCAATTTAGCAATTAAATGTTTAATATATATTTTGAGTGTGTTTTTAGAAGATATATTTTTGAAATATTTTTAATGGACGTATAAGGGAACTTCTGTTTATAATTTAATATCTGCATTTTTTCATTTTTTCCAATTTTAAGAGTCTTGCGATCCCTTAAAAAAACATCATTTTTGCGCCGTAACAAGCATTCTAGTTCCCGTGAGATAGACTGCGAAGCATCGTGGAAAAAATTCAGAAAGTTTAAGAAAGTTTTGAACAGTGAAAATATCGCTGAAATGACTCTATACACGCCGAAAAGTCCTATTTAGAGAAATATTAAAAGCATTTGTATTTTTCTTTGCTTTGTTTTAAGAATATGTTCTCATTTTTTAACGGATGTTTTTACATTTGTGCAATAACATATATTAAGTAGTGAAAGACTCTATGTTCACCCTAAATTACATTAAAAGCAGTGTTTTATTACAAAAATCTACGATTAGTTTGTTTTAAAATTTTTTATGCGTTTAGTTTCGCTCTATTTTTTTTAATCATTTGTTCTCGTTAGTTTTGGAACGGACCCTGTATGCCTAAGTATTTACGGAATAACTTTTGTTTTATATAGGGAGCGACATTATGTTCTCCCTATATTATTGCAAAAGCAATATGTTATTATAAAAATAAACAAATTGTTATAGAAGAGTTTTTCATGCTTTTAATTCTAATATATTGCAGTTCAGTATAACTTTATTTCCGTATGCTATTAAATAAAGTACATTTATGCTTTAAAATAAATTAAATAAAGAATAATAGCTTCCTTATTATAATGACATCTCTTTTTTCCTTTCTATATAAGCCAGCTCAGATCTGTTCTGAACATGCTAGCTAAAGAATAAAGTTTATGGAAGTTATTCAGACGTTTCCGGGTTCAGTACCAGCGCGGTCCCGGTAACTATGCAAGTTTTTCAAGGGTTTTCTTTCACGAGAACGATAATTCGGACTGCTTTCTCTTAAAAAGCCCTTCCTAATGGCATTCCACATGTATTAGTTTATTACTTAAACTACCGATGCCTAACAAATTCCCTTCCCTTTCATTTTTTTAAGCGTACGAGATACAATTATATCATAAATATTTTCTTAAGAAGCAATTTCACAAAGAAAACATTTGCGATAAAATATAAAACTAGATAGGCAAAAGGAAAACCAGAAAGATAAATAGGAATAGTATTTTCGCCAAAACTGATCATAAAGAACCGATGGTTGGACACTTGTTATGCCAAAAAAGCTTTTATAGCGATGAATAATATGGGTTTCGTCTTCGTATAAAAATATTTATCTGCTTTCATCGTTATATTTGTTACATAAAGACGTTTCAGTGATTGTATAACTAACTTTTAGTATAGATATTTATAAGAAAAGAAAACAACAAAATTGTCACTTTTGATTCTTAAATATACATATAAATTAAATTAAATACCAAAAAAACCACCATGAAAAATATTTCATATTCTGAAAAATACCAACATTAAAATATTAGCGATTTGTGTAATTCTATTTTTATTCATGATTTTTATTTAATATGTATATTCGATTATAATACGAAGTACTGAAATTTAAAAGGATGGAATTAATATTAATATGCAAAAATCAGAATGTATATAAAATATATTTTTTAACATTATTATTAATTGTTTTATTTATTTATTTAATTTTTTTTGAGAAATTTTATTTATTTTTTGAACACCCTTAATAGTGTCGTGCTTGTATTTCGCCATTGTTTTAAAGATTTTGTTTTCCTTTCTCACACTGAAATGTTTATCTAATAATTACAAATATACTTTTTTCTTATGTTATGATACATTCATCCATCTCAGTTAATTTGCATTAAGGCACTAAATATTTATAAAAGTTTCTTTACATTTGATTTTTAGCTTTCAATTTATAATTTCATTTATAGTGGCACTAATATTGCAATTTCCCATTTTTTTTTTTTATTTTTACAATAAATATTTAATAAAAAAAATCCCCTCAAAATATGTTTATGATATGTTATGTATACACTTCTTGAGCTTCGTAATAAATTTTAGAATTAATTTAAAAATCCGAGCAGTAGAATATAAATATATCTAAATATAATTATTGTGTAATATAAATGTAATTAAATTTACTTATTTATAATATACTGTTTTTAAATGTCCAGCGAGAACGAAATAAAATGTCAACAAGAATTGTATGCTGTTCTGTTATCACATAGGACCGTGAAACTACTTGAAGATGATTGTTATTCTTTTCTTCCGATTTTAAGTGTCAAATTTTAGTTCCTGCATTTATTGAACGTTGTTTTCAGCGACTTTAGTAAATTTCATGATGCGCTCTCCCTAAGACAAATTGGTAAATAGTTTCATTAATTCTTGTTTTAAATAAAATTGTCTGTAATAACGAAATTTATATGCGTTACGCTGTGTTATTATTTTGTTTTACATTATCACACAGTACATATTTACTATAATTCCTTCATTATGGACACTTAAATGATGATAAAGAAGAATCAGCATGAGATTAAAATTTATATTTGTAATAAGAAAGGTCAAAATGGCCTTAAAAAAAAAAAAAAAAAAAAAAAAAAAAAAGAGAGAGAGAGAGAGAGAGAGAGAGAGAGAAAGAAAAGAAAAGAAAAAAAAACTGACTGTTCCACTTGTCATAAAAAACGGTAATGGAACATTGGAGCACCAAAAAATTAATTGACACCGCTAAATTTTATTAGTATTATTCGTCTTATTTCAGGATAGAATTTCAGAGACTTTTAAAAGAGAATAATACTATTAAAATTTAATGGGGACAAACGCCACTGTTCCATTCATCACTGTAAAAAAATTCTACAAAAAAAAAAAAAAAAAAAAAAAAAAAAAAAATACAAATGAAATCGGTCAATTAAGATATTTTTTAAATAATATATTTTCTAATTTTTGTCTTGAGTTAAATTATGCTTGACACATTTTTTAGCGAATTACTATTATTGTTTCACCATTGATAGTACTTTATTGCTGGGAAATATTATTTTGATCTAATATTCTCTATTGATATTTGTAAATACTTTTCAAAATTTCCCCTTTTAATACTGTTATGGAATATCTTGCCTTTAAAACAGCGTAACGCAACGAAATACTTGAGTGAAAAAAATTATACGCACCTGCTAGAAAGTTAAATCAAAACAATAGATAATAGAGACAATTTAAATATTATTCTTACACAAACATTGAGGGTATACATGTTTATTGCATACGCAATCACACAGAAAAAGTGCGTGAGTACTTCTTTCTAACAAATAGTATGTTCGAAGTGTGCGGTACACATAGGTGACTCAGATCAAGAGTTTCCCAAGAAGGGTACAGACAGGTTCTTGGACTCAGAAAATTACATTTTGCTGCCAATCGGTTGAATGTAATTTTTTGCATCTCTGACACGAAATCTCTACGAATTGCAATGTAGAAAATACTTTAAAAAGATCATCACATCCGCATAAATTAATTTGTCTATCTCTTTGATACTCAAACACTGTAACCGCAATATTTTCAGCGTCTTCTTTAGCGATACCGCTTACACTATCAGAAAAACTCTCCTTTATACAGTAAATTATTCCCCACTTTTAAACAAATAATTTCCGTACAGGATTTTTTTCTGCAATTCTTTCCGATAGACTGAAAAAGAGGAAGAAAATTCAGTTTATTATTTGCACCTATGCGTATTGGCCCTATTAATAGTGAAGTTCAAATTAATTTTAAAAATGAAAAATCGAAAATACAATAAACTAAAAATTCTAATTTATTTACAAACAAACGAAAAAAAAATGCTTTCGAATTTATTAAATTAGTAATTTTTCTCCTTCATTTAAAATTATTCGCAATTTATTTTGAGAGTGTTTATTAGAGGTTAAAAAAATAATAAAGAATGTGAAAAAAAATTCATAATTACTTCAAAAAATTTAATTCATGAAAAAAAATTTGATTTTTTTTTTTTTTTTATCTAATAAACATTTTAGAAATATGTAATTTTTTCTTCCATATGTATACTGTAACTAATAAAAAATGTTCGCATTTAAAATATATTCTAAACGAACACGTCAAAAAAATATGTAGTAAGTTCAATTAACTTAAAAAAATCGATTTTACACATAAAAGCGAATATTTCTTCTCGGATATTTTTTTAAATATAATATTCATATTTTACATCTATTAAATTATTTTTTATTAAAAATATGTCTGATTTACATTTTTATCATCTATTATTCTAAGTGTAAAAACCCCAATCATTATCTCGTAACGACGAAATCGGCATGCAATCAAGTTTAAATATGCGAGATTTCGGAGCAAAAAAAATTATCAAGCTTTATTGATGCCACACATGGAACCAAACCACTATCTTCATTTTACAATAAATCTCTAGCAAGAGATCGTTTGCTTAGTGGTTAAGATACTGGATTCGAAGCTGTTTGCTTCACGTTTAACGCCAAGGACAGCCACAAAACAAAGATAGATGTACTTTTATATAAAAAATTTTATTCTTGAAGTTACTGAAAATTTCTCTCCTACAAAGGAAAAATATAGACAAAAATTTCTTCAATTGTCGGATATTTTCTCTCTTGTCACAGAGAAAAACAGAAATGGATATTCTTCAACTCACAGAAATATTCAGGTAGCGGTTCTGTTAGGAATATTTCCGCGAATTGTAGAAAATATTTCTCTAAGTGTTTATATATATATGTATATATATATATGTGTGCGTGTGTGTGCGTGTCTATACATGTATATGGATAATCTGCATCAGCAAACAATGAATTACGTTGAATTATTCTACAAAAAGGATAATAATAATGTTAACACTAGAACGGCCAAGGCGGCCATTTTGACCGTAAACGCATTTTAGTCTCGCATATCTCTGTTTTGCTTTCACCTATTGCTTCGAAATTTTTTTGCTATTCCTAAATATTCATTGGAAATATACAAAAAAAAAATTCATTCAAATATTGTTGTTAGTTTTTGGAAAAAAACTTTATACCTAGAACGGTCAAAATGACCAGTGCCTGATACAGTGTTGAATTAAAAAAAAAAAAAAAAAAAAAAAAAAAAAAAAAAAAAAAAAATCCGGGTGGGATTTCTGTGGCTACAAGAGGAACATTATAGAGTTCCGGAGGGTAAATGGCACTTTTTAACCATTGAAAGCACAAAATCTCAAATCATCCATGGGAACGTCTCGCATCTCCGGGGAGAAATGTCCCCCCGGAACAATCATTATTTTCCTCTCCTGAATTCAACACTTGTCAGATAAAATCATTATTTTCATCTTATAAAAGAGGTTTTTATACAAAGAACGTATAGATGTGGGGGGGGGGAGGAGAAGGGTACTAAACAGCTCGTTTATTCCGGTTTCTTCAAAAACACCTGTCTCTGTTGCTTCCGCGCATGCTCCGACAGAAGAGTTACCCAGAAAATACTCCGGGGAGAAATGTCCCCCCGGAACAATCATTATTTTCCTCTCCTGAATTCAACACTTGTCAGATAAAATCATTATTTTCATCTTATAAAAGAGGTTTTTATACAAAGAACGTATAGATGTGGGGGGGGGGGGGAGAAGGGTACTAAACAGCTCGTTTATTCCGGTTTCTTCGAAAACACCTGTCTCTGTTGCTTCCGCGCATGCTTCGACAGAAGAGTTACCCAGAAAATATTTGAATAAGTGATCGCTTTATTAGTGAAGCAATACTTGATTTGTTACTTCTGTTTGAAAATGATATGAACAGATATTTTCAGTTAAATAATAATTATTATCATTATTCTAATAATGTCTCGTAGAACTGTCTGGAAGAACTTTGTGACTGTGGAAACAATTGTGCAGTCAATGCAAGATTTATCATACGAAAATTCTGCTTCTGAAAATGAGGTTGAAAACGATATCGAAAGTAATATCGAGTCTGATTCGAGTTTTGATTTCAAAATACATCAAATAGAAAATCCGCATAATATTTCATCCGCTAGTTCTGATAATGAAACAGATGAAGTAGTTATTCAAGGACATAGTCGTGGACGGAAAAATAGTCGTGGAAGATGAAAAAATCAACAAACTAATAGGGATGAAAATAATTCTGCAGAAGTAATAGCCGCAGATGGAACCATATGAAAGAATATATCGCAAAATACTTCCAGAAGACAGCCAATGCATAATGTTTTGCGTGAAAACGTTTGCACCTCATCTTACGCTAAAAGAAAAATTAGCTTTGATAATGCAAGCAGAGCTTGGCGCCTTTATCTAACTGAAAAGGTTTTGAAGCACAAAGAATATTTCACAGAAATTGAAGCAGTGCTGAGATCTGGAGATAATAATTAGAAACTTTCATTAGATGAACTTGATGCCTTTATTTCATTACTATATATTCGGGGTGCTTTGCATGCAAAAGGAATTTCGATCGATGCCTTGTGGTCTAAAAAATTGGGGAGCAGATATTTTAACGAAACTAAGTCACGAAAAAGATTTAAATAAATTATGCGATGCTTGCGATTTGATGTCAAATTGACTAGATCACAACGGTTTCAAAATGACAGATTCACTCTTGTTTCTGAAGTTTCGAACAATTTTATTGAAAACTGTCTATCGTGTTACAAACCCGGTGAAACCATCACTGTTAATGAGCAGTTATTTCCAACCAAAGAAAGGTGCACATTTATTCAGTACATGCCGCAAAAACCTGACAAATTTGGGATAAAATTTTCGTTAGCTGATGATTTATCAACGAAGTTTGTTCTGAATGGGTTTCCATACTTAGGAAAAGAAGAAATGCGGCCACTTCATGTAACAGTTGTAGAACAAGTACTGTATCGTTTGATGGAACCCTGTTATAACAGTGGGACAATTGTTACGACTGACAATTATTTTATAACACTGAATCTGACAGAGAATTTGAAGAGAAATGGTCTAAATTTGGTGGGAACAATAAACAGAGCAAAAAACGAGGTGCCATATAACTTAAAAAAAAAAAAAAAAAAAAAAAAAACATTAGCTCTATCCTAGCAAAATAATTTCACATTAAGGTATTACTTTAACATCATACCCGTTTAAAAAAAAATGTGCTTTATCTAAGTTCATTGCATAAAAAAATGAATGTATCAGGCGAAAAAAAAAAAAAAAAAAAAAAAAAAAAAAGACTCCGGAGGTTATCCAATTCTACAATTCTAGTATGTATGGTGTTGATGTTTAATGTCCTGAAAATACTCTACGAAATATTCTTCCAGACGATGGCCAGTGCATGTTTTTTTTTTTTTTTTTTTTTTTTTTTTTTTTTTTTTTTTTTATACTTGATCTAGCTGCAATAAATTCATGGGTGATATACAAAGAAACATTTGACTCAAACATCAGTCGTCGGGAATATATTTTGAAAATATCTGATGAACTCCGTAAAAATTATATTGATGGAAACAGGTTGTAAGATGACACTCAAATCAAAATGCTTCGCGGAATTCAAAACAGAAAAAGAAAGCAGTGTCAAATAATCAAGAACTGTATAGGAAATAAAACGTCCAAAGAGTGTTCAAAATGCCACAAACACGTTTGCGGGCCATGCATGTTAGAAGAAAGGATAGTATCCGTGTGCTTTGCTTGTGAAATAAACTGAGGTATATTACATTTTTTCATTATAATATTTTTTCTAATCTATTAATAAAATTGCTGACTTTGAAAAAAAAAATGAAAACATATATTATGTTTATAATTATAAAAAAAATATGACACATTATCTAATTTCAGACTTCTATATCATTAAGATTGCCTAGGAAGAGTAAAAGAATGTAAAATGTTTTATTTTCTTGAAAAATATTTTTTTAAATGTAAGTCTTTTTTGTAGTTTGTTATTAAACTTGTTTCCTGGAAAGGCGTTTTTAATATTATTTTAGTTAAAATTACATTTTTTTTTTAGTTTTTTCGAAAGAGCGGTCAAAATGACCATTCACGGGCGTTCTAGGTATATTGAAAACGCGGCCGTCGTAGTGTTAAAGAATCAAATTAAATTTTTAGATTTATTTTTTATAAATTAAAATGAAAAATTTCAGTTTAAATTAATGCCATACGAAATAGAATTTCACTAAATGCTGTGTCATTTAATTGCATGTTTTACATATTGTCCCATATGTCCAGGAAATTCTTATATTTCCTCGGTACTCACGCCAAAAACACCTCTACATTATCATTCATAAAGCCGAGAGATTTTACCACGAATTTATCGAAGTAACGCTATTTCTAACATTCTTTTATTGAACTTTACGTCAATCATGTATGTAATGATGAAATTTTGTTACAGATTTTGCATTCATCTGGTATGCTAGAATTGTAAAAATATGTACATAGGTTTTTTTCCGATAACAATACAAAATTAATATATTTAGAACTTATTCATAAATTAATGAATTGATTTTAAGTCATTTTCATTTATCCGTGCACAGGTAAAAATTTGTCAAATATTCTTTATGGTTACAACTATATACGAGTTTCTATAACAATGGATATAATTATGCGCCATACCACTCTCGCAAAAATATACCAATTAGCAGTGAAACTGCTCCAATAAAATATTTTAAGCACTAAAAAGTAAAAAAAGTAAAAAATAAATAAAAAATATTTAAAAAAGAATATTTTATGAATTAATAGTTCATTATTAATAAATTACGATTATACGCTGAGAAAATAATTTAAAAATAAAAAAAGACAGCTTAAATATATTTTTTTTATTCATCATATCTTATAACATAAACAGAGCAAAAATTATACATATAATTTTAAATGTTTTCACTAGATAGCTATTTCTATGAAGAGTTAATCAAAGCGGTGCTTTTTCTATAATCGAGACACACGCCAAAAAATTTTATTTTAATGTAAATTTTTACTGTAACATGAATTATAGTGTGTAAGTTAGCGTTAATTTTAAAGTAAACTTTAATAGCTTTTAACAGTTATTTTTTAACATTATCTTTATTTCTGATTGTTTTTCTAACGATTTATGCACAGAGAATTGTCATTGTTTTTATATATATATGTATATTTTAACCGGAAATCCCCCATTGTTTACACGGGCAAAGCCTGAAGATTTTTTAATTTTAAGTAAATTCCTTGCCGAATTTTTTTAAATGTCTCTATAATGACGGTTTTTTAATACAAAAATGAAAAATAATATTTGCAGTAACATAAATTAAAATAAAATACTAAGGTGAAAGCGGAATAATTACTAAAATAACCAAAGGTTGGTGAGATCTACTTACTGTTTCTTAAACATTCCTCACATAGCCAAAAAAATTCTATTACTAATGAAAATTAAAAAATGGCAAAATAATTCCTGTGAAAGTTAGTATATATAGAGATATTACTAAATATATAAGGACACAAATTGCTTTTTAAACATGCAGATTTAACAAATTTAAAAACTTTATTATTTCAGAGCATATTTATTTGAGAGCGTATTTATATCTTTCATATAAAAATGTTTTTCGTATAATTGGTGAGCAGTAAAAGAAAATTTGTAAATGAATAAAAGTTTAAACTTTTCAATTATAAACACTTTTCATTTATCTTCTGTACATGAAACAGTATGCTTTATAACCTGGTCCTATTTAGATGGCATAGCATATTTAATTTAAAAATTCTGTCTAAACATAGTTCTGAATGTACATTTACAATAAAATTATATTTTTTTAACTGAAGTAAATGACATTTTTAAACATTATTTTTTATGTAATAGTTAGGGCTTAAATTTGTGTAAAAATATAAATTCCCTTTTTAAATTTGGAAAATTTTGAACAATACGTTTAAAAATATTTACAAAAACTGTAATTTCAAAACGACTCGAATATAATTGAAGGGAAAATTTTATAGAATTAAATGCATGTAATGGCAGTAAAAATTTATTATTTGTTCAGAAATGTGCGAATACAGAAATTTTATTTATATGTAAATTTTAAATGTAAAAACAAAATCTGTCAGAGAAAAAACAAAGTTTTCAAAAGAGCAATAATATTTAAAATACTTTCTAAACACAAAGTTAATTTTATCGTTGAATATTTTTGCTAAAAAGTTTGTCGTCCAGGGAATTTTATTTTATAATAAATATGAAAAACTTAGTTTTTGAAAAGTCATAAAAATAAAAGCATTTTAAGAGCTTATTTACGCTTACTTTATGAAAGCACAAAGTTTTTGGAAATTTTAGGTAATTCTGAAATGTTTGTCTTTCAAATATATTTTTTCAAACAATGTAAGTATATTTGTCTTTAGAATAAGTAAATTTGCAATTATCAACTAACATTTTTAAAACCCATAAAGGTGAAAGTACATTTACAGTAGGTAAGGACTTCTTTTGATATAAACTTGTCTTGGTGATTTTCAGGGAAAAGTGATGGAAAGGTTAAAAAATAAATTATTAATATTTTTTTATGGAAATTTGCATTTCAAAATGGATTATCCTAAAAAGTTAAAGGCAATATGAAAGAAAAGTAAATGAAAATATTCGTATTCATCAAACTGATTTGAATATATTTACCATGTTCTTGCTTTCAATAAAGAAATAAAAACCTTAAGTTTTATAATCCATTTTAAAAGATAAATTAAAATTGAATACATCTTTTCATATTTAATTGCGAATAATTTAATGTAAAAAAAAACAACAACAACAACAAAAAAAAAACACTTTAATGTATAATACGGTGGAAGTGCACTACATAACAGAAGTAATATAGCGTTCAGTTATTTAGAAAGTAAGATTGAACATCGGCTTGTTTTTTCAAACAATCAAAAAGCAGTAAGAATATGACACTCTATTCTGAAAAAAAGATAAGTAATAATGCCACCGTCAAGGAATTTTTTGTGACCGGAGGTTTTTCTCCTTTAATATTAAGAAAACTATTGCATATAAAAGTAGGGAAATTGGTATTGTTATAGAGAAATGTTCGATAAACACGACGAAGCAAACAAATTTTATATCTAAGAATTATTTTTAAGAGTTAGGGAGTAAGTGTTGAAATCAGCCAAAATACCTATGTTAAAAAAAGTTTTATACGAACCAAAACTATCCATATGAATTTAATAAACTTTTCTATGTACAGTCGTGGAAAAAAAAGGTAAACACCCCCCCCCCCCCTAACACCTCAACAAATTATCGTAGAAGAAAGTTACTGGTACCGAAAGATTGGAAATAAAGTCTACTTTTAAATGATATAGATAAAATTTGCTTAGGAGGCCATCTACATATTAAAACGAACCATAACTTTGTTTTTTTCAATGGCAGTACACAATTCTGACATCATAAATGAACTCTACATCATCCAATTAGCCTAAAAACAAATTTTATGCAATTCGTACCATAAGTTTCAAAGAAATTAATTATTTTAAAACGAGCGTATTTTAAGGGCTGTATCCAAATTGAAGTTCGGAAATCGATTATTAACCGAGAGAGCCCCCATCTTGATCAAGGCACCTTAAGAAGTCAATGAAGCCTGCTAGATTACAATACAGCAGGAGAAATTTCAAAATATCTAGTCACTTCTATTATAGACGGCCCCTTAAACCATCATTTTGCCGTTTTTTAAGCATAATTTGAAAACTACTTGGAAGAAAAATGTGAAATTTAGGATTTACATAAAGCAGGACATAATAAATCTAAATCCATCCAAAAAATTGTAGGTTGCAATTCATAATTTTTTCGAATATTAATTTCATAATTCATAATTCATATCATAAATTTATAAAAATTGCAAATTCAGCGTATTTATGTTTGGGTATATTAGTATTATTGCTGCAAAAAAAATTAGCACATTAGGAGCATAATTTCTGGAGATATTAATAAAAATATGAAAATGTAATTTAACATTAGAAGCACTCAATTTTCAATGTTTATAATTCAAAAACTTATCTTTCTAATGACTTGAAATTCTGTGTCTAGGCATAATTTGAACCGAAGATTTGAAATATCTCGTTAAAATTGGGTATTGTCATTGAAGAAAATGAAGTTTGGTTTCGTTTTAATATGCAGATGGCCCCCTAAGGAAATTTTATATACATTATTTAAAAGTAGACTTTATTTCCAATCGTTCGGTACCAGTAACTTTCTTCTACGATAATTTGTTGAGGAGTTAGTAGGGGGTGTTTACTTTTTTTTTCCACGACTGTACTTGTACATACTTCACAGCTTGCGTTGTGCAGACCTTACCTTGTTTAATTTGACTAATTTTCTGAGGTTTTATTTTCAATTTGTTATTCAAATTTAAATCATATCAAGACATTATTTTTTTTCATATTTAGGAAGGTCATTATATTTAAATTTTGCTAAATTATAAAAAAAAAGTGCTGAGAATAAGATTTCCTTTCCATAGAAAAATGTATTTACCCGTGACTATTAAAAACAGAAATAAAACTTTAAAATAATAATTAAATGGTCACGTGATAAAAAACAAGAAATAGAAAAAATTACGTCACCATTTTTTTTTTTTTTTTTTTTTTTTTTTTTAACGCGTATATAACAAAATAAAGGAAACTTTAAAATAATATTAGCAGTATTATATGTTGAAAGCAGTAAATGAGAAAAATAAATTCATATTTAAAATGGCCAAATTATAATATAACCAAAGAGCTTCAAAAAAATAAATAAATATATTTACACAAGAGATTTGTTTCATATTTTGACTTTGTCTTTTTAACGATTGTTGCCAACTCTAAGACAGCGGAAATAATAATATTTCCTTGGAAATAAACAGACGGTATTTTTACATAAGTATTAAAATGAGAAAGAAAACTTACGTCAGATTTTAAGCGATACATTTAAAATGTAATATTATTTAAAACAATTTTCTTATAACGTTGTGAAAAAAATTCGGGAGAAACTTTGTTTACTTAGTTCATTTTATATAAGCTGGTTTTCAAATGCTTAACTGATGTTAATTAATTAATCACGAAAACAGCCATTATATGTCTCTATAACAACTGATTCTGATTTAAAATCCGTCAATCAAAGACAAATGATTTGGAACCCTATAGCAGGGAGATCAGAAATGGCCGTTTAATTATAATTCAATCTTCCATTATATTTTTATACCAGGTAAAATTAGCCTGTTTTTAGAGTTCTCGGATTTTGAATGGAGGTTGGCAAGCGTAGCTGGTAGCGGGCAAACGCCCTAGTAATTATTAATAGAAAATCTTCGATCAATATCAGCTATTTTATGGGAAATAATTTTAAAACTAAGCATATTATATTACTCTACATTTTATTATGGACATTTTGCTGTTGTTTCATAATTTTGGTAACAGAATTGTGTGCCGTGATTAAAAATAAATAGAAGTATAAGCGATATAAAACAAAAAAAAATAATAATTAGCTTCTATTTTTACCTTTTGTTCGATAGACGGCTTATCTTGATAAGTGAGTGCAATGACAAAAAAGTTATATTCTGACAACTCTGTATTATTCTCTATATTCATTTTAAATCAGAACTCTGTTTGAAACGAATTCATATCTCTTGATTGATACAATATAGACGGTAATATATATACAATTTTCAACGATATGATAATTAAATCATAAAGTAATACTGCGTACAAAGATTTAAGAGTATACCTTTAATATCATATTTTAATTTCCTAACGATTGTGTATTTTTTACAAAAGTTAGAGACTAGATAGGCGAAAAGAAAGAAAGGTACAGACAGGCAGACAAACATACGGCACTTAATTAATTTATAAGAAACGGTTAGTTCTTCCGGCTTAAAAAAAAAAAAAAAAAAAAAAAAAAAAAAAAAAAAAAAAAAAAAAAAAAGAACTGTATATGCCCCTTTATTTGAAGTTGTTTAAAAAAGTTTTGCGCTAGAAAAATGTCATATTTGGTTTAATTATACGAAAATAAAAACATTCCTTAGTAATATTTATATGCAGGTTAACCCCTCTCAACGGTGTTCAATGGCTTATTCCAAAACTGTTAGACATAGACAGTTAGTTCCAAGTACAAAAATGTTTTAAATGAGGTAAAGAAATATTTACAAAGCGATTTGGTGAATAAAACCATTTATTAAAAAAATTACGTAGGAAATTTTTTATACGGTCCTTCGGTCCGATAAGTTACATATAGTAAATATATCCTATTACGCTAAGAAGTAAGACAAAAAAGTCCCATTTTTCTAAGCTTAAAACTAAACGAGTAATAGCTGTTTAAAGTTGAAGCATCTTTCTTGCTGCGAAATACCGTCCTTCACAGATTTACTGGAAATATAAATAACCTTCACATCTAAAAAAATAATAGTTGGGATAAAAATAGCATTACAATATAAGTTTGACAGGCAGATAAACATACGACGCTTAATTCATTTATACGGTATGGTTAGTTCTTCCGACTTAAAAAAAAAAAAAAAAAGTGTATCCGAGCAAAAGTAGAGTGGAGACTTGCATTAAAAAAAAACGAACTATATATGCCCCTTTATTTGGAGTTGTTTAAAAACGTTTTGCGCTAGAAAATATTTCATATTTGGTTTAATTATAAAAAAAGAGAGAAAAATATTCCTTAGTAATATTTATATGCAGGGTGACCCCTCTCAACGGTGTTCAATGGCTTATTCCTATACTGTTAGACGTAGACAGTTAGTTCCAGATACAAAAATGTTTTAAATGAGATAAAGAAATATTTTTAAAGCGATTTGGGTCAATAAAACCATTTATTAAAAGAAATACGAAAGAAAAATTTTATACTGTCCTCGATCTGATAAGTTACGTATAGTAAATATTCCTAATATGCAGAAAAGTAAGACAAAAAAGTCCCATTTTTCTAAGATTAAAACTGAAAGAGTAATAGCTCTTTAAAGTCAAAGCATCTTTCTTGCTGTGAAATACTGTCCTTCACAGAATTACTTACTTACTTACTTACTTACACAATGGTGCTACAATCCATGTAGGATTTTGACCTCCCTCAATATACTTCTCCAGACCTTCCGATCTCTGGCCTTTACTTTATAATTTATAATTTGGTTTTCTGCAAGATCTTTTTCTATCTCTTTTATCCAACTCTTCCTGGGTGTACCAATACTTCTTTTTCCAATTAACTTACCACTATAAATCTTCTTTGTGCTTCGCTCATCCCTCATTCTGATTAGATGGCCTAACCATTGCATTCTTCTTATTTTTATAGTATTTATTATATCTTTTTCATTATATAACTGTTCTAACTCCATATTTGTCCTTATACGCCATGTATTGTCTTCTTTAATATTGTCTTTTTTTATCGTTTTTTATTAGTGTAGTTGGAAAATTTTACTATTTATTACTTATAGAACCATGGACCGCGGTTTAGAAACGGTTTAGAAATTAACCTTTGAACACCGTTCAGAGTAGACACGCTGTATATATATATTACCGACCATCATTAAAAACCGCAATATTGTGAATGATTGACAACAAGTTCCACAAACCAACAATATAGAACTGTATGCATAAAATAAAGTACCTTATACCTAATTACAAGAATTAACATGGAAGAAAAAAAAAGAAGAATATGGATTCCGAAAAAAAAAATTGAAAAACTTATATAATGAATTACGTTTTCAAGAGTACAGAATTCAATGATATAAGCAAATCGGTTGTTTTCTGTGAGAAAAAAAAGCTATAAGCAGAATTTTTTTTCCCCTGTACTCAAACAACCAATATATAACCAAAGGAATAGCCCCAAGACGAAAACAAAACATAATAAAATGACATGAAATGAAATGAATGTAAGATTTTTATGATGTTTTTTATTATGATATCTTTTCCTTTTGAATGAACAATTCATTTTGAATTATTTTTTCCTTAATATTGGTATCTTATATATATTATACCTAGGTAGCTAAATGTTTTATGCTATCGCATATTCGGTAGTCTAACGCACCACGGTATGAAACTTGTACCTAAACTTTCATACTTCTTTTTATTTTATTTTTATATATATTCACCATATAACGCGCACAACCTTGTTTACAAAGATACAAAGCAAAAATATAGATTTTTGTAATGTATAATAAATAAGGTAACTCTAGGATAGATGGTCATATTTTTTAAAGATTGAAATACAAATTCTTAGAATGCAAATACAATAAATATTTATGCATATTTAAATTTCCTATACATATACTCATCATATTTTGGGCAGAAAATAATTAAATATTAAGAACATAAATTGGGAAACAAAATTGGAATTAAAATGGCAGATGGCTATCTCTACTTCAAGCCGAGGTGAGATGGTCATCCAATACGAGAATGAAAAAGTAAAGTTAAAGTAGCAAAAAAAAAAAAAAAAAAAAAAAAAAAACATTTCATATAGTTAATACACTGAAAAAAAATGAGGTACTCAAAATGAGTAAATCGATGTACTCATATCGAATTGAGTATGTTTGGATCAAAAATAAACTTATCCTTTCTCAATTTTGATCTATCACATATTATCATACCCAAACAAAACGATAATTTTGTACACTGTAATGGTTTATTTCATTTATGGCTTCATAAAAGATGTTTATTAATGTAAATATTAAATTATGCATAGCATTCCAAAATAATTTAAAACTGCTTGCAAATAATGCTCTTCTCATTTAAATATTCGATTTGGGTGTTTTGCTAATAATTTTGCTATTTTTCTTAATAAATAATCAATTAAGCATTTCTTGTTAATAATTGTGAACGGAAAATAAATGTCAGTCCATTTTTACTTTAATTTGCAAGTTCAGGGGGTATTACATAACGATTTACATTTGAACACAACCATGGAATCAAAAATGGGTACATGCGTTTCTCAATTTTGAGTACGTTTGGACCGGAGCTATTTTGAGTTTGTGACGTATTTAAAATTTAATACTTTTTACTTAATTTTGAGTACCCATTTTTTTCAGCGTACTGAAAAACATATAGCAATTTGTAAAGATGCAATTATATCACAGAAAATGAGTGAATAAAATTCAAATAAACAAAATCTGAAGTATAGTTTGAAACCTTCACTTTTCCAAAAATTTTACGCATTTCTCGCAAAGTCCTTGATGCACTTTTCCAGGAACCACTTTAGGAACCTTATGAATTGTATCGAGTCATCCTTTTTGGTTGTGGTATTATATTCTTCTCCACTAGCCGCACAGTGATCCTCATCAATTAGTAATATATTAAATACAGAAACATAAATGAATTGATAATAGTAAATATCTACACTGTACTAAAAAAGACAAATGTTCCTTTTCTATAAAAATAAATATAACCACGCACGAAAATTGGCAGTAAAATATTCGGACGTCCCAATAATTCCCAAATGCATGATTTATATTTCGAAACCTTAAAAGCGAATAAATTTTCTACATTTAAAGAATTATTGATTAACCATTAAATGCATAGTGTAACTCATGAATTTCATAATATTTCTTAGCATTTTTAGCATCTACTGGTCTTTTGACGAATTGTTTTGTGTTACTTACGTGTGATAACGTGCATTTAAGATGACGAAGTCTGTTTCCTTCTGATTTGTTACCGAGGGAAGCTTATAAAATATTCTGTTGATACTGTGTGCAATCTGCTCGACTGGCGGTTTTATTTCTATCTCTTCAATGTAGTAATTATTAAATCTACATGCTATAAAATGCATAAAATTATTATATCGTTAAATAGTTGTTTTGTGGAAATTCCACAAAAAATGAGCAAAAAAAAAAAAAAAAAAAAAAAAAGAAAAAGAAGTCGTGGTCACATAGTAACCGATTTTAATAAAATTCGGTGCACTGATTCAATTCATATTCAAATATAGAGCTTTACAAAATACCTTGACAAAAAATAAAATATTTTGGCAGTTCTGGACATTTAAAAAACTTGTGATATAGAATGGCATATATGTGTGCAATCGCTCAAAGTTGCAAGTTTGAAGTTCCGTATCTTGAAAACTATTTAATATAAATTATATTTTTTATAATATTGTAACCTCTGGAAAATTACCTTCATATTTGCTTAGTAATTATAATCTCGTAACACCACGATTAATCTTAAACTGGTTGTAAATATTGAATTTTTTTCAATATTGAGAAAAATAAAAACGTCATAAAAATCAAAATAAGTTATTCAAAAACATCTGCTAAATTGATACCCGATGAGTATTACATATGAAGATTAAATTCCCAAAATTTGAAAGTTTCCATTTATTTGTTTCATCTTCAAAATAGCGAAGAAATTTTTTTTTTTAAAAAATCACAAATTCATAATTTTTCCTCTAATGTATGCGCAAAAAAATTAATAAAGGAAAAGTGAGACATTCACAATAGTTCACAGTCATTAAGATTAATAAGACCATGATATTCTTTAAAAAATTCAAACTTGCCTTTTGATTCCGAACATTATAAAATTCGGTTCAAAACGGTAATATTTGTTACATTCCATGGGCTATTTCTATTCGAATTTGAGCGCGTTTTTAACAATATTGCACGATTTCAAGAAAAGAAAATTAATGCTGCCATCTATATGGATTTAGGATTAATATATAGTTTTTTGTTCAACTGAATCATTTTTCTACTCTAATTTAAAATACTCTTGAGATAAAAATAAACTGAAAAAGAGAATAAAAGTTTCTATATTTCAATTATACATTTTTATCTATAATATCAAATATTTTAAAAAAAGTTATAAGAGCTTTCCTTCAAGTTCAAACAAGAAGTAGAGATATTGTGATTTCCTCTTAAAATTTTTCATTAGGTTTTTTTTTTTTTCATTAAGAAATAAAAACCAAAAATGAAAGTTTCTAAATTTAAAAAATATACTTTTATTTATAATATCAAATAAATTTGAAATTTTAAGAGCTCCCCTTCTTGTTCAAACAGGAAGTATTGAAATGTTCCTTCAAAATTTTAGGTAGATTTCGTAAGAAATACTACCTATTGCAGTCGTTACCATGGTGCGACTTTTGAAAAATTCCTTCATAACTTTTCATTATAGGACCCCAGGAACCCAAAACCACCCCCACCTAAAAAGTTTATATATATATATATATATATATATATATATATATAATGCTTTCAAAAAATTTTTTAAAAACAAATAACCCAGTGCATCAGGCGCAACGCAGCTTCTTATATGCACTAAGTGAATATATCTCTAATAAAAGTGAATGACTATGAAAATTATTATGAAAAGAGGGTGCAAAACAACAATAAAAATCCATGAAAATTTATAACGAAAAAAAAAACAACAAACAAACCACTCCCTGCTCTTCAGAAAGTGGGAGGAGTGAAAAAAGCAGGTATCAAAAACAGAAATTGGATCCTCACGGGTTTCGCAAGATATGGCCAACCCACATACTCCAAAAGTATAACAATAGATTTAAACTTTCAAAAACACAACATAAAAAAGCTATTTTATAATTTTAACGAATCAAAAACAAATATAACCAACCAATTCAAATCCAAGAAAACCGATTTAGCTTATAAAACGTAAATAAAAATTAATAAAAAATTTTTTTTAAAAATCCTTTTTTAATATGACTAATTCATTAAGCAATTAGAAGTATTGAACATGTGAGAAGGCCATATCCCCACCTTTACCCATGAAGACCTGAAAAAAACTTGCTACCTTTAAAACAATCACTACGCTCCACTTCTTTCCATCAGCAGGAGTTGCAAGCAAGGCCATAATCCAAGTTAGACCAGCGTCGTGAAGACTTGTCTTTCCATTATCCTCATAATCATTAATTTTCTTTCCAATTCACCGCAGTTTCTACTTGAAGCACATCAACATGCAGACGTTCTTAAAGACTTTAGTCCACACCTTTCATTTTATTCAAGCAGCTACCTTGGCGTCCATTACGGTGTTTGGCCGCTTAGCTGTTGCCACTTTATAAAACACTTGTTAAGTTGATTTACATAATGAAAAATAAACTGGTATGGAAATAAATTATTATAAAAAAGATTAGCAGTAAATTTAAAAATCTGTGAACTCAAAAATTCTCTATTACTACAAATTCTATAAAATCTATTAATTTGTCCCACAATGATGTTATTAAAAACCTTCTTACTTAAATTTGAATACCAGTGTGGCATCGATTGAGTATTAAAATTAAAAAAATCCCGTTTATCAAAAAGCTTAATTAGTATATTGTTATCATTAATTAAAATGTCTAAATCCAAAAAATTAACATGTAAATTATCAACAGAAGCCTTATTTAATTTTAAACATGGAGGATAGATATCGTTAATCGATACCAAAAGTTTGTCATCGAATATTATTAAATCATCGATATACCTTAAAACCGAATAACTCTTATTACTGTTTAAAACATAATTAAATTCATAATAAAAAAGAAACAGATTTGCAGCAGAACTCGAAAAATTAGTTCCCATACCGATACCACATACCTGGTAGAAAAATGAGCTATTGAAAGTAATGAAATTATTAAGAAAACAGAAATTACATAAACTCAAGAAAAAATCTCTTTTAATTCCAAGCTCCTCCTCAATACAGAACATATCAAAAATATTTTTTAGTGTATCATAAAGTAAATCTATAGGTATATTAGAAAAAAGGTTTTCAAAATCATAGGTATACAAATTTGTGGGCGTTATGGGCGTTTTTTTAATTTTATTTAAAACCTCATTACTATTGTCTATACACCAAAAATAGCTAGTATTTCTATATTTAAACTTCAAAAAACCATAGATGCGCTTCAAAAACTCCTGTAACTTAACATTTAAACTTTTACCTATACCTCTTGAATTACAACATATAAATCTGAATTTAATAGGCGTCTTGTGAAATTTTGGGGTCATAAACAGAAATGGAAAAGTATGATGATTATTAACAGCAAAATTATATGAATACATTTTTCTAGCCTTCTTGGTGTATGCATTAAATTTGTTTACAACAACCTTGTGACTTAATTTACAATTAATGTAAATTAAGTCACAAGGTTGTTGTAAACAAATTTAATGCATACACCAAGAAGGCTAGAAAAATGTATTCATATAATTTTGCTGTTAATAATCATCATACTTTTCCATTTCTGTTTATGACCCCAAAATTTCACAAGACGCCTATTAAATTCAGATTTATATGTTGTAATTCAAGAGGTATAGGTAAAAGTTTAAATGTTAAGTTACAGGAGTTTTTGAAGCGCATCTATGGTTTTTTGAAGTTTAAATATAGAAATACTAGCTATTTTTGGTGTATAGACAATAGTAATGAGGTTTTAAATAAAATTAAAAAAACGCCCATAACGCCCACAAATTTGTATACCTATGATTTTGAAAACCTTTTTTCTAATATACCTATAGATTTACTTTATGATACACTAAAAAATATTTTTGATATGTTCTGTATTGAGGAGGAGCTTGGAATTAAAAGAGATTTTTTCTTGAGTTTATGTAATTTCTGTTTTCTTAATAATTTCATTACTTTCAATAGCTCATTTTTCTACCAGGTATGTGGTATCGGTATGGGAACTAATTTTTCGAGTTCTGCTGCAAATCTGTTTCTTTTTTATTATGAATTTAATTATGTTTTAAACAGTAATAAGAGTTATTCGGTTTTAAGGTATATCGATGATTTAATAATATTCGATGACAAACTTTTGGTATCGATTAACGATATCTATCCTCCATGTTTAAAATTAAATAAGGCTTCTGTTGATAATTTACATGTTAATTTTTTGGATTTAGACATTTTAATTAATGATAACAATATACTAATTAAGCTTTTTGATAAACGGGATTTTTTTAATTTTAATACTCAATCGATGCCACACTGGTATTCAAATTTAAGTAAGAAGGTTTTTAATAACATCATTGTGGGACAAATTAATAGATTTTATAGAATTTGTAGTAATAGAGAATTTTTGAGTTCACAGATTTTTAAATTTACTGCTAATCTTTTTTATAATAATTTATTTCCATACCAGTTTATTTTTCATTATGTAAATCAACTTAACAAGTGTTTTATAAAGTGGCAACAGCTAAGCGGCCAAACACCGTAATGGACGCCAAGGTAGCTGCTTGAATAAAATGAAAGGTGTGGACTAAAGTCTTTAAGAACGTCTGCATGTTGATGTGCTTCAAGTAGAAACTGCGGTGAATTGGAAAGAAAATTAATGATTATGAGGATAATGGAAAGACAAGTCTTCACGACGCTGGTCTAACTTGGATTATGGCCTTGCTTGCAACTCCTGCTGATGGAAAGAAGTGGAGCGTAGTGATTGTTTTAAAGGTAGCAAGTTTTTTTCAGGTCTTCATGGGTAAAGGTGGGGATATGGCCTTCTCACATGTTCAATACTTCTAATTGCTTAATGAATTAGTCATATTAAAAAAGGATTTTTAAAAAAATTTTTTATTAATTTTTATTTACGTTTTATAAGCTAAATCGGTTTTCTTGGATTTGAATTGGTTGGTTATATTTGTTTTTGATTCGTTAAAATTATAAAATAGCTTTTTTATGTTGTGTTTTTGAAAGTTTAAATCTATTGTTATACTTTTGGAGTATGTGGGTTGGCCATATCTTGCGAAACCCGTGAGGATCCAATTTCTGTTTTTGATACCTGCTTTTTTCACTCCTCCCACTTTCTGAAGAGCAGGGAGTGGTTTGTTTGTTGTTTTTTTTCGTTATAAATTTTCATGGATTTTTATTGTTGTTTTGCACCCTCTTTTCATAATAATTTTCATAGTCATTCACTTTTATTAGAGATATATATATATATATATATATATATATATGTATGTATGTACTAAATTTTGTCCGCACGATAAAAGTCGCAATTATGCACGAATCATCTTCAAACTCGCCAACAACTTTGAGATGGCTAATATCTCGGAGGGGATTGAAATTGGGCGAAATCGGCCCAAGAGGGTAGAAATGGGGAGGGTTCAAAATTTTGAATACTGTCTTAACACGATTCTGATAAAACCAGCTCTTACACAACAATGGCAGGAAAAAAATAAAAGTTTTTCGTTATAGCAGTTGCCAACAATTAAAAAAAAACAAATAATAAAATTCTCACCACAACAATTACTTTTCTTTTGCAAAATTTTCACGTGTAAAATTAAATAGTTTGACAAGTTGAAAACAAATTGAATATTACGTCATAAGTTTCCTAGAGCAAGATTTCAGCATGAAAACTCAAAATAAATAGTTTGACGAATTAAAAAAATATGTATATTGCGTCATATTGGAAATATAATGGACCTCAGCAGGTGAATATGTAACGCCATGTAAGTTTGAAGAAACGTATTAAAACATGATAAAAACCCGACTATGGAAATATTAACATATTTTAACACTTTAAGATTCTCTGAATTTTTTGTAGCCATTTTTTAAACCTATTCCATATATATGTGTGTGTGTATTCGTGTATATTACAATTTTCACAAAAAGTTTAGCTCCCTACAGCTCGCTCTTTGTGAAGAAACTGGGTTTTATCTTTAATCTTGATTTAAGTTTTGTTGGAGAATTTAGTACTTAACATCGAAATCTACCTCCGCCTGTAGGCCCGAGCCGGCAGGGATTTTTTCATTATTTATTTGTTTTTTTTATTAATGAATAAAAAGACAATTACAGTGAAACCCCGATCTATCGTTTCTGCATACATCCTTTTCTCACATTGATCGTTTTATTTCATTTCTATGGTCCCTGCACAACTTATATTTAAATAATGTTAACGAAACCCGTATGCATCGTTCTTTAAAAAGTAATTTTCCCGCATTTATCGTTGTAAAAATTTTTCCTCACCGAAATGAAAATGAAGGTAAAGCGGATCCATATCACATACAAACTGGAATTACTTATTTTATCCACAAATGTCTCATTTGTGCTGTTTTAGGGGGGGGGGGCAGGGATTAGCACTGACATTGTGACATGTATGTACGTATAAATAACTGAATGTGGATCTGCTTGTTTGGAGAATGTTGTTATTCTATTATGTGCAAAGGGGAAAATGGATGCATCAACTTCGGCTAGCTTCCACATTCTTTCACATTCCTAGTGTGAAGTGCATGTTCAAGAGTATAACAAGACAATAATTTCAAGAGTATGAGCTTTCAATTTAATGCGTTCTGTGCTAAATTTTATGCATTAGGGGAATTTTAAGAATGGCAAAACAAATCCCAACTTTTGAAGAAAGGCCGTTATCCACGATCATGTATGTGGTGGAAAAGAATCCTTTTGAGAAAATAAATAACATTGCTAAGCATTTAGGTATACCACCGCCAACTCTGAATTCAATAATTTCGAAAAAGAAAGAAATTACAGAGTAGGCAGATAATTATGGAACTTCTGCAAAAAAGATAAAAACTAGCAAAATGTCTACTTACAGGGGCTAGAAAAGAGTTCTCCTCGCTTGGTATGAGCAGGCTCGTAAGTAAAATATTTCTGTGGATGGGGATATTCTTCGAGAGAAGGCACTTGAAATAGCTGCCTCATACATTTATGGATACTTTTTCTGCATCAAATGGGTGGATTTCACGTTTTAAAATTCGTCGTGGATTGGTATCCAGGAAAGTATACTGCTAAAGTGCCACAGTAGTAAATACTGGTGCCATAGAAATGTTGTTTCGAAAAACTTCCGAAGTTACTAGAAAGACACAAGTATTGTGACTTTTATAATGCAGACGAAAGAGGCCTGTTTCATAAATGCTTGCCAGAGAGAACGCTAGCGTTTAAAGGAGAGTCTTGTCTTAGTGGTAAACATTCCAAAGAAAGACTTACAGTGCTACTATTCACAAATAAGGACGGTTCTGATAAACGAGTACCCCTCCTTATAGACGGATCTGCTAGACATCGATGCTTCAAGAATAGAAAGAGAGTGCCAGTAGTCTAACATTCGAATGCAAATGTCTGGATGAAAAATGATATTTTTATAAAATTTCTTCATAACTTCGGTAGATCAATCGGCGCTCAAAAAAGGAAAATCATTCTATTTATTTACAATTGTTCGACTCATTCACCAGATACGTCGTCTTTCACTTGCAGATGTTGTCAAAGTGTGTGTTAAGGATTTATTTTTTAAGAAAGTGGTGTCAGTTATAATTAAAAATTATTCGACTGAGGACTACTACTGAGTCTACTGAAAAGATCTTTATGTTTTATGGAATAAGCAAAAGAACCTACTCCAAAAATAGACCCTCTGCAAGCTATTTATTTTGTACTTTCAGCATGGCATGAAGTAACTTCTTCAGCCATCCAGAATTGTTTTGTTAAATTCGGTTTTGTGCGAAAAATTGATGAAGAATGCTCAACAGAAGGGAAAGAAAATAATGACGATGGTGACAATAATGCAAATGAACAGTAGTTGCGTGTATCAGAGGATGTATCTGGTGTGAAAATTACCGATTATATTTCCATTGATCAAGATGCTACGACATGTAGTGTTCTAAGCGTAGAAGAAATGTGTGAAGCTGCAAACAAAAGTGAAAATAATGGCAAAGAGGCAGAGTATAATGTCCATCCCGATGAAGCTGAGCAGACACCAGAATCAAGTCTGTCTGATGCGATTTCGGCATTTGAAACAGTACGGACTTTTATATATGCAATGAAATTACCGAAAATGATCAGAAAAATGATGTAATCTTGAAATTTGTTGCTTAATTTAAAAATGAATGAAAAAGCCAACACAAAATTACTGATATTTTAAAATAAATATCAATTTTCTAAAACTTCAATTTATTTCTTTTACAATTTGGCAAGTAACAAATTACTATTCATTAGCATACTGCATTAAATTGCATGTATTTCTAAGGCATAAACACTGTAAATTAATAAAATAAAAAAGTTTCTTAATCTGCTGAAATAAAATAAAACCGCACATAAAGTGTACATTACCTTTTTCTAAGTTACTCACGATTTCGTAAAGTATTCTTTATCTCAAGAAACATTTGAAATCCATATATTTTGGAGCTTTAAAGAAGCATTTATAAAACAAAATTTGTGTTGCTGCTACCCATTTTTCGGAAACGTTTTATTGCAGTTTTTACAGCGCATTAAGGTATCTGACTACATTAAATGACAGTTTTAATGAAAAATGTCCAAACATTTTTAGCCCGCAGGCTATCAAAACCTGATAGCTCATGCGCCCTCTGTTTCTGTATGTATATACCGGGTGTCCCAAAAAGGACTGACTGATTTTAAAATTCAATAACTTGCAAACGTTGACAGATATTTAAAAAATTCTTGCAGGAGGGTTATGCATAAGGTCAAAAGTTTTATTACAGTGATTTTCAATTTTAGTTCGAATTACAAACAATAGATGGCGCTGTAAGCAATAGTCGCTAAATACAGGCTCTATTTCTGGTCCTTTCTCTTGTTCCATGCTGAAAAAGGAGATGGAAATGTATTATCCGGGCCACGAAGTACCAAAAATCGAGCCTGAATTCAGCGTCTATTGATCGCAGCGCCATCTATTGTTTGTAATTCGAACTAAAATTGAAAATCACTGTAAAAAAACTTTTGACCTTATGCATAACCCTCCTGCAAGAATTTTTTAAATATCTGTCACCGTTTGCAAGTTATTGAATTTTAAAATCAGTCAGTCCTTTTTGGGACACCCGGTATGTATGTACGTACGTACGTAACGCGATAACTCTTGATCGAAATATCCGATTTGCTTCAAAACATTTCTCTAGGTTCATTTTTATAAGGCGCTTCCCTGATTAGTTTTGATGGGTTCATTGGTTAAGTATAAAGGGGAGAACGGTGGCTAATCCCTTCTTAATTTAGCTAAAAGAGTTTTCATGCAGAATTATTCGATTTTCTTCAAATTTGATATACCTGTTTCTTTTGATAAGGAGTTTCCCTTATTAGATTTGGAAGTTCGTTGCTTAAACATAAAGGAGAGAAAGATGAGAAAGCCCACCTTAATTTAGATAAAGGAGTTTTCATGCAGAATTATCCAATTTGCTTAAAAAATATTTCTAGGTTCATTCTGACAAAGAGCTTACCTTATTAGGTTTGGGGGCTCATTGGTTAAGTTTAAAGGGAGAAACAGGGGCTAATCCCCTTAATTTATCTTTTGAGGGCATTATTCTTTGAAATGAATAATAAATAAATAAAGTATAAAATAATAGAGTAAATAATATACAGTTAGTGTGAATAACCGGTAAGCTCAATGCCATCAGTTTAACTGGGCACTTTTCTTTTTATTTATTATTTAATTTGAAAAAACATGTTTTAGGATTCCAAATCTGTTTTAATTTTGTTTGTAGGATTAATAGAAGATCAGTTATGGAAAATTTAATAAATATGAAGTAATGAATGGAAAGAATCCTTTTCTTACGTTTTAATCAACATTTCTGACGTTTTAAAATCATTAATAAACCTTTCCTGACACTTGCAGATTATTTTTATAAGTATCTGAAAGATATAAAAGAAATCATTAAATGCGATATCTGGAAAATCAATTTTTCTGTTTTATTTATGTTCGTAAACTTCATTAAGTAAAATGCTTTATATTTTAGCGAAATTTTCTTAGAATGTTTTCCATATTATTCACTGTGTTCTCATCTGAAATCTAAGCTCTATGTGGAAATATAATTATTTTATAGGTACTCAGATACAAAAAAAAAATAAAAAAAAAAAAAAAAAAAAATTGGTAAATTATAATAAAAAAAATATGTTTATTTTTATGTATTTGAAATATTTCAGTTAATATTGAAGATATTGTAAAACTCTTACTTCAGTACACAGATAAGTGCAATAGCAGTATTTAATGCAAAGGAAATTCAAATATATTTAGTTGATTTGAGTGACGCTATCTGGAGTAAGCATGCAATTTTGCTAAAATAATGGTACCCCTTTCCTCAGTTATTAATATATTATGAAGGTATTGGTAGGGTTTTATGTTGTTTTTTTTTATCATTCTGTATTACAACTGAACTAAAAATATGTGTATTTATACAATATTGTAGTTTTTATTTAAAAAAACGCTCCGGACGAAGGCCGAAACTTTAACCCATTTGTGCCTGAATTTTTGTTTTCTCAAATTTTTTGGTAAAATCACTTTAAAATGTTGCAAAATAAACTGGAAAAATACTAAAAAAAATTAAGCTTTTTTTTTTTTTTTTGTATTTATTTGATAAAATGTAAAAGAACTAAATATGAGTATTTCTAGTAGAATAATATGCATAATTATATATTTTGCCTATATTTATATTTAAAATGTTTTTAAATTGTATATTACTATAATTAGTATTTTAATGAGCTACAAAATATATATATATTTATTTCTTTGCAGAGACTAATAACGTTATAACTATTATTAATAATAAAATAAGAATAATCGTATTGCAGACTTAATAACAATTTATTTCATAAATATCTTCGAAAGGAGATTGCATAAATAACTCTCTCCTAAATTTCTAACAAAAATATGTGCCCATTTGTGCCTAGAACCCTATATTTTGTGCATTACAAAAATGCATAAAAAATAGGCTTGAACATTTAATTTCGCAATTTAAAAAAATACGTATTTCAAAAAAGTCCACAAGCTAAGATTATAACTTGCGATTTTGGGTCCATGATAGAAAAAAATACAAATAAACTTACTTTTTACATTTCGGCCTCTTGAAAAATTTAAAATCTATAAACACCGAAAAAAAGCCTTAATTTAAGCAAATAAATATCAACCTTGTGCTGTCATCTCTCGGTTATAGATAAAGACATTTATAAATAATGATTTCATGCAATTTTCATGTTATAAAGTAGAAGAAAATTATACAAATGCATTCAAATTTGAAACGTCCCAAAAATGGGACGCTAGGCATAAATGGGTTAAACTTTTTTCTGAATCCGCAAAATTGCATTTTAGGATGCTGTCAATTTTCAATTAAACATTTTCATACGTTTAACTGGATTTATGTATGCATGATTAACAAAATAACGGTAGTCTTAATGTTAATGCTAATGCTATCACTTTATCATGTCTGTGTAATCCATATTTGTAGTAAACGAAAATTTCTGCTTGAGAATTTGTAGTCCCCGAGATAAACTACATTCCAAGTTAGGAAAACTCATTTATACACTATAAAAACTACTGGGAAACGTTTAAAAAATTAGTAGTAGCAAAAAAAAAAAAAAAAAAAAAAAAAAAAAAAAAAAAAAAAAAAAAACTTTTTTTAATGATTTTTTTTTTAAAATCTGCAATAATTTTTAGGTTTTGATTTTTCTAAAGATAAAAAACGCGTTTGCATATTCGTGGATACCTCGGAACAGGATATTGTATATTTTCGTTTGTAGTTACATTATACTTTCATCTGTAGTTTCATTATATTTTCCTAGATTTAAAAAAAAAGTGTTATTTTTACAGGATACTATCATTATTATGTGCAGATAAGACGAAAAATAATTGTTTAGACCGAATAATAGTCACTTTAGAATGTGTGTAACCTTCAGATACTATTAATCTCGAAATTGTTAATATATTATTGATTAAAACTTATTTCAATCTAATTGTTTTTATTTTTAAAGCTAAATTTTCATTTAGGAAAAGAAAAATCTGTACATAAGTTTCAGATTGAAAAAAAAAAGTCAGTATTCTGAAATAAATCATCCAATAAATAAATGCGGTTAGGAAAGTAATTTAATTCGCAGATATTTTCACCGAAAATATTATGCAGATTTTAAGTTGATGTATAGCCGTTATCTTGATTTACATGCGACATTAAATGTATTTGCGTCGCATAGAATCTTTTCAGGTATCTTATTTTTACTTCACATTAGCTGGTTAAAAATTTTAGTTTCTAACTCAATTTATACGAAAGATAAATTCTGTATTTTTAATATTAATAAAAGTATTTGTTTTTTAAATATTTTTATTTATTCATTTATGAGTGAAAATTGTTGCTTTAGAAATATTTTAAAATTTTCTTTCTTTACTATTTAAGTATTGATATAACAATAATCATATAAGTTAGATGAAATGTTTACATCGCATATTGTAAAATTCGAAATAAATTTTATCTATTCATTGGTTTGTATGCTGATTAGTATAAATGTATGTAAAAGGCTAATTTTATTTAACGGTTAACTCTTTCGAAATGATTCAATACAGATTTTTTTTCAACAGTATTTCAAATTAGAGAATTTTGCCTGATTATATTGCAAAATTCTATGATTCAATAAAGATAAAAATTACACTAGCCTGCATTTTTAAACTTCTTTTCAGATGATTTCATATGAACACGTTTTCTGAATCAATTTTTGATACTGTTTCCGGAAATAACATCCATTTTTTTCCCTGACTTCAGGATTTTACAAAAAATGAGAAGTTGTGTTTTCAATATTTTAATTAATGCAATCAAAAATTTATCACAATTTCATACAAAGAATTTCATTAAACACGTTAAAAATACTGTAAAAAACGTCCTTTTAATTTCATGACATTTCTTTAATAAAACAAAAAGCAAACAGCTTTCAATTAAACAAATTCTCTTTTTTTTTTTTACTTTCTTGCAGATCCTCCTTCATCGTTTATGTCCCTCTTCAATATCCA
Organism: Maratus speciosus; assembly: GCA_963932465.1. NCBI lineage: Eukaryota > Metazoa > Arthropoda > Arachnida > Araneae > Salticidae > Maratus > Maratus speciosus. The sequence goes on along the minus strand of OZ010791.1, from coordinate 373,058,301 downwards.
ACAGTAGTCTGCCATCAGATTTATATTCCATCTTCCCTTATGCTCTTCTACACTGTTAAACATTTTGCAGTATTCTGGCAGGTCATTCGACCGTTTTTTGAAAAAACGGTTTCATACCCATAATTTAAATATATTCTGACCATAAAATTGCCAATAATATGGTCAGAATAGTGTTAAAATTACGGTTGTGTAACCGTTTAGGAAAAAACGGTCAAATGACCTGCCAGAATGCTGCAAATTTTTAGCAGTGTAATGTCCCAGATTTTCTGGAAAGTAGTCGATATGGGGATGCAGAAATGTATTTTTACACTCATATTACAACCCAACTTCTTGAACATTTCCAGCATTGTTTCAACAATATTCCTGTAATTTAGATCTTTCTTATTCCCTAGAAAGTTTCCGATAACACATTTAAAAGCGGTCCATGCGTCTTTTTGTGTCTTATTCATCGTTTTTTTTTTTTTTTTTTTTTTTTTTTTTTTTTTTTTTTTTTGTCTTTCATCAGTTTTTTGATTTGAAGGCCAACAAAAATTCCAGCTTTTGATTTTTCGTGTGTGATGAAGGTAAATTTACGTTACGTGTGACTACCACATAATGCTTATTCACAGCGATGAATCTTCGCAATCAACTTGGGTCGATTGCAAACAAACCATACGTGATAAAAGAAAACTAAGAATAGTTTTGTAATCAACATAAAAAATGCATTAAAGGCAGTCTTTGGTTTTTAATCATCTGATATCATGCGGACTAGTGTTATTTTTGGAATTTATATTTATGATAAATCTAGGATTATGAGCACATTTAAGCGTCACGTGTACTCAATACCAATCGTGAAAGGGTTAAGCAAAAATATACCTGCAGTTATAGCATTGTTTATTTTATTATTATTATTTATTCTTATAGTTCCTATGACCAATAATAGTAATTACAAAATAATGAGGTCCAAACGATACCTAAATAATACCGATTAGATTGTGTTTCTTAAAAGATTGCCTTTGTACACATTTTACGTTTAGAAAAGACGAGTTGTAAACTTAATGAAATACCTTATAAAAAACATAAAATAAGTTTTACAATGTTTGTTAATTTAAAATTACAAAAATTACAGTTTTGAAAATTACATAATATTTTTACAATTATAGAAATGTAAAAATTATATTTGGAATTTATATTTATGATAAATCTAGGATTATGAGCACATTTAAGCGTCACGTGTTTTCAATAGCAATCCTGAATGGGTTAAGCAAAAATATACCTGCAGTTATAGCATTGTTTATTATTTTAATTATTTTTTCTTCATATAGTTCCTAAGACCAATAATTGTATTAGGTTGAACAAAAAGTTCTGGGAAATTTTTAATCTAATAGTTACCAGAATTTGCACCGTACTAGTAGTATATCTATAGGAGTTCAGGAATTTCTTCTCCAGAATGCTTTCACAAATTTCCCAGAACGTTTTGCACAACCTAGTAATTACAAAATAAAGAGTTCCAAACGATACCTAAATAATACCGATTAGATTTTGTTTCCGAAAAGATTGCCTTTGTACACATTTTACGTTTAGAAAAGACTTGAGCTGTAAACTTAATGAAATATCTTATGATATACATAAAGTAAGTTTTGCAATGTATGTTAATTTACAATTACAAAAATTACAGTTTTGAAAATTACATGATATTTTTACAATTATAGAAATGCGATGCATTTTTTTCACTGAAAATACAAGTCTCCAATGGCGTAATAGATGTAAATAATGTAATTTTGAAGCAATGATAAAATAGCATTTCAGTTCTAGAAATTCAAATGCATCCTGTATATCAAGAGCAACATTTTCATACGAAAAATAAATTCAGTTTTAGGAACCTTTAGATCAACCTGAAACACGATATATTTAAATTAAGAATAATTTATCACATAAATTTTACTGCGAAAATGGCATAATAAACAAATAATAATCTGTTATTTATCCTTCGTGTGCCTTTTTTCACTAAAATGGAATAACTCGGTCGACATGATTTCAATTCTTAGGAAAAATTTTATATAATAAACATTAAGTACAGTCAAACCCGGTTAACACGCTCACGGTTAAAACGCAATTCCACTTAATAAACGCATTTTTCCGGTTAATTAACCATCACCCATAAAACTAATTCACAAAATATCACGTTTGATATGAGAACGGTTATTACGAGATCCCGCTTACAACGCGTTATCTTTTCCGTCCCTGGAGGCAAAAAAAATCTCACTTAATACGCGACTTCATAGACCAAAATGTGCATTTCTCCTCTATTCTCCAGGTTTCCCAATTTAGCGGGATTTTTAAAATTTAAATATCTACCACTATTTTTGAACACTGTTATTCAATTTGTCGTGTTCAATAATGCATTGATTAAGGCGAATATTACTAATCGGAAAGAATGATAGATATTTGAATAAACAATTTTGTTAAATTTGCAACATTGTAACTCTTGTTTGATTGCCATCCTAATATTCTTTGTCCCTTGCTTTGTGTACGTTTTTACGAGAGTAAAGAGTAGATAAATGAATTTTTGCTGCTTTTTTGTTGTTTATGTTTTGTTCTTTTCGCGGTTTATGCAACCGATACATATTTTTTTTTCCTTTGATACACTGTAGAAAATAATGTGACCATAGTACTGTAAAATTTTAAACGCAGTTTAGGAGAAACGGAAAAGTTCATTCATTTTCAACTCTATTACTTTGTGACTTTTGTCTTGTGCTTGTTTTATTTTCGGTTGTAACATATTAATCGGTAAAAAATCATATTTGAATCCAATTTCATTTTCTGGTATTGTTCCTCTATGTCCAGTAAAAACATCAATGAGTTAAATTTGAATACAATTAAGTTATAACCTAAATATGCGTAAAAGACACAATTTTTGACAGTAAACATATAAACAAAACATCTAAAGTTTATTTAGACGTTTTGATGTGTAAATGCAAGCCAAGTTTCTGCAAAATTATGGAAATCACGTTTAATACGAGACTTTTGCCCAGTATCTTGAATCACCTCTTAACCGGGTTGCACAGTATTATCCCCTGAACTGTCTTAAATACCAAATATTGAAAGATATTATAGGATTTGTGCATACTCAATGAAAATCGTAAATCATATTATCAGCAGAGGTGTAGTTTCGAAATACATATAGACATATATACAGACATTCATATAATTTAATGAAATGGTTTATGAAAGTTCTTGTAGAAAGTGTTTTAAAATTTAGAAATAAAATGCCTTAAAAACACTTACTATTCACAGTTGCAAATGAAAATGGATAACTAATGTTATATATAAGTCAAAAAATAAAATATGTTTTAAGTTTGCAAACTATAAATAAAATCTTTGAACGCAATATGAGAATATTTGATTGATATTTTGAAATAATGAGAATAGAAAAATCTATATAATTATTGCAAAAATAATTCATCCTATAGATTATCATCTACTTGAAATATTTTCATCCCAAGGGTACGATATACACGCATCAATTTTCTGCGTGTTCTTTATTCTATTACATGAGGAGTTATATTTTAACATAAACAGTCAATAATCTGGATTTAAAATATTTTTAATTTATAATGTAATCTTCATGTTTAGATATTTTTCTTATTTCAATTCAAACCAATATCATTGTTATGTAATATCGGCATTTTATAATAAATTAATGATGAATGAGTATATATATAAACCATGACAAGATTTAAAAACATTTAAATCATTTAAAAGAGATATGTTTGTTGTATCCATAATTTTTAAGCTGATTATGCGAGCAGTTTTAAGCCGATTTTTCGTTATATATTTTATTTCAGGAGTAACTCTGATTAATTCTTCAATATAAAGTTAAAAATAGATATTTTTGGGTCTATTATGAAAGAATAATAACTAGGCAGAAAGCATTAAAGATATGTATGAAATTGAAAATTAAAACATTTTCGAACTTTGGTATTTTGAAATATATATCTGTCAGTTACTCAATAAAAATGCTAAATGATTTGGCAAAATTTGTGTTATTAATATATATAAATGCTCAATTATGAACATATTTGCTTTGTAATAAAACAAAATAAATGATTCGATTAAAACATAAAGCTGTCTACACATTTCTATCTTGTTTAACAATATATGTTCTAAAGCAAATGGCGTTTATAAAAGCATTAGAATGGAATTTTGAAAATGTGTTTTACTGATAAGATGTAATCCTCTTATTAATATTTATGGGATAAAAAATACGACAAAAATATCTTAGTAATACGAGCAAATTAAGTGTTTGTATCTTTGTAGGTTGTTCAGTGAAAGATAAGGCTTATTAATACGGCCATTTTGGTGGAAATTTCGAATTGTTTTATTATTTTATTTGGAAAAGCAATCTTTTGCGATTCCAAATTTTATTCCTGTGATTATTAGAATAGGACTTATGACCAATTTAATTGGCAGGAAGTAATGAGTCAACTTCCGGAAGTACGCGTAGGAAAGCCAGAAGAATGTAGACAATGATTCTATGCATGACTTTATTTTGTATTTTACATAAAAACACGAATAATCGTTAACTGACAGACACTTCTAGTTTATTTTTTATAGATAACAAACAACACAGATAAGAAATTTTAAATGAGATATCTGGAAAATAGATTTTTTCGTTATTTCCATATTCGATAAACTCCATTACATAAAATTTTTTAAACATATTTTAGAGAAATTTTCTCAGAATGCTTAGCATATTACACAGTATGTTCGGAAATAGAGACTAAGCTCTGTGTGATAATGTAATTATTTTATAAGTGTTCGAATATTTAAAAAAATGTTATTTTTTTCTTTATATTTTATGGCATATTTTGAAATATTTCACTTAGATTTGAAGATATTGTAAAAGTTCCTCTAGTTCAGTGCACAGGTAAGCGTAATAGTAGCATATAATGCAAAGGAAATTGATATATATTTAGTTGAATCGACTGTACGTTGTATGCTGCCTCGCGTAAGCATGGAATTTTGCCAAAAAAAAAAAAAAAAAAAAAAAAAAAAAAAAAGACAAGAAAAAAAACTAATTTTCTTTTAATATTGTGAAGATATTGTTAGGATTTATCGTTTTCATCATTGTGTATCACAATGAAACTAAAAATGTATGTGTTTATTCAATATTGTATTGTTTTGGAAAACAATTAAATACCCCTACTAACTCTGCAACTAACTATAATAGAAGAAATTTACTGGTACCAAACGATCGTAAATAAAGTCTAATTTTGAATGGTGCATATAAATTTTCTTAGGGGGCCATCTACAAATCAAAACCAGACGAAACTTTGTTTTTTTTTCAATTGTAACACCCAATTTTGACAATATATTTGAAATCTTAAATTGAAACTCTGCCTAGAAATGAAATTTTAAGTGAGTTGCATGATAAGTGTTTGAATTATAAACATTCAAAATTTAGAGCTTCTAATATTAAATTTCATTTTCATGTTTTTATTAATATCTCCTGAAATTATAATCCTAATGGGATAATTTTTTTGTGTGATTATAATACTAAAGAACCCAAACATAAATACATTGAATTTGTAATTTTAAAAGTTTTATAAAATGAATTATGAAATTAATATTCGAAAAAATATGAATCGAAACCTAAAATTTTTTGATAGATAGATTATATTTACTATGTCCTGCTTCATGAGAATTCTCAATATCAAATTTTTCATCCAAGTAGTTTTTTTAATTATGATTAAAAAACCTAAAAATGATGGTTTAAGAGGCCAGCTATGATGCGCAGAAAAGCATAATTTGAAAAAAAAAAAAATGTTTTAATGATTTTATTGAAACAATTGAGATGGAAATAGTCCAAACATGTTAAGCAAGGAAATGGTGAAATTGACAAGAGATATTACATTAATACATAAGCATATTCAAAATTATGAATTGAAAAAACTATCTCCTTGAAAATTTTTTTCCTTGCATTACTATGATACATTAGAAGATATATGCGCTACAAATAAAAGATATGTGTTTATTTTTTGTTAATTACGGCTAATTAATTAAAATGGTACTTCAAAGTACCGTTGGATCACAACGCTTGGACAAAAATCGGAACTTAGAAGAAAAAACTATATCCAAGTTTTTCTTATTATTTTAATGTGATATATCATGTATATATCTAGATGCATGTGTTATCATGATGTATATATGACTATGGATCATAATGCAGCTGGTTGATCATCAGTGAGCATTTCGTCGTCAGAACAATATTCTATAACTGTACCACTATCGTCCGATGAGTAGCATGTCTGAGAGAAATTTGCAAACATTTATTTGTAGAAAACTCAAAATGATTCTCAAAAATGCTAAAAGATATTATTAGATTTTTTTTTCTAATATTTTTAAATTTTGTTTTATAAGATACAATATTTGATCCTAAGAAAAATAACGTTTTTTTTTTTTTTTTTTTTGCTTTATTATTCATACATGCCAAACGAAAATCATGCTGTATCTTGCTCTATTTTGTTTCAAATTCTCCTGACTAGTAACCATGCATCCCTAGTAAATATATACGTTTCTATGCACCATATGCATTCAAATAATAAAATATTAAATAAAAACGTAATTACAACGGTACTTAAAAGTACCGCTTTTAAAAGTGCTTTGTCAATCAAACAAACAGAAAACTTATTTTTATTTCACATAGCATATTGTAAGGTGATCTAAAAAAAAAAAAAAAAAAAAGAAAATAAGTATGATAGCCGTATCTTTAAAATTTCAGATGTTACCAAGCAAACGTTATGGTTGCCTCGTAAGAAAACTAAATGGAAGCCAATTTGTCACACACACGCGCAAAAATTGGCTCGAGAATAAGTTTCAGCTTATTCAGCTTCAGAATAAGTTCAGCAATAATTTGAGTAACTTTAACTTGAACTTAGTTTATATCTCGGCTACAAATAATGTATTGTACATATATTTTTTCAGTTAAAGCTTTTATATTATTGCATTAAAGAACACTTTCGATAAATAATTCATTACCATACGTCAATAAAGAATTTAAAGAAAATGTTTATGGCCTCTTCGATAAAAGAAACTTATTCATAAAATATTCATGTAATTTAAATAAGGTGTCCCATGAGAATGAGATATACTTTTTCGATAAGCATCTTCTGTTAAACTCCAATAACCTTCAGTTTAATTTGATCAATTTTGTAGATTTAAAAATAATAGATTTGATTAATTTTCGTTCAAAGTTAAAAATTGAATGTAGAAAATTATCTGATAATCGAACGCTGTTTGCGTGTTATATTGGAAAGACTTACAATACATATACTACCGGGTGTTGAATTATATTCATTTAATGAATGTGTAGCTTTCAAAGTATATTCTTTTCCCTTATAATGAGCAACTGCTTTATAAATAATTGTTTATTATTTTAAGTTTTTTTAATGAAATATTTTTAAACCATGTATTATTTAAAAAAAATATTAATATTGTATAAATAGTAGCACATGTTATCATTATTTCAGAATATATAGAAATAAAATACATAATATCAAGGCTAGAAACTTTTCATTATGTATAAATAACAACAGTTTGTAAGAGCGTGATATTTGAAAATATGGAAGTTAAATCAGTCCTACAAACGTATTAAATGGACAGTCCCTAATCGATTTTTGCATATGCAGAAACAAAATATTTGAAAAAGGAGATACAAATATGAATTCTTTGTATACAATAAAAATAAAAACAATTTTAATCTTTTGGCTCTTCTGAGTTACACACGATGTTGAAAAAAATTGATTTATCTTAATAACGCGCATAAAACAGAAAATACCCCACATTTCAAGAAACAGTTCTGAAACTGTAACAGTAGCAAACAATGAAATAGTGAAAACAATATTTTGTGTTATAGCAGTTGAATTTATTTTTTGAAAGAAAGGAAAAAGACTACGAATTTATGCTAAAATAAAGAAATTTTTTTCATTTAATAATTTTAGTAAAAATGGAAAACACTTAAAATATTATTAATGTAAAATAATTAATTACTCGTGAAAACAATTATGCAAACCATTTGATGCACTTACATAAATTAACTATTTAAAGCGCCTGTGATCACTTTTTTGTGACACTGAGCAAATTGTTTTTTTTTTTAATCTCAGAATTTTCCGATTTTGTCACATACTCAACATTTTTGTCTTTTATGTAAGATATTCACTGGTAAAATCGGCAACCCGTTAACAACATTGTTTGATCCTCTTATGTTGTCATCGGTATAAAAAGTTTGCTTCTCCCCCATCAGCACTATTGCATTCTGCGAATTTCTTAATCTTTCAGCAAAAGCTGTTAGGACTAAAAAATTACTTTTGAAAAACACAAAACAGTACAAAAACAGTGTCTTTCTTTTATGTCTGGTCAGCTTTTCAAAAAATGTTTTTATACTTCTTGATGTGTAGCGCACATTAAGCAATTTCCTTAATCTTTACAGACACGGGCCGCGCACAGAGTGCGCCGTTGTGTGAAAAGAATTGTTGTGAATTCTAAAATAATTACGTGATCATTATTTGAGCTTCAATCTCACTCTTCTTTAATGCTCTTCAACGTTCAGTAAATTTTAAAAGTTGAGTTTGGTAATTTTTTTCTGCTCTGTCTTATAATTTTTGTCAAGTTATAACTGATGATCGAAATATGCCGATTGTGTGTTTGAGATACATTATATATATATATTTTTTCAAAATTAACATTTTTTTTTTGAAATATGAAGTCTATTATTTTTATACTATTACTAAACATTGCACTTTATTATTTTTATACTATTACACACTATTCTTCGTTAATATCAAAAAAAGATATTTTAGGCATAAAAATAGATTTTTTTGGGCGCACGGAATACGCCGCCAGTGTCTTTAGGTTACTATAAACCCTCCGTGTTATCTTAATTACAATTAAAATACGTTTTGTTTAACAATTTCATGTTTATTGCATTTACTACTACTGAGTATTGCATTAAACAAAGATCTCATCAAAAGTTGTTATATAGAGTTTAAAAACCGATAGCGCAGACTGTGCTTCGCATGCGTTATTTTTATAACAACAATACACCCGTATCTTCACAGGTGAATATTAAATATAGTTCTAAAATATTTAAAAATACGAAAATTTTCTTATTATCCGGAGATATATCTTAAATGGTGATGCATTAACTAGAGTTCGTTGAATTTCGTAAAAAAAATTCTCAATAAATTAAAAGATTTTTTTTAAAGCAAAATAGTTGCTGGGCAGCTTTTTATCGTTGGGAAAAAGTTGTGTCACTTATGTAAAAAAAAATAAAAAACACCAATTAAGGAAATAAACATTCGATTTGCGACCTCAGCATTCCGATGAGGTATCTTAATTATTCCTCGATTGTCTAATACTTCCATATTTTCTAAAGAACATAATTATTCTAAAGTATCTAATATATATATTGAATTGGGAACACGAAGAATGACACATTTAAATTAGCTTCCATTGAATGTGTTTGAAACGTATTTGCTCAGTTAGTTTGGTACTTTGATAAATGTTTTGTATCTTTATGTGGTTTTATTATAGGTTTATGTCATAATTTTGAGGCACGTTTCTGGTGCACTTCAGATAGATTTTCGGCTTACAAAACTGTTGTACAAGCCACACATTCATTTTAACTTGTCTCTGAAAGGGGACATAAGATATGAGCAATGTTTATTTTTCGCTGCTTTTGAATCCTAGAGTATTTTCAGAAAAAAGTACGATTCACTTTCAATTTGATTTTCTAATGCGGTGATAGTTTCTTTAAATTAATTCATATTTTTAAAAATAATGTTAAGTACGTTTAAATAATGTTTTTAGTATAAAACATGAATTTAACAGTGGATTTTTTTTATTTCTTTTTATGCGCACAAAAATTATCATATATTGTAAATTTCATTCAAATATTGAGACATATCTTATCGATGTAAACATTCTATATTTCCGCTTGGAAAATTCCCGTTAAAATAAATTTATTTAAATATTTATAATTACAAAACATCATCAAGATTACAGAAAATACACTGTTATTACATTAAATGCCATCCATGTTAAAAATGGAAAATAAAAATAAAAAGGAAGTTTCGGATTCCGTTGAATCCCTCATCAGCAAAATCCTAACGTAAAAGTCATAAAAGTTGTAACAATACATTAAAATTGGTGATTATCGTATTTAATTATAAACTTATCTGCATTTTTCATAAAGAATTTTAAAATACAACGTATGCCGAACGCATTTACGTAAAAGTTGCGCAAATTGTGCTAAAATCCGCATAGAAAATAGGACGCATAATATATGTACTATGTGCAATGCTTATCTTTCCTTCACAACCAAAAGAATATGCTTCGCAGAATATCACAATTAGCACATCATTTTGTATATTAATATAGTACTAGATGGAACCCGTGAAATCTTGATGGCACCAAACAAAAAAGTCTAACTCTTTAAAATGTTAATTACTGACATAACATCAATAAATCTGTGATTATTTGGTACTAATTTCATATAAAATACATTCTTATCTGCTACGATCATAAATCCTTATCAGGGTAGATAATAAAGCATGAAGTGCACACAAATGCACTTTGTGTGCACTAATGTTAGATAATGACAAAAATGCATTGTACAATGTATATCGGTATCATGCTAATCAATGGAAAAGCGCTTTTAAGTCATTTGCATTGAAGTACATACGGATTTTTTACCATAGAAAACAGCGAATGCGTACATGCATAAATATATAAATGCACTATTTTTTTATTACACAACGTAAATTGAACGTCTTTATATTTATTGATTGCAATATATAAATATATATATTTAAACCCTCCGATTCATCTTGAGGACGTTCCTGCATTTTCAAGAAAATGCTTATAAAAATAATTTTAATTAAAATTTTCTTCCCTGTTTATTTCTAAAATTCACTTCATGCCCCTTTATTTGATAGATATCTTGAAATACAATTCTGTTGAAAATATTTTTGTCTACAGCAGATAAAAGTTGTTTTGGGGAAACTGAAAAATATGCCCAAATTGCTCAGAGAATTAAAATATTTCTTAATTTATTTCTGAGTAATATTGTACTGAGTACTGCTTCGGGCAGGTGTTATGAACTGTACAAATACAGAATTAAAAAAATAAAATAAAATAAAATAAAAAACTTGTGCACACATAAGTGCACTCACGTATTAAAGTATAAATTTTAAAAATCTAAACAATGATTAAAGAGATAACCTGTAATATGCAAAATGCTTAAAAACAAACAGTGCAGATTAATTTTCCTCGTTGTACACTACATACAGTGTTTTGTTACTTTTTGATAGTGTCTGAACCTGTAAGTTCTCGAAAGAATGCACCCAACACATTGCTACACGGTAAACTGGCCACATAGCTTTATTTACACTCGAGAGTAAATAAATCTCTAGTTTGTCATTGTACTTTGTTGGCTATTTACTGACATAACTTCAGTAAATCTGTGAATCTTTCAGTAAATCTGTGAATCTTTCAGTAAATCTTTCGTACTAATTTCATATGAAATACATTCATATATACTACGATGATTAAAATCCTTATCAGAATCGGTAGATGATAAAGCTTGTAGTACATACAAATGCATGCTGTGTGCACTAATGTTACATAATGACAAAAGTGTACGGTACAATATATATCGCTATCATGCTGATCGATCAAAAGCGCTTTTAAGTTATTACAGCGAACGCTTACATGTATAAATACACTAAATTTTTTTATTACACAATGCAAACCAAATGTCTTTATGCTTATTGATTGCAATATTTAAAATATATATATTTTTAAATATTTCTTAATTTTATTGTGTTTTTAATTTATTTCTGAGTAATATTGTACTACATACTGTTTCGGCCAGGTGTCGTGCACTCTGCAAATATAGAATAAAAATAAAACACTTCTGCACACATACGTGCACTCGCATATTAATGTATAAATTTTAAAAATATAAACAATCAGTAAACAAACAGTACAAAGTCTCAAAATTTTTAATCTGTATTAAAACAATTCTTTAATTATGTTAGCTTACTTATAAAGTACTTTTTTAAATACACGTATTGATTTAAATTGCATCTTTGACGAAAATTGCGTCTTTTTCGTGATACTTTAACGAAAATTGCGTTTTTTCTGCGATTTATAAACAAAATTAGTATTTTTTTTTCGCAATTTGTTGACGTAATTCGCGTTTTTCCCACAATCTTTCGACGAAATTCATATATTTTTCCCAATCTTTTGACAAAAGTCGTGTCTTTTTCGTGAACCCTTAACAAGAATTGCGTTTTTTTTCCGCAATCCTTTGATGTGAATCGTATTTTCCCAGGGCGATCCTATGATGGAAATGTAATTTTTTTCTTGGATCCTTTAAAGGGAATCACCCATTTTTTTCACGATCCTTTAACGTTAATCGCGTTTTTTCCGAGACCGATAATTTTTGCGATCCTTTAAAAAATTTGCGTTTTTCCAGCTATCCTTTGAAGAATTTTTCCCAATTTGGCACGGTTGGTACTCGGGTTTTTATTGTATTTCTTCCGTTATCCCTCCTCCCCTCCATAAAAATGTCAACAAATTTTAATGCATATTTGCACAGATCTAAGGGATGATAAAATTCAGTGCCAAAAAACGCATTTCCGAGGAAAAGTAACTTGTCTGTAAAATGGATTTTGCAGGTTCAAGTCGGTTTCTCTGTATTATATAGTTCTGCATTAATGGAATGAAGAAAACAGATAGAGAAATAATGGAAACAGGAATCCTGTTAATGGATGAATTTTGTCTATAATCACTGTAGATTATAAATGTATGTAAGGAAATTTATAAATTGCTCTTCTGAAGGAAAATGAAGAAATTCTTTAAGAAATTCTTCAGTTGGTCATGAAAAAAAAAAAACAAATATCGCAAAATTTGTCCATCTATCGCTTAAAAAATCACAAAATTCATCAATCAGTCGCAGAGGAAAAAGAAAAATCGGCAGTCGGTTGTGAGGGTAAAATTATGAAATTCATTAATTGGTCGCACGATAAACACACAAAAATTGCCTATCGGTAGGTGAAAACATATGATTCATTCATAATTAATATCCATTATGAGGTTTTTAGGTTAAGAAGAAATGATTTTTTTCAGTACTGAATGGCTGAAATTTCAGAACAGAATCACCCCTTGCTCTTGAAAATAAAAGCGGTGTTCTCAGAAAATCATTGGCAAAAAATTCGTTTCCTCCCTCACCCCCCCCCCCCCCCGCGCCAAAAAAAAACAACAACAAAAAACCATGCCATGTTGGACAGCGCTGATAAAATACTGTAAATGTTTTCTCACCAACCGAAACGCTGATAATTTTATTGTCAGTGCATGTGAATGAATTTCTACTCTTTGGAAAAAGCTTTTTTAAAATAGGGTCTCACATATAATGTATTTTTAAATTTATTCACTCTGACTTATTGGGAATTAATCATGAGCTTATCTTTTGATTTAGTACTTTTAATGGTCTTCAGATTTTCAAGTGTTTAGAAATCTATTGGTATGTACCATATGATAGGGCATGAAGAATGTTATTTTGGTGGTTTTTAACACACATCACAATCGTCTGTCAACAACATTGGAAAAACGGTGATAACTTATTTTCAAATATTTTTTGAGTTATTGGGATCCCACAATAAACAATTTAATTAATTTGTAATTCTGACATTGAACATTAAATTTACTTTAATATAAGCATTGAAAAATCCATTTATTTGCCTACAGAAACATTTTAGTCTTTTCTAGCTAAATAGTTTTAAGTTTTTTAGTACCTTTTTTCGCGAAAAATCAATCATCAGAATTAAAAACTTTATTTTGTTTAAATTTGTTAATATTTAAAGTTATTTTAGTTAAAACATTGTGATTAAACATTCATTGTAAGATATCTGCTTTAAAAATTTATATTTGTCTCAGCCTTTCCAGTATTAATTTTTTGATGCTTAATTTAACATATAACTTTTTATTAACAATTCAATTGTTAAAATTATCATTTCATTTGCATTTTCTAAATAATTAAGAACGGTTGTAGTTAATCGCGATGTAATCAAAACAAAAGTTTTCAGAAAATCATTTCTGCTGCTCTTTTCAGAAGAAGGTATTATTCAGTAGAGAAATTTTAAACTATGAAAAATTACTGATAATGGATATTAAAACATTAAGAGATATTTCAAGAGAAAATAAACGGTTTGTAATATCTACATAACGATAGAGTTAAAGTCTCCACTGGTTAGGTTAAATCGGCGAAAAATACAAAGAACACATTAAATCTAAGTAAATCGAAAGAAAATTTAAAAATGGAATCGCAACAAATCAGATAAAAAAAAAAAACAATAAATTAACAAAATACCTAAAAAGGTGTAATCGAAAGAAACTATAAACAGGAGACAGCAAATACGCATTGTTGAGATCAGTCAATACGCGTGACCATATTTGTATATAGATAGGAATGTCCCTGAACTCCCATTGGAGTTCAGCCTTAGCTCATATACTTTTTCACGGATTGGAATAATCAGAAGACCTTTCAGGTGGTCACGCATGCGTATATATCTAAATAATGAACTGAAAATCGGCTTTCCTTAAATCGTCTTTCGTTTTATATATAGGATTATTTTAGTTAACATTTTGTTATAATAAACCAATAAATAAAAGACATTGCTAATTAAGCCTAACTATAATTTGTGTTTCCTTTATAGTTCATTGGGTAAAATATTTCCCATAAAATTAAAAAAAAACTACACGCTGTTATGCATTTTTCTTATGGTTTTTATTTATTTTACGTCTAAAAAAACTAAAATAAACAATTACATTCTACTATTTACTCTTACCAACCTTATGGTCTGTAAGGGTTGAGGTGAAAAGTGGCAGTTAAACTAGCAGTGAGTATTCCGTTGGTAGCGATGCAGCTTCGTTAATTGTTAAATCAGTATTTCTAGTGCGCCATGCTTCTAAGAAAGTTCGATCTCAGTAATTGCTGCAGTAAGATCTGATTACAATAGAATTCGCAAAATTCAAGAAATGGGTTGTCTTTTTATCAGTTCCCACTATTAGCTCACACTCTCGCTATATATATCTTCTTCAAATTTTCAATCGTTAGTAAAATACTTATTATTCATCCAATCAAGTTCAAATATATATATATTTTTTTTAACTTGTAGTGGTTGACACTTGATTTTAATTCAGGTTTTTTTTTAAATATTAATACAATTATTAAATTAAATTAATTAATTTTATATAATTGAGCGAGCCCTCTTCTTTATCAAGGTATTTTAAGATCGAGAAAGCCCTCTTCTTGATCAAAGCATTTTAAGCGCCAATCAAGAGGAAAAAAGAATGGGAGAAAAAAAATTCTCTTATTGACTAAATATTGACTTAATTTTTTTTATATTACTTGTTCTTCTAAATTTGAAAGATAAACCAATTTAGCTGCAAGCAAATTTACACAAAGCACTTTAATAAACACAGCATCCAAAAGTGGCACGCAGTCATTATGATGTTAAAAAAAAATTGTGAATGCGTGGTGTTTCACTCCAACCAAAACCTGGATTCTTGTTCATAACTTTATGCATACCTTTAAACAGAAATTGAAAATTTTATTTGCATACGATGTAATACATAATGTATATAAATTGTTCCCCATGTTTTTAAAATCATTTTATTATATACATGTTTGATTTTTTAAATTGGAGTATTAATTAATTAAGAAGTAAAATAAGAAAAATGCTAATAAATACATGTGAAATATAAATAAAAAATAATTAATTCGCAGTGTTAATAAAAAATAGTGATCGGAATATTAGTAAGGTAAGCTGGCGTAACTGGACACACGGGGTATCTGGGCCATAGGCTATTTTATATTTTTTAAAAATTTATGTCTTTTATGTTTTAGCTTTTGTCAACTTTGCACCCTCATCTCTACCTTTTAAATAAATTTGTGTCAACTCATTCATAACTCTGTCTTTTCTGTAAAGGTTGCCGAAAATTTAGCTTTCTTTTTTTACAAACAATGTCGATTTGGTTGAATTTCCCCGGATTTTTATTAATGTACGGTAAGTACTTTTATTAATTTTTTTTTAAAGATTAGCAATATAAGTGCATTAATATTATTAGGTATCTATACATATTTACTTCATCTTTCAAGTGTAAGGCCGTTGTTCCTGTTACCTCATAAATTTTGCAATAATGGGGCAACTGGGGCACGTATAAAGGGTAACTGGATCCTGTGGGACTTGGTTACCCCACCAGTTATAGATAATTTTGGGGAGTTTCTCTTACTAAGGGAAATTAATTTATCCGTTGCTCTTTTTTTTGCAATAAAGAAAATGATAGAATTTCTTATTAAAATTACTCAATAAAATTTAAATATATATATATATATGTTGTCGGGTATTAAACAAAATTTCTTAAGTGAGACAGCCATACCTCGAGATATTATGAAACAGATTAAGAGGCTACATTATACAAAGTGACATTATTAGACTATTATCGAAAAAAAAATAGTTCTGTTCAGTACGAAATCATGGTTTCATTTTACACAGATTTATTGAACTTATCGAACATTCATTGATATAAATAAAAAAAGAGATTGAGAGACAAAGGTTCTTACATACCCGTTTGTTAAAAGATTTATCTTGTTTATTTTTTTCCAAAAATACCCATGTAACTAATATACTTATTACCTATATTAAACTACATATGTACTTTCTTAATTCTTTTTTTTTTTTGTAAATAAACCTAATAATTGCACATTTGGTACTTTTTTAGACACCTTGATAGCAAAGGTTTCCCTTACAACGCTATTTAGTTGATATACAGGGTGTCCACTCTCAACGGTTTTCAATGACTAATTCCTAAACCGCTAGTCATAGACATATAGTTCCAAATACAAAAATGTTTTAAGAGAGTTAAAGAAAAAGCGATTTGTGTCAATAAAAACTATTCTTAAAAAAAAAAAAAAAAAAAAAAAAAAAAAAAAAAAAAAAAAAAAAAAAAAAAAATTATACCCCTCCCCCCCCCCCGGTCCTATAAGTTATATTTAGTAAAAATTTCCTATTACACTGACAAAAACTGTAAGACAAAAAAAAATCCCGTTCATAAAACACTAAAATTGACCGAGTTATGAAACTTTAAAAATGCATGACTTATACCACTTTTCTACATCTGAACATAGATGAGTTACGCCATGCTTTGAGGGGCCATATACCAAGTGCTTAAAGTATTCGAAGAGCTTATTTCATGTGTATCTGAGCTTTGAAAAAATTCATGCAAGCATTACGATTGAGTTAACTTTTATTAAGTTTTAGATTGACTAAAATAATTGTATTTTAACATATGAGTTATTTTGTAAGGATTTGAGATTATTACTTTTCATGATTCCTGTTAACAAAAATTATGTTATTTTTATAAGTTTTTATATTTTATAAGTTTTATAAGTTATTTTTATAATATATAAGATATAATATATAAGATAATAACATATATATTTTTATAAGTTGTTTTTATAAGTTTTATAAGTTATAAGTTGAACGATTGTATGTATGTTTTTCCAGTTGAAAATTTGTATTCGAACTTTAACTCACTTTCAAATATCCAATCGAGATTAAATTTTACAATCTGACGTAAATCTGATGACAATCTAATATTATGATTTTCGGTGGTTACTTACCATTTATACTTATTTTACAGGATAACACAAAGAAATTCGAATAGATTCCAAGAAACTTAAGAAAAAGTTTTAGATTAGATAACACAAGACTGCGATGGTTATGTTTTTTAGCACTGAATCAAAAAATTACCTTAATCTTTAACCATCGTGTCAGGATTTTTCGCAATCCATAA
This sequence comes from Maratus speciosus, assembly GCA_963932465.1. Classification (NCBI taxonomy): domain Eukaryota; kingdom Metazoa; phylum Arthropoda; class Arachnida; order Araneae; family Salticidae; genus Maratus; species Maratus speciosus. The sequence continues at coordinate 373,040,400 of OZ010791.1, read as the reverse complement.
GATGGCAAAGTTAAAAAATAACAAAAATCGGATACTATAAAATAAAGGAGATGACTGTATTTTTTTAACTTTTGATAATTGATTCTTATGCACTTTTTTAGCAATGAATCTTAAAATGACTTTCATTTTTAACCATCACGTTAGAATGTTTTTGCAAATCGTTAATGTCAAAGTTAAAATATAGCGAAAATCTGATACAATAAAACAGATGTGAAACTTTTTTTTATTTTATTTTCCTTTATTTAATTCAATAATTTATTCAATTTTTGTCTTATACTGGGATTCTTACAGCTAAACAGCTGACGGTTCCGATGAGGTGGGGGGGGGGGGGTAGGTTTAATTTTAACATTGAAATTTACAATTTTCGAAAATTTCTAACGTGATGGTTAAAATAAAAGTCATTTTCGGATTTAGCGGTAAAAATACATAAAAATCGATTATCAAAAATTAAAAACACAACAATGAAATCTATTTTATAGCATCAAATTTTCGCTATTTGTTCTTTTTTTTTTTTTATTTACGATTTGCATAAAACATTTACGGGATGGTAAAAAATGAAGATCAGTTACAGATTCAGCGGTACAGAATACATGCGAATAATTTTCATTATTTTATTTATTAAAAATTCTGTTTTTTTCTATATGTTTATTACAAATTGTATATTTTGAATTAATATGTCAGAATGATTAAAGATTTCAATTTTATATTGCAATGGTAATTTTACTCTCAACTATTTTTTTAACTATATCTGACGAAATTATATTTCTACTAAATTTGGGAATGACCCCTAATTTGCAGCAAAAAAATATGCTCCAACTTTAAACAGTTATTACTCGGTCAATTTTAATCGCGGAATAACGGCACTTTTTTTTATTATAGGACCGGGGGGCCGTTTAAAATTTAAATTTCCTATTTTATTAAGAAATGTTTCTATTGACCCAAATTGCTTTTTAAATACTTCTTTACCTCATTTAAAACATCTTTGTAATTTGAACTATATGTCAATGTCTAACGGTTTAGGAATTAGCAATTGGACACCGTTGAGAGTGGACACCCTATATAATTTACACTAGTAAATCTGCAGATCAGGAGCCTCAACGTCAGCTCTACAATTCATTGTGTTTAGCACCCTTTGAGTAATATTAATCTTTCTACAAAAAACGAAATTTAAAGTTTTGAAATTACATAGACATTTATAAAACGAAAAAATATTTCGAAGGTTTCTGACATTAGAAGCGTTAAATTAAACCCCTTGTTATGTAATGGTATTCTGAAAATCTCATGAGCTACTTATTCTGGTAATTTTTAGATAATAAAGTAGATTTCTTCGGGGGGGCCCTGCCCCCCTGAACCCCTTCGTTGTGTAATTTAATTTACATTTGTAATTATCAATTAATTGTGTTAATGTCCTTTAGTAAATTCTACCAATAGACGGAAACGTACATGAATTCTTTTCTACAGCCCTGTATATTACGTGAAGATTTTTACGCGTCGTCTATAACATTTAAATTTAATGCAGACAAAAAACCCTCTTAAAACTGCTCATATCACATTTCCGGGGATTAGTATGCATAGTGTGCACCATATATCCAGTTTCTGCGGAGTCCTGTATATGGTACTATTTAAATTCTACAAACATTTGTTAGTATACTAAATGTAATTGGGCTGGGAAATACATAACTAAAAAAAAAAAAAAAAAAAAAAAAAAAAAAAAAAAAAAAAAAAAAAAAAACACTGAAGCAATTCGCGGTCATTTTCATTTATACTTACGCATTCATTTGTGTATCCCTGTACATGGTCTATACAATATTTAAGCACTACTTATTAAGCACAAATTTACTTAATGTTAAAACGCACACCATAATCGAAAATGCTCTTCAGCAATCATCCCTAATAGACCAGAACTGTATCCGAAATTTTTTATGTGACCCTATAAATGAACGATAAATACGATACAAATCATATTCAAGCTTCTTGTAGTCAACCACAGTAATGTAATTTAATTTCATAATGTTTGAATTAGTGCAACACAATTAACACACTGACGACAGGCAATTTAATTAAATCTGGGTTTAAAAACAGTAGAAGCTCCTCCCTCTTCTGAAAGTGTCTCGGAAATTGGTTTCTGAGATATGTTTTTCATGTTTATGCAGCAGTAAATATCTTTCAATGTACGGATGTAATATATAATGTCTTACAATCTATAACAAATATGGACAACACAATATAAATGTCTTTTCTGTAAGGTAGAAGTCACTCCCTTAGCCAATGATGTATTCTGAATAAAAACGAGAATTCTCGTTTCCCGTCGCTAATGTGTTAAAATAAGCTGTGAACAGTTTTTTCCCCCCGTAGACCACATTTTAATCGACCACTTTTGTTTGACCCTGAAAAAAACACATGCTTTGCACCCGATATACTACAAAAATGTTTCAAAAATACATATCAATTTTATTATTTTGTAACAGAGTAACATCATTAAAAAACGCCACAAAAGGATTTTCTTCAAATATTGTAATATTATGAATACTTTTGAGTTCCCTGTACGCATGCTGTAAGTGCTACACATAACATATTTTATAGTAACCAGGTTCTAGTGAACCTTAATAAAGTGTATAAATTTCATTACGTTTAAAATTGTGTAACATTATTAAAATACACCGCAGACGATTTTCCCCAAAGACTATAATGTAACGGAATAGTTTTGAGTGCCCCTGTAATTAAGCTATGAATGCTACACTCTTCATTTTTAATACCATACATACTTTGGCAAACCTCAATAACGTATATCAATTACATGTAATCCCGACTATATTTACGCGAGTTAGAGCACGTAGAGAAACACGGCAGGCGACAGATAGAAAAACTGAAGTCATAAATACTTTTCATCCATGTTGGAAAGTGTTAAAAAGGATTTACATGCCTTTAACTGTACTTTTTTTCACTTATAGTATGGTTAAACATTAGTTTAAACATCCTAATCCATGCGATAGCAATAACATATTAAAAGCCCCCCAAAATAGGCATATCTGGAGATCTATAAATCTAGTGGAAAATAATTCATTATCGTGTCCACTGTTAATTGCATAAATTGCATCGATTTGGCGCGATAAAATATTTTTTGTGATAGCCTTTTAATAGTACCTGCAACAAAATTAACGGAATTTACTAACTTCATTCATATTTGACGCAATGATAGGCTACGAATAACAGTCGCTAGGCAACGAAGAAAAGGAAAAAAAAAAGAAATATGTATCATGTAAAACAAGAAAATTAATTTAAAAATTCTTTATATTATTGGAATACATGTATAAATGTCCTCAAAACATTATACACGTAAATAAAAAAATCTGATAGATATATTGATAAAACTTCAATATAATAGGAATAATTTAAAACCCTTATTTGAAATTTTAGTATCCCTAATTTGACATTTAAATCCATTAATCAAACGTGCCATTTTCTTTCAACTAATCGAAATTTGAAAATCGTCTGACTTGCCGTAGAAAAGTATTATAAAGAAAAATAAAATCTTCCATATTTTCCGAACGAATGAACCAAATTTAACCAAAAACTATACAGCTACGTCCGGGTATCTCACGAATATGCCCAATTAATTTCAAGCTGATCGGGTGCTTTTTGCGGCAGTTATCGCGGAACAGACAGACAGACAAACGGAAATCAAAACTTTTCGTGTCTCCACAGTAAGCCTTCACTGACGTTTCGGCAATTATATTGATGGTTTAATTTGTTTAAAGTTATTTACACTTTTTTAAACAGGAGCTGGTACCCCATATTAAATAAACAATCGAGTGTGGCACACAAAGCTTCGTAGTCCAGTTTCCCTGTTTTTATGAGACAACTGGACCCATGAAGAAAGAAAGATGAAATATATATATATATATATATATATATATAGTCATTAAAATATAAATTTGAAAATCTCTGTGTGATGGAGTGAGCCTAACTGAACACATTTACAAAAGTTCAGTCTTTAATACAAATGAACATTAGCTTTTCGAAGATGAATTGCCAGAATCTCTGGAGTAACATTCTAAAATCAGGGCCCAGTTGCCCCGAGTAACGTTACATTTCTTGTTCATTTTCACACAATAAAATAAAAGCTATTTATATTAATTTTGGTAAATTACTTTCTACCCTTTTAGGTAATTTTATTTTTCTTTCAAATATTATAGAAATGTAACAATTATTTAAATAATCATGTTTCAAATGATATCCAAGTTTGCTCTGAAAATGAAATTAATGATTTCACTTAAAGAATCAATAACAGGGATGAAAAGGGAATTTATATTACACTATTAAGAGCATATTTAGATACCGTTCGTTTGTTGAAATATGCATTATAATAAGATTTTTAAAAACACCAGTTAAAAGCTTCATTCGGAATGTTTGCTTCCGTTTTAAGCCGATTTACTATTTTAGTTTTCGTTGTGTGTAACACTTTATGAAAGAAAGTCATTATTTTTACCATTTAAAATCGGAAATATCTATTTATCGGTTTAACACGAAAAACATTATACCTCAATGGAACGCATTAATGGATTATTTGAAGCTGCAAATTGAAAATGGAAACATTTTTTTAAAAGCTTGTTGACTTATTTCTCTTAGAAATTTAATAAAACTGTTAAATGATATACAGAAATGGCATTACTAAAATGCCATTTTACAGTTATGAACAATAAAATGCTTTTAAAAGAATTTAAAAAAGCGATAAATTTGAAACATAAATATTCTTACATTTACGTTTTTGTTTAATTTAAGAATACTTTCTAAAGTAAAGGCCCTTTTTACAAACACAATAAAAAATCATCAAAATGTGTGTCAGAAGTAAATTACAATTTGCTTATTATTAGTTAGAGAATGTAAAATAACATAATAATGTTTTTATTTTGTGAAGAATTGTTATTATTATAGAAATGTATTCCACAAAATATCTATCACAACTGTTAAGGAGTCTCAGGACACTTAAAATTGGTGAAATGAAAAAAAAGACCAATTTCAACATTTAATATCTTAAAATATATATGATTTTAAAACACAATTTTTATTGGGGTGAAAGATAAAATCTCTTTAATTTCATGTATTTAAAAAATTGAAAAATGCAGAATTAGTAATTATAGGAAGCTCTAAACTGTCAGGGATTTGTCGGACAGAAAATTGCAATAACAGCTTACGTGCTGGATTACAAAATAAATTTTGAAACTAGAATGACCTTTTATGTACCTAATTATACTTCAGATTATAATAATTACCCCGAACATAAATAAATTCGTGTTTAAAGCATTTTTATATTTTAATTCAAAGATGTATTTAGCTAATACAAAATTTTCAAAATTGAAAATGGAAACATTTTTTTAAAAGCTTGTTGACTTATTTCTCTTAGAAATTTAATAAAACTGTTAAATGATATACAGAAATGGCATTACTAAAATGCCATTTTACAGTTATGAACAATAAAATGCTTTTAAAAGAATTTAAAAAAGCGATAAATTTGAAACATAAATATTCTTACATTTACGTTTTTGTTTAATTTAAGAATACTTTCTAAAGTAAAGGCCCTTTTTACAAACACAATAAAAAATCATCAAAATGTGTGTCAGAAGTAAATTACAATTTGCTTATTATTAGTTAGAGAATGTAAAATAACATAATAATGTTTTTATTTTGTGAAGAATTGTTATTATTATAGAAATGTATTCCACAAAATATCTATCACAACTGTTAAGGAGTCTCAGGACACTTAAAATTGGTGAAATGAAAAAAAAGACCAATTTCAACATTTAATATCTTAAAATATATATGATTTTAAAACACAATTTTTATTGGGGTGAAAGATAAAATCTCTTTAATTTCATGTATTTAAAAAATTGAAAAATGCAGAATTAGTAATTATAGGAAGCTCTAAACTGTCAGGGATTTGTCGGACAGAAAATTGCAATAACAGCTTACGTGCTGGATTACAAAATAAATTTTGAAACTAGAATGACCTTTTATGTACCTAATTATACTTCAGATTATAATAATTACCCCGAACATAAATAAATTCGTGTTTAAAGCATTTTTATATTTTAATTCAAAGATGTATTTAGCTAATACAAAATTTTCAAAATTTGAACCTTAAATCACCCCCAAAAAATTTTTATTGAGCAATAAAAGAAAAGTTTAGTTTAGGTTTATACAAACTAACATGAAACATATATTTTGAAAATTTTATTGAAAAATATTCAGAAGTTTTCGAGATATCCTGCGCATTATGCTAAAAAACGTTACTTGGAGAAAAAGGATTTCAAAGTTTCGGAGACGCCGCTACTGCTATTGAGCGGTCATAATTCTAAAAGCTATAACATGTTCTAATGGAAATTTTAATGAAAAAATTACATCAAGATGTTTAGAAAAAAATAACAGTTTCACATCTTTAAAAAAAAAAAAAAAAAAAAAAAAAAATTAAAAATGGAAAATTTTGAAGCTTTAAGTTTCCTGAGACCCCTTAAAAAGATAATTGTAATTTGGAGAACCTTATAATGGAAATGTGGTATAGTTATGCATACCCTATATGTAAATAAATAAATAATAGTAAATATTAATTTTCTCATAGCAATAAAGAGTAGGCAGTGTATGTAAATCAGAATAGTGGAGGTTCACAGACGTATCATTTCGTCATTGTATATTTTTATCATGATGCCTAATTATTTGTGCTCCATCCCTTTGTAAAAGTATTTTAACACTTAATTTCAAAAGGAAACCTTGCTTATTTAAATTTTATTTAATAAATATCTGGTATAGTAAGCCATGAGCAGAAAATTTAACAGTTACTAAACAGCTCTGAAGACGACATTAAATATACATTTAAGATAAGATTGAAAGTCATTTTAAACGCAGAAATACGTTGTCAATTTTAAAGGCGAAAAAATATAAATTCTTTTTGAAATGACGGAAAAAAAAAATATCAGAAATGTGAAGATCGAGCCACTAGTTCCATGGTCAATGTAAAAAAAAACAACAAAAAAACAAAAAACAAAAAACAAACAAACAAAAAAAAAAAACTTAATACTTAAAAAATAGTAAAAAATAACACGGAAAGATATAATATTATCGCTGAAAAATTAAATAAGCAGCTTTATTAAGTTTTAAAGAAAAACAGCCGGACAATACAAATATTTTCCGTAGCTATTAAGGACATGAACATATCACCTAATTAATTTAATAATGCATTTTTAATAAAATCTTTTTTCAAAAATTGAGAAAATCCTGCATGGCATTTAATAATAGAAAAACAATATAAAATCCTAATTTATGTCCTTAATTTGTATTCGTTTTCTGAAAATTTTGCACTGAAAATGTACTTTTCTGTGAGAAAGATTTGCCTACTCTGAAAGCCTTTCAGAAAGATCTTTCTCGGCGGAATGCAATCGAAATCGCGCTATCGTGCGAGGAAAATTCGTTTCTTTGCTTATAATTATAAATATACATGCCAAAAAGGGAAGATATTTTTTTGAGGATTTAAACGTAGGCAATATTCATTGTATTTTTTTTATTTTTTTCATATTGTCTAATATTCTGTAGTAAAAAACAGAAACAAACTGGATGACAATAAGCACTAGCCGTAATGCAAAGAAAACATTTTGCATAAATGCCAAAAGTGAAAGAAAAATATTTAAAGGATACAGCTAATATAATTTACATTTCAAAAAAGCCTACAGATAACGCTAAGATAGATTCCATTCGTTGTTAATTTTTATAAACTACAGTGGTTTTCAGATTTTTGTGTGGAATATCAAAATATCTTTCATGTTAAATATCTCTTTTAAGTGCATTTTTAATCATATATTGCAGAAGATTCGAAGATATGTTTTTTAAAAACGTAATATTTAACCACATGTATCTTACTTTATTTTGCAAAATTATACAGGGATCTATTTGTAAAAAGTATATAGAATACACGTCTCAAAACTATAGGTGCAAAATTTGAGGTCAAATAGCTAGTACAAGAAATTTTATGTAGGTTGCAATCCATTTTAGTTCAAAATGTAGTGTTTCATTTCAATTCTAAACAAGGTTTCTTTATTCATAACTAAAAATAAGGAAGGAAGCATAGAAAAAATTGCTGCAGACTTACCTCCTCTTATGCAAAATGTAGCGCTATCACAAGAGGTGATAGATGGGTACACTAACTGATCTAAACAGCGCTTAAACAAATGCACCATGTCGCATAATCTAGTTTGTATTACATAGAGGGTCAACGATCAAATAACTACAATTTTATAGAATTTATTGGAATGTCATCGACTTTCACAGAAGAGAATGTTAACTTGTTGAACACTGTTAAAATACCTTCTTTATTTCTCTTTATTTCTAACCCTATGAAAATAAATACAAGTTTGGAATGGAAGGAAATGATGTATATTTGAAAAAATAATAAATTGTTTGGTAATGACAGTTTCTTTTGCACAATTCATTGTTTTTCTGTGATTCTACCTCCCATCGAACTTTAAACTTACATTTTACAGACACCCTGCATGTGAAAAGTATTAGGACGCATTTGCCGAACAAATACAAAAATAACAACTTACATATCATTATATAAAAACATGGTCTTAGAAAATACTGAGTGATAGATTTATAAACAATCAAGACGAAGCAGTATTTTCCGATACAGGAATCAAAAGCTTCAGAACCTTTTCCATATTTTACAATTAATTTACCTGGAATACACATAATATTTGGTATATAATTATATTTACAAAAATACTTTTTACGTAGAGAATGGAAACATATTTATCAAGAATATCTAATTGCGATATGCCTTTTTGATCAATGGAGTATAAGAAAATTGACACTTAGAATATTTAGGTGTTAGAATATTTAGTGTTTCACGAGAATATCAAATACTTTAATTATAAAAGTTTATGTTAAGTGTTAATAACCATTACAGTTACTATTCTATAATTAATCAGATTTGAACTCTGCAGATTGGAATACTTATTTATTAGTTATAACAGTATTATAATTGCTAGTATATTACAGTATATAGTATTTTAGGTTTTATTATAGTATATTGTATTTTAGTACAGTTAGTGTATTATATATATTGTTAGTATTGTAAAAGCTGTTTTCGTTTAAGGCTCCCCTGCTGAAAAATATCTTTCACAGTCAAATACATTTTATATATAAATCTATATTATTTCTTGCAATTCAGATTCCAAACAATACTTACCATTAATCAATTAATAAATACACTTCTTAACATATTTCTTTTCATTGTGATCACATGTTATGAAGCTAAATGTATGATAAAGATGAAAAAGAACTTTAAAAGAATTATTAAGAATTATCTATTTTGAATTATTAAATAGCATTATTAATTTAGGAAATAATGAAAATAATAAAAAGGTAAAACATGTGTGTCATTCTTTTAAAATGTGTTAAAATAAAGTGGCCAACATGATGTTATGAAAAATCAGATTAGCTTAATTTAATGATAATTGGTTTTTGGATTATTCTACCTTCGATTATTCTTCTTTCATAGTTGAAAACAATCGAGCCAGCCATCCACGCGCTCGTATACTCTACAATCATAGATATAATCGACTGTTCTAGTAGATTGAGTTATCAAAACTTATAGTCAATATGAATTTAACTGACGATGAAAGGGATTTAAAAATAATGCTCATTGACGAAATATATACAGTCGTCTCTCTGTTTAATGTCGCTCTACTTAACGACAATCTCCATTTAAGAACGGTATTTTGCGATCGCGGCTCCTTTAAGTAAAAAAATATATATATATCTATTTAAAGACGAAATTGTTTCTATTTAACGACAATTTTCATGTAGTTTTTTTTTTTCCGGTCCCTTTAAAGATGTTAAACAAGGAAACTTCCTCTGATACAAAAAAAGTTTTCTTTCAATTAAGGTAAAGGAGAGACTTGCAATAAAGGAAAAGGGTGTGATTGTTGGAATGTAATGATTTGTTTTCTCCCTCCGCCCCCCTCTTTGTCCAACAGCACATTTCATTCCTTCCCTTTGTCGTCCAATGGCACATTCCATTTCTTCTCGCCAACCGGTTATTAAATATTTTTATTGTACTATAAGTAACATTGTATGCTGTAATGTTGTTCTTGTATGCAGTATAATTAATGGCATTTGTATTTGTGCAATACAAATATTTAGTATTATATATGTATCAATAAAAAAAAGAAAGAAAGGAAAAATAAAATAAATTTAAATTTAAAGAAATAAATAAATCATTTCTAAACACGCCAATATATTGAGAATTGTATTGACAGTCCTAAGAATGTAATGTGTAAAGGAAAATGTTTTCAAGTATTATTTTTCTAGAAATTCTGTTTAAGGACGTTCTCTATTTAAGGACGATTTTTCAAGGTTTGTTGAAAGTCGTTAAACAGAGAGCCAATTGTATATAAATTCATTTAATGATGGGCCGATTTCTTGAAAAGTTGTTTTTGAATGCTTGGCAAGACTGGCAGAGGATAGGAATTAGAAGATTCCACAGGACAGCATTTTTGTGTTCATCGTATTGATTAATTTCTGCATATTTGTACATTTATATTCATTTCCAAATATTTAAATATTTTAGAAAATATAGTTGTTTCCGTTACAAAAATTTACAATTTTGTTTCTAACAGCGTTTATAAATAGGACTGTAGTTTCATTTACCATGAGTTTGATACTTTTTTGTTCCGAAGTATAAGAGTCGACTTTTGCACGCGCATGTGTAGTTCATTGCCTTCCATTATGGCAATTTTATCATTACAAGAATCTTATCTGCATGCTAATTTAGTAAAATTTATGCGGCTTTGAAATAAAGGCGAACTATACTAGAACAAGAAAGAATTAATCAAAAGAGTATTTTTAATTTTAATGAATTAAAATTTATGGTAGGCAAAACTTCATGTACACAGAAACATAATTACATGTTTATATTAGGAGCTGGCAAAATTTTCTTTTATTACTCATATGTAAACATGTATCTCAATATAAATAAAAAAGAGCTCTTAAACTTTTCTTTACTCAAAATATAAAAATTAAACACAGAAGTATGTTTGCTGAGTTTAAATTATTATTGTATTAATAAGAGAAAAAATGTGCTTTCTGTTTGTAGCGAAAGTAAATAAACAAAGCCATAATTAAAAAAAATTAAGAATTGTTGTTAAATTTAATCTTAGATTTAGGTGCGTAAACATTCTTATATTTAAACTCTTTAAGCCATTATAAGCACAGCATTATTTGTGCATCGTATTTTTAACATTTTATGCTGCGACGGGACTTTTAAGTGCCATTAAAGAAAATACAATATAAAATTTTAATTCGTCTACTAATAAAAGTATATTGTACAACATACTTTGCTGGATTCCATTCAATAATCACAGTGAAACAATCGAAATTAAACAATTTTTTATGTGGTTATTGTTTGAACCATTTACATGGATTCAGCTTATTTCCTGTTAAAAAAATGTTTTACGAAAAAATTGCTACTACAAAACACTTCTCGGTTACCGATAGGATCACAAAACATTTATGTACATTGTTATTGTAAGGTTTCCATTACAGTATTTTTTGTTAATAAACTAATTATTCTTGTAAATATTTTACAAAAAAAAAAAAAAAAAAAAAAAAAAAAAAAAAAAAAACTCTAACTACAGATTTATTAAAACCGTTTTATTCAAAAATCTAACTGAAAATCAAATTGTTATTATATAATTTGTTTTAGATATCTTCATACATTAACGAAGAAAATTATCGAAGAAGAGCAAATTTTTGATAATAATTTGGGACATAAAGTGTTAAGATTATGATCAGTGCTCATAAAATAAGACCATTTAAATATATATATATATATATATATATATATATATATATAACATGTTAAAACGCATCAAAGTCAGTCAAGTGACTTGTCGTATCTTGTTAGTCACGCGATATCCAAAGCATTTGATTGTGCTATACCTAAGCTGTATTTCGGCATCATATAATTAAATTTTATGTAACAACGAAATAACACCACACATATTAATCAATCACACGCATCAAACTATTTAAAATTAAATTTAAAAAAATAATGGATGTATACTTAAAATTAAGGTACATTTTAAGAAGGAATCTTTATGTATTTGTACGACACAGAATTACATTACACTTTATCACAATATTACGTGCTTATTGCTCGGCTTTCAATAACAATTAATTTATAAAAATATACCGACTCTTTGCCTTTTCTCAAGGACGTTCTTATTTATTAATTATTGATAACGCAGCACATAGTAAAGGAAGATAAATGCAAGGAACATCTCAAGCATGTACCAACAACCGAATACGTTATTTCATGAGGAGGAGAGGTAAAACTTTTTGATAATCAGTGTTTTATATGAATGTCGTGAATTTAGTTTATATAAGTTTATATTCTCACTTTTGGTAGTAGGTCACACTGAATTGGAATTTTTGTACTTGTGGCATACGCTGCATCCAGCATTAGGACGCAAAAGCAAGAAATTGTTTATTTAAATAGCCCAGTCTGACATAAAAGTTATGTCATAGTTGTAGAGAAAAAAAAATATATTTATATCCTTAGTTTAGATATTTTAAAGGACTTAATTATGAAGAGACATTACCGCTATTTTCGAAAATATCAGAGACTTATATTTTTTATTCATAAAAATAAGCTATTTTCAATGCATTCACTGAAAATAAAATGCAAATGAAAAGAAAAAGTTTTGATAGTAATAATAATTAGAATCGTTTTCATTCATAACTTTAGATTAAGCAGTGAATATATCTGAAAAGTTGTAGTATTATTCTGTCACACATCTTATATTTATAACATTAAAACAATGTATTAGATCCATTTTCTCTAAGGATCACTAAGGACAACGCAATTCCATACGCAAATATCAGTAAATTTGAAATAAATATACGTTTCTTATTATCTCTTTTAAGGAAAAAAGTATATGGTTTTAAGTTACCTTATTTTATTATTGTATTCTGCATCCTAATATAACGTCAAAAACAAAAATTATAACCATAATTAAAAACAAAAAACTGAATTTTTCTTCTTCGCAAATATATTCATAATGGGTTTTCAAATAAAAGTATAATAAGTTCAACTGTTCAAAATTTGAAATCGTATTCTTCTATAATACAATATAGTGTAAAATATAGAATAGGATAAACATATATACTATATACTATATAGTATACATTACCCTTACGACAATAGTTCATAGAGCTGTATAGAACACTATAAAAAGTTTTACAAGTTCTATTGAATAGCCTTTCTATATAATACTGTTTCTACAGAGTTTTGAAGAGTTCTATAGATTTATTTTTCTAAAGAAAATGTTTCTATATAATTCGTTGGAATTTTTTTTCTATAGAACATTTTTTCTGTAGAGCACTATAAATCTTATACAAGTTCTATAAACTAAAGATTCTATAGATTTTTAAAAATTAAAAAAATATATATATTTTCGTCTTTTAAAATTTATGTTTACTAATTTACCTATACATTTATATTAAAATAATAATAATAATAATAATAATTAATTCTGCAATACATCAGTTTATTCTGTATTCCATAGATTTAGTATGATTATTATTTAATTCAGAATTCTAATACATTGTGATTCAATTTTTAATAAATCAGTCGAACTACACTGATTTAAATTATGGTTAATTAATATGTTTGTTTATTATTCATTAATTTGTCACTTAATTTTATAATAATTTATTAATTTTCTGTTAATTTCGTAAAAACATTCATCTAATTTAATAAACTTTATTTACTAATGATAACTCATCTAATTTAATAAACTTTATTCACCAATTGTAATTTTTATTATTTTTTTTAAAATCTGAAATATACAAATATAGTCTATATTAAAATAAGTGTTATTTTTATCCCCACGCGTCCGGTGTCGTCAGATTAATGAATTTTAACAGAAATCTGAAGCGAATATCTTAGCACGACTCAGGCTGTAAAGATCATTTTTTTAAACTGTAAATAATATAGCACCATTGCCACCAACAAAATAAATAATTAAATGAATAAATAAATATATATATATACTTTTTTATGAACTTTTTTTTCTTCTTCTGGTTTTCTAAGTTACAGTTTCTGGTTAATCTGGTTTTCTAAGTTACAAATTTCATTTTCATAATTTACACAGTTGAGAATGAATCAGTATAATGAATGCAGAACGTATAAAACATATATATATATCTATACAATATATTAATTTCTATAAAAGTTGGATTGGGCACATAAATCTCAAAAGAAAGAAACTTAAAATAGAGTAATGAGATAAAAAAAAACTACAAGCGGTCGTAGAATTCACTGAAAGTACTGGTCCATCTCCGATCACTGAAGACAAACAGCATTGACTGCGGTTCGTACTTGGGATGCTTAGCATATGGAATCGTCTGCATTTTGGAGCTATTCAAATATTTTTATAGAATATAATCAAATATTTTTATAGAATATTTTATAGAATATATTCGAATATTTTTATAGAATATTTTATAGAATATATTCGAATATTTTATACATTTCTATTGAACTTCTACATATTTTTCTATAGCTTTTGGTGAAACTTGCTTATAGAAAAACGGGCCATGATTCTATAGGATCCTATAACATTTCTTTTTATAAAATTCTACAAGAAATTTTTGTAAGGGTATACTATATATATTATATATTATAGTATAGTATAAATATAGTATAGTGTAAAGTAACTATAGTATAAATGTATGTCAAAGGCACACTATAACTATTTTTATGTGTGATTTACACTATATCTGTGAAAATGAGCATTTCCACGAAAAAAATATAAAAGTTTCTACTTTATTGTACACATAATATGTAATATTTCTGTTTAGCGTATAAAAATTAAAACAAGCTCAATCAATTCTAATAACATGTGATTTGCAGAGTTTCCTGATATATAAACCATCATAAGAGCCACGAATAAATTCGAAAATCCTTTTCACTTTTCCCATAAAGAAGTTTTTACCGATTTGATAAGACTTTTTAAAAAATCAATTAATGGATTTAATATTTTTTCTACTTGTGCAGTTACTTTGTTTCGTTATAAAAATATCTTGAATTATTAGCTTAATTATAAAGTTTAAGAAGGTATACAGGACAAGAATAAATTATTTATATGATTTTGTGAATAATTCAGTACTTACCCTTTAAACTCATTTCTGTTTGAGAGAAATGAAAATTTTCTTTTCTTCTGATTTATGAGGAAATTTCATTCGCAGATTTCGCTAGAGAATGACAAAAGGTTTTTCAGAAGATTAAAGCTATAGCCATGTAAAATGCAAGTTTCCATTTAAAAAATACCGTCATAAGAAAGATAATGTAACTAAATTCTACGTTATTTGGTTGAAATTTTCGATTTTTTCTTATCGTATTCTGAAGGAAATCCTATTTAGTTTTGTTACACTAGCCAAAGAAAACCTTCGTTCGGATTTAGAAAGCTAAGGGATATTACTATGAATGTGCCAAAATAACGTATTTGTCTTATATACAGTCGAACGTCTATTTAACGAACCTCTATTTTGCGAATTTCTCTATTTTGAGAACTTTTCCTTGAAACCAAGAATATTTTGCGAATTTCTTCGTAAAATAACCTCCAAATAGCGAGGTGCATTCTCTATTTAACGAACTTTTTCTTGTGATCAAATTTTTTTTTTCTCCCCATTTCTCAAAATATTTCTGGACATTTCAAACTTATTCTTTCTTTAAACACATTTTATGATGTTCAATGGCCTTGAACTGGTTTTACCAAGGCGCCTTCTTTGTCAGCAGTGAGTATTCGGTAAGTACGGTGGACGAAGACGATAATCCCTTAGAGTAACTTTAAAAAATGTGGATACAGTGAGAAAAAAAGAAGAAATTAACCATGACGTGCTGATTGATGATTCTATTTCACTTAACTCTGAAACTGAGACATCGGAAACACTATCCGAATTGGATATTTTCGACAGTATGAAAAATAAAAACAATACAGCAATGAATTGCGATGAAGACCAATATGATGGCGATGGAAATGGCCATTATGCAGGAATTAACAAAACTTCGTATGATGAAATGCTAAAATCATTTGAAACAATCCGACGCGAATTATAGTTAGAAGAAAATACGCATGAATGGGTTTTTGGTGCATTACAAAGATGCGATACGTATTATGAGAGAAAGCACTTTTTTAAATAAAAAACTCAGGCAAAATTAACAGAGTTTTTCAAAAATTAAATTTAAGGACGCATATGTTAATGTATGGTTAAAATTATTTGTTATAATAATAATAAATACGATAATGTCATTAAAATTCGTTAATTTTAATGTAAAACTATTTACTTTAAACAGAAAATACAGTGTATTCCCGGACAATGTTTTGTTTTCCTTGCAGATTTCAAAGATTCAAACACATAGAAAAAATGAATTGATGATGGATATTGGTGGGTAAAATAAATAAAACGAATCGATATAATTTATAAAAAAAAATGTGATTAATTACTTTTAGTAAAAATATTTAGTGTTTATGAATTTTAAATCTGTTTTACGTAGTTTAAAGTGTTTTAAAAGGTGAATCTCTATTTAACGAATTTTCCATATAACGAATTTTTTTCCGGGATTTAGCGACTTCGTTAAATAGAGGTTCGAATGTAAATATATTTTTGATGATTTTTGGCGCGAAGGACCAGATCTCGATTATTGTGGTCGCCATTTTATTGTATTATTATTCATTTTACCCGCACAGCACCCTTGGTTAATACGAGGAAAGCCGGATGGTCTTACTAGTATTTGGAAAAAAAAATAATCCGGACATTGATTGAAGCAATGAGATATATAGATATTGCGAACAACTCGCATAAATTGCAGGATGTTTTGCGCACCCACTTTTTGTTTTAGCTTGATTACTGGTGATACAGTTCCACTGAAATTTAAAAAAAAAAAGGTTAGGTATTGAATAGAATCAATCACATCAAAACGCTTTAACAAGACAGTCCACTGAAGATAAATTAGATAAAACTGTTGTAAATGCTTTAACCTTAACCAAAATTATAATAAAAAATTACATTAACAAAAATATAATTTCAAATTATTTAATTTTCTATAAAGAATAAAAATATATTTTTAATAGCTATATTTTTACGAATTTTCAAGATTACATCTTTGCAACATTTTATTCAGTCTTTTGAGCCGCATAAAGTCGTAACTGCATAAGTCATGAATTTTTAAAATTAGCATGAAATCCATGGTGGATACGCAAAAATATCAATAAAATCAATATGATGATATAATAATATTGTATTTTCTTTTTAAAAAGCTAAAAGTTACTAAAAATTTACAAATGTATTCGAAAGACTTAACTTTAGATATTGCGGTTATTTCCAAATAACTTAAAGAACTAAACAATGACTATGTCTGTGTAATTAACAATGACAAGTACCTGCTAACTTTTGAAGAATACTTATGCTCAATAATATTTAAAATGTATGTATGTAAAAATATATTTCATTATATTTGCAATGCTGCTTAACTATTTCCGTGTACTTGCTAATAATTTCTAATAAATGTTATGAAAATATAAGGCTAGCATTAAACAAATAATATTATTTCTTAAAATTTATAAATTGTGGAAAAGGTTTATTCTATTTTTTTTCAAAACACAATACATTACTAAAATTAACACTTGAGTATTTACAAGTGAAAAGTTTAGATAAGAGATTTAGTATATCCAAATTGTATAAACAAAATATTAATATTATGCACGCTCTGTTGAAACTGGGTTCTTATAGTTCAGATATAATTGCTTAATTTCAAGCACATAATAAACTCAGAATAGCTCCGAAAAATTACATAAATTTTAAATCACAGATTTTCATTTGGAGATCTCTTTTCTCTAACATGTTTAAATATATGTTCATTATTTAAGACCAAAATTTAAAAAGAGTTTTAGTAAAACCTAAACGATAGACTGTATGTAAAAACAATAATTGAACATCGCATGCAAATAAAATGCTTACCATTGCGATGAAGTTGAAATTTCTACAAAGAAACTACTTATGAACTATCTGAAGAAGCAACTAATGACAAAATCTGGAAACCTATTTCACAGAAAAAAAAAGGCTGGTTAAACCGTTTTGTTTTTTATCTTACTTTATTATACTGAAGATGCCCTTGTGCCTAAGAAAAAAGGTAAAAAAGTACAGTGTTTTTAATGCTGTATTGACATTATTTTTATTGCAAATACACCAATTGCATACACAAATTGTGAAATTTCCTTTATGTAAATATGTAAGCTCCGAATATACTTACCAGCACTTAAATCGGAAATGAGAGAAATCTGATTGTCCAGTAAAAGTTATTATACTACAATAAAATAAACAAGTTCTTCTTCTCATCTTAACCCTCTGACTGATTATCCCGCGATTTCCACGGGCAAGACATTTGTAGAAAAATTTATATAATATATAATTTTTAAGCAATTTTGTTTCACAAATTCTATAGTCAAAGGTGAAGAATGCAAATGATATATATATAATATATTTCAAATACATGATTATTTGAAATATGTATTAATAGAGGACATATTCCTCCATTACATATTGGTCGAAAGGATATTGAAACAAAAATTAGGCAGTCAGAGGGTTAAAGGCGATATTTTAGGAGTCCGAAGTACGAGAGGAAGTCAGTAAGTAGGTCACAAACCGATAGGAGAGGTCGGAAATAGGTACTAAATTGTTTCCAAATATGGTAATATGTGACAGCACTATCCAACTGTAAGATGTCAATTTCGAATTTATGATACAATAGTTGTACAAGATGAGCAAGAGCTTCCAAATGTTGCTAACGAAACAATGCGGAAGGTTGAGGAAATGGTTAGAGCTGACAGGCGAACAACAGTAGACAGCATTAGCAACTGCAACAGAGTGTTAGCATGGTTTAGCGTACAGCCAACTGATGCAGACGCTGAATGTGGGGTACCCAGAAGTCTGCGAGTGCAGTCCAAAGACTTTTATGCACCAGGATTTAGAAAACTCATAAAAAGATGGGGCATATGTATAAATGTAAATGACGATCATATAGAGAAATAACATGCCTTTTAATTATTTAAAAATTATTTATGTATCTTGGTTTCTCTTTTTTAATTGACTTTTGTGACCAACTTACATGCTTGCCCTCGTATTTTATTCCACATACCCTTCAAT
This sequence comes from Maratus speciosus, assembly GCA_963932465.1. Classification (NCBI taxonomy): domain Eukaryota; kingdom Metazoa; phylum Arthropoda; class Arachnida; order Araneae; family Salticidae; genus Maratus; species Maratus speciosus. Next base: position 373,021,143 of record OZ010791.1, on the reverse strand, counting down.
TCCTTTATACCAAATATTTTTCAAATATATAACTAAAAAACAAAGTACCTTTAAGTAATTTTACTGTTTTTTATTCAGATATAAAGTTAAAATTTAAAACTCCTATATGTTTTTTGAAACAGTGAAAACATTTTAATTTCTTACAAAGACAGCTGTGAAAAATTATCAATTTATAAATGTTTGCAATAATTTCAAAACCTACTAGCATATCATTAACGCTAAACTGAAAAGTACATTAGATATTTAAATTTGTAACTTTGAAAATAATGACAAACATTAACTTTAAAGTATATTTGATTTTATAAATTGACAAGGGGATTATGTTATGATATAGTAATTGAAGGTAGAGGAGCCACACTGGTTCATTATTGAATTCCTACTATTAGTTCACACTCTCCCTATATATATATATGTATACCTTGTTCAAATTTTCAATAGTTAATAAAATACTTATTATTCATCCAATCAAGTTCAAATATTTTTTTTTAATCTGTACTGGATGACAATTGATGTTTATAGAGTTTTTTCAAATATTAATTCATTAATTAAATTTTAGTTAAATAATTTTAGCTTTATATGGGAGACAAAATGGCGGCCATTGGTTATTGAACAGCATTTAATGCATCTTCATAACAATAAAGGGTGTTACCATAGGGGGAATCCTGTTCTGTTGCCAAATTCCGCCAAATTTGTCGCCAACTTGGCAATATATCGCCAAATTTGGCGACCAAAATGAGTCCCCAAAAGCGACTCCAACTTGGTGATATCTCTAATATTTCGCCAAATTCCCATAGACTTCCATTGTAAATAAATAGGGTTGACTGGCTTATAAAAAATCAACAAATTGAGATATTTTAATGCAACAAAAACTAATATTAGCTTAAGGGATTATATTAATTTTTTTTTGATGACCCAAGCAGGAATTGACTTAATATATATTACTTGTTTAGTGATGAAAAAGACTTTTCAAATGAACTATGAAAATCTTCGTACGAGGTTTGTATATTATTATATAAATAATGTTTGATAATTTTATCAATATGTGATTGTACGTGAGTTTCGAAATTGGTCGTGAGAATTCAATTAATCCTAAAATAAAATATACGATTCGTTGTTAATGCAGCTTTATGAATAATATGAAATGTTTCAGAGAATGAATTCCCCAATACTGTATGTCGCATTAAATGCTTTGTTAAACTTCATGATAAATTTTATGTAATTTTGCATAAACAAATGTTATTAGTCTAACTTAATTTTTATGCTAGAGTAAAATAAAAGAAATTTCCCCCCAGAAAACTAAAGCCGTGCAAAATAACATAACGTTACAGGATAGTGATATTACAACAACTGATGTCTAATTCACAGATTTAGATATTAAATTATCTCTGAATATCTGCATTTATGGACATAGCTTTAATACCTTGAAGAACGCTATATTTTACATTACGCATCTAAAATGTGTGCTACCATTCACGTAAATATAATATCTAAAAGTTAATTGATACTTTTTTTCACAAAATTTAAAAACTCGTAGTGAATATAATTTGACATCTGTTTTTGTGGCTGACATTTATTTATATGGGTTATAAAAGATTGGATGTAAAGGAATGCAAGATTATAAACATCATTTTCATAAAAATTTACGACGTCGAATTACATCCTTCGCAACACATTTAAATCAATGCAAATATTACTAATTTGTATTTTTTCATGGTATTTTTAATGTTCATATTTACTTAATAATATTAAGTAATGTGGGTAGTTACTTCATACTATATGTCTTTCTCAAAGATATTTTTATTTAAGAATTTACAATACCAGTATTGTTCTTTAAATAATGAAATTATATTAAAACAATAGAAGAATTGATTTCTAATTCAAAGATTTAGATTTTCAAATGGCTGTACACATCCGTATCGTTATCAAAAGGAGTGAAATAGCATGAAGAATGCTACATTTACAATACCAATCTGAATCTTGGTACAAGCCTTATTTACAGATTTCAATATCACTAATTCTTGAAAATAATAAAATTATATTAAAACATTACAAGAATCGTGCACAAATTCCTGGGTTTAGATTTCAAAATGTCTGACCACTTTTGCATAGCTAAAGCAGAAATTTTTTACCTTGAAGAATGCTACATTCCACAATACCCATCGAAATTATGGTGCTAACATTTACGTAATGATAATATATAGATGTAGAAGTTAACTGGGACTATATTTTCTATAAATTGGCAAACTCATGTGTAAAATTTAACATAAATTTTTGTCATTGATTTTTTTTTTTTTTTTTTTTTTTTTTTTTACATGTAGTATAATAGATTTATCTAAAATGTACAAGAATATAAACGACACATTATTAAAATTTAATATGTCTATTTACATCTTTGACAACTAACTTAAATCAATGCAAATATCACTGAACTGTACTTGTTGATGGTATTTTTAATGGTCCAACTGTACGTAATAATATTAAGCAATATGTGTACTTACTTCATGTTATTTGTCTATTTTAAAGTATTTTTTTATACTTAAAAATTTACAATATCATCAATTCTTTTAGATATTATAATATTTTACGAAAACTGGTGTTCGTATTAAAATATTTAATGATAAATTTGTTTTGAAACCTGAATGAAAATTATCAAGTAAAGGATTTTACATTGCAAAATTTGCATTGATCTAAACAGAAAATGTAATACCATAAAGAAAAACCGCAGCAGATCATGGAAGACGATACTATTCCAGAGTGACGCAGCCTTAAGCCTAAAATCGTATGGATGGCGCAACTCATTTATACACTTCAAATCGAGATTATCGTGATTAACTCGAGATCAAATGAAACGCCAAAAGCAGCCACTTCATAACTTAGCAAATATAGCGCATATTGTTCTGATTTTTTTTTAAACTGTCTTATATCTCCAGTCTTATCCTATTCTGAAATTGTTACTTTTCTACGTGCAGTATATTTTGAGATCCCGATACGCATTTTTAAAGTAAATCCGATGGATAAAGTTCCTAATTTCCATTTCTTGAAAAGGGCCTGGGCGATTTTCTTTAAATTGATATATAGTATGAATTTGTTTTAGATGAAGAGAATACCATAGGACTTGTTTCCGTGAAAACTCTATTTTTTTACATAATTCACATTTTTCTCCCTCCGAAAATGATATGGGTGATCTTATTAAAATTAATATATAATATGAATCTGTTTTAGATGAACCGAATAAGACCACGTTTGTTTCCAGGAAGACTCTTCTTATTCGTTATATAATAAGCTTTTCACCCAGGGACTGCTCTAAAACTCTAAAGCATTTGCTGGGTTTCCTTGGGTGGCCATCCTCATTCTCGTTATATAATAAGCATGAAAAATTGTACTATATTTTCCCGCCATTTATGGGAATTACACCGAAAATGCGCCACTGTATTCGTGCGTTTAATTTCTTCTGATCAACTTTTAGTGGAAATTTTACGTAAATTCTGTAGCTCAGTCGGGTAAGCGCTGGCCTCGCAATTAACAGGCTGCGAGGTCTGTCCTCTTGGCAGCAGTAAGCATTTTTAAATCAGTTAATAAAATAAATTTGATTTTATGTTTCTATAAAAATGTATTTGTTTACTTTGATTTCTTTCTTTACGAGTTTAACATATCACTATTTAGTGAAAATTTTTCAGGCAATAAAAATATTGTAAAAGTGTGTTTAATACTGTGTGTCTAAGGCGGACTCTGTGTAAGCCGGATATTAGTCTACCGCAACAAGACTTTCAAGTTCCGGCGAATCCATTGAAAATAGAATATTTTAAAACCGAAAAGCATTCTTTAAATGATACTTTAAAACTGATAGATAGACCAAATACATATAAATAAATACATATAAAATACAAATATAAATAAAAGCACATTTTTACACATTCATTTGTTTACAGAGAGAAAATTTTAAATTTTCCAGATTTAATGGTAAGGAAAAGAAAATAGGCAATTTGTATTTGTTCAGTCTACAACAGTTTCTTTTTATTTACAATTTTTAACACAAATGAATTTCTGTTTTTCGACGGTACATAAATTTAAAGTATGCGTTTTTTTTTTTTTCATTACCCTTATAATAAAAAAGGAAAAAAAAACAGGCCGTTATTCTTCAATTACCTTTATAATAATAACAACAACAATAATAATAATAATAATAATATATGCCGTTAATCTAACTGTAAATGGAAGACTACGAGATTTTTAAAAAATGTCATACATTCAAAATTTAAAAAGTAAATTTTTAAAAATCATATATTTTTTTTAATTTTTGGGATAATCGAAATAAAAATTTAAATAGTATAGTCTATTTATATGTATCGTATTTCAATCCATTTCGCTGAGGAAAATACGAATTTTTATGTGTGAAAAACTATAAATGAAAGGAAAATGTCGATTTAGCAAATAAAAATGCGTACATTTTCTCTTTTACTTTTCATTAAATTCATAAAATGGAAACTTCGTACTTTAAATTCTCTCCATGTGTAAAAAAATTATAAATAAATGCACCAGCTCATGTTTTTTTTCTTTTTGTTGTTGTTACAAACTTAAAAAGTATACTAAATAATATATCAGTTTAAAAAACGGTACTGAAGATTACACGCACAAAAAATGCACAACAGTCTTTTTTTTTTACCGTATTGCATAAGGTGGAATATTGTGTACTACGGAAAATTTTCTCGGTCCCGATCGATTCCGCCTTAGATAGATTTTATTGTGTTACCAAGCGAAATTTTATTACTTAATATTAATTACATTTAATTAACTATCCTTCTGGAAAAAGTTTACTAATATAATAGTATTATTATAGATAGGAAAAAAAAGAATTAAAATCCCTAATAGGCTCTCGCTCTCCAGAAAAATTTTAAAAATTAGTTGTTATTGTTTCTAATAAATTTCAATTAGAATTATTTCAAAATTATTATTTTTATACCAGATTAAAAAGATCAAGAAAATTTTCTTTTATTTCCAAATAATATTTTTTATACTTTTTCTATCACTGTCGTTAAATTCGTACTAATTAAAAAATGTTTTAGAATACGATGCACACAAACATTAAATTTCATTTGAATTATTTTCTTTAGAAATTAATTAATAATAATGTTGAAAATGTTGGAGATTTTTGAAATGACACAATTAGTTTCTGAACTTTTTGTACTGGTTAATATAGTTTTTTTATGCACTGAATTAACGGAATCGTTTATATTTAAGAAATAAACGACTTCGTTAATTTAAAAACTAATATTTAGCTGCTTTCAGTTCAATAGATGGCAGCCCCAAACTGACTTATTTGTAATCGATATTTGAACTTTGACCTATATCCTAGTTAAAAAAAAAAAAAAAAAAAAGCAATTTAACAAATTACAACGACCATTTGGAAAATGATTTTTTTCAAAGACTGAAATTTAAGACATAAAGAATCGCATCAAGTTGATCATACATGACCTACGCCATGAATTAAGCATTAATAGTGTTATTACATGTAAAAATTGCATGCGACAAAAATCGCCTGCGACTCGTCAGATTTCCTGAAATTTGCGTTTTATACAAGCATTTCATTGGCTGTTCGGGAAAAGGCTTTTCCATCGTCAGATTTCCAAGAAATCTGGTGACCCATTTTAAACGAAATTTCATTCTTAAACTTCTAAATATCCCACAATATTACTTTTTACACCGCCGTATAGAGAAAAAAAATGTTCTTTTAAATGCAATTTGTTTGAAAGCTGTATCTCAATTTGTTTCTGTGTTATTAATTTTTTTGTAGTTTTTATTACTTTTTTGTCATAGTGGCAACAGAAGTATCCATCTCTGTTGAAAGTAAAGGGGAATACAGATTACTGTATAGACCAATAAAAAAAATAAAAAAAAAAACGAATAAGATGAACGATTCAGCCAATAAAACGCCTCAGATATGTTTTTGATTACCTACTCTGACAGAGAACAATAACCATTTTTCCAAATGGTTAAAAAAAATGTGTGGGGCAATCTAACAAGCATAAAATAAAATATTTTTCGACAGATTGCAAAGTTTTTATATTATTATTGCTGTCTAGTTCTTTAACTTACTTCTTATTAATAAGTAAATGTAATGAGTGAGTTTAAAAAAAAAAAAAAAAAAAAAAATAACAATAATAAGAATTCAATACTGGTTAATATAGTTTTTTATGCACTGAATTAACTAAATCGTTTATATTTAAGAAATAAAAGACTTCGTTAATTTAAAAACTCATATTTAGCTCCTTTCAATTCAATAGATGGCAGCACCAAAATGTCTTATTTGTAATAGATATTTGAACTTTGAACTACATCCTAGTTAAAAAAAAAAAAAAAAAAAAAAAAAATGTGGCGCCAGCTAGCAAGCATAAAGTAAAATATTTTTCGAATATTTTGATTGCAAAGTTTTTATATTATTACTGCTGTCTAGTTCTTTAACTTTCTTCTTATTAAAAAATAAATGTAATAAGTGAGTTTTTACTACATCCCAGTTAAAAAAAAAATTGTGTGGCGCCAGCTAGCAAGCATAAAATAAAATATTTTTCGATAATTTTGATTGTAAAGTTTTTATATTATTACTTCTGTCTAATTCTTTAACTTTCTTCTTTTTAATAAGTAAATGTAATAAGTGAGTTTTTTTAAAAAATCATCTTTAATAAGCATTCAATATTCCTCTTGAAAATATCCCCTAATTTTTTTAATGTGATTCATGTTTTTTCCCACAAATTCCCATAATAATACTACATTATTTTGGGTGAACAATGAACTCGATTATAAAAATTTCACTGTTTTTTGGTACATTTGATTGAAAGTTTAAGCAAACGAATTTATTAAAAAATCCACAATTTTTGCTCTGTTTATTTTTTAAGAAATTGAACATGAAAGAAAAATCTTATACATTATTTAAGATCTCTCATTAGGATTTCTAAATTATTTCTCAATATATAATTGTAAATTAATTAATATTTAATTATTATTTGATAAAAGCGTATATTTTTAAATATTACACTCTTCATTTTTTATTTATAATTTATTTTCTATTTTTAAATATTTAAAATGTTTCTTGTTGCAATTTAAAAGTGCCTTGGCATATTTATTTGAACATTATTAAATCCCTTATTTTCTTATCTCTCACATGTGGTATGCCTAAAAATTAACGAATTAATAATTAAGTTTAAAAACATCCTTGTGTATGTTTATGACACACAACCTACGATGCCTATAAAAAATAACCTGAGGAGTGAAATTTATGTTACACTTTTCACACGTCCACACCGTATCAACATAAGCACAAGCAAAACACAAGCAAACAAATAAATCCCAACTCCCAACACAGAACTTCGAGCATATGCACAAAACACCACTTTAAACGATTTATCCGCTCTTTTTTTTTTTTTTTTTTTGTGTGTGTGTGTATGTGTGTGTGTGATATCTTGATGATAAACTCGTTAGAGACCAGATAGTTTTCTTCTCCAATGTCCATGGCATTTTTCTTTCATAAAAAAGTTAAAACCTCTTATATTGGTATATTCTTCTTTAAAGTAGTTTATTTGGTGTTTAATTGATAAACTATTTTTGAAATAATTAAGCGTTGAAACGTTATGCATAGGATTCCTTAATCCGTTTCCGCGGACCACAGGTGGCCCATCGTATGTATTTTAGTGGCCTGCAATGTTATCTCGAATATTAAGGCGGTATTAAAACAAATATTTTTCCACCCTAAATAACTAAATTTTCTGACACATTTTCAGACTCATTTTTAAAAGTAAAAAAAAATGAAATTTGCTGCGGTAATTTTTGAAGAGGTATAAAGCGACCTGTGCTTTTATTTTTCGTTCAATAAATTATAACTTAATTTATAAACAGTTATTTTCTCAGTACGGACATTTTTTTCGTTTCCAGCACTATTGCTTCGGGAAATTCGTTTCAAAATGCCCACTTTGACAACATTTTTTGAAATATATTCTGCCTTTATCAGAAAAATCGACCCATATCGCACATTATATAATTTCTGAATAAGAGAACCTGCAAATTGGATGCGTTTGAGAGAAAAAAGGAATGAGTCAGAAAATAAGCAGTCTGGAATACACTCAAAACAAAAAATTTCAGAGCGTCTTATTAAGGCTCCCTTCCCGTCAATCGAAGACACTCGCGAGCTAATGTTAAGCCTACGGGAAGGTTCTTTTCCAATATCTTGTTTGCATTTCAACATTTTCATCTTTTTTTTTTTTTTTTTTTTTTTTTTTCATTGGATAGTTGAGGTATATTAAAAAAATCTGCAATCAAAATCTAATTTATAAAATAGAATGCAATTGAGATATTTGCAAAGAATCTTCCCATAGGTTTAGCATTAACTCGCAAGTGTCCTCGCCTGACGGAACAGGAGCCTTTTTTAGATGTAGTCTGAAATAAATTCTGGTTGCGACCACTTGCTACCTCTCTTTAATATACATTTAACCAGTTCAAGTTGTCAAAAAGCAATTAAATGGCAGCAAAAAAAAAAAAAAAAAAAAAAAAAAAAAAAAAAAAAAAAGATTGAATCAAGTAAAAATCAGGGAACTTTTTCATTAAATTTCTGTGGACATCATGTTGTAATAATATTTACTTTCAATAAAATGAAACTTTAAATATCTCCCGGGGACCCTATTCACCAATTATATGTTCATATATGATCAGAAGTTTCTTGTGTAAAATAAAAAAAAAAAAAAAAAAAAAGTAAATGCTACGTTTTCCCAATGTCATGTTTTTTTGTTTTTTAAAGTAACGAGTTGGAACACGTCGAATTAAAATGTTTAGAAAGAAACTGTTAGATTAAATTTAAGATAAACCTACAAATAATTAAATTATATAAAATAATTTCAATAAAAAATTCGTCCTACATCGATTGTCTAACTCTTAAAACAAATAATATTTTTAACCTAAAGTTACCAAAATGTTATTTCCACAAACTTCAACTGCTTAAATTATTGAAAAATTAAACTGTATTAGAATACGTAATCAAGATGGATAATTATGATGAAGTTAGTAATTGAGGTTCTTGCGTTTGTTTTTACGAGATGAAAAATCAGTAAAAAGGATTTTGCTATGTCACATCATAAAATTTCCCCCCATAAAATCTAAACTGTACGTTATTTCCACATTCTCAAAATTTACATACACACCACACAAACTCATAATTTAAAAGTATTTTAACGCGCAATAGATTATTAATAAATGTATTTGCAAACTTAACGTCACGTTTGTCCGATACAACTTTGCATGTGAACATTCTCACAAACTTTAAGTTCTAATCTCAGTACCTGCGAATAAAAAATTCAGAAATTTGCCTTTAGTTGTTATAGTATTGGCCATTTAGTATTGGTCAAATATTTAGTTTTATCAAAGAAAATGATCGTTTTGTTTTAAATATGACATCATTTTTATTCACTGAATCATTTTGCTTAGCGTCTCAAACTCAGTATCAGCGTAATGTAAAAATATTGAAATGTAACTGATTTATGAAAAAGAATGCGGTTTTTATATTTTTTTAATGGCTGACGTCATTTTCTGTACAAAAATGATGAAAAAGTTACTTTTATTTGTAATGTGAAAATGGCATCAATAAGGATATAATCAATAAAAATAAATAAACCATGACTATTTTCCCTTTACTTTTAATAGAAATGGTGTACTTCTGTTGCCACATTTACAAAATTGGTACTAAAAACTATAAAAAAAAGTAATGTGTAAAAATTAAATTGATATAGAGCTTTCAAACAAATTGCGTTTAAAAGTACATTTGTTTCTGTATATTACGATGTAAAAATTGAAACTGTGCGATGTTTAGAAGTTTGAAAATTTGCGGTAGCGAAAATTGCAAAATCGAAATTTCATTTCAAATTTCAGTGTTGCCATTCACAGAATGACGTATGCGTTACGCACATATATGTTTGTCCTTTATAATATAGATATTTAATTTGAGCTGCACATTTGAGGAATTTCTGTAATAATATAGACCTGCACGAGAAAAAATTGACTGTTTTAATTTTAATTTTATTTATTTAAATATTTTTTTTTAATAAAATGAATTTTGTTATTGTTACGTGAATAAATTAAAAAGGAATTATAATGCAATTTTTATTTCTAATATTTACGTGTTATGTATTTTGAAATTTTCTTATAAATGTGTGTCCATATAAAATATTGTATATTTTAATTGTCTAGCTTTTCAAACTTGTTTTGTAAGGTTGTGTGTTTTAATTCATGAAAAAAAATATTATATTTTCCATTAGCACTTTTTGTTAAATTTTGGAATTTCATTAAGTTTATTTTGTTTCTAGGAAAATTTAATCCAGTGTGGCCTATGAAAGTGTACCTTTTGGACAGTGCTAGGAACTGATTGCAGTGATCTTTTATTTTTTAAATCCTTTGATCTTTAACCCTTCAAAAAGTAATTATATCAATACAAAACCCTTAAAGGGTTAAAGGATTGTCCCAGCACTTTACTTTATCACTATAAGAATATTAAATATGTGTCCTAAAAATTCTGATGTCAAATTGTGAGTGACGCTATTCTACTAAAATGAATATATATATATTTATTTTTTACTCAGTGATACTTTTTCATTCATATCTCTCATAAATTCAAAATTTGAGTATTAAAAGATATTATATCAAAGTTCAAGTGACGGTGTGATCTGACTTTAAAAGATTTGTTTAAAAATTACTTTACATACTTTTGTTTTGTCTTCTGAATTATATTTACACATTGAAACATTTTTTTTTACTATACACTATCAAATATGTCACACATTTTCTGAGCTGATGTTAAGTATTAAATTTATTTAATTCAATAAATTCATTTATCTTTTCCGTCACGCTATCCAGAAGCATCCGTAAAATTTGTGTAAACGTTTATTTTGCGTCATAGTATATAAACTAAGTAAATCGTATGCAAATAGATAGTGTGACGCAAAGAAAACATTTACGCAAATTTTACGGATGGTTCTGGATAGCGTGTTCGTTTATATATATATATATATATATATATATATCAGTGCTGGAAAATTGGCGCAGAGGAGGAGCCTATTGATACCACTAAATTTTAGTAGTGTTCTTCAACTTATTTAATAATAGGATTTCTGAGTTTTTATTAAGCTGAAGAATACTTCAAAATATTAGTGGAGTCAATAGGCTCCTCCTCTGCGCCAATTTTCCACCACTGATATATATATACATATATATATATGCATTTTAGTAGAATAGCGTCACTTAAAATTTGATATCAGAATTTTTAGGACCCATATTTAATATTCGCGTAGTCAGAATGTAAAGTGCTGCGTCAAACTTTTAAACCGTTAAGGGTTTTGTATTGATATAGTATTTAACATATAATGACAATAGTAACTTCTTAGCAACCCGATGTGTTACATTTTAATTGTATAATTGATTTTGAAACCAAAATTTAATTTATATGTGTATTAAAATATAATAAAAAATACTTGGAAACTAATATTCTTTCCTTAAACTTAACTTTTGGGTATACGTGACAGTAATTATCCAATTGAATTCAATAAACATGAATTGTGTAACTCCTTTCGTGAATGTAAAATTCAAATAATATAGAATGACGTTTTTGTACATGTCAATTTAACAAAAACGATTCTTCAGTCTTTAGAATGACCTCTTTTCGTGAACCTTGAGTATGTAAGAACATGTTTTCATTTCTTGGATTGATTTTTATTGTAATTTAATCAACATATTTTTACTCATCAGCGATTCAAGTTGAAAATATTTTCTTGATGCCAATTTTAATTTAGAAAATAACATAAAAAAATTAAATAAACCCCATTTATTTTCATTTCATCTTTTTATCCACGAAAATGGAGTAAATGGGGCATTCTCAAAATATTTTGACTTTTATGTCCCTGAATTATAATTTTTATTTTAGTTCATATTCTTGTGTTTTCTTTATTTCATATATTGGAGAACATCCCATTGCATGATTGCATAACAATATTAACGAGATAAATATGTTTTGGAAGATGTTGGGGGTCCAAATACCAGGGAAAACTTCTATACCGTCCCGTGTCCCTGATGCTGATTTTTAAGTTCGAAACGGCCTGTATAAAATTGTTTCAATAAAAGTAATTCGATGTAATGTTTTTTCAAAAGCTGGCACAATAGTTTTATATAAATATGTAGCAAAAAATTAACCTGCATACATTTTTACGGTTGATATTATTTTTTGATCTATGTCACTGGGTTTTAGATTCCTTACCATCCCTCTTGCTAAACTTATACAGAAAATCACTTCAGATGCAGCCACAGAATTTTTTCCAAGTTTTTTGTCATGCAGAAGTATGCTAAAAAAAGAATGGGTAAAATTCTTTGACAGGAAATTTACTGAGGAATTTAAATCAGCATTTAAATATCAATTTCTTGCATCGTGGCTTTGTCGGTAGTCTTACCGTCCCCAAGGTTTATTTCTGCACTTTTCGAGGTAAATTAAATTAAAAAAATAATCCAATGTAAATAGTTGTTTCTAAAAATCAATGAATATTGTGGCTATCACATAGTCTTAACATGATTTTCCTAAAAATAGGTGGTAATTTTTCTTACCGTCCTATCCTTAACATCCTTTTTTTCCCCATTACCGTCAGTTTTTCCCTATACCATCCCCTATTTTTTTCCTTCCGTTCTTTCTTTAACACCCTTTAAGACAATGTTTTACCAAAATTTTGTACTAAAAATACTACATTATTGTTATTTCTTATTTGAATGTCCTGTGGGTACTATGCAAATTCCTTATAAGTAAAAATTTAGAAGAAAATAGAAAGTTATAGTGGTAAAAAGTAAAATTAAACTCGCAAGTTTCACTTAAACATCAGTTAAATAAAAAAAATTTCGCTGCTGACCATTTTTTAATTATTTTGAATCATTAAGGTATTCTTCTTTCAGATTAAAATGTTATTTTAGCAAGTTTAATTTCACCAGATTTTTATTGCCGAAAGTCAAAAGATTGTAAAAATGCCCCATATTTTGTTTACACCGTTATTTTAAATATGTCAAAAATACCCCTCCCCCCTAAAATCTCTGATAATAATTTAAATATCAAACTTTCGAGAGTTATTGTTATATCCTAAGATTCTTAGAATTAATTGGCGATGTTTAATCTTAAACCCTACTATTCTAAGAGGAATAGCTGCGAAAATACAAACACCCAGTCAGGTTGTAATATATTAAATGAAGAAATACTAACTTAAATATTAATTAAATACATAAATACATGTGCTACGTTCCAAGTATTAGAAGAAACTCCTTTGTGATTTAAACAAATTCAATAAGGGGAAAGTGGGTGTTCACAAATCGTACTATTTTAAATGCATTGGATGTAGAATACAAACACCCAGTCTGGTTGTAATATACTAAGCAAAGGGATAATAAATTAAATATTAATTAAATACATAAATAAATGTGTTACCTTCCAATATTAGAAGAAACTGTTTTGTATATAAAACAATTTCATTAATCAAATCTTACACAATCCTTGTTTAAAACAGAGATGTTATATTTACACAATTTACTTACTTGATTTTTTCATCAGATATATATTTTATATCCTATTTAATACCAATTTAATCCCATAAAAATTTAAATTAATTGATGTAACCATTATTTAAATTAAATAAAGTACGCGCCATGTAAACATGTTGCTAGTCAACCCCGGTTCTTATAGTGTAATCATATGCAAATATTCTTTGGATAGAGAAAAAAAATTGACATGGAAATATTCCATTATGAAAATAGGATATAATTATTTGTTGATTAATAAAATTATATTAAATTAAATATAAATGAATAAGTGTAATTTTTTAAGTTCAACAATTTTTTTTCATTTTAAGAGCAGCAACATTTTTAAATTGAAAACATTTGAAATTCAAAATAATTTACATGCAGTAAACAAAAGTGTTTAGAATGGAAGAAACTTTCATGTAAGAAAAATTTAAATATTATAGTCAAATGTCAATATTATTTACTTACAGTTATTTCACCCGAAACTTTCCAAATAAGTATGCTATTTTATCACATATCCAAACTTTTAATAATACTATAATTTATAGTACCTGGTAGACCGAGCCTCGCTAGGTAGCATTTTTAACACTCCTTTTTATGTAGATTTCGTATCAAATACTACCAATTGCATTCTACCCTATGTTGGAATTTATGAAAACTTTTTGCAGATCTACAACTATCATGACCCCTAGAACCCAAACCACCATCAGTAAAAAACTTCATATGTATATATGAATATATATATGTTGCATTCTAGCAACATTGGATTGGCTTTATCGTTGAAAATGCCGTACTGGCTGTCACGATAGTAGTTGTGGATCACATTAAGCGATAATGACGTAAAAGAAGTGGTCAGAACAGATAATTCGAATCTGTTATATTAGTAGAACAAAATTTTGAAATGCAGTTGTCGAGTGAAAACAATGGAATGCATCGTTCCGTGAAGTTTCCCCAGAAGAAATTGAAATAACTCATAATATCAGCTAAGCACTTTATTAGAACATCTTGCAAAAAGTGCAGTTTCCACCAAGATAATTAGCCATCGCTCCGTAGTAGTAATTAGGTTTAAACAAAGTTCCAGATAATCGAATAACAGGACGAATAACTGATACATAAAATCAAAGGGCATAAAATCTTGGTCAAGTTCGTTAATGGACAAAATCGAACAAAGGGTTGGAAATAGGAATAGTTTTTGTGAAAATCGAAAAAACCCCGTACACTGTAAAAAACTACCAGATTTTTTGTAGGAATCGGAAAAATAGCTGCCCTTATCGTACCTGAAAATTTTTCGACCCAGCTCGGAATAAAATCGGTAAAAAAAAGGAAATTGTCAATAAAATGGTATTTTACGGATTTTATTCCGATTTCACGGATTTTATTCCGAGCTGGGTCGGAAAATTTTCCGGTACGATAAGGGCAATTATTTTTCAGATTCCTACAGGAAAACTGGTCGTATTTTTTTTACAGTTTAACTTCTTAATTTTTGTACATATCAAATCAGTTTAAAGTTTTTATTACTTCTAAAATTAGGGCCTCTTATTTTGGTATATTCTTCTTTAAAGTTGTTTCTTTGGTGTTTAATTGATAAACTATTTTTGAAATTATTAAGCGTTGAAACATTATGCGTAGGAGTCTTTAATCCGTTTCCGCGGACCAAGGTGGCCCATCGTATTAAATTTATGTATCACACATTTTTGATAAAATTAAAAATGGGCTCAAGGGTTGCAAAAAATAGGGTTTTTGGGAGAAAACAATTCATATCTTCATTAATTTATATTGAGAAGTTTTTGGTAGGACCAATTCTTACAGCAATATATATATATATATATATATATATATATATATAAAATTAAAATCCCTGCCGGCCCGGCCTACAGGCGGAGGTAGATTTCGATGTTAAGTATACTAATTTCACAAACAAAAACCAAATCATGATTAGAGATAAACCCACTTTAACAATTTTATCAGGCCGCTTTTGACGAGTTTTTATTTCATTTTTATATTAACTGGTTTTATCAGAATCATGTTAGGGTGGTATTAAAAAAAGTACTTTTCCATGCTCAACAACTCGAAATTTTCTGGCATAACTCCAGATTCATTTTTAATACGAAAAATATGAAACTTGTTGACGTGATTTTTGAAGAGATTTAAAAGCGACCTGTGTTTTTAATTTTCGTTCAATTCATTAAAACTTGATATATGAACAATTATTTTCTCAGTAAGACAATATTTTTCGTTTCTAACACAATCACTTCGGGAAATTCCGTTCAAAATGCCCACTTCTCATCATTTTTTGAAATGTATTCTGCCTCTAACAAAAAAAGACCATTACGGTACATTATACAGTTTCTGAATAAGAAAATCTACCAATTGGATGCGTTTGAGAACAAAAATGAATTTAAAAATGAGTCAGAAAATTAGAAGTTTGGATAATACGCCCTTGATACGATGATGCCTGGTCCATTTTTCGCCCAGTTGGAAATTTACATCTAATATGATTTATTTACCAATTAGAATAATTTTGTTAAAATTAATCTAGTAATATACATAGATACACATATATATTTATATATAGTTAAATAAGCTTCCGTTTTATTTTTTTAAATACGACAGAGGACCATATCTGCAACATAATCCAAATAAATATGTAAACTATGATTTAACATTAAATATTTTGTGTTTTTTAATATGTATGGTTAAAATATCCATTTACATTGTTTTACGTACTTTTTATAAAAACGATCGCATTGTTAAGTTTCCAGTTTTTATTTTGTTTATCTTTTTGCCACCAATTTTATAGTTGTATAATGATTGGGTGGTGAGTTTGAGACGATTAATGTTCGAGCGTTTAAAATCTGTTCTAAAATCGCTAGCTTTTCCACGTATTTTGTAAATACAGGACATAAACTGAATGTAAATGATTAAAATAATGTAAAATTATGTTATATACCATAAATGTTTCCTGAAAGATATAAAAAAAATAACGTTTTAGTTTTTCTTACTTGACAAATTAAAAAAAGATATTTCTATACATTTTGTATTTTGGAAAAAAAAAATATTCTTTAAATTTACTGCCTTAAAAAATCTTGGCAACCTACATAAATATAAAACTCATACTGTAAAAAAAAAAACATATGCAGAATTCATTTCCTTCAGCAAATAAGAGCATTGTATAAATAAAAGATTTTCAGTAAAAGCAAAGATTTGAAAATAATCTTAATTTTTATTACAAGAATACAAGAAATATACTTTTTTTTTAAGCTTTCAGTACTTTTCCTCCGTGCAGCCGTTTAAAAAGGGAATGATATTTTAGAATTAAAACTATATTTTCGAAACAGTATAAGCTATTTTTTTTCATTTCTAAGTATGTTTTTATAGATCGAAATGTAATTTCTTTTGTCATCTTTTAACAAATTTTAAAACAAAGATATAAAAGTCGCTCGTGTTTTATTTAAATGAAAGAATAAAAGAAAAACGAATTTTATTATGAGGTCATTTGGCCTAGGTATCTTGTAGGCTTTTCTGTGATATGAAAGATCGTTAGATTTGTTTTTTTTCACCAGTTTCCTTTTTCCAGACGGAATATTAGACCTTAAAATAAATTGTTAATAAACATTTATTCTGAATTTCACGCCATGCATCCCAAATCATGAATTATAAAAAATCATCTCAATATAGCCCTCTTTCATATGATTGAAATTGAAAATGTATATTATAAAGCAGAAACGTGCCTGTGTGTGACGCGTGCGTTCTATTCATGGTGAGATCGATCTAACAAATACATGTCCCTTTTACTACATTTTTTAATTACATAAACATAACCTACCTCGTGCAGTCTGAGTATTGAAGATAAATTCGTTTGCACTTAAAAAAATATATAATGATTTCAAAATTTGTTTCGGAAATTTTTTCAACGAATAAATAAAATAATATACATAAGTCTCAAATTTAATAAATATAATTGAACTAAGTGCCTAAATCACTGACAATATATCAAAATCAAAAGTTCTACTCTAATTAAGAAATTTTTGACGACTTCTTCGTAAATTAAATCCTGGCATGTGGCTAACACGGAAGTGTGACTGTTAATTAATGTCAAAAACAAAATTGAATGTAATTGATTTTTTCCACATAAAAATAATTGTTAGTATTGTTAGTAGCAAATGTAAAAAAAAAATCATACCAATGTAAAAAATCCATTATTATTCAAATTATACAAATGTAAAAAATCCCTTAGAGTTAAAAAAAAATGTATATATACCACAGTAAAAAGTCAATCAGAGTTTTCAAAAAGTATATACTAATGTAAAAAAATTCATTAAAGTTTTAAAAATATATACCAATGTAAAAAATCCATCAGTTAAAAAAATGTACCAATGTATTCACGAGGGTTTTCAAAAAGGAAAACTAGTTTGTACACATACTGTGTAACCGTGTATACCCGAATTGAACCTTCTACTTTATAGAATGATAAAATGAAATTTAACGAGTATTTGATCGTACCTGATACGCAGAAAGTTAGTAGTTTGAAATTTTAAAAAGGATTTATCGAAACTTTTTATGCCAATTAACAAGTAATAATGTTATATGGCAATGTTATTTTAAGTATTAATGTTCATAATATTTCGAAATATAATAATATGCTTATATAATAATGTGGGCTTTTATATTGTGGGTTTATCTGCAAATGAGTGTTTTTGAGATATTACTTTTTAAATTCCATACACATCCTTTAACAACTTCACAGTAATTCAACGATTTAAAAATCGTTAACAAAATTACCATTCTTTCAAATATGTAACTTCATAAAAATAACTGTTTTTCCTAAGCATGAAAAATGGAAGTATTTTGCAATGAATTGTACTATTTAAATTGCATGAATCATGAATTTCATCATAATAAATTTTTGACTAATGTTTATCTCATTAACCACTCAATCAAACATGATAAACTTTTATTATCACTTTTTTATTTAATTTTTTTAACTTCCAGGCTGTCAAAACGCGAGAGTTGATGTGTCCGCAGGTTTTGTATGTATGTATGTACAGTCGTGAAAAAAAAGTAAACACCCCCTACTAACTCCTCAACAAATTATCGTAGAAGAAAGTTACTGGTACCGAACGATCGGTAATAAAGTCTACTTTTAAATGATGTATGTAAAATTTGCTTAGGGGGCCATCTACATATTAAAACGAACCATAACTTTTTTTTTGCAATAGCAGTACACAATTCTGACAGCATAAATAAAATCTACACCCTTTATTAGCTATTAGCCTAAAAACAAATTTTTATGCAATTCGTACCATAAGTTTCCGAGAAATTAATTATTTTAAAACCAGCATATTTTAAGGGCTGTATCCAAATTGAAGTTCTTTACTCGATTATTAACCGAGAGAGCCCCCTTCTTGATCAAGGCACCTTAAGCACCACTCAAGCAGTCAATGAAGCCTAATAGATTACACGACAGCAGAAGAAATTTCAAAATATCTACTCACTTCTATCATAGACGGCCACTTAAACCATCATTTGGCCGTTTTTTAAGCATAATTTGAAAACTACTTGCAAGAAAAATGTGAAATTTTGGATTTCCATAAAACAGGACTTAATAAATCTAAATCCATCAAAAAAATTGTAGTTTGCAATTCATAATTTTTTCGAATATTAATTTCATAATATCATAAAATTATAAAAATAACAAATTCAACGTATTTATGTTTGGGGTGTTTTATTATTATTCTCCGGGTGGGAAACTATCTGGCGTTTTATGAGTACGTGAACTCTAGCTTTCGTGAGATCTATTAGCGGATTTGGTAGTGCATTGACCCTCTTACGGTTCGCCTTTCACTTTACGTGATAATCGTAAAGGTCACAAAGAGCAGTTGTGAAGTGTGAAATAAATCCACTACTTTCTTTTTTTTATTTATTTTGTAGATCTCATTCCTGTGTTCAAGGTTTCGAACTTGTTCGAAACTTTTATTTTTTTTTACTTAGAAATTTTTCTAAGTTTTACACGTACCATAAAATAGGACGAGTTGCGGCGCCTTGGCGTGGCCACCCGGCTCCTCGACGTAGGAGAAGCGTTGAGGCTAAGTCCGTCTCGTCGTCCCGGTCTTTTTAAAATTCCGGGAAGCCAGAATAGCCAGTAGTGGTAGTGCGACCTGTCAAGGAGCTTAAAGGATTTGAGTTAAAGGAGTTGAGTCATAGTTAAAATGGCTACTAATGAAAGTAGTCATTTAGTGGACCTTGATGAGTCCACATTGAGTTCGGACCGGAGGCTGGCCGCCAGAGATTTAATTGGTAAGTTAAAAGTGCAGATTATGGCGGCCTTGCCAGGCAAAACTCAAAAAGATAGAACACAGCTGGCAGCGATTAATGCAGATCTGGATGATGTATACGAGCTGTTCGTTGAGCACGCTCTGGAGTTGGCTAAGGCCAAGCATGAAATAGAGGGCTTAAATGCACAAGTGGCCGATCGGGACCAGGGAAACTCTTTCGCGGACGTCACTCGGACGTCGGTTCCGGAAGAAACAGAGTGTAGACATACGAAAAGTAAGCGTTCGGTTGGGAGTGGTAGGAAGACCCGTGCCGCAGGCCCGTCCACAGACCATGTCCTTCTGATCTATCCAAAGGATGGAAAGGAGGGATGCAAGTCAGTTGAAAAGAGAGTGGTGGAGGCCATAAAGCCTGTCGAGCTTGGAGTAGAAGTCCTCGGGAAAAGGCCGACCCGCTCAGGAGGCCTGTTGGTACGCCTCAGCTCCCATAGTGACGCTGAAATTCTGGAGAAGGCTGTGAAGGAGGCGGAGGGGCTGAGGGAGACAGTGCAATGCTCTGTTCCGGAGCTCCGACGCCCCCGAATCGTTATTTTTGATGTTCCTCGTGACATCGAAGGGAGTGAAGTGATCGCAGCTGCTGCAGAGCAGGCTGGTGTGGAGGCGGATACTATGTCAGTTAAGTTTTCTATGAAGGGAAGAGAACTGAATAACTGGGTGCTGGAATGTGCCCCTTCCGCCTTCCACCGGTTAATAGATTTACGCCGGCTTGTCATTGGATGGTCGAGGTCGAAAATAAGCGAACACCTACGTGCTACGCAATGTTATAAATGTGGTCGATACGGTCACATCAGTTCGTCTTGCAAAATAAGGAGGTCTGCTTGGAATGTGGGAGCGCCAAGCATAAGGCGGGTAAGTGTAAAACCTTGTCCTGCCTTAACTGTAAAGTGGTAAACAAGTTTTACCCGGAACATCAGAGGGCAAATTTAGATCATTCTGCTCTCGACCCCTTTTGTCCTACACGTGCCTTGGAGTTGAGCCGTTTACAACGGAGAGTAGACTATGGTTAAGTTGACCATTGGGCAACAGAATGTGAGCAAATCCATAACGACTATGAACACTTTACAGAAGGATCTCGATGACTATGACATTTTGTGTCTTCAGGAGCCGTACATCCTGGGGAACGGGAAGTTGGGTGGACTTCCCGATGATGTAGTGACCCATTACTCATCGAAGCGGTGTAGAGCCGCCATAGCCGTCATAAATAAATCTCTCCCGGTCATGGAGGTTATAACGGCGAGTAATGTGGTTGCAGTGTCAGTGGACCTCGGCCCTGAAGTTTCTATTCTGATTGTATCAGTTTATATTCCGCCCAGGGGCGAGATCTCTGTGGAGCTGGACGTGGTCAAGGATTTGCTTGATAGGAATACAAGTAAGTCAGTAATTGTAGTTGGGGACTTTAACTCTAAGAGCACGGTGTGGGGCAACTCGTTGCAGACGTCTGATGCCCGTGGAGACCAGGCTGTGGAGTTTTGTTTGGAGAACGACCTGCTTATAATGAATGATCCTCTCAGTGAAGAGACATTCAGGAATGCCAATGGATCGAGCTGGATTGATCTAGCTCTTGGGCGGTTTGTTGATCCCACGAAAGTGCTTGCTTGGCAATTGGAGCCTCGTGAGACGAGCACCCAGCATAGGCGTATAAGGACGGTTCTTTCCACGAAGATGCCGTCTCCCCGGCCCAAATACCGGGTGAAAGTGAAGGATCTGAACCTACGAGACTTTCGAGTGGCCCTGTCTCATGAGATAGGGAGCATGTCTATCGACTGGCTAAATGGGAAGTCTGTCGACGAATGTGTCGATTCCCTGACTGAGATCCTTCAGGGACTCAGTGATTTATGCAGTAAGAAAAGGAGTGTTAAGAGAAGAGCTGTTCCGTGGTGGAACTCCAACTTGACCGTTGAACGTAAGATGGTCCAGGCGGCACGCCGTAGGTACCAGAGATGTGGGGACGTGGAATTAAAAACGGAGTACGACGTTCTATATCGTAAACTCCAAGGTAGATTTCGGCGGTCGGTCCGAAGGGCTAAATGGGTCCATTATCGTACGATTCTTGAGGAAATCGATCAAAGCAACCCGTTTGGCCCGCATTTTGACTGGTCACGGGGTCGCTCTTCTAATCGACTCAAACTTTGTGGAGTTGAGACACGGTCCGGGAGTAAAACTGCGGATTACAGCTCGACAGTTGAGGAATTACTGCGATACCATTTTCCTAGAGAAAATGGAGTAAACCGCCTTGTTCGAAACATCACTGGGGAGTCGGCACATGGCCTCGGAGACGACGACCCGGAATTCACTCAAAAGGAGGTCGAGTCAGTGTTCAGGGTTTTGAACAAAGGAAAGTCTCCGGGCCTGGATGGTTTGCCTCTCGAAGTGATAGAAATGCTCTTCAGGGCCAATCAACCCCTATTCATAGGACTACTGAATAAATGCCTCAGAGAAGGCGTCTTACCATCATCATGGAAAAAGGCAGATTTAGTCCTCTTCAACAAAGTGGGCAAAGATCGTTCGGCCCCTATTTCGTATCGTCCGATATGTTTATTGCCGGCTTGGTCAAAAGTGTTGGATAAATTGGTGACTAATAGGCTCACTTTTCATGCCAGGTCCCATAACTTCCTTCACAGAAACCAATTTGGTTTCATGGCTGGTGTCGGAACGGAGAACGCACTCCATAAATTGCGTACGACAGTAAGAGACTGTCATAATCGGGACAAAGATTGTTGTCTCGTCATGTTGGACGTAAAAGGGGCTTTTAACAACTTGTGGTGGCCGTCGATCTTTAAAGCCCTAATAAGAATGGGGTGCCCGCGTAACTTATTCAATCTAGTGAGGAGCTTTTTGTCTGCGAGAAGGGTTCTATTTCGAACCGATGTCCGGGTCTTCGAGCATGAGTACAATGTTGGGTGTCCGCAGGGCTCTAATTCCGGGCCCTTCTTTTGGAACCTGGTCGCCAACGCACTCCTTGAGCTGGATTTGGGGCGTTTTGTGAAGTTGATAGCCTACGCAGACGACTTTGGGCTTCTGATTGAAGCCCCAAACGCTTACCAGTGTGGTAGGCGCGCTGATGTGGCACTCGCAAGAATAGCGCAGTGGGCAAGGGAGCACAGGCTCATTTTCTCTCCGGAGAAAACAACTTCCATTTATTTTCGTAAGATGAGACGTAGAGGGAGGAGGGCAAACCCGCGGGCCCCTCCTCGTATCCACTTTCTTGGAAAGTCGATACAGCCAGTGAAGCAGGCCCGATACTTAGGTGTCGTGGTCGATGATAAGTTGAATGGCTTGGGACACGTAGCGTACATTAAGGAATCGATCGCTAATTATGTTAGGTCACTACACTCGCTCAGTCGGCGGGGCTAGGGTCTAAGAGGGGAAGTTCTGAAAAAGCTTTATAAGTTGGGAATTGAGAGACTCGCAACATATGCCTGTAGTTTCTGGTGGACGGGTACGAAGTGCATGCGTGACAGACTGGTCTCGGCGCAGAGACCGGCACTTCTATCCATTACCCGATGTTTCCGTACAACAAGTACGGCATCGGTGCAGGTACTGGCGGGTGCTCTTCCACTGGACTTGCAGGTCGAGAAGGAGAGTCTTCTCGCGCGGTCTCTCAGGCTAAATGAGGATCTTAATTATGGTCCGATTCATTTTAGTGTAGATGAAATACAAAGAGATGTAGTCAGGTTCAGAACGCATCCCTCGAGGGCTCTGGCCATTGACTGGGTTGAGGCTCCTCAGAACATCGAGGAGTTTGACCTTTCAAGAGTGACGCTCTACACAGACGGCTCTAAAACAGACCAAGGTGTTGGGTCTGGTGTAGCGATATTCGATCATGGTGTCTTGGTATCGGAGAGGTCATACGGCCTCCCACCGTACGCAACTGTGTTTCAGGCGGAGTTGATTGCAATTTTGCGGGGGTTGGAGCTGTGCGGCTCACTGTATGAGAGATTCTCGGTGCTCAGCGATTCAATGTCGTCGCTTGTGGCGCTGTCTAATCCAAATAGTAGAGATCCGCTCATTGCGGAGATCCACGAGGCGGGGGAGGATCTTGAGATTGATTGGTTTTGGGTCAAGGCTCATGTGGGAGTCCGAGGCAACGAAGCTGCCGATTCACTCGCAAAGGCGGGTGCTGAGCTTGACGTTGTGAGTGCCCATGTTGATCTCGCACCTAGTGTAGTGAAGCACTTCCTGTCTAGGGAAATAGTAAGGACCTGGCAGGAGAGGTGGGAGAAGGAGACTCTTAGTCGGAGCGTCTACCGAATAATACCAAGGGTTTCGGAAGGACGGGCTTGGACTTCTCCATTACTCAACTGGGCGGTAACCGGACATGGCCCGTTCCAATATTACTACCGGAGATTTCGAGTGAAACCTCTGCCTCGTGCGTGCCCATTTTGCACGTCCCCACGCCCAGCTACTAGTGAACATATTTTATTGGAGTGTGTAGGTACTCGGCCACTTAGAGACAAATACTGTCCGAGGCTCTCTCGAGCCTCAATTCGGAACTATTTCACGGTTCCGAAATTGAGACGGTCTCTCGAGACCTTTCTCAAGGTAATGGAACCTCACTTGTGGTAACATTACGGCAGTGGTCTCTTCATGCTTCATGGGATGTGGTGAGACGTCATTTGGTGGTGTTGATCGCTCAGCTGTGGTTAAATGAAAAATAGTTGATGTTGGGGAAAGAAGAAAAGAAGATTGAAGAAGATGATGGCGATGTAAATAAACTCATTAACATTTTATCCTTGATGGTCTAACATGTGTTTTGGCTGTAAAGCCGTGTATATATGTACATAGTGTGTAAATCCGCACTCGTGCGGATCCCACCCATATCAAATGTGCTCTGTATTGTAGAATAATAAAGTGGTGAAATTTGGTTGTTGAGTTTTTATTTCACAGGGCACTAGCCCAATTTGAGGGTGGGGTCGACGAGCTAGGCAGGCCCTCCTTCAGGAGTCTCGGCTCTTGCTATGTGTTGATGAGTACCATGGATGTTGGCCCGTTGTAGGGTTAGAAATGTGCCAGTGTTCGTTGTCTGTCGTGACGGTGAGAGGTCAAAGTTGTAAATAATTTAGGGAAGTGAAGTTGACCCACGCGGACGTGTGGGTCCGATGCTCCCCAAAATTGTGCAATACCGGAAGGAAGCCTAAGGGGGGTCCCTGCCTTGGCGATCTCATATCCGGGTCTTGACCCGCCTACTTGGTGGGCCGTGACACTCATGTCACGCGCCCTAAGGGAGGTAGCGACCCTTTGTGGGTGGGTCCGAACGCATATGAAAGATGGTCCCCTCGGTAGCTTGGACGCCGTGGTGGCCCTTTCCTGGTGCACCGTGTGATGATCAGCAGTGATCACGTACACGTAAATAGTTTGCCTTATTATTATTCTACACAAAAAATTAGCACATTAGGAGCATAATTTCAGGAGCTATAAATAAAAATATGAAAATGTAATTTAACATTAGAAGCACTAAATTTTTGATGCTTATAATTCAAAAATTTATCATTTAAATGACTTGAAATTCGGTGTCTAGGCATAGTTTTAACCGAAGATTTGAAATATCTTGTTAAAATTGGGTATTGCTATTGAAAAAAACGAAGTTTGGATTCGTTTTAATATGTAGATGGCCCCCTAAGCAAATTTTTTAAACATCATTTAAAAGTAGACTTTATTTCCAATCGTTTGGTACCAGTAACTTTTGTCTACGATAAGTTGTTGAGGAGTTAGTAGGGGGTGTTTACTTTTTTTTTCCACGACTGTACGTATGCATGTACGTATGTATGTACGTAACGCGATAACTCTTGATAGATCGGATATTCTTCAGTTTTCTTTCTCTAGGTTCATTCTGATAAGGCGCTTCTCTGATAGGGGTTAATTGGTTAAATATAAAGGGGGAGGACTAGGGGGTTACTCCCCCCTTAATTTAGATAAATGGGTTTTCCATGCAGAATTATCAGATTTGCTGCAAATTTGGTATACCGGTTAATTCTGATAGGGCGCTTTCCTGATTAGATTTGGAGGTTCATTTTTTAAGTATAAAGGGAGGAACGGGGGCTAATACCCCTTAATTAAGTTAAATAGGTCTTTCTATAAATTTTGCTCTAAATTTGGTATACCGGTTTAGTCTATTAAGGCGCTTCACTGATTAGATTTGGAGATTCATTGGTTAAGCATAAAGATGGGAAACGAGGGGAGGGGGTAATCCCACCTTACTTTATTTTACGAGCAGCACTATTCTTTGAAATAAGAGTATAATATACAATTAGTGTCAATAGCCTGTGAGCTCAATGCCATCAATTTAACTGGGCATTTTTCCTTTCTTTATGTATGTACCGTTTTGAAAAAAATTGTCACATACAATAATAAAAAACTTTTTGTGTGAATTGAACATGTACCTTTTCTTTTTGATTGTATTATTTGGATTAAAATTTATGTAGATGTTGTTCGGATTTTTTGTTATTATTTAACTATACATATAAATCGATGATTAATCTATAAATGAGATATTTTATATTTTTTTGTAAAATCCCTTTTTCGACAACCCAAAATAAGTTTTTCTGGCGCTAAAATTCATTATTAGGCTCCGTTTCAATGATCGGGATGCCTTTACCAGAAATGTATCTTCGTTTCCGATAAATTGATAGATTACCTAATCTTCCTCGATTAAATACTAATACTCAATAGCGTTAGTCTCAAAGCATATTTAACTGAAAACAAGAAATAAAAGTCATGTGTCCAGCAAAGTTTATGAAACATTTTCCAACAAATTAAGAATGCTTTAAGGGGGCAGTTCCCCTTCAAACGATCAAAAATGCTAGAAAACTGATTCAATTTCCACACATTTTCACAAACTAACTAATAAAGCAAATTCAATGAATTTTTTTTTTATTGTTAAGTAAAGCTTTACTTGTTACAATAAACAAAGCAGATTGATGAAAAGTTTTGAAATTAATCCGGAAAACGTAATTAGGTAATCTACTGGTTTTTTTTTTTGTTTTCGTAATTGCCATATATCTATGCGCACATGATTTCTCAAAAACTAGTAAAGATAATGGGTTGAAATTTTTGGAGTGCATTAATATTACCCTTCTGCATAAAATGAACTAAAATTTTAGAATTATCTTAAATAATAAAAATTTTATTACAAAAGATATGCGAGAAATTTTACAGATTTTCTTTTTTTTTATTTTTATTATTAATTATAAATTTATAAATAAAGATAATTAAAAGATTTTAGTTCATTATGTTAAGCGAAGTATTATCTTTAAATTAACATTTATTTAAAGTTAATAAATTAAAATGAACACGAGATATCATGCCTCCAGTGATATATAGTAATTATGAAAACAAAGAAAAAAAACAGTAGGTTAACTAATTAATTTAAATATTTTTCATCAATCTGTTTTGTTTATTGCAACAAGTAAAGTTGTACTTAGCAATCCAAAAAATTTGTTCAAATTTTTTTACAAAATTACAAAAATTTCATTGAATTTGCTTTATTAGTTAGTTTGTGAAAAGGTATGGAAATTGAATCAGTTTTCTAGCATTTTTGAACGGTTGAAGGAGAACTGTACCCTTAAATGAATAGTAGGAATAACATTAGAATTTTTTGGGTTCCTCCCTCTTTAATTGATCTATAGATTGGTATTTATACTACATCTTATGCTGAAAGTTAGTTAAGTTAAACGCATAGCGCAATTTATAACTCCTATTCAGCAATTTCCGCTAAAAAGCCCTGCCAAAAATTTTATTTTATAGGAAGTACTGTAGAAAAATACCTTTGTGTGCCCCTTTAAATGAACGATAAATTATATTCACACCAGATTTTACAGTAGGTGCGTGTAGCACACATCAGTGTTTATATAATTTTTTGTGCGTTTAAAATAGTGTAATATGTTTAAAATGCGCGGCAAAAGTGTTTTCTCTATAGGCTGTAATGCATTGGAATTCGTTTTAGTGTCCA
Organism: Maratus speciosus; assembly: GCA_963932465.1. Lineage (NCBI taxonomy): Eukaryota > Metazoa > Arthropoda > Arachnida > Araneae > Salticidae > Maratus > Maratus speciosus. The sequence goes on along the minus strand of OZ010791.1, from coordinate 372,993,288 downwards.
TGTAATGGAAACTTAAGTGCTACAAACGTTATTTTCAATACCTAATATACCATAGTAAAACCCAAATAACATATATACATTTTATAGTATTCGAACTATAGTTACGCGAGTTAGAGCACGGACAGACAGACGAACTGACAAACCAAATTCGTAAACTCATTTCAACTTTGTTGGGATTTGCTAAAAATAGGATATTAGTTTTATATATAATACATTAGCAGAACTAAAAATAAATTTTTAATATTTAAAAAAATTTCAGAATATCAACAAAAATCGTTTTATTTAGCAGAAATTTGGAAAATTAAATATGCAGTAAAATATTTGTTTGCTATTCAACATCGAAAAATTTGTTTCACTTTTCGTATGCAGACGATTCTTTAAGGAAAAAAAAAAAAAAACACCAGCTAAAATTATAAATAATTTAACTGAAATAAAAATAATAATTTTATTTTTTTCCTTTCATTAATTAGAATATAAGGCAAAGACCTAGTCAGTTTTTTTGGCGTTGTGTACATTTAATTGACGATTTTATAGACTGTATTTCTCTGAAATGTTGGTAATTAGATCCTTCAATCGAAAAATGTTTGGTGCTAATTTTTTTATGAACTTGTGTATTCTTCATTTTAAATAGCAACTATACTTGCCAAATATTTTAATTAACAAAGACACATGATAACGCACCTTAAATTAAAAAACTCTTATAATTGTAATTCTAAAATACAGGTAATATTTAAAGTAAAACAATATTTTAAAAAAGTGTAACTAGAGATTAATTAAATTTTATGGCGATTGAATATCAGGGAAGTCAGAATTGGTGTAGTATTCTTGAAAAATATATTTCCTGTACTATTTTGTTTCATTTTATTTTAAAGTAGAATCTTTTTATTTATAAAGGAAGAAAATCATTTGATTACAAAATATTAAAATTCATTTGTTAATTAGCCACATTGTATCACATAAAAAAATCAAACTTAAATTAAACAAATTATTCTTATCATGATTTCATAATTGAAATTTTATACACAGGTTTGGATGAAAAGATATAATATATATTTTCAAATTTAAGATGTTTTAAGTATGTGAAACATATACTTCTAATTAAATTTAACCAAATTTTAGAGGAAAATAAGGGTCAAGTTGTTTTGCATAATTAGTTATTTTTTTATTTATTTGATTATTTTTAGTTTTTTTATATTTGTTTATAAATCCTTAATCTTCTTTATTTTAAATTATTTTCTCTTTTGCTTTTTATTTTAAAAAACTCCAAAATATATCATTTTAACTCCAAGAAATTTACAACGTGACTCTACATATGTGTGAATCGTTACTTTTTCACAATGATTTTCCCTTTTCTTTTTCTTCTTTTTTTTTTAATTTCTAAGTAGCTCTTGACCGTTTGTGGTTAATTTTTATTAGACATAAAAATTGGAAAACTAGTTAAATGTTGTATGAAAGTAGACACTTCAAGAATAACTGGTCGAGAAATTAATTTAAAGATGTTTGATCTTTTTAAAGTCATAATTGTATAAGTTTCTAATTAACAAAAATAGCAGTAAATATATGGAGATTATGTAGACATACCAAAGAGTTAATATTTTAAACTCTTTGAGTCATATCTTAAAAAATCTATAAATAACACTAAAAAATATTCTTCCATACATGAACTTTTGATAACACATACCATGGTATTTAGTTTCAACATACAAACATAGCATTTTTAAAAAAATCCATATTTCCCCTTTAACCACTTAACACTGACTACATAAAGTGATTTTAATTGAATATAATATAAAACAATTCGAGTTTACAGACGAGCATGTACCGCCACTACATACAATGTATAAATTAAAGAACCTTCTCTTGTAACAAGAACCTATATATAATAATATAAAATAAATGAAGCGAGCGTTAATTTTCAACGAACAAGGATTGTTCTCGTTTGAAAAGATGTTACCTCGCAGTGATTAAGTTATTCAATTAATTAAAGTTAAAACAACATCGATGTAAACTTTAATTTCATTATCTTTATGCTACATCTTTTGTTTATATATTTATTGGATTTACAAATTAAACTCAAAGAAACAATTTCAACTGCTAGATAGTGACGGTTTGTGATTATTAAAATATATTAGTTAATACAGTTTTTGTGACGATTTAATGAAGTACATTCATAGAAAATATCTCAGGAAAAATAGTTTAATTTTATTTGATTTAATCTTAGACGTTAGATGAATTACATTATCTTACATTATCTAGTAATACAATTCTGCAAGTAATTTTTTTCTCGATTTTTAAAATTTAAGAATATTTAAATATTTAAAAATAAATTTACTATAACGCATTTTGTGAAATTATGGTGAAATTTGTTTATGCTTGCAATTTTTAAATATTTTTGCTGTACATTAATAATCAAAATCCCTACTGATGTTCTGTTTTTATATGAAAAATTTTCTAATTTTTCAAAGTTACTATTTTAAAACAAAGAAAGCATGCTACATAATAACGGTTCATGGTGTAATTTGAAATCATTGAAAATTATTATTTAGTAATTTCTGAATTTTATTAAACGATATCACAGATTATTTAAAATTTTATTTTTTTATATTTACGCCCGATCGAAAGCGCATAATTATTATTTTTACTATTTGCAAAGCTTCCGTTTACGTACGAACAGCATATAGATTATACATAATTATTTTTGTGATTTAATTATTGATATTGCGCTTGAAATCACTTATTGTTACTTAGTGTAATTCTCCGGTAAACGAACTTATTACTTCGCAATAAAAAAGAAAATGGAATTTTTAAATTAGAAAATCGATTTGAAATATTCGTTTTAATTTTTTGTTTATTTCAGTTTGTATCTTTTCTATAATTCGATATAAAAAAATAAATATTAAAGTTATCTTATTTTACTATTTTGATCTGAAATAAACTACTATTCAAATAAAAGTGTCATATCAAAATGATTGAAGAATATAATTACATATATTTCAAATGTTTAAGAGATTAGATACACTACTTTATACAGCCACATTGTCTTTATCCACGTTATTTATGCCGATAAAATACAAAAGAATACTATTTTATTCTGTATATAATCAAACAAACGATTCCACCTTTACATCATTCTCGCTAATTTCATATAATTAGCAGGGAATTTATATGTATATAAAAGAGAATAATTTATTAGACGTTTATTTGCGAATGAATAGTAATGGTAATAAAGCTAAGTGTTAAGGTGTATTTGAAAGAAAATATTTAGTTATTAACTTAGAGTACGTATTCTAACAATAGCTGGTAAGATTTCTAAACTGAAAAACAAAAAGTGACTTCTTCAAAATATCGTTATTCTCATTTATTAAAATGAATTAGGTAAACGATAATATAACTCAATTAAAAGATATTAAATATTTTAAGCAACTTTTCTTTCGTATGTGCAGGTTTTTGATGTTAGATAAATAGATTATGAAAAATTACAGAGTATTATTCAAAGCGTATTACTTGGAAAAATAAAACATTACCAAACGTTTTTCACTTCGTTTTTGATACCGGGTACTTTTAATGTGGTTTATATAAGAAAAGATATTGGGTATTCTCAGAAATTTTTAAAAGTCTAGTTCTATGCAAAATTTAAAAACGTAACTATTAAGATAGCTTAAAAATCGAAGAAAATAGTATATTAACATTTTTCACTAGCAAAAAAGCTCATTTACTTTTTCTTGATTTGATAATGTACACTGTCAATATTTTGTTTTAACACGTTCATGCCGACTCGTTGGATCACAGCCGACCGTCTGAGAGTTATCATGTCTCCGGCATTTTGCCCACCACTATTATTTTAGAGAAAATGTTGTTCCTCTAAATCGCCCAATTGTTCTAATTAAGTAAAACAACATTTTCTGTATTAAAATACTGGTATCCAAAAAGCCGGGGATTTGGCAGCTCCGAGACAGTCGAGTGTGATTCACTGCGCCGGTGTGAACGGGTTTTAAAGATATATTGTTTGTATTTTACAATTTCTATCTTTTCTATAATGGAATGCGAAATATTTAAAATTAAATTTATCTTTGTTTAAACAGATTGTCCTAAAATAATTCACTTTTAAAATAAAAGTGCCCCAGCAAAATCATTGAACTATATAATTACATATATTTAAAATGTTAAAGAGATTAGATTCACTGCTTTATACAGCCACATTATTTTTATCCGCTTTATTTATGCCGATGAAACACAAAAGAATACATTTTTCTTCTTTAGGTGATCAAACAAACAATCCCACCTTCCCATCATTACTTCTAATTCCATGTAATTAGCAGGAACTACATTTATATATACAAAATGGGATAATTTTTTTGACGTTCATTTGCGAATGAATAGTAATGTGAATAAAGCTATGTGTTTGCGTCTTTTTGAAAGGAAACATTTAGGTATTAACTTGGTGTCTATACTCTAGTAATAGGTAGATAGTAATAGTTTTTAAAATTAAAACCGACATGTAACGTTTCTAAAGTGTCATTAACTTCAATTAATAAAATTAATTACGCGAATCAAGATATCAAGTAATTTAAAGATATTACATATTTTACGTAATTAAATTTCATATGTGCATGCTTGTGAAATTAGATAAATAGATTAAAAAACAGATTACAGACTATTATTCAAAGAGTAGTTCTTATAGAAATAGAATATTACCAAATGCTTTAACTACATTATTTAGAAAGGGAAATTGTAAGGTGGTTTATTTAAAAACAACTATTATATTTGGAGATATTAATAAAACAGTTATACAAATATAAAGATAAACACATTTTATTTATAGCAAATGATTATATGAAAGTTAACTGTAAATTATAATAAAAGATCGTCAAAATTCTTGCGCTAAATTCCCGTTGAGTAAATAATTAAAATTCGAATTCGTAAAGATACAAATTAATGTAAATACTTTTTAATGAATTAAAATTCGTATAAGGCACAAACAAAACATACTGAAATTTCTTTTAGGTGCATATATAAAATATATAACTACTTAAAAACCATTAAATACCATAAAAATACAATAAAGATCAAATTAACGAGTTATCAAATTAACAATTTATTATTTTCCAAAACGTTATCGGAAAAGCTCACACGGCCAACGTGAGAGGTTATTTAAATGTTGTTATTTCTCTTTGTAGTTATTCGTCTAGGGGAGACAATTGCAATTTAAGGAGAAAATAATTTATTAATTTTTAATGTATTTTTGAGGTACTTTAATTTATTGAAAATAATTTTATATTATATATATGCACTTAAAAACAATTTTAGTACGTTTTATTTGTGCGTTATACGAATTTTAATTATAAAGTAGAAGTTTAAATTTTATCTATTTTCAAATAAATGCTGCCTAGTTAAAGGATTCAAAATCAGTACATAAAAATAAATCTTAACCTGAGAGTAGTGGCGTCTTTTTTCCGAACGTTATTTGTCGGCTCGGTCTTTTTGCAGCCGGCCTCCAGCATACTGTAAATGTAAAATAAGAAACATTTTCCCCTTAATATTCCAATACTATATTTCAATGAAGTTATAAATTTTCAGTTTACTTAAATTATACATTTTATTCAGGAGATTTGCAATAATGGGAAAAAGTTAAAATGAACTGACATTAGAGATCATTGTGTAAATTTTTCCACCAATTTCAACTTTGCTTGTGGAAATATACTTCAAGGAAAAACAGGGATATCTTGTTACTTCACTATCGTGGTAGAGAAACATTTAAAGTCAGCTACATGGTAGTTTTAAAGTTGTATTTGTAAGAGGATATGAGTTATTAGAAGATAATTTATATGGACGGCAAAAAGATCGACGCGCGACTACTGCCGGGTTAAGATAACAAACATTGCATGTAAAATCGGTCTTGCAAGCATTACAATTTTAAAGAAAGTGTAAATCCCCCAAAATGTCTATTTTTTAAGCAAGTTTTTTTTTTTTAAGAATTATTATGTCCTTGCTTTTTTTTTTTTTGTGTGTGTGTGTGTGCGGGGGGGGGGGGGTGTTTGTAGGTTTTCACAATGTCCAAATGAATATGAGACGGTCCCACAACGCATTATTTTTCTGTTGTATTGTAGGAGGGGAGGATAATTTTACTTGTATTATTTACCATTTATGGAAGGTACTTATACAAAATATATTTTATAGGACCGAGGTTGGATATAAAATTTGAATTGAAAATTTGTTCGTATGCTGTTTGCAGTTTCTACTACTGTTTCTTCTAAAATTAATAAAATATTTAAAGGATTTTTGTAATTTAATGCAATAGTTTTAAAAGCGCAACATTTAAAACGTAATTGGTTGAAAACCAAATTAGTAAATAAATTGAAAATACTTAATGAATTTTTTTCTGTGCTGTACATTGCGTTACTGGTATAACTGATGCATGAGCATTTACAATGTTTGTAATTTTACTTTATCTTTCTTTATAGTAGTAATGCCTCAGTGTGTTTTTTTGTGTGTTGTCAATTTTCAATGAAAATTATTTTTAAATATCTTCCATGTTTCACACACCAAGTATATACATTTCTTATAAAGCACACATTTGATTATGAGATATGTAGAAACATAATAAAACTTTCTCAAAATTTAAATATTTTGCAATTGATACATTTCAGAAACACGCATATTAGTATGTTATTTAGAAATAATATCTTCAACATTATAACTCTATAACATAATTTAGAAAATAAGCATTTACTGTTTAAAATTTCCTTTGTTTTTCGTCTTAATAATCTTTAACCTCAATCGTATTATGATTTCTCTCTAAATTATCTCTTGAAATATTCATTGTCAGTTACGGATTCTTGTGGATAAATTAAATGACTTTCGTACTTATTATTTTTATAGTAAATACATATATATCTTAAATGATTCTTAATGGAAAGTAATTGTTCGCTGAAATATGATAAACTGGTTAGATCATTCTGCTTAATTGTATAATTCAAAATAAAATGGTAATATGAATATATATTTTTTTAAATATTAGTAAACCCTCGTTATTTTACTTATGATTTATAACTATTCAATTTTTATACATTTTTTATGCTACTGTATATATACGAATATAAATTATATCCTATAATGAGCTAACCTTTTAATTTTTGTATGCGATTTTGTATTTTTGTAATTTGCGAGCGGCCTCTCTTCGTCCGCAGCCCTTTATTCTTTCACTCATTCCGACTCTTTTGCGGAAGCAAGATTCGTAGGTCCCCAGCCACGTCCCGAGTATAAGATATTCTAGCGGAAGCCAGAATGTAAAAAAAAAAAAATTGAAACTAGACAAATTTAAAAGAGAAATTACACAAATTAAAGACATCTAAAAGCAAGAAGGAAGGGCTCGGGGCGATGAAGCTGCCGAACGATTCCTAGCTTAAGGGAGTCTTGATATAGACTAGCCGCCAATGGCGACCAGTTTGGTCTCGTTTAAATGCATGTTAAGCCTTGTATCATGTTATGTTTATTCAAAATTTATTTTACTTGCTCAGTCATTCGCCAAATCGGAAGTTTCTAATACGGAAATCATGTACTCGGTATTTTTATGTTAGGCGGGTGCAGGTAATAAATAACCAAACATTGTTCCTGTCGTATTTTTTCGTATTTCATTAATTTCATTTAAAATATAGTGCTTTCACTCAGTTTATTTAAAATACAATTTTATTTGGTACAATTTAATTTAAAAACTGATATTTAAAATTTACGACTTTCAATTATTTCTTTAAAACAAAGAAAAGAAAAAAGAAAAATAATAAATAATGCCATAAACCATGACATTTAATTTCAACATCAAAGCTTTGTTTTTGTTTACCACGAGAAAAATTGTTTATGACAGTCGCATGAAATGGGCTATCTATATTATAAAGGACAAACCTATCTGTGCGTAACGCATACGTCATTTTGCGAATGGCAACACTTTGAAATTTGAAATAAAATTTTGGTTTTGCAGTTTTCTCTACTGCAAATTTTTAAACTTCTAAACATCGCACAGTTTAAATTTTTACACCGTTGTATAAAGAAAAAAATGTACTTTTAAATGCAATTTGTTTGAAAACTCTATCTCAATTTATTTTTGAGATATTAATTTTTTTATAGTTTTTAGTACCAATTTTGTAATTGTGGCAACTGAAGAACTCCATTTCTATTAAAAGTAAAGGAAAATTAGTCATGGGTTATTTATTTTTATTGATTATATCCTTATTGATGCCATTTTCTTATTACAAATAAAAGTAACTTTTTTCTAATTTTTAAACAGAAAATGACGTCAGCCATTAAAAAAACAAAAAAAGAAAAAAAAAACTCATTCTTCTTCATAAATCAAAAGATTGAAGAAGATATTTCAATATTTTTACATTACGCTGATACTGAGTTTGAGACGCTAGGCAAAACGATTCAGTGAGTGAAAATGATGTCATATTTAAAACAAAACGATCCTTTTCTTTGATAAAACTATATATTTACCGATACTAAATGGCCAATACTATGGCAACTGAAGGGAAATTTCTGAATGGTAAGTTTTTGTGGATACTGAGATTAGAACTTAAAGTTTGTGCGAATGTTCACATGAAAAGTTGTATCGGACAAGTTTGACGTTAAGTTTGGAAATACATTCATTAGTAATGTATTGTGCGTTAAAATACTTTTAAATTGTGATTTGAGTGGTGTGTATGTAAATTTTGAGAATGTGAAAATAACGTACAGTTTAGATTTTATGGGGGGGGGGGGGATTTTTTGAAGTGACAGAGGGAAATCCTTTTTTCTGATTTTTCATCCCCTAAAAACAAACATAAGAGCCTCAGCCGATAACTTCAACATAATTACTGATCTTGATTACGTACTCTAATACAGTTTAATTTTTCAATAATTTAAGCACTTGAAGTTTGTGGAAATAATATTTTAGTAATTTTAGGTTAAAAAAATTATTTGTTTTAAGAGTTAGACAAGCAATGCAAAATAATTTTTTTATTGTAATTATTTTTGTAGGTTTATTATAAATTCGATCTAACAGTCCCATTCTAGACATTTTAATTCGTCGAATTTCGACGGGTTCCAACTCGTTATAATAATGATGACATGATGGCGATGAAATATAAATGATATCCTATAACGAGCTAACCTTTTAATTTTTTTAAACAATAACATAATGGTACATATCTATAATTTTTTATTGGCATTTCTGAAAATTAAATATATGCAGATAATTTTATTTGATTTTTAATAATGCTTTTATTTTATTTGAAATTAGAGATATAAAGGTTATGTGAGAATTAAAATATTTGTCAAATGTCCACCTTGAAAAGAAGCAAATGTTTTTTTTTTTTTTTTTCGAGGAAATTGAAAATTTTCGGTTCATTTTGGGCAACACTTTTTTTTCGAAAAAAAAAATAAAAAAGTAATACGCATTTTTAAAATGCTCCTTTAAAAAAAATCATATATTGCTGCTAAAAACCATTTTTAAAGCCGCTATTCAAAATAGGTAACATCAGTAAATATTTATTAGTAGAAAATTGTTTTACAACTGCTATGAATAATTGAAACATTTACGTTTTTAAGAGTATTTTAAAATAAAAAAAAATGTTTTGCTTAATCGTCGAAAAGTAGAATTAAAGAAACCAAATTTATCTTTTCAAAAATAGTGCTTAAAAAAACGCATAAAATGAGACCTATTGCAGGGAAATCTATCCAATAAAGATAAAATCTGATACAAAATCTCGAAGATCAAATAAAATTATTTTCAGCAAACATTTTGGATAACATTTTAACATTATTATTTTGTGTTTTATGAATGTTTGCAAAGGGGAAACATAAAAAAAAATTAAAATCACAAAATTATTTATCACTATCTTAATTTTCAATTTTTACTTTAGTACATTTGTAGAATAAGTGAGAAATAAAATATTATTAGATAATACTAAAACATTGTGTAAAGAAATAAGATATTGTTTATTCTCATGCGACATGATTTAATCTTTCTAAGATTATTTTTATACACAAATGAGAGATTTACCTAGAAGATTTCAAATAACCTAATCTCAAGTGTCTGCTAAGTGTTATAGAATAAACTTATAAAATTTTTGTTCTAGAGAAATGAAATATTCGTAAATTGATATAATGATGCCAGTTTTCTTTTTCAATGACTAAGAATGTTTCAATATAGGCTTTTAATGATTATTAAAGTTTTTTGTTTACAGATTTGTTAACAAATGCAATGTGCACATTATTATTTTATTTTTAAATGACTTAATAATACCAGCTGAGATTTTAAATTATGACAGGAAGCTAATATACATTTGATATTTTAACAATCTGGCTACTTCTACGACTTGGTTTGAATGTGAATTTCTCCAATTTGACGAGGTAGACGTAGGTGTACATAGTTTTATCAATTTAATTTTAAAAACGTATTAAAATGTATCATATACGAAGAATTTAGAAATTTCACTATGCTTCACATCCGTATGTTATTGTAGGAAGTTGACACAAATAATAAATTGCGAAACAGACTTTTCTTAAGCTTCTCTCAATGATGTAGTAAAAAACAACATTTACAAAATTATTT